>CM035807.1:34352038-34952038 GCA_020466095.1 Chlorops oryzae | reverse complement strand
GTGCTACATTCGGATTGCACTGTGGATTTGCATCTCTTATTTTTTAACAAATTGGATTTCTCATGAAGGCACTCTTAGTCGGGCGGGAGGGGGCACCACGCTTCCGATATGGAGAAATGGAGAAGCACTTCAAAATTTTATATTGTCGAACTCATTGAGTGCAGATGCGAAGAATTAAGCTGAAAAGTTGTGATTATGTTTTCCACTCTTCATTTCAAAAATGCAAAATTAATTTAGGATTGAGATCTTGGGACATTATTTGCACATTCAAAATGATGACTCATGATTTCATTTGTAATATTTTCATTTGATTTATTTATTTATTATTTTCTATGGATGTCAGACTTTGACTCAATGGAAACATCAATTGAGTAGTGAGAACATCGTAGAGTTTGACTATCGCATAATTTTTGATGAAATGTCCTTATACAATGAATACCCATAAAATGCGATTCACCTATGAGATAAGTCATTATACTTGGCTTAAGCTCGACTATTAAGGATCCAAGTCGTTGCTCTAAGACTTGAGAAAAATTGGGATCACATCTTAACTCATATAACCCATTATTTTCTACAACAGTTCGAATTATGTGGATTTTAATAGCGCAGCCTACCACTCAAGGCTGACTGGGGAAAATTTCCAATCCCATTAGCATTCTTCGATACATTACCCAGGCTCAAACCCTTTCTCAAATGTGCACCTTCTTCCAACTCAGGTGTAAATACACCCACCATCTTTGACCCTTCGACGACCTTCTGTTTTTTTTCATAAATTTTCCTTTCATTTTAATATTTATTTTAAACGGATTTTCCGTTGCTGGCAAGCCCAAAATAATAATGATTGCTTCGTAGTTGACGATAATTGAGAAAAAATCCTTAAATAATTCGACAATAAAATCGGATTAGAAGGAAAAAATGTGGCACAAAATTACATTTGTATGCGTAATATAAAATCCCAGTAGAGGCTTGCATGCCTGCCGCACACTAGCAATAACATAGCGCCGTAATGAGGGAAAAAAGATGGCCCTTTTTTTAGTGTTGGCAGCAGCAAAAAAACTGCTTACCACTGCCACATCAAAGATCATCAGAACGCTTCCGAATGCCGAACGCCAAAGAGTCACGTTTTCATTTGTCATAATGCATTCAATGCTCGGAACGTGATGTTTTATGTGGGTCTAAATCGGCAGTGAAATTGGTAGGGGCAATCCTAGAAATCATAAGCAGAGAGAACTGCTGTAAGCTGCGATGTGCGAATTCCAGCTCACGTTGTAGCTAGTGTCGTACCGCAGTTAAAGGAAATGCTCAGAATTATTAACGAGCCATCTTTTAGCAAGCTGACTGCAAGGCCAGGAGAGTGGGTAAGCGAACGAGCGAGAGGGAGAGAGGTGCAAAGGGAAAGAATCAGGAAAGAACGTCTTGCATGATGTAAAATGAATTTATACTGAGACATTGAGTTTGGGCTTGGTTCTTGGTAAAAGCCACGATTATGGTCATAAATTATTTTTGTATTAAAAATTATATAAAAAAAGGAATTTTTTTTTTCATCGACGTTTTGAATTTCATATGCGAACGTGAGTATAACAAGGGAATTTCATGAATTTAAAATAACTTCAATGCAGAGAAAAAGAGGAGGACTAGAAGGGGAAATATTAGTGCAACCAAAATTGTTATAAGAAATGTTTTATTGAGCAGTTTTTGGTCCATAGCAAAGAAGCACTCATGCTGTGGACATTTTTAAAACGTTCACAATTTACATTCTTTGTGTAGCAAATAGTTTAGATCCCCTGAAGATCGGTGGAAGAGTGTTTTTCTCAAACGACCAATCCTTTACTAATCTTATGAATTAAACATAGAGATGTCATCAAAGAGTACTAAGTGTTACGATTTTGAACGCCTTGGCATCAATGAAAATAGTCCACTCCTTCTCCTACGAAATAAAATGGTTTAATTCGGCTCTAGACAGTTCATTATGAACTAAGGATGCATTAAATACAAGGACTTAAAGTATCTTGTCGCTGCTTGATCAATAGGTAGGTTTTCAAGCAGTTAGAGTTGTTTTAAAAAGAAAATCCTTGAAGTCCTCTTCATTTTTCATCATAGTTGAGTAAATTAAGATATTAAAAAAGACTTTTGCAAATTCCCTTTAGAAAAAATTTATCATGCGAGAGAATTGTTCCGCTTAGTCATCTTGTTCCCTAATGACATGATCGACTTTTTCTCTTAAAGAACAAAGTTTCTACGAGAATTTGGAAATAATTCCTTAATCCCACATTTAATCCTTATGAGTGATTCTCATATGGACCCCTTAAGGCTCTAGGAACTAGCACTAAAAAAATTCGATTAAATTATATAAAAAAAAAAATTGTTTTTTGGGACCACTAGTCTTGAGGCACCACTTAAGGGGCAATCAAAGCAAGATTCATTTAGTTTGTAATAGGAATTAGGATCATTAGGAAAATCAAACTTTCCTCAGAACTTTTTCAAATTTTCTCCCTTCAAAAAAACCTCCAAACTCCTTGGTAACGGTATTTAATAAGACTGTAGCTAAGAAAGTTTCTTATTTCGACAAGTTTTTCTGCAAAATTTCGCAACTTATTTTTGTTATTGTTGTTGTTTTGTTGCTGTTATTGTTGTTGTTGTCGAAGAACAATAAGACTCTAATCTGCTTAACATCAGAAAATTCAATTATGTGCGACAAAACAAAGTTAAATCCCAGCTCTCAACCGCTGCCGAGTGCTTTTGTTCGCGCAAAAAATGAAGTACTCAAGTAAGAAAATAGAGCAATTCATGAAATTCAGACAGGCGTGCAGCTAAAAACCTATTCAATTTGTTACAGACTTCGACCAAACTGTGAAATGGCAAAGCCAAAGCAACAGAAAAAAAAAATTAAGACTCATTTTTTCCCGTTACTTTATAAGGTCCCTCTAACTTAGAGCATTAATTAAGCTCAGTCTGCGTGCATCGCAACCGTCCGGCAAATACAAACCTGAGCGAGTTTCTTTTCCTTCGTTTCCTTTGAGCGGTCCTTGATTTTTTTCTTTTTTTGTTTCTTCGGAAAAGCAACGCTCAACAATAGATAAATGATAGGTGTAGTCGAAAAAGTACAACAAGACGTTGGGTCAACCTTACCGTTGCCTCACCGTTGACTTATTTTGAAGCTGAACAATCACCCAGCGACGGACGGATGCTTGATGCTTCTCAACAGTTCGTTGCGTGTCTCTATCGTGATGAGGTTACTTAA
This sequence comes from Chlorops oryzae, assembly GCA_020466095.1. Lineage (NCBI taxonomy): Eukaryota > Metazoa > Arthropoda > Insecta > Diptera > Chloropidae > Chlorops > Chlorops oryzae. The sequence goes on along the minus strand of CM035807.1, from coordinate 34,948,797 downwards.
TTCCAACACGCTTCATAAGTGTTTTTCGTGCCCTTATTAATTTCCTAGTACATATCCATTCCTAAGCTCTTTGGGGACATAATCCTTGCAATATGAAAAGGCAAAAAGAAAAGAAAGAAAAAACGGGAAAATGTTTTCGCATAGGAATGCCAAATGCCTCTCTCCAGCTCAGTAACTTCCTTACTTAGCATAAATGCCATCGCAACAGCGGCCCACGTTGACGAAAGCCTAAAAAATGCGTATTAATGTCTTTTTGACTGATTTTTATTGCTTTCTCAGCTCTGTGTATTCTGCGCGAATGCCTGAGTGACTGAGTGACGTGCGGCGTTGACAAGATATTAAAGAGTAGATTATTCATTAATATATATCAAATGAAATTACTTAGAGTGCGCGCATACCTAAACGCCTTGCTGGTGAGCCTAAAAGTGTGCTACGATTAAGAGCACATTCGAGTGTGGAAGAGAATGCGGACGCATTTTATGAGGTGCAAATGATATTCTTTTTGTTTGTCGCATGACATGACACACATACACTTATTGCCTCTTCCTTTGAACTCTTGAAAGTCACACAATAATTGCACATGTGCGTGTGTGTGTGTGTGTGTGTGTGTGCTTGTGTGTTCAAGTTGTTGACTTTCATAATTATGCTGTGGAATTTCTTTGCTTCACGCCATAGTTCCTTCCTTCCTTTTTTCTTGTTTTTGATTATTAAATCATAGTTTTTTCCCATCAAAAGATTTCCACAGTGCGATAATCTCTCATCACACACGCCTCACATCCACATCGCGTGTCCCTTAATGTACATAATTCTTAAGCTCTTTAAGCTAAGCAGCCAAAGTAGTCATTCGCATTGACATTATTTCTCAATAGCGCATCATCCGGATTGGCCCGTTGTCGCTGTTAATAGACTTCTTTATGCTTCAGCCTTTGTGCAGCTGATGTCTTCTACTACTTCTTCTCAGCATTATCACCGTTCTGGTTGTTGTTTTTTTTATTATTGTTGTTGTTGTTGTTGCTGCTGTAGCTGTCGTTGTCATTCTCGTTGTCACTGTCATTTCTGTCGTCTTAATAATTTTATTATCCTTGTGTACGCTTAATGAAATTATTTATGACTTATGTGACTTCTTCGCTGTCTTTTCTTCCTTCATAATACGCTCTGCTTTTCCTTTCGACGAGGGTTTTCTTTCACTTTTATTTGAGATGTTATAAATTTAATATCCGAACATTATTTTTGCCCTAATTAGGCATTAGAGTTTGAGTAAAATCAGACGTTGTTTATTGTTGCTTACAGTATTTTTAAAGGCATAGATTGGTTTGGTCAGTTTTTGGTGTTTTGGTCTCTATTTCTTAGTCTCAACGACGTAATGTCTGATTCGGATTCTCAGAATTAAAGCGGCACTGGTACGGGAAATTTTTGTGGATCAAAGCCAGGAGCTTATTTTTCGTTCCCTATTATGCGAACTCACAGCCATGGAAAAGTGAAAATTTCTACCCAGCCTCGATTCCAGGACGAGATAGCTTGAATAAAAAATTTCGTGTTAACTGGTAGACCCAGAAGAGTTTGCGCTGTCATTGGAGCCGACGGCAGCCAATCAAGAACTCAAAGGGAAGAATTGAGAACTGAAACTTTAACTTCGAGCAAGTTTTTTTTAAATTTTAACTTTAAAAAATGTTTATAAATTTATTGTAAAGATATCCTTTTGGCTTTTATTTAGCCATATATAAGGCAACAGAAAAAATTTAATTTCAGTACCCAAAAGTATGCATATAAATATTAAGAATATATTTTTTTATGATATACCTTCGTTCTTGTCCATTTGTCCATTAAAGTACGTCATGAGCAAGGATTGATGTTAATATTCTTGAAGCCTTAATTAAGCTCCACTTGTAAATGGTAAAAATGATATTGATTGCATATGAAGTATTTAAAAGCATACATCTAGGTGTTGAAAGTATTATATTTTCTGTTGCCCTAGTCATTTATAAGTAGGGCTCAGATTTTGTTGACTTTTATAAATTTAAAGCATTCTTTGTGGGGCGAAAATTTTTCTTACCACCATTTTGCGAATAAGTTTAGCGAAGTTGAACTTCAAACCGCTTTTCTAACTCTAAAAAAATTCATATTTAAGTTAAAAACGGAAAATCTTTTACTCCATAAAATATGCTTTAAATTTGTAAAAGTCAACAAAATCCAATCCCTGATGATAATGATAAGTAAGGCAACAAAAAGTATTTAATTTCAGCATCAAAAATTATGCTTGCAAATATTAAGAATATTTCTGGCAGTCGATTTAAATCTTAGCTTTATATGAGTTGAACAAAATTTTTACTCCATAAAATATACTTTAAATTTATAAAAGGGCAATTCCATTATCGCGGGTGCAACATTTACACGTATGTTTTAGTTTCATGTAACTAAATAAAAAACATTTTTAATAAAAATAAAAATCTTGAAAAGGCTACATCTTAATATTTTCATTGCATATTAGGTCACAAGTATTTCAAAATAAAACTATTAAAGTCTTGAGAATGATTTAAATTGCCATCGCGGGTGCAACAAATTTGGCCCTACGTTTCTAGATCAGAGAAATTAATATTCCCACATCAATTTAGGGGCTGTTTCCACTACAGACGCATTTAGCATTTTTCAGCATTTTTAAAAAATGCTAAAAAATGCGGCTTTGAATTACATGTAATTGTTGTTGTTCTTAAAACAGCATTTTTCAGCATCTTGAGAAAATGCGATAAAAATGCTAAAAACCGTCTAGTTTTCATTGATATTTTCTTCAAATTTTTAACATTTCAAAGCCTACTTCAAAGAATTAAAATATTTTTCCGAACAAAAATTCAAATTTTCACAAAATGCTAAATGCGAAACGCAGTGGAAACGGGTCTAGCATCTTTAAAGATGCAAATGCTAAATGCGGTGTAGTGGAAATAGCCCCTTAGTCGGTAAAATGTAACCTCAAACTATCGGCAACGGCTGTTTTGTGACAGTTTAAAAAGGTATGACTTTAAAGTTTTGCCAGACTTTTCGAATAGTAATACTTTCAAACGCGCCAATAAATGAAATATGGAGTTAAATCAAATATAAATAAAGTTAATATTAAATTTCGACTTTCTTCTTTGTACTATTGACAAAAAAAAAACCACTTTTATCGTAAATAAAAAATTAGTATCGAAAATCGTATATAGCGGAATCGCCCAAAAGTCAACAAAATCCGAGCGCTGTTTATAAGGATACAGAAAATAGTCAATTAGGCACCAAAAAGTATGCATATAAGTGCTGAGAATATTTCTGATAATGAGAAATCTTTTCATTCTTCTAGTCCAGTCGATTTCAGATCACTTAATTTACCTGCGTTGGCAGAGGTTCATAATTAGAGCGTGTATTTTTAAGCATTTATAAAATTGAAGCGTACTTTATGGGGCAAAAAATTTGTTCAATTTACATAAAGTTAAGATTCAAATCGATTTTTAGCATATTAAAGACTTTTTCAAAGCTAGGAAATCCCCTTGAAGTTCAAATTCGCTACTTATTTCCAAAATGGTGATAAGAAAAAAAATATCCCCCCACAAAGTATGCTTCAAATTTATAAATGCTTAAAAATACACGCTCTATTTATAATTTTAAAAAATTTTAATATATTCAAATGCATACTTTTAGAAGTTGTATTTAAATATTTTCTCTTGCCATAATAATTTTTTTCCTTCACTTTATCACTTTAATTAAATTAAAAATTGTTATCTTGCAACGCTTAAGTCTTAATTTGAAAATAGTCGTTCTCTTATTACCAACGCTCAAAATTTTATCTCACTCAAGCATTTTGCCGCCTGTTAGTCACGCTCAACAGTTTTCCCACTCAATGTATAATGTTTCGCATTTGAGTCATACTATGGAAAGTGTTCATTTCACATCAGGGGTAGAAATCATCGAAAAACATTCATATCACATTTTACTCGTCGTACTGTTGGAAATCATTGCTCGAATGAATTAAGTGTTCATTTGAGTTCAAAGAAAAATACTAAATAAATAAAAAGAGAGCGTTTGCGCTGGGACGACATGAAAATATCTAAGAGCAACTTGCACTCAACTTGCACGTGCGCCCAAGTGTTGGCTTTATATCTTCTATCACATGGTGATAGTCTTGGCACGCTGCCAACGTAGCATGTGACTCAGAATTTTCACTCGAAATTTCCACTACAAAATGTACGCATTGTTAAATGCTCTCAAAAGACTGCGCAACTGCACAATTTTCGAGTGAAAAGAGCAACTTCTTTCAGCAGCATCCTTGTTGCTGCCATTGCCTTGCCGCTTCGCAGTGAGTATTATTTAAAAACGAAATCATACAACTCACTCATCATCACATCGTTATCACTCGTAAGTCTTATCACAAAGGAGTCAGTCAGTTGTAGTTGTTGTCCGTTCGTTCGTTCGTTGGTCCGTTGGCTCGTTGATTCGTGCTTTTTCGTCTTGCTTTCGCAGCATGCATTTCATTTTCGCAGCATAAAAGCAACGGGTAGTCGCATCGGAACTCCTACTCCATATGGAGCTGCGTTGAACGACACACGACTCCAATTACACGACTCCGAAAGTTCAAGCCAAACCAAATTCACAGTTGATATCGTAGTGTGCCGAAGTGAAGTTGTGAAGTTTTAATGGCACGGACGATAGAGTGTTCACAGAGCAGTTGAAGTGTTCGTCCTGGCATCATTTCAGTAGGCCACGCTTATCATCACCATCATCATCATCATCATCATTAGCATCGCCGTCATCATCGTCATCCGTTGAAGTGGTGAAGTGTTGTAAAAATCTCACACTCAGTCACTCCGAAATTTCACTCGTTTCGTGAGTGATTGTTTGTGCGCTTGTGTGTGTTCGTTATCCTTTTCGTAAAACTTCGTTCGTCGTTGCTCGATCAGCGTCGAAGCTTTCTTCCTGCAACCATCGTGCCTCGTGTGAATCTGACTTTCGAAATCAGTCGCAATAATCATTGGGAAATCTCCGCTGGCAGTTGACAACGTGTACCATGACCGTCATCAGTTCAGTGCGCAAAGTGCGTCAGTGCAGTCAGTTGTGCCGACTTGGGCCCAAGATAGCCAGCAGCAGCAGCAGCAATAGCAGCAACACCGAACGACGACAAAGCAATTGCAACAGCCAAGCAACGAATAATATCGCGAATTGTAACTGCAGCCGCAAGTGCGACGTCCACTACATCCACAAGCATAATCGCCATAAGAGGCTAAGAGCGCTTACTGCTGCATCGAAAGGTTTCCCGAGCATTGCCACCTGACAGCTGTGAGCGTTTGAAGGTAGACGAAATAAAAACGGATCCATCGGCCAGATAGCGCTAGTGTAGAAGCGCCAAGGAATCATGAATTTCATTGGTATGATTAAAGAAAATTGGTGTTGTGTGTTCTTAAATTGGTTTTGCTCCTAATATTCGAACGAATTTTTCCTTTTGATTTTCTCTCTCTCGAATTTCAATCAAAATCAACTCAAACTAAATTAAATTTTAATTTTAATTTTGCTTGAAATTCTTTTAATCTACCAATTTAATTTGTCTTTTAACGCTTCTTTCGTGTCACAAATCGTCGTTTCGCATTCAATGTTGTCTTCCAATTGCTGGATGTTGTGATTCGATTTATTGATGTAAGTTTGCTCATCGGAATTTTATATTTTCACATAACATATGTTAAGTTTCTCAAGTGATTTTCCGTGTGCTTATGACTATAAGTTGGAACAAAAGTGCTTGTGAGTTGGGGGGAAAACATTTAAAAAAGAAGTAAGTGAATTCGTTTTGTTCATAATAAAGAAAAAAGTGAATTTTTGGCTAAAAATGAATTTTGCCTCCGTTTTAAAATCGCACGGAAAACTTGTTTTTTTTTATTCAAACTCAGTGAAAAAATATTCCGAAGAAGACTCTTAAGTCCCAAAAAGTGAACGAAAAATTCAAAAAAAATTTTTTGAAAATTTTTCATTTCATTGTCCCAGTCACCTTCTTACTACAATGACTCCATATGTGTGTGTTTAAAAGGCTTAAGTAAAAAAAAAAAAAAATCTAAGAAAATTCATAAAAGCTGGCTATTCCAGTCAATGTTATGATTAAGGCAACAGAGAAAGAGAAAGTTTAAATTTAGCACATAAAAGTATGCTTATAAATGGCAGTCAGATATCTGTTTGTTCTTGTGGCTTTGTCCATTAAAGAACGTCATGATCTTAGGAGCTGTGTTAATATTTTTGGAGCCTTAATTAAGCTCCACTTGTAAAGGCTAAAAATGCTATTTATTGGTTTTGAGGTATTCAAAAGCATACATCTAGTTGTTGAATTTCAATATTTTCTGTTGCCCTAGTTATAAGAAGGGTTAGCCAACTAACAAAGCACCAAAAATAGTGTAAATATTTCAAGGGAAAAGGTATTTATTTATAAGTATTTATCTGGGCAGCTCGATCTTTTTGGTGGTTCTTAAGACCTGATCAAGTCTTGAGAACCTTGCTGTAATGTAAGTATTTTTGATAATAAGAAAAGAAATATTTTCAAGCAAGATAATATTTAAATGAATGTAGATACTTTAAGGTATTGAATTCTTATATTTGACAGTCCATGGTTATACTAGTCCGCAGGCTTTTGTAATATTTGTGATCCTATCGAACAGAAAATTACAATTGGAAGTACAGAGTTCAGGGGTCCATCCGGTGAACTTAGAATTCTTCCTTTAATAAAATTCTATAATTCATTGAAAACGAAGATCTTATAAAATTGATTTAATTAATTTTAAGGCTCATATTTGAAAGACACATCACCTGCAAAGCCCTCAAAAATATGCTTTTTTTCTTTGCATAACCTGAAAAAAATACTATTACAAATTCTTTTCATCGTAAGCCCTGATTTTTATTTTACTATTATTTATACCTTCCAATAATGAGAACTCACACGAACTGGTCACCTTGACAAAGCTCATTTAAAGCACACACATGCCAGAGCAAAAAGACCATGTGACTGATTTTTTTCTCACATTATGTACAATGATTTTTCCAGCACGTTTTGTGTTTTATCGATTTTCTTTCAAACATACTTTTCTCTTATTGTTTTATTTTTATTTTTTTTTTTTCTTGTGCCTCCATTTCACTAAGAACATTTCTTTTGCATTTAACAAAAGCTCCAACAAGCACACAAAACTCAAAACACAAAACACAAAACACTGGCTGGCAGACATCCACAAAAGGTCCATTGTGTCATGCGATTACGTTCGTGTGCTTGGCCCGGTGCTGTTGTTGTAAACTCAAAATGCAGCAAACGAAAAGGTTCAAGGTTCCTACTCTGCCTCTGCGGTAAATGAGCGAAAAGAAAATGTATTTATTCCCAAAACAAAAACAAAACAGAAACACAGCAATACAAAAAGAGAAACTCGAAATTGTATAAAAACAATGAAATTAAATTGATTAAAGCTTGCTTCTTGAGTGAAATGTATTTGAGCATTAAAACTTCTCATGATTCTCATTCGGAGCAAAATTTTAAAGCCTTTGTCAGCAAAATATCGTTGATTGCCAAAAAGGAAAATTAAATGAACTCACACACACTTGCACACAAACACACATTTGGAAGATTTTGGCGAAAAGCCAAAAAATCATTGCATACTTTTTGGTACTTTAGAACAACTGTGGTTGAACACAAGAAATTTTATATGCGCAGCCTTGTTCCACTTTTGTAATTTATGTTTGAACATTCTTGAACATTAGGGCTTCGACTACGCAACGTTCGTAAAATTTTGTAAATGTATGAGTGTGTGTGTGCGTGCATGCGAAATTTGTGTGCGAACACACGTGAAAAATCTATTGTCATAAATCATGACAAGAGCTCCCGAATGTGAAGTTCATGGAAATGGAAGAATTTATTGTATGTGCATTTTCCCTCGTTCTTCTTTTTTCTCTTCCATTTAAAATTCTACAAATTTTATCAACGCATGCATAAATTCATCGCTTAAACTTTTCATGAATATTAAAAACTATCTCGATCTAGCAGTATGAATTGTTGAGCTTCCTTTGTGTCACATTGAAAAGGCTTAAAACCGCCACCGCTAATTGACCATTATTTCAACCATAAAAAAAAAAATGTTTAATAAAATAAGATTTTTGATATTAAAAACAATTTTTTTTTTTTTCAACAAATAAAACAAAAAGAATTCGATTTAAGCCCACAGCATTAACAATTCCAAAATTTTTCGATGGAAGCGACAAAAAAATTCCTGATAGATTTCAAATTGCATCGCGAGAAATTCGCTTATTTTCGCAATTTGCGGTCTCTTTAGAAGCATTTACCCAAGCACAATTGTTATCGAATCAAATAATATAAATTCTTTTTGCACTAATTTATTTGCATTCCAATTCATGGTCGCAAATCAGTTTATCCAGATTTCGATCAAATATGAAAATTGGGCAAAAATTATACAATTTCCCAATTGAAAATATAAATAATTACGTTTCAATTTACAAGCAACAAACAAATTCGATTTCCATACCTAATTATGCAGCTTTTGTTTTTTTGTTTTTTTCTTTTTTTTTAATGGCGAGTGTTTGCTTCAATGTTGCAGCGATTTATTACTGTATGGATGCCCTTAGGCATTAAAATCCGTTTAAATATAATTTCATAAACAGAAGCGAGAGAAAAATTATTGAAAATGAATTTTTTCGGGCGTACTTTTAGGGGCTCTTTATGGAAAGGAAGAGGGTTTTAATGACCCATTGGTAAGGTTAAATAAATATCTTTGTCTAACTGATTGAAAACATAATCTAAGACGTGAGACATGGTGTAGATAGTAGGGAGGTCCTTATTAAAAAAAAAAATTAAAATTTAAAGAAATGTCCTTTAAAAAGTTAAAAATAAAAAAATTCTGATATACTTTCTTATGGCATATACTTAATCAAATAACGTGGTTTAACGCACAAAATTATTTATTTTTCAAATAAAATCCTAGCAGATAGTTTTGTTATTGTCAAATTCAACTCCTAAAAGCATGCATGTAAATATTTGCACAAAAAATTTATACTTCGATCTTTTTTATAAAAGTGGGTTTAAATTAAGGTAAGGAGAAATAAGAATATAAGTCCTTTACACCTTCAAATTAAGAGTCTGCCTTCAAGTATGCTACAATTATTAAACAGTTTAATTTTTTGGTGTCACACCTACATGCTTTTGCAGAGTTCTGTGAATCCGAAAAAATCCTTTTTCTAATGCCGTATTTACATTTTTGACGATTTTTTCAATATCTCTTTCAAGACAATCGTCAGCAAGTGAAACCGTCAGATTTTTTATCATCAAAATCGTTTTTTCTTTGTTTGTTGTTGTTTTTGACGAATTGTTTTGAAAGAGATTTTAACAAAATTATCGAAAGTGTAAATACGTCAGAAGGCTTCAATAATAAACCTTGTCATTGCTGAATTTTCATGTTTTGATTAACCCTCAATTTATCTGTTAAATTCATTTAATGACCCTTTGAAAAACATCTTTCCATTTTATATTATACTTCACTCAAAACTCATAAAGTAATATTTTGTCGAAAAAAGTTAAATCGTCCTCCCATTTGAAAATAACCAAAGCAAGAAAAAACTATAAAATAGTTGCAATTTAAAATTCATTAACCTGGGGCAATATATTTTGCGTCATTTGAATAGCAAATATTATTAAAGACTCCGCTTCACTATGATTGCAGTAATTAAGGGTATTTTGCATTCGAAAGCTGTCACCAAAACGCCACGAAATATGCAAAGTTAAATTTATTATTTCAATGTTCTATTTGTCGATTTGAGAAAACCAAACCATTCAAGTGGAATTAGGAATATATTAATATACATTAGGACAAACAATAAACATGCAAAGCCCCTAAAAGTAATATTTTTAATATTGATAATTGTTCTGTTTTTAATAATGTTCGTATTTACAAAGGTCCTGAATCATGCTTTTCGGAAGGCTGTTTTGAAATCGTGAAGAGGATTTAAATCTATATATATAATCTTTTAAATATTTCAATACTTATTTCTCGAGATGAAAGTTACTGTTTTATTTTACCCTAATGACCACAAAATCCCACATCAACTTCCTTTTAACATTGAGGCTCATAGTCTCCAACCTGATTAAACTATTTGAAGGTTTAAACTTTCAAATGATAGTCTTCAGGAGAGTTTAAACTAGGTTTATTAATTTTATATGAAAATTTTTTTAAACTTCAAATATAGCCAAAGTATTTTTTTGACTTAAACTGGCATGAAGACTAAGGGAATTTATTAGAGAATTTAAACATTCGAAGCGCTTAAACCGAGTCGAAGACTACGACCCTGACAGTTTCTTTCGCTTCTGAAGAAAGCAAAATTCAGCGATTACTTCCGGGACAATTATCTAGGAAAGTGCGTCAACAAATTGATGGATTATTAACTTGACATCAATAATGTAAACAAGAAAAAAATGGATAAATACATCCTCAATGTAACTTTAAAAGAGCCCCACGTGTTTTCCAAAATTGACTTTTTTTATTTTTGCAGCAGTTTGAGCTTTTTCTCCTCCTCCCTCTGGCAGTTAATTAAGCTAATCAAAATTCCTTGTAAGTTAGCCCACATTTGCATATTTACCTTAATTAAAATGGCAGTACATAGAAAAATTTCATTCAACGAATCAACTTTTTGGTTCAATCTCAACTTTTCTGGTTGCAGAAAAAACATCAAACTGCTGTCGTTGCTCGAAGCTCTCTTTTTTGGTTTTTTGAAAGATTTTATTTATTTTTTTTTTTTTTGGGCTTGGCAAACAGTTCATGTTGGTACAAGAAAAAGGTCAGCATAAAAGTTAGTCACAATTTTGCTGCAGTATTTTAAAACTACTGAATATTTAATTAAAGTTTTGTAAATGTTTGCATAGGTTTTAGTTCGTTTATGCCCGCAAAAAAGAAAATGAGGAGAATTGTGATATTTAAACGTAAAACTAAATTGCACTAAACCTTGCAGAGGTAATGAGCCAGAAAGGTAAGAATAATGTTATGCTAAATTGATGCTTTCTTTATTTCTCCAAACTATATTCATTGTGCAAACATAATAATGAAAGGTGAAAACGTTTATAATGATGATAAAAAGCTAGTTGAAAACTTTCTTATTAAGGAAACACACATAACAATTCATGAAAGATACCCATAATTTTATAACCTACTTAAAATAATTGAGTTTGATACCTAGAAGTATGCACATGTATTTAAGGAATAATTTTCATTCTCATTCCTGAAAATATATGGATTGAAAAAGGTCATCTTCTAAGAATTTCAGAGTCTTTGTGAATCTGTTAAGAGCTATAACCAGGGCTCGGATTTTGTTGACTTTAATAAATTTAAAGCATATTTAATGGAGTAACATATTTATTCAACTCATATTAAGCTAAGATCTAAATCGATTTTTAACTTCAATATCAATTTTTTCGAAGTTAGAAAAGCGGTTTGAAGTTCAGCTTGGCTAAACTTTTCGCAAAATGTTTTGCCCCATAAAGTATGCGTTAAATTTATAAAAGTCAACAAAATCCGAGCCCTAGTTATAACTATGCTGTCTAGATAAAGACGAAATATTTTGGGCATTTTGGCAACAGAAAATAGTTCTATTCAACACCTAAATGTATGCTTTTGAATGCTTCAAAACCAATTTATGGGCCAAAATTCTTTTTAATGCCTAAATTTCTGTCGCTGTCAACGAAAATCAGTGTTCGTAAAAGAGCAAATCAAATAAATAACAAATAAATTTTACCTAAAAAATTATGAATAACGAAATAAAATACTCTAGTCCAATTGGTAAAAATCGAATATTACCAAACATCCATCTTGTTTACTCGCAAATTACAGTAACATTGTTGTCTTGTTTGGCAAGACAAGACAAGATAAGACAACAATGTTACCGTAATTTGCGAAGGAAAAAAATTAAGTTTTGTTAATCATTGATTTTTTTCAATTCGACTAGAGTATTTTATTTCGTTATTCATACATTTTTTGTTAAAATTAATTTTTTATTAATATGGTTTGCTCCTTCAGAAAAACTGATTTTCATTGACAGGGACAGAAGTGAAGGCATTAAAAAGAATTTTGGCCCTTATATCATTTTAAGCCTTTATAAGTGGAGTTTAACTAAAGCACCAAGAAGAATAATACATATCCTTAAAACCTCGCTCAACACATTCTAAAAAAGGGCAAAATAAAAGGGTAAGGAATAGATAGCTGACTGCCAGAAATATTCTTAATATTTACAAGCATAATTTTTTGTGCTGATATTAAATAATTTTAATTGTCTTATTTATCATTATCATCACGGCTCTGATTTTGTTGACTTTTATAAATTTAAAGCATACTTTTTGGAGCAAAAATTTTGTTCAACTCACATACAATTAAGATTCAAATCGATTTTTGACTTCAATATGGACTTTTTTGGAGTTAGAAAAGCGGTGTGAAGTTCAACTTTGCTTAACTTATTCGCAAAATGTTGGTAAGAAAATTTTTTTGGTCCATAAAGTATGCTTCAAATTTTTAAAAGTCAGCAAAATCCTAGCCCTGATTATCATAATTGAAGAAACCAATGAAATTTCGTTTTGATGTCCCTAAAAACGTAATGCACGTCCTTCTATAGATTGAGAAGCCAAAAATCTTCTTCTCCATAACGACTAAATTTTCCCAACATCAATACGGCCCAAACATACTGAACTTTATGCCTTTCATCCTATTTCAAATCCACACAGTTTATTAAAAGAGAAAAAAAGAAAATGTCCTTGCGGAAATCGCAAATTGTCATGTTTCAAATTTCATGCTCCACAGTACACGAAGTACACACACATCCTTAATCCGCACACAACAATTCGAAACATGAGTTTTATAATCCACGCATCAATATCATAACACTGTATGGTCCTTTTCAAAATCCCAATTAATGCGAACGCAAAAACAACTCGAGCGTAATCCGTGTGTATCTCACGATGTGTAATATACTCACAAATCGTGAAATCTAATCAACCGTATCAATTGGAAATATCCACAATTTGTTGTTACCGAAATGACATTGTCGAAAGGACCGCACACACACATACAGACAAACATTGTGTGGCCTTCATTCAGCGTCAATACGAAGTCACACAGTACAAGCCACACGACACTTAAAGCGAACTCTCGAACTAACGCAATCAATTCTTGGCTAATAAACTGAAGTAACTTTTCAGTTGCAGGATATAAGGATCAGGAGAGCTGAGCAAAAAAAAAAAAAACATCCACATATTACTACAACTTTGTTGATGGCAGCAATCTCCTTTCTTTCTTATTAACGAATAAAATGGACTCAAAAAAGAAAAAAGAAAAATGGAAGAGGAAAAAGAAGCAAAGAGGATAACGGAAAATTGATGCTGTGCGGCACATTTTAAGCGCATTTGTCAAATTTTGCAATCATTTTTAGTGCTCATCTGCCGTGAAGCAGCGAGAATTCCACTTCAAGCGGAGAAAAATCGCAATTTGCCCATCGTCCAAGAAGTTTTGGTTCACAAACTCAACTTTCTTCACATTCAATTCGTATTTGGACAATTCATTTGAAATGTGCATGAAAGATTTCATTTCATTTTCTAAGAATTTTGCAAAGGACATTCTACTTTAATGTAATTGCACTTTCTTGTTTCTCCTTGTTGACTGACATTTCGCTCTTTGTCAACTGTCATCATTTTTAAAAATGGTATCTACATTTCAAAAGATCCGACCAGGACCTCTTGTCTGTCCAACTTGTTCTTATTACAATCGTATCCAACAAACACTTCATGGTCATTTTCAAGTTTTACTTATGTCGCTTGTCGTTTGTCAAATCGACTTTGTTGCCTCGGCAAATGCATTCCTCATATCTTTTCTTTTTGATCTGTTCTTTTACTTTCTGCTCTTGCACTCACTTACTGCAACAGTTTATTCTTTTTAAAGTGACTTCTATAAGCCGTGCCCTTTCACCTCTCATCGCATCCCATCGCATCTCATCTCACCTCGATTCGCCTCAACCCATTTTTTTAAATTTTTTTTTTTTGTCACTTCCTTTGTTTTCTTTTCCAATTTGCGACTGGAAGCGAAATCTAACTAACTTACTTAGTTCTGCTAAACTGACAGCAAGTGTCTCCGTTGTTCTTAAGTAGAAAAATAGAGAATTCCAAAAGTATTCGTTACTTTGAAGAACATAAAGCCTTAGCCAAAGATATAAACTCTCCGATAGTTGCACTCACCCACCCACACAAGGAGTCTTACAAGAAAATTAAGCTGACAATGTACTGCTGTTCTTATGCTGCGTACGTACTTCTGCATTCACGAGGCGGACTAGAATAAGAGGAATTTCTTATTCTTCTTCTTTTTTATTTTTGTTCCTTTTTCCCTTAGCTCCGATAAAGTCTGTTGGGTAAAGATGAGTGACAAAGGTCATTATGATGTGACGTGAATATTGTGTGGTGTGTGGCGCATAATTCATGTAAGCTGTGTTTATAAATTTGTCAGTGGGGATTTTCAGCTGAGGATAGATACATGTATATTCGAGAAGACGAAGAGCTGGAAAATAAATTCTCTAGAATTGAATTTGCGGTTAAAGCGGTTTAGATGCTCAGTCAAATTAAATTTTATAAAATTTCATTGAAGCTTTGAACGTTTGAGGCAAAAGAGGTTCCTGAAATTCTCTGCATGTGAAGAAAAAAATGATTCGAGCAAAATTGTAAGGGAAAGTTTGTAACTATCATACGAAATTTCCTAAACACGTAGTATTTGGATGTAGAAAAAATTATTTAGAGCCTTTGGGAGTTTCATTTTCAAAGGACTTTCTTCAAGCTTGTAAGTCTCTTATTCTAGTGACAATGAGACTAGTTTGCCAGTATCTCTGTGCTGGTTGATTTTGCTGAAGGGTTAGGACCATTGGTGCTACAAAGTCCTATACTAACTATGACCTCATTTGTCCTCTTGCCAGCCCAGTCAGCCATGATTACCCCTGGGCCCTAACTCAATTGCAAAGAGTTTGCTCATTGCTATGAAAGGGCCCCAATCTGGGGCGGATATAGACAATTTGCCGCTGTAGGCAGTTGTGATTTTGCCGCCTCAGACAGCAACCTTATTTTTGCCTCATATTTTATTGATGCATTGACGGCCACCCCTGAAACTTTGCCGCCCTAGACAGCTGCCTATGTTGCCTTTTCGGTAAATCCACCACTGGCCCCGAGTTATCTTGTATCACTTCCCTTTGTTTGTTCTTCCCCTAATTCTACAAGGACGAATTTACAAGCCAACCTGCCAAAATTCCTCTGGATGTGACTGCCTTTTGCTCTTTTGAAGCCTCGTTTTGAACCATATTAATTCAAGGGCTAGACGCATAATGCATCCATAGTAGATATCCAATTCAATGGCACCTAATCAAACCAGCCTATTAAGTACAAAAGCGAGCTGACACATTTCAAGGAAGATTATTCTAAGTCGTACGTTCTCCAAACTTAAATTAGTAGATTAACACAGAGCGATGATGGTCAAAATGATCGGTAGAAGGGCACTTTGTGGACCCAAAAATATTGACTGGGCTTAAGGATTTCTCCCACCCAACATCAGAAAACATTTGAAATTTGATTAAAATCATTTTAAAATTCTTTCCTACCTTCAATTCTTGAGCACATCCTTTTCAAATTGCCCACTCAGCTAAAACAAAAAAAAAAAGTCAACTCTGCGGAAAACTTGCACAACAGCCGGAAAAGTGTATACTGTCCACAGTCACTATTTGTCTTTTCCTATTATAGGCAGTCAAATTTAATAGCCTCTCAAAGTCACTTGAAAGAAAATTGCCTTTAAAACGTCGAATGTCTCAGAACAAAAATGGACAATTTGACACATTAATTTTTTCAAATTACTTTAATTTTATTTGTAAAGGTAACGACTGATGAACAAACCCAAACCAGGATGACTTTATCTACTTTCCTTCAGTTTAAGCAATTAGTTTTGGTAAAACTTGCAGCGGAATCTCAAATATCAAAGCTTTTACGAAATTGGAAAAGCATTTAAAAAAAGAAAGAATATGGTAACCTCGTTTTATTGCTGCCATTTTGTAAATGAACGATAATTACAGGTATTTGTATGGATTTTCGTATTCATTGTGTTATTAAAACGTCAATTACATTTTCAATTTCTAAAACTAGAGCATGGTGAAAATTTCATTCGCTCAGTCCAGCGTTGTATTCACGTTAATAAAAGTTCTTGTGGGGACTCAAAAATTCTGATGTCATTAATGAAAGAAAGGCGGAATTCATTTATTTATCGTACACGTCTATTTTATTGAACATCAGTGTGTGTGTGTGTGTGTGTGTTTATGTGTGTGTGTGTGCAACAATCAGAAAACATGTTTTGCTTGTCTCACAGTTCGAAAATTGCAATCAATTTTGCTGACAATAAACGCCCATCGCTCGAATCGGTTCAAGCGCGCGGACTCTGTTCAAAGGAAAGAAATGAAAATTTTATTAAAAAATTATGGGTTGAACTATTTTCGCCGGTGCATGGGAATTTCGTATTTTTGCTTTCGTTTAAAGCACCCTTTTCACAACGCACAAAGACCGTTGCAAACTCAATTTACGTCAGTTTCGAAAAGGCATAAGACCTGAAAAGCCGAAAGTGTACTTCAATTCATTCACTTGCTGGCGTTGGCTGCTTCAATTGTTCGAGCTGATGTATTTTTTTTTTTTTTTGTATATGTATATTTTCCCTGCATTAATAACGAGGTCAATTGATTGAAAAGGAGTGCTCTTGGGCTACTCCTGAGGGCGACTTGTCAATGCACATATGCATATTATCCTAAAAGTTATACTTGGGTTCGGGAATCAACAATAGATTTAGTGGGAAAGCCGTCGAAAAAGGAGCCATGAAAGGAGTTTATTTCATGTCCTTTTTCCTTAACGTGGGGAAAATGTTACAACTCGTCTCTTTATGACCACAAAAGGTGAGCTTTTGGACTATGAATTTTCTCCAATGACCGTTTTGAAAAGATTTCAAATAGAACAGTTTCACGCATTCGCGCTTAATTCTGGTATTTTTTGTGACCAGTTGAGGAGTAGTTGGAGAAAGTAGGAGTCGAAATTACTGCAGGGCTTGTGGAAAACGCTGAATATGTGTGTAGATATCTCTACTTGTTCCACTTTTCCAATAATTGACCCTTCGCAGGGTATGAATGTTCGAACAGACGATGATGAACGTTGAAAATGAGTGCAGAACACTCGACGTTCTTTTGATTGTGTTTTTATACCCAGCGTAAGCGGGGTATATTAGTTTTGTGCAAATCTTGTAACAGGGAGAATTAAGCTCCGGAGATATAGAAAAATGTATATAGAAATGATCAGGATCAAAAACTGAATCGATTTAGACATGTCCGTCTGTCCGTCTGTCCGTCTGTCCGTCTGTCCGTCTGTCCGTCCGTCCGTCTGTCCGTCTGTCCGTCCGTCCGTGGTCGGATCTCCTCCGAAACGGCTGGACCAATCAAGTCGAAATTTGGCACACAGGTATATCGGGATCCGAGTATGATCCTAAGTAAAAATGGGAGACATCCGCCCACTGCCACGCCCATAAATGAATATAATGTGTTTTCAGTAAAATGCTTGTAACTTGCGAACCACTCAACACATTCCATTGATATTTGGTGTACTGGTTAACTACGAAAAGGGACATATCCTGGAAAAAAATGGACGCCGCCCACCTCGAGCCACGCCCACAAATAAGCCCAAAATTAAGGGCTTATCGTAACTTGTGAAGTAAAAGGTGTAGAAGCTTCAAATTCGCAACATAGGTTCACCAAGGCGAATGAAAGGTGTAGGAAAATTTTTTTTATGGCCCGCCCACTGCCACGCCCAAAAATGAAGATTTTTCGTAACTTCCGAAGAAAAAGGCGTAGAAGGTCCGAATTCGCAACATAGGTTCACCAAGGCGAATGAAAGGTGTAGGAAAAAATTTTTTGTGGCCCGCCCACTGCCACGCCACAAATAAAGATTTTTCGTAACTTCCGAAGTAAAAGGCGTAGAAGCTTCAAATTCACAACATAGGTTCACCAAGGCGAATGAAAGGTGTAGGAAAATTTTTTTTATGGCCCGCCCACTGCCACGCCCAAAAATGAAGATTCTTCGTAACTTCCGAACTAAAAGGCGTAGAAGCTTCGAATTCGCAACATAGGTTCACCAAGGCGAATGAAAGGTGTAGGAAAAAATTTTTTGTGGCCCGCCCACTTCCACGCCCACAAATAAAGACTTTTCGTAACTTCCGAAGTAAAAGGCGTAGAAGCTTCAAATTCGCAACATAGGTTCACCAAGGCGAATGAAAGGTGTACGGAAATAATTTATGTTGCCCTCCCACTGCCACGCCCACAAATAGAGAAGCAAAACAGGGACGCTGGGTATTTCAAAGTCGGGCTTGACCGACTTTAGCTTTCTTACTTGTTTTTCTTTTCGGTTTTTCCCTTAAACTAATTTTTCACGTCATAAAATTTGTATGATTGAAAGCGCATTCGCTCTCTCTCTCTCTCTCTCTCTCTCTCTCTCTCTCTCTCTCTCTTTCTCTCTCTGTATTGATATTGATTTCGTACAGCGATTTCGTATGAATTGACTTGACTCGAATGTAAAAAAATTAAATATTTAAACGGGGCAGCTCTAATCGATGACAAACTGTTTGGTATTCGCCAGGATATATTGACGAACAATTGGTTTGAAAATTTTGTTTCTTGGAAAATGGATTCTATAGAAATTTTAAGTCATTCAGTACTTCAAAACGGGCTGTGCCAGCCGCAGTATTTTCAAAGTTGATACGGAAGTTTCGTCAAAAAATGCAGAGTACGTTTGTAACAAAGAAATTTTTTTCCTCCAAATGAAGTGTGGATGTGTTTGAAATGAGAAATAATGAAATAGCAGCAACACTTTCTGGAAATCATCGAATGTTTAACTAATTTTGACAGCAGTTTTTGAAAGAAGATTATAAATTTAGAAACTCACTATATTTGGTTTTGTCAAATTGGCTACAGATCAATTTTAAATCGATGTAGCATAGTGTGGCCGAGAATTAAGCTGCGCACTTACTTATGGCTATATCTTTTAAACCGTTAAACATTTTTTTCTCGTCTATCAAAAAGGTTTAGCCCTAAACTTGAACAACATAGTTGTGGTGCTATGTAATATGAAAAAACTCCTTTTAGTAGCTAAGAATTGCTTAAATCTCCAATGTTTAAGTTTTTTAGCTCTCAAGCTGGTACGAACTTTTTGAAAATTTTTCCTAAGTACTTATACAGGGTGTTCCGTAGCTGAGTGCTTTTCTCTATAGTGTTGATAGTGAAGGTCATTGTGAAAAAAAAATCGTATGAGAGGGGGGTCTAAAATGTAACCCAAAATCGAAAGAAGAAACTCAAATTTATCCCTCTAAATATGCAATAAATTTTTCATCCAGCTCAGATGGCTCTGTTTTTCTATCATTTAGAAGCCATCTTCTTTCGAAACGACGTTGAAGTTCAGAAGTTTAACATATTTTTTTAATTTGATTTTAATTCTTTATTGTAAATTAATTTCGAAGGCTCTTAGTCTGCGTTAAGCAATTCATAAAACTTTACACGGGTTCAACGCATAAAGGTTGTCGCTGGAACGACAGCCAAATGCCTGAGTAAACGCTTGCGAATTGCGTAAATAGCTGTGTACGAGTTGACGCTGCTGTTTGACGATGCCGGCAGCAGCATTGTGACGGCAGCTTGTCAACAGCGAGCCCACAAAATACAGCTTCCGAAGTGTTAATTGCAGCCTTCCGGCGCCCAGCAATCTATCGAGCCGTTGCCATAGTGCAGCATTCGTCGTTCGCCAGGCATCCAGCGCAAGCAGTGTCTGATGTTGCGCCAAAACACGCAATAACAAATCGTTGAGATTATAATTTGCCGTTGATGTTTCGTCATTCCTTCGTTCGTGTGCCGACGATAGACACTGTCTCAATGTAGCGAATTCTCGTTCCGAGTCCATGCTGCGCCATGCACCCGGCGTCATTGAAGTACTGCCACTGGCAATCATATTCTCAGCGAAACGTTCACCGACCAAGATATAATTCAATGGCATCGTAAGATTCTGCTGCTGCCGCAGCAGTGAGCCAACGGTTAGGAATATTTTCATGAATTCCTTTGCCACTTCGTCGACCTCATGCGACTGTGTGAGGGGACTCAATTGTTCCCGTTTACGTTGCCGCATCAGATGACGCTGCAATTTCTCGACATTCCGATAGAAATTGCTTTTCGAAATTGCCAAATCGCTTAGATCCGCATCCAATTGTGTATCACCGTTCAGGGTCAAATGCATAACGCGTCCATGGAATTGCTTCGAGAGCCGCTGTGACATTTCATCAATCCATGTTGAGCGCAGCAGACGCTCATCGTAGGCACGGCCAATGTCCGCGAACATTTGCGCCATTTTCACTTTGTCAATGACAGCGTGCTCGACGATGTGTTGATAAACTGGCTCAAAATAGAGACGCACCAGCGACTGGCAATCGAAGGCGCTTTTATCTGAAAGGAAAGACGATAACGCTAAGTTGTCATGCGACAATACCATGCGACCACTTACCCATCAGATGGTCAATCCAAATCCAATTAAGAAGTCTAGTCATTGTTGTGTTTTGAAGCAATTTGAAATATTTCACCAATTTCGGCAGCTGTCTGACCAAAACGGCATCGCCCGGTTTCGGGCTTTTACCCAAAATCCTCTTAAAGTACGCATCCCATTGCGATTCGAGAACATTTCCGAAAAGTGTAGTGCGCAGCGATTCGTACGTGAATTCCTGAACTTCATCTTTGATTGGTAGTTGCTGTTCGGCGATCTCCCTTCGATTACGTTCGAAATTCATAATCTCCAGTTCGATTAGACGTGCACGAACAGCCTCAACGGAAGAGTTCTGCAACACTTCGCTAGCCAATTGCTCAAATTTACGCAGGGTATATCGCTTCGTTGTATCCGGCTCCAGTTGTATGATTCGCTTATTCGATTTAATTTCGATGCGAGTTTTCAGAAAGTACTCGAAACCGGCTTCGTGAAACGCCCCCAGCACATCCAGCCAGGTCATATTGCGCCGCTTGCGAATCATTCCCGTCGAATCGTCAATCGCAGGCCAACCGCCCGAGGTTCGATACATGAGCGTACCCTTCAAACTTTCCAGCGAACGCGCCTCCTTGCACGACGCATAGAATTGCTTTAGCTTAAGTTCGGCATCCATCAATCGCTCGTCGTCGTTTTCTTTTGTTATAAAGTTCTCAAACTTTTGCTGTCGCTCCAGCTCCAATTGCGTTTCGCTGACGTTCAAAATTTTGCCGCAAACAAAACCATAGAAATTCTGACATGGCCGGACGCTCGTATCCAGCCAGCGTTCTTCGAGCTCGTAGGCAAAATGCAAAACATCATTCTCGATGCTGACACTGTTGCCACTGATGGCGGCAGCGCCGGCGGCGGTGGCGGCAGCATCGCTTCCGTTGCACTGCCAAACCAATGACAGTAGATGCAAACTCCCGAACGTAACTACTAACATCAAACATTGACATCGTCTCAATAATGACATCGCCTGTGGTTGCATCGTGATTGCGCTCATGCCGATGCCGATGCCGATGTCGTTGATTGTTGTATTGGTGTGCTGCCGCTGTTCCTGTCTACCGCAACTTTCTCGCGTTCTTGTGCTGAATCGAAACTTTTTAAATTAAAATTTTTCGCATACTTTCAACGATGGGCCACAATGCTTGCCGATGTCGATATTTTCGATAAAACGTCGAACTTTTTCGATTAAACGAATTTTATTTTATGCTCGCTTTTAATTTTAAGTAAAAAACACACAAAAAAAAAACCAAAAATGAGAAAAATCTCGCGTTTAACTTCCACTTGTCTAGATGTCGCTTCGAAAACTGACTAGCGTTATATTTTTCTTTGCGCTTAAAACGTTCCAACGCAGAATTTTCTACTTAATTCCGTTAAAACTATGCAAATCGCATTTATGAGCTCATTCCAAAAAAGAGACGCAAACACTAAATCTTATGTGCATTGTGTTTCCGTGTCTTATGCTTTCATATTTCGCGCGGCTTTCTTTTCCACGAACAAACAAAAAATTTACAAGTATTTTCCTCAGAAGAGTCTTCTTCCCTCGGCAATGTTACGCGACGAACTGAAATATGCGAAAATTCGAAGCCAACCCAATGAGCTCTCAAAGAACGAATTGATTTTTATTTACAATAATTTTGACTGATTTTATTGAATTTTAAAATCATGTCTTAGCGTCCACAGTCATCGTTCTGATAACATTCAGCTAAGGTCAGAATTATTTTGATTTCCAACGTCTCTCAGCATTTGAAATAATTATTTTAATTGTACGTTGTTTTATTTATTTTAGTTTTTTTTTTTTTATGAAAGTGCAACATTTGGTAAACGAATCGATGCGAAATGCCCTTTTTTGAACTGCCATTGATAGTTTCGTTTCATTGATCTTGACACACATTTCTAAATCTAATCGTCTAGATAAGAAAAAGTCTCTACACTGAACAGTGAGCAATAATTTGAAAGACATTAACTTGACTTCTCTTTGGCTTGCTTGTTCATTCATATTTGAATTCCACTATTAGATGATATCCATCAAGATATCCATATGTTTGTTAAAAAGTTGCTCAATGCAAATGTAGACGAAAAATATTAAATAAAATTATTCGGTAGCAGTTTGAACGCAGCCCCAAAGGTTATGCGATTGGAAAAATCTTTAAATTTATATACAATCAACCCTATATAGTGGGAAATAATATTTTCAAGACCGGTTCATGTTACCAAATCTGTTCACACTATCGAGTCTCAATTTTTGTATGTTTATTTTGCTTTATTTGGTTAAAATGTGTTCAAATTCTCATACAGTCGAGCGTGGATAGAGTTAATTTATTTTTTCAAGCCATGTTCATGTTACCGAGTCTGTTCGCATTATCGAGTCTCAATTTTTGTATGTTTATTTTGCTTTATTTGGTTCAAATGTGTTGAAATTCTCATACAGTCGAGCATGGATAGAGTTAATTCATTTTTTCAAGCCATGTTCATGTTACCGAGTCTGTTCGCACTATCGAGACACGATTTCTTATGTTCAATTTACTTTATTTGGTCCAAAAATATATGAATTTAATTACAGTCGACTGTGGATAGAGGGAACGAGTATTTGCTAGGTCTATTAATACTACCGAGATTGTTCAGACTATCGAGACACAAATATTTTTAATGTTCAATTTGGTTTATTTGAATCAAATACTTACGAATTTATTTACTGTCGACTGTGGATAGAAATAACTAATAATTTCTAGGCCTGTTCATACTACCAAGACTGTTCACACTATCGAGATACAAATTTTGTGTGTGTTTAATTTGCTTTATTTGGTTCAAGATTACATGAAAGGTAGCATAAGCTTAAGTGAATGTGTCCACACCGTCGAGGTGTTCACCTTATCCAGGGCTCACACTTGCCAGACTCGACTATTTATATGTTTATATTAAATCGAAATTAGGCTAAAAAAAAAACAACAGGAGATAAGCGGACATCATAACAAAAATAAAAGTGAGAGCATGTTATTCCATTTTATTTGACCGAATTTTGTTGATGTGACTTTTTTATTTTGAAAAAACTATTTTTAATTTTTGTTTTCCGTTTCTCTCAAATCATTCAAGCTTTTTATAAGAACTTCAAGCTTAAATCGTTAACCAAGAGGAATAGAAAAATAATGCTGCCTCAAAATAAATCTAGGCTTTTCACCGCTTTTACACTTTCGTGATTTTCCTTCCATCATCCGTCCCCATTTCTCTCGTGTAGTGTAAATAATAATTATCTGTACCCTGCTGCTGCTTCCTTCAGTTAAAGCACAGAAAGGAAAGAAAATATTGAAAAGAAAATTCCAACATTGTACTCCAATTCTTTGGGATCTACATATACCTACCTACTTGCTTGTCGCGCAAAAAAAAGCACACAAAAAAAAAACTAAAATAAAAGCCTTTTGAAATTCAACGTCGGTGCCAGTCGACCGACATCAGTATCAAGAGACCCGTCAAGAGGAAACGCAGACGCGCTCTGGTTTCTGATGGCTTCCACATGGATTGTAAGCAATTTCAAATGCTTAGCATGGCCCTATTTTTGGGTTAAAAGGAAAGAAGAAAAAAAAAATACTTAGCGTAACGAAAATAACTTGACTTGGGGTTGGGCTTTCTTTGCTTTGTCCGCTTTCTGCTTTCGTCGTTTCTTTTTTCTCTTCATTCTTATTTCATTTTTGTTTTTTATTATGCAAAATTTCTTTTTGTTATTTGCTTTATTCACTTCATTTGTAGGTGCCTCGATGTACCTACAGTTTTGAGCGGTAATAGAACAATAAAAACAAAATGTGGTGGAAAATCTTTTTTTTTCAGCCGTTTTTTAAGGTAATTAAGCGAAACTTTTTTCCCCATTTTTCAGTCACGAAAATGATTTTAATTAACTTTAAGTATTTAGAAAAATTTTCTTTTCGCAACGTCATAAAAAATGATTTTTCATTCAAAAGCACTGAATGGTTTTAAACCTTTTCGTACATTTGTGCTAAAAATCCTTTCAAGAAATTATATTCTTATGGAAATGGCCAGAATTAAATTCATTCGGTTAATCAAAGGGTTAAAAAAAGCAATTAAATTAGCAATAACTGAATAAAAAATCATCCAATTAGGAGAATATAATGAACTTTAATAAAATTCAATAGGATTCAAAAACGGCCAAAGGCTGTGTTAGCTTTAATTGAACTTGATTCAATTTGACTTAAGAATTTATTTACATAGATCCTTAGGTCAAGTTTTCAGTAGCTTCTCCCCAACACAAAATGAATTGAACATTTCGGAGTCGTTGGTTCATTAAATTAAATTAAATTGCCTTCAGTCAGCACCCCGACAAAGAGCCTTTATATCCTTTCCAAAGTTATGATTTTCAGCTTGACTTTTTATGGGAAAAAGCTGTCAACAAGTAACCAAAAAAAAAAAATAATAATAATAAATGAAAATGTTCAACGATTAGCACAACACTCTATTCTATTCAATTTTATTTAGAGTACGTAATTAAGTAAAATTTTCGACGGCGATCGACAAATGGAAACTGCCAAAAACTTTTATTATTAAACCAATCATGAAGGTTTAATTTCAAAAGTTTTCCGGTCGTTCATTTGACTCCAATGGGATGCCATTAACAGAGCGATCTCTGAGATTTTGAACTTTAAAAATTAATAAAGTTTTCAAATTAAGAATTTAACAAATAAAAGGCAAAACATTATTATAACCACTTTGCGAATTAGGAAGCCCAAGCAGTTTGGTCTTTTTTAATAGAAAAGAAAAAAAATTCAATTCTCAAAAAAAAAAGCTTTAACCACTTAGGAGAAATAAAACGCATTTGTGCTAAAAATTTAAGCCTTAAATAAATATCATCCAAGCATAATGAGCTGAAAGATGAACAAGATATTTAAGGATACGCTGTATTGCTTACCGCCTCAATCGGTTCTTCTAATTTCTTCTTCATTTTCATCTTTATTCTTATAGGCGCCGTAGGTGGTGATGGCGGAGATGATGGCGACGATAAGGAAAAGGCAGAGGAGGAGGAGAGAGAGCGCCAAGAGGCCATACGTGAGGCCGAAGAACGGCGTAAGGAGAAGCATCGTAAGATGGAAGAAGAGCGCGAAAAGATGAGACAAGATATCCGTGATAAAGTAAGTGAAAACAAATGATTCCAGGTCCTTTCAACAAAAAAAAAAAAAAAAAAAAAAAAGAAAAAGAAAAACACCCTCCTTTCCCTACACTTCTCCTCCCCGGATAGACTCAAAATAAAAACTTGAAACAAAAACACAGATTTCCATAGAATTGCAAAAACTTTTTCTTATGGCACTTAAGAACACACTCCGAAATTAAGCTCAATGGTCTATTTTCGTACATAGTACACGAGCGAAGCATGTACTAAAAATTTAAGTACAACTGCACTGTACTGGCGCTTATAGTTCCACATGGCTTTTAAAAAGTGTGAGCGGTAGCTTGAGTGTCGTAAATAAAAAGTGCCACTTTTAACTTCGAGAATAAAGTGTACGACTGTAATTTTTATAATTGAAACAGCAAAAGTGTAATAACACAATAATACGATACGAGAAATGTTGTTTAACTGCCGCGAGTGGGAGAGACTATAAAAAGTCCTTGCTACTTTGTTGAATGTTTGAAGACACTATTTTTTTGTTTTAATTGGAAAACAGTGAGTGATAAAAGTGCAGTTTCAACTATTATGAGGCCGCGAAGATGAACTGAAGCAGCAATAAAACCACATGGAGCTCAAATTGACTCTAGTAGGGAGTCCTTTTATGAGTGACTCCCTAACGGAGTCAGATTGATTTACGTGTTTGGTCGAACAACGAACGAGGGAGCAAGGTGTGAATATGAAAAGTGCATTTAAAAACAAAAAAGGTAACAATGAAAGTAGAAGTAAAGATAATTCAAAAATGGTTCCCATAAAAAAAATAAATAAATAAAATCTCTTTGAATCTTTCCAAACTCGTTGTCGATGGAAAAAAAAATAATTCTTTATAAACGACCTTATCAAATCAATTTTCCACACGAAATTAGTAAACTATGGTAAATACAGACCTCGAAAATTATACTTTGAATAAGCAACACACCCCTTTTATTGATAGGTCGGTCGGTCCTCAACAAACAAAAATGTCATTAAAAAAAATTTCCTTTTTTTTATTTTCGCTTGAGCCAATAATAAAATGTCAAAAATTCTGTCGACCAAGCACTAAGTGCTTTACTTAATTAACCGCACAAGCTCGAAATTAATGGTCCTCAACACAGACATAAACACTTAAAACCCCTTTTACGCGTTCCAAGCTACACGACGTGAAGGACTTCAATTCAAACGAAGGAAAATTCTTTTAAAACTCTTAAAAAAAAAATACAAAAAAAAACACGAAAATAAACTTTGAAGGAAAAATCTTAAAGAAAACAAGCTAGAAAAAATAGAATAGTAGAAAAACAGAACAAAACGTAAAAGAAAAACGAATAAAAAAATACATGAATGCCTACTATAAATTTCCACCCTAAGGCACGATAAGAAACACATACCAACCAACAAACCACACAACAAGGGCAAAGAAGACCTTAGCGTGAACGAAATATCTTCATCGTCGTAGCATACGCAAATTTTTCCTTAAGCCCGATACATTCGCGTACGTATGCGTAACGTCAATGCTCATACGCCTTGCAAGCGCTGGCCAGCAGAGGTGTAACACTTGATTATGCAATAAATTTGTGCTTAACTTACGATTGACCTTGTTTTACATAAATCGATTGTGATTCTGCTTTGTTTTTTCTATTTTTCGTCGCCATTTATAGAAATTTGTTCACTTATTTTTTAATTAAAAAAATTTTTTGTTATTATACACCTAAGTCTGTTTTTACAGAGTCTTTTTCACACGGTTTTGATATAACACGTTTAAAATTGAATATTTTTATTTTTTTTACAACGATTTTATTCCATTAGCACGATTTGAAATTTTATGTACTTAAATTTTTTTTAGTCAAATTAATTTTGCGAAGTAATGTTCATATCACGAAAGAAGTATTTCATGAAAGCAAAAAGTGCTGAACTTACCGATGACTGTAATATCGATGTGTATCGATATGTTTGCGAACACGTACGCATTAAAGATCAATGTCTTTTTTTACACGGTTTTTTTTAACTCTTCTTCTGAACCAATTACCTGTAAAAACATTGGTGTATTTTTTGTTTTTTTCTTAATTTATTCTATTTATATATTTTTTCTTTTATATTCTTTCATTTCCTTTTCTTTTAATTTTTTTATTTTTCATTTTTATTTTTGTTTTCTTTTTATATTTTCACTCCTTTTTCTCACAAATAAATTGCATTTGTACGTAATGGAAAACAAATTGCCTTGAGGTCTCCATATATTCCCGATGGTAAATTATAATTTGGTAAGCGAATGCCCAAAATCAACAATAACACAATTAATAAACTTAATTAGAATGCATAACAGAGTATCGTTGTGAACAATGGGCAAACAACTCACGCTTCTAATTAAAATAGAGAAGCCATATTATTGCATTCGACTAATCGAATATCTAATGTAACACTTTGTTAAGGTATTAAGTCTTTAATAAATTCATGACAGATGGATATGCATCTGGTTTGCTACTTTGTAAATTTGCTTAGTTTCAAATTAACTAAAGTCATATAAGAGGGATAAGACGAAAGGATTTCATTATCATGTTTATTCATAACACATTATATAAGTGCTTTTGAACTCTTTGAACGGCTGTCAATAAATTTATGAAGGACTTTTTGAAAGGGTTCATGTTTCAATTATATAGTTATCGATTTCACCACAATATATGGGCGATGCTATGGTTCCGTTTGTTTCAAATCTGATTGGCCTGAGATATGAATAGAGTTTTGAGGAAGTACTCTTAGCTTGTAATCGTGATGAAGCATATCAATAATACAAATGTGACAGCATTACATTTATACGGAGTAGACATTCTCAGACATACTCAAAGCCTTTTCATTTGAAACCTGGCCGATCGAGGATGTGACTTAGGTACTATGAGAATGTTCAATTTGCTTCGCTATATTAGAGTATATTAGAGTATTCTTATGTTTCGTCAAGTTCAAGAAGGATACTTCTAATATTGAAAGGGGATGAACAAATAAATTATAATCATTTTTAATGAATCTTTGACGGCCTCTGTGCCGTATTTAGTTGAGATGCTAACTTACGAAGTGAGAGGCCCTGGGTTCGGTATTTTTTCTTCCTCTCTTTTCGGAGCTATGTAGTTAAATCCTTTAAATCGAAGATTATTTTTCTTATTTATTTATATTATTTCTTATTGCAAGGAGATGTGACAAGGTTCCAAATTTTAATCAAACATTTGTCACAAAAATAAAAAAAAAATAAAAAACCCAGACTGCATAAAAATAAATTTATACCTAATATTACGCTTAATAAATTTCACATTAAGTTTAAAAACATATCAAGTGAATCAAGATTTAAAGTTGTACCTAATTAATCTTTCAAAAGTAAACCAAAAATATTTTAAATAAATAAAAAATTTATTCCGGTTGTGTCAGAATTGGAAAACTTCATATGTGTACGCCCGTATGGAAAGGGCCCAGGTTGTCGATCACAGTTTAGGAGATACAGCCAATTTTAGGAAAAAATTTCGAAAAAGTGAAAAAGGAGATTTCTAGTTTTTCAAGTAGTGGCAACACTAGTCTATCAGCTCAC
Organism: Chlorops oryzae; assembly: GCA_020466095.1. NCBI lineage: Eukaryota > Metazoa > Arthropoda > Insecta > Diptera > Chloropidae > Chlorops > Chlorops oryzae. The sequence continues at coordinate 34,919,457 of CM035807.1, read as the reverse complement.
GTAAGATTTTTTCGGTTCCGTCGTTTTTTCATGAGTTATAGAAATTTAATGAAAAGGTGTTCATGTGCAATAATTTCTGTAGATTTCCATGGAAAAAGGAAATTAGAACAACCAAATTTATAAAATTGTGAAATAATTCAAAAATGTTTTTTTCATAAATTAAAATCGTTTTAAATCTCAAAAATCAATGTTGAAATAAATCTGAATTTCACTACTGAAACTTTAAAGTCGTTTTTCTCAGAACTTTGATTTTTCAAAATATAATTTCAAAAATTTCTCAAAAATCGAATTTTTCACTAGGAGACTTCCGGTTTGCGGCATTGTGACCGTAATTTAGTGTGGTATTGCCCGCTACTCTTAACTCCATATCGACAAGGTGGGTCCTTTCGATACGGGCGTACACATAGATATACAAAAACACTTCAGAAAATTTCTGATTCATTTCTGAAGCTTTTTTTATAGCAAGTTTTTTAATTTCTGAGAGAACTGGAGAGAGCCCCTATAAGAAAAAACTGATAAAAGAATGTGAAACAAATTCATCGATTTAAGATATAACTAAACTACGTTATCCTTTACAACTCCTTTCAGTGCATTGAATTAGCCCTTATACCCTTCTTTTTCTATTTGTTCTCAATATGCTAAGCAAAAAGCCCTATTGAATTTAAATACAAATGAAATGAATGCTTAAATAAGGCCTTTCATTGCGAACACTCACTGCAAAAAAATAAAAATAAAATAAATGTTCCTTTGATTTCAGTACAATATCAAGAAAAAGGAAGAGGTTGTCGAAGCAGCGCCGCAAGAGGAACCGAATCCATTGATGCGAAAGAAGAAAACTCCCGAAGAGTTAGCTGCCGAAGCTGAACAAGAGGAGCTTGATGATTTTACAAGTAAGTTGTTCATTTTTGTTCCAATTTTATATTTATTTTTATTTTTTCTCCAAAACATTCTCCTTTTATTTATAATGAAAATGAAAGCAACTAACAATCTCTATCGCTATTTTCTAGTGTGTCTACCTAGTTACTTATCCTTTTCTTTTAATAAAACTTCTTTTGATTTCAAGCATAATTCTTTGTTTTTGTAAAACATAAATGTGTGTGTATGTGTAAAGTGTAAAGTGTAAAACGTAATGCTATCAATAATATAAAAAAAAAACCAGCAAACTTTCCAACTCACAGAATCTTCTTCTCTATTGCAAACCTTTAACTTCCGACTAATGCTACACTACTATCTACAACTATTGCTAAAATAATGCTACTTAAATAAAACCAAAAACTTCTAACATTTACAAATACAAAATGTAATGAAAAAAGAGAACAAATACAAAAACGAGAAAACACTGAAAACGACGTACCAAAAGGAAAAACTAACTCTTCGAAGGTATTGAATGTTTTTGATGTTGGCGATTTTCTTCTAATCTTTTTTCCTCTCCCGGCATCAGAATCCTTCAATGCTCAAGAGTTAGTTGCATTTAATGTTTCCTGCGTATGAACAAAGTCGTTCAGAACTACACGAAAACATGAGAAAAAGAAATTAAAAGAAAAGTAAAAAGAATTTTAACATCTTTTAAAGCTACAAAACGTAAACGTAGAAACTTTTACAGACCCTTTCGAAACAAAGGAGAAACAATATCTTTTTTGTTTTCTTCTTGCCTGTAAAAACATTGCACATACAATGCCAAACAGTTTGTCTTTGCCGACAGTGCCGACTGCAAATATTAGTTGTCTGTAGTTATAACATAGTTTCCCCCGCTTGGACATGCAAAGTACAACCTTTAGATGGAACATACAACCAAGAACAAAAACAAAAATAAAACAAAAGTAAAATAAAACAAAAATAAAATAAAAGAGCATGTAGAGTTCAGAAAATGCTGTTCGGCCGCATTGTAGATGCATTTGAAATATTCTGTATTTGTAGTATTGTCCTTTTGTCCATACGAACGACAAGCATAAAAACAAAATAAGAAATCCTTCTCTGACAACAAAACATTTTCCTAGTCTTCTACTTTGTCTTGATACTCGTACTCAACTAAAACATCACTCGTAACTACCTCTTCTACTCTACTCTACTCTACTCTACTCTACTCTACTCTAACCTACTCTACTCCTATTTTAAGCTACTACTACTCTTAGTACTTAACCCTATCGCCCTGTCGCAACTCGACGGTGGCGAATAACTTTTCATTCTTGCATCTCTCTTATGTGTCTTGATGTTGTTTATTTGCATTTTGTCTCATGCACATTTTGTTCAAGTCCATTTTTGTTTATTTTTTCCATAAGTTGATAGAATGTTTGGTTTAAGAAAAATATAATGCAATCGAAATTGATTGGATTTTCAGCTGCATTTATGCTGAGCACAAATTTATGTTCCTGTACCATTTTTTGAGCAATAAGAGAGCAACACGAGAGTGCTTTGCGAAACGGTAAATATATTTAAGTCACAGGAATGGATTCAAGGGTTCAGGATTTCGTAAGATTATTGAGGAGATTAATTTTCAATTTTATCATATTTTTTTTTTTTTTAGTTTCTTTTTGTTATTTATTGGCCACTTGGTTAAGGTGCCAACTTATGAAGCGAGCGGTTCTGCGTTCACCTCCAAGCTGAGGTCGTGGATATTGGTGACTTTTTTCTGTTTCTGGTTTTCTCTGTTTTCCCATTATTCGTGGTATCACAACGCGCCCATGTAAGCCCTGAGTGTGTCACCCTTGGTTGCAGCTTACACTAACCTAAACTAACCTATGGGCCACTTGAAAGCATTTGAAAAATTTTCATTATTGTATTTTTTTTTTTATTATACAGAGAAAATCTATTCAAAAACTTCCTTATCAATTTTGTCTTGAGTTAAGACTGACTTTTATTTGGGGTAGTTTGAAAGATTATTAAAAGGATGTTATATTTTAGGTTGAATCCCGCAAAGCGGCAGTACCTTCTCAGTTCCTTCCTTAGCCCATTCATCGCTTACATATTGCTTTCTTCATTTTCCTCCCGAATAAACTTAAAACTTAACAGAAGCTCCCAAAAAAAAAAAAAAAAAAAAACATTCACCCACTCAAGAAACCTGAAAGTAATTTACATAGTGAAATATTCCTATGACATTCTTTTCTTATGAGCTCACTTAGGCACAATAAAATTTTATGCCGAGAACAATTCCAAAAATGTATTCAGTACTTAAAACAATTCAAGTTAATTTACTTACATAATTATAGTCACCGAGCTTAGAACATCTTCCTTTCTATCTGTGAGTTTCCTCTGAAACGGAAATACTTTCCTTCGTTGAAAGGACAAACGAATTTCGAGAAATGCCTTCAAATTACAAACTCATAAAAAGATAAAAAAAGAGACATCGAAATTTTCTCGTGTCCTTCTGAATATGTAAATTAAAAGCCTTCAAAATTTTCTGGTCCACAGAATTTAACAGATAACCATTTAAATTTGCTGCAAGAGAAATATAATTTAATTCGAAAAGTTTTTCTTGTCCCTAATTTGAATACTCGCTGTGGCACGAGCGGTTTCAATCTCCTTGATGGATCCTTAGTTCAAAGAGGATTGGCCAGCACTGAATCAAACAAATCCCAGAACAATTCAACTGCTTAGGTACATATAACCTACCAAAGTATCATCTCCTTTTGCAATTTATTAGGTGAATATATGTACCTACAAATGTATGTATGTATGGTTTGAAAAGGAGTTGTTTCAACCTCACTACTGCCGCTTCTCGGCCAAATATCTCGGCATACTTATTTCAGGTTAATTTAAATTCTTTATGGTCTCTGATTACGTAATTACATTGTAATATTACGCTTCAAATAACATTCGTCAGTGATAAAATATATCCGGATTTTTAAACTAATTAGAGAAAAGGAAAAAAAATTTGCCTTGTAGTTGCTTTTTTTTCCACAGAACTGAGCGTAGGAGTAGGTTCGATTGGGAGAAATATCCCTGAAAAAATTCGAAAACTTACAATATTTTGAAAAGTCTCTCCTTAACATAAGGCAGCAGTTTACGAGTAGGGGAAATATCACACTCCCTTGGGCACTCGCTTGATGAGCTTCTGATTAAATCGGCCATGAAGGGCTAACAAAGTAAGTCTGGTATGAGAAATGTGGTTGATTTTATTTGATTCGACCCCTCAATACATATTTGAAGTTTTGTATTCACTTTTCCGGGCTATGGATCCGAAAATTTCTGCTATGAAATATTAATTTATTTCTTCTGATTGCCGAAAATGGAAACTTGATGTGCTCGAATTCGAACCCAGCTACGAGTTCATCATCAGGTATTTTTACCATTTCGACCACGTCGGCTTTGAGACGCAGAAGTGTTTCTCCTCTTGTAGAAAGCTTAATGTCATTGGCTTGGGGTTCATAAAAATCGAAATTTTAGAATTTATAAAATTAGTATCAGAAATGTTTTTCCCGACGTTCGCTCTCGAATAAATTATTTTTCTTTAATTTCTTATTTAATTTTAAGTACCTTCATAAAAGTTATTTAAATTAATTTTAAAAATAATTCAATTTAATTATTTCATTGAGCACTTCGCTACACCAATAGCATGGAATGTCTTCTTCCAGTGCACATTTTTTTTTTCTTTTGCATATTCTTACCCAATGAAATGACCCTACACTCGACCTCTGATGAAACCACTAATAACTTTGACTGCCAACAACAAAACAACCATAAAAAAAAACAACAACAAAAAACACTATCGAGTAGAAACAAATCCACCAAAATACAAAAACAAATATTACTTGCTTTTTCAACTGTTTCTATGAACTATCGCTAACGTTATATTTTGTGATCTTAATAGTTTCCTTTTTTTTTTTTTTTGGTGTGCATTACACATTTAATAACTTTTGTACATAAAATGCAATGAATAGTACAATCCTTCCTCTTATATGCATTGAATATATACAAAGCCGAAATAAATGAATATCAACGTTGGAACTACAAATTCGATTACTTTACACTAGCTGTCAATTAATTAGAAGCAGTGATTGTTATGGAAAAATCTAAAAATTTGAATTTTACGGTCGGTTAAAGATTATTATATAAGAATTATATTCTACCTTTGCAGTATTTAAATTTTTTTTTTTGTAATTTTCTATAAAATTAATAAATCTGGCTTAAACTCTCCTGAAGACTACAGTTTGAAAATTTAAGCAATCCAAAAGTTTAATCTTATTTGAAGACTATGAGCTTGAAAATTCTTAATTCAAATCATATCGGGAGTTTAATGTATTAAGTAAGAAAAGCACGATAGATCCTGATAGTGCTGCATGAAAGATCACTCAAAAATATTTTTTCTTAATTTTTCCAAATTGAGCTCGACTAAATGATCTTTATGAAGTAATGATAATGGTTAAATAATATAAAAGAACAATATCATTTTGAATCACTGCTTCTACTTATCGATCCATGCATGTATATTCGATGCATTCACAACAAAATTTATATGCGCTACGGTATCGAGTAGCCAAGTATCGTAAAGCCAACTACGAGTAGTTCTAGTCTGAGCCAAAAAAAAAAATCTATATACATTATTTCATTCAAACCTTTGTATATATACAATTACTTGAAATACATATATGAATAATACGTATTGTAGTTTATCCTACAATAACACGCTTATTTATTGCTGTTTCCATTACTCAATTTCTTCTTACAGAACTGAAAAATCAAATAGAAACGCAAGTAAATGAGCTAAAAACTCAAATAGAGGGAAAATGTGTCATGCAGTGATATGTCATCATAAAAGCTTATTCAAAAATAAATTAGAAAGAGAAAGGACGAAATCTTAAAAACCAAAAACAAAAACAAAACAAATACAAAAACAATAAATAAACGAAAATCTGAAGCTGAAGCATATATTAATAGAACGCGTTTAATGAAATATTAATAATTTATATACATTTATTCGTTTTTTGAAACGGAAAAGGAAAGCGAGAAAAAAGCCTCCGTTTATTTAGCAAATTCAATAAACATTCTAAGATAATTATGATCAATCGGTTTATAAATCAATAAAAATCAATTGAAGGATGACATCATAACACTCAACAAAATAATACTTCAACTCTAACAACGTTATACATCAATATAAATATATACAAACTATATATACATATATATATTATATATATATATAGTTTATGTATACAACATTTCAATGTAATAAAGATCCGATGCAATAATATCTATATACATTCAAATAAATATATACTTAAATGTAAAGAACCTTAATAAGTGTCTATAATTAAAATCCCATGAACCCCACACTTTCGCGTACTACAATAGCAACTAAAGCACTCTAACCTTAAAATTAAATAATCCAACAAAAGAAAACAAAACAAATACCGCTCTATCAATTCAAATTCTTCGTCTTTAAACGTCTTTCAATTTCCAAAACAAAAACAAAAAATCTCTAAATCAATAAATTCAATTTAGTCGAAACCGAAATTCGCGTTCTAAGGCATATGTTATAACTTATCGCTGGCTGACAGCCCTGGCTAAAAATACTTCAATACGGATGTGTTGCAGCGTTGCTAATTTTCGTACTCCAACCACCACTACTACTACGTGTATCCCCTTCAAGTTTCACGCAAACACAGTCAGTCTCAAAAGTACACATCCACATTCACTAAACTACTGAAACAAACTTACTTACTGAAAGAAAAAAAATGATTTAAAACAAAAAGTTTATTATAGTTTGTATGTTGTGAAAATTTAGAAAACAACTGAAATTTTATCGAAAATGCCTTTAGAAAAGAAATTGACAAAAGTTTAAATAATAAAAAAGCGTTTAGCAATTAATAAAAAATAAACAAAACAAAAAATATAAGCAAAAAATTAATTAATTAAACTCGCGTATAATTTATAAATCTAAACTATTGTAAAATTAAATTTCGACTAGGATTTAAAAAGAAAGCAAAATAAAAAATTATTATAGTTCAAAGCGAATTATTTATGTTGAAAGAAAAACATTTAAATATATACATACATGCATATATAATTGTATATCACAATCAAATGCGATACACGCAGACAAATGGCATGAGAAATAAAAAAAGAAAACAAAAACTGATGATATAATGGACACGCATTTCGGAAAATTCACATTAACTTAATGTCCATGTTTTTTGTTTAGATTTTCTTTAGTTTCTTAAACCAACCTTTTTACATAATAGCAACTGTTAACATTCTTTCTCTATTTCGATTTCTCTTCTCCTAATTGAAATTGAGCGTTTATTTTCTGAGACACACTAAAACGATGAAATTTAAAAGTAAGTAAAACTGTTTGTCTTCATTAACTAATTCTAATGAACGTTCTTGCTTATACTATAACTCAAATCGCATAACTCATATACACCTATATATATTGTATATACGTACACATACTATATCTATAAGATTTTTAGTTTTCTATTCCCATACTTCTTCATTTTGTCTGTACTTTCATATTATTTTTGATTCTTTCGATTGGGTTTAAGAGCTGCTCTTAGATGAAATAGAACACAGAAGTATCTCAAAATATTTATCCAACTATCGAACTTAATTCCAAATTTATCTCAAAACTTTCCTCTAACGAATGCTCATTTTCTACTAAAGAAACTAACAGCTTCTTTAAAGAGTACTTTTAACAAGTTTTCTTTCACTTTCCACAATCAGGCAGTTCACAAAACCAGCCCATCATAAGAGTCCGCACGGAGCTCCTAAAGACTCCTTTTCCGGAGCGTAAATGCTCCTAAAGTGCTCTGACCGGAGCTCAGAATGAGCGATTTTGCGGAAGAAAAGAGCACGGAGCCAAATATAGAAAAATTATACTTTTTTGGGATCTAAATATTCATCCTTCATGATTGCTAGAGTGCTCCTTTAGAGTCTTTTTCGACTTTTTTTACTTTTCAGGTATAAATTTGAAAAAAGTGACTTGTCTGGTCTCCCTAAATGCTTCTTAACGTTGTTGTTTTGAGGCCTGGGCAAAAGCACTACTTCGAGGAGTTCCGTTAGGAGCATTCCGAAAACACTTCGTCAGGGTGCTTTAAAAGGAGTCATTTTACACTCTTTTTCGCAGCACTCGTTATATGGTTGGCTTGGAAGTCTTCTAAAATCACTTTTACATTTATCCCCATCTAAAATGGTAGTTTAAACTCTAAAAATATCCACTTTAGTTGAGGATAAATTTAAAAGGGATTTTAGAAGACTTTGTGAATTGACAAAATTTCTAAGAGTTCCTCCAATGTTCCCATTCTTTCATTTCGATGCCACAACCCTGTTGCAAAAAGGAAGACGACACTTAATGATTTTTCCCCAGTTAATCTCTGATCTCTCATCCGATCAGCCGTGAATAACGTTTTGAGACTGCAGTTTTCTTAAAAATCTCGGAAACTTATAATTTTTCATTCATAGCTTTTGCCATACACGAGCATATATGTAAGTGCATGTAAAAGACAATATTAGTATTGATATATGTATGTATAATTTGATATACGCTCTCCATCAGTCATCTGAAACACAATAGTTGCACCCGAAATAAGAAAAAAAAACGTTAACAACTTTTTAATTTACCGATTTTAAAGCGTACGCCTTGGTATGACGTATGCACAGTAAAGCATATTTGTGATAAGAAAATAGATGATTCCGTATACTCCCAAAATGAATAACCCAAACAATCCTACAATTTTGCAAACCCTGTTTTTTGAAATACCTATTAAAGAAAATTGAAAAACAAAAATCTGATTAAAAAAGAGAAAAACAAAAATTTTTAGAATGCGTAAAGGTTTTTAGCTTTGAAGGCTTTAAGTTTACTTTAGGAAAGAACGAGTAAAAAACAAAATCTTTTGAGCGAGGGAAATACTACTTTACCCATGCACAGTGTTCCTCAATAATATTCTTCAAGTTTTGCCATCGACAACTGCGCATTTAAATACTAAAGGGCCCTCTCCAGCTCTGTCAGGAATCTCAGCAGGAGTTTTCTTGATATTCCTCAAACGAAAAAACGTAGCATAATTTCACTTTTTAATGCAATAGTGACAATCTATATATCTATATATTTTACGGTAATTGTTTCTTATAATCGAAAATTTTTAATTTCATTTATCCATTGCTGAACGCTAAAATTACACATTGAACCTTGTTAAATCCATTTAATTTTTTTTTTTGAACTTGCCTCTTTTAACAAAAATTCCATTCAGAAAGAACGGAAGATTCAATATTTCTAACAGAAAAATCTGTGTTACCGTGTTTTATTTACAGCAAAAAAGGGAGCGAAAACAGAAACTACTTTTTGACGAACTGGAAACTGTTAACAGAAAATTTCTGACACAAAAATTCCTTCAGCATTTCTTTTGTTTTTTTTTTTTATATGAAGTTTTTCATTTCTGACAGAGCTGGAGAGGGCCCTTAACACTGTAATAGCATGTTTCCACATAGTGAGTTAACTATATGCATTAGCGCTAACGCAGATATTTAATCACTATCGTTTCCACTTTCGGATTGGGTATTAACTAATCAGCTGATTTCGTCGGAAGCTGCTGTAAAATATGTGAAAAATACCCCTTTCTTATATTTTGCCAGATATAAACGATATATGAATATATTACATTCTTCATTTGATTTCAATGTCTGAAAAAAGCTTAAATAATTTTATTTACGCCTTGGACTTTCCATTTTCAATTTGATTTTTATTTCAGCGGTTCTTTTAATTTGACAGAACGGTTGATATTTTACAGTACTTTTCTATTCAGGGGTGCAATTTTTCGTAATCTTCGCAAGCAAGTCTAATTGCAGCCATGCTGTTTTATCTGCGTTAAATTTTAATGCATGCATTGGTGAGGTGATTAACTTCATATTTTTGTATGAGTAATCACATTTTTAATCATGCGTTAACGAGTATAATGCACGTAATCGAGTTAATGCACTATGTGGAAACATGGTATAAAGCGCTCAACTGGAGTGCTCGATCTTTTTCCTTTAGTTATTTTTATCCTTCAGTGTAATCTTTGCTTTTCGAAACGAAATTAATTCGCTTTAAATTCCGAAATTAATTAAGCAAGTGAAGCTGTGATAGTTTAAGCAAAGTTTTTCCCACTTCACTGACTGCTATTGTAAAAATTTTTTTACAAAAATATTAAAAAATAAAAAGAAATTTTAAGAAATTTCAAACTGCACTCGGCTTTATGTAAATTGGCGCAAATTATTCAAAAATGAGTTTTTGATATTTTTCGTAAATTTTTTGTTTTTTATTTACACTAGTTTAAAAAAAAATTCATTTTTATTTTTTCAGGAGTTCTAAATGCACTTTTCTTAAAGACTTTGGCCTTCTAAACACAAATATAATATTTAAGAAGATCGTTAATGAAGAGTTTTTTATATTGATTTTAAAAAAATAAAAATTTTTAAGGCGGTATTTCCGATTTTTCAATAAGAAGTCAACAATGCACCATCCGATTTTAATGAATAATCCATCATATTAAAGGACATTAACTTCTCTATAACTTTTGTTAATAGAATCAAATAAATAAATCTGATTTACCTTTAAAAAATCACATGTCAATATTAGAAAATTCATTAACAATTTCCTTTTGATCAACAAATTCGATCGCAATTGTTTCATCGACAATTTTTTCTTTTTTTTGCATTTTTTTATAGATTGGATATTTGAGAATATCGTGATAAATGTTTTTTTTTTTTTTTTATTTTTTTTTTAATTGTAGTTGGGGACACATTTTAGATCCGCATATGCCAGGGTGTTCTTCGAGCAATAATTTTTAATAGTCACACGCTTATATGACCGTCGTCAAGATCCTTTACAAACATTCCATGTGTTGATTATAAAATGAAGGATTAGAGGCTCTACAGTTTCTCTGTATTGCAGTAGAGTTGATATCCTTTTAAGCTTAAAAGTTAAATGTTTATATGACGGTCGTCAGGAACAGAACTCCCAAAATCCGCCCGCTGCGCGCTTGAATATAAGATAACGCTTCCACTTTTAAGTATTTTTTTCGTGCTTAGAAAGCCAAAGTAGATAAGAAAAGTGCATCTAGATGACCTGGGACAAAATGCTGTAAACTAGTGTTATCGCTGACTAGAGAAAGCAATATACTCCCTAAATTAATAAGGTAGATATTAATCACGAAAAAGAAAGTTTATTGAATTTAAAAACGATTCGTTTGGTTCGACCCCTTTTCCATTTGAAAGGAATCAGGTGAAAAATAATCCAAAATTTCGATCGTGAGTTGTACAGGCTGCCATTATATTAATAGAATGTAGTTAAAAAGCAAATTTATCTTTCAGCACTACAACAAGCATTGCACCATGTTTTTGTGTTTATTTTTTGTTGTTGGAATTTCTCAATAGAAAAATGTTTTTCGTGGATATTGCTATCATTATGATTAATAATATTATTATTTTTTTTTTTTTTTTGTAATAACTATGATTGTATATAAGCTGTAAATGAAGAGGCATCCTTAACTGCATGTGGTTTGAAGAAAAAAACAAACTAATAAAAATGAAAAATTTAATAAAATTGTATAAAAAAAAACTGAATTTAGGTTAGATGTAAATAAAATCGAAAAGCAAATTTGCTAGATAAAACTAAATAATCAATAAAAATAAATTTACATACATATAATATATATATACATACATATAAGTATAATATATTAATATATTCAATATTATCAATGTTTTTTAACTATTTCTTTCACTTTTCTCTTCTCTTTCGCTCTCTCTCTCTCTCTCTTTTTCTCTTTTCGCTTGAACAAAACCAAAAAAAAACTTAAAAAAATAACAACTTACAACAAATCTACTTCAAATTTTCTCAACTTTATATATATTAAATCGCAACAACATGAACTCATCATCAACAAAAACATCACCAATAATTATCAACCAAAAAAAAAAAAAAAAAAAAATTATATTAAAAAAAAACAAATGCCAAAAGTGCATAAATTGACAACAAAAACAAAGAATTTCTTTTTATTGAATTTTAAACAACATAAAACTAAGAAAAACTAGTATTAAATGAAACAAAAAACAACAACAAGAACAACAGAACAGTGGCAGCAACCGATATACGCATAACATTGGCATGCAAACCGCATACAGTTCAATAAGTATGTGTATGTGTATTACATATTACAAAACGTGTTACATAGCAATAACTAAGCTTCGATCCAAGAGAATAACGAAATAAATAATCTATATGTGTGTGTGTCTGTTATTATTGTAATTACCGTATTACTTACATAAATGGTGTTTTTATTCCGAAATCTATCGATATATGTAAATTGAACGTTTCTCTTGCTGTTTTTTGTGCGCTACTTTCATTGTTTGAGATATTTACATACATATATATACATACAATATATATTTATTTTCGTTCTGATGTACCTATTTCAATACTCGTACTGTGTGTCTTTATATAAACTACATTTACATATTTATATATATATACATACATATATATATATATATATATGAATAGATGTATAATTAAGGACAGTGTAAACAGTATACTAAACACCCACAAAACAAAAACAATACCAAAAAACCAAACACAAGAAAACTCTTATGGCTATGCTCTTGAATATTTGTTGCTCCTTTCTAAGAAGTATTTGTTTTCATAGTTGTTCTCAAATGTTGAAATATTTATAAATAATATAAATATTAAAAAAAAAAAAAAGAAAACGCTTTAGCTGTTTGCATACAGTAATTAGCTCTAGTTTATTTGTTTAAAAATAACCGTCTCAATGTCTAAGTAATAAATCAGTGGCGTAATTTGAATTCAGAGATCTGCTATTTCAACAGTAATCGAACACAAAAATAAATAAATAAAAAACAAAACACGAAATACAACTACAAAGGAAAATGCTTTAAAGTAATAAACTCAATAGCAATTCCGTTTTTTCCATAGATATTCCTACAAGTCCTGATCTATTCTATTTGATATTTATTGTCCTTTTTACTGTAATATTTAGGTGTCAATTGAAACTTTGTTGCTGAAAAAATTTTTATCCAATTTATACGTACGTAGAACCATATCAAAAGTCTATTAGTTCCACTGCAATACCTTTTCTCTAGAAAAACTCTTCGAATCTGTTTGATCTTAAGTCCGATTTTAAGCCCTAAACCTGCTCTCTTTTTCTAAACGGGTTGCTCTAAGCCTTAAGTTTTCATTGGAGGTGGTCTAGGAAGGCCTTATGTGCTGTTACTTTTAAAAAATGTGGCACTAAATGCTTCGAGATCCATTTTTTCGTAGGTGTTTTTTAAATAAAAAAATACCCATATGGTAGATATAAGAACTGGAACAGAGGATCTTTAAGAAACAGAATTATATGCCGCCTTATCCATAAAAAGTATATATATACAGGCATTCCCTAGAAATCGAAATCGAATTTAAAAAAAAAAAATTCGAAATTAATGTAATCAGCGATTTTGAATTTTTTTTATGGGGATTCGATTCCATGAGCATTCCTGATATTTCATCATTCTTCAGATATTGTGCTGACAAATTTTTCCGTTTGGGCCAAATGGTCTTAGGGCACCAGCATAGCTTAGAACTAACACCATCCAATTTAGATGAGTCGTTGTTCGTTGTTATTAAGATGGCATTTACTCACCCTATTTGAATGAGTACTTGATGTAAAAATTATTGGAAATTTCGTGTGTAAATCCATCTGAATTTTTCTGTCAGTGTAAGCTCTGTCAGTGAGAACTCGAAAGCGTGTTGAAGTCCCTTTGCACTCTACACTCTTCGTTCGCCTGTTGTGATTCGGTATATCGTCGGCTTAGAGTGTCAACCTGCTATCTGACGTTTGAAAAATTCTACAGGGCAGACACAAAACTGCTTCAAATTTACATTTTCATCATACAAAAAAATCCAAAATATAGTTGGTTCATTTTCCGATATTTCCCGAGTCAAAATATTTGTGGGTATTTAATTTGCACGCCCAAAATTTCAGAAGAAATCATTCAACGCACGTTTTGTGTTTGGGCGTACTATGGACGCGTATTGAATTTTGGGCTTCATTTGGGCTCGATTTGGGCGCGAATTTTGTGCGTCATTTGGGCATATTTAAACTCGAGTTTTTATATCTAAGCCGACGATATGCGATACGTTTGAGCCTGTTTCGTCTTGCCTCTTTTTGTGAAACTTCAGAATTGATATTGATGAGACAGAAATATGTTTAGTTCAATGAAGAACTTAAGTGAAACTAAACTCAAATGCATGTCCTTAGTACTCAGTTATTTTAAAATCTATAAATACTTACAGCTGTGTTCAGTAAAAAAAAAAAAAGGATTATCAAAAATCGTCACAATTCACACAGAATTGTCTGCTTTGTTTGATATGTTCATCATCAATCCTATTACATTGAACACAACTGTATTCATTTTTGCATTAAAGTTCACGTTCAAAGTAACAAATTTGTTGTGAGAGAGAAAACTTGTTTAATTTCCAACTATCAATTGCGAAATTCCTCAAATGCCCTTTTCTAAAAAAAACTTCCAGCTATAAATTGGCCTTTCATCTCAAATGTGTTAAAGCAAAAATTCATTAAACGAAATAAAACATTTTCCAAATTTATTACAAACAATAGAAACTCTTTCAATAAAAGAAAAAAAAAACCAGGTTCCAATATAAATGTTCATTAAACGTTCATTATTATTTAAATAATAAAGGAAAATTTTAATTGATTGATGGTTTTTCTAATTGCCTTTCGTATTGTTCCAAAGTTGAGTGAAACAAAATGAATTCAAATGAAATAAAATAAATTAATATTACTGAGAGAAGAGAAACATTATATGTATTAACAAATAAAGTTTAAATATACATTCATATATACACACATATACATATATATGAGACGAAAAGAAAAAGAGTTTAGCAAATTTAGGAAAATTGAAATGCATTATTTAATTTCGAAATGAATTTGATGAAAAAAAGAAAAGGCGTTTAAGGTGAGAGCATAGTTAATAAAATATTAACAAAAAAAATAAAAAATATTTAAAATTAATAAAATGATGTTATATACAACAACAAGAAAAAAAATGTAATTGCTACATTCATGAAAAAAAAAAAATGTTGAAGAATTATTGTTACTTTGAAACTTAAATAAATGTATTTGAAACAACAAAGGACATTGCTCTTTTATTTCGATTAAATTCGATTCGATGCCCTCAGCTGTCCAGAAAACTCAGTACTCTTAACATACATACACACTTGTCTTCAGCAGTGTATGTTAGTCTTTCGGAATTGAATGTCTCAGCTTTTAATTTATTTATTTATTTTTTTTTTTCTTTTTTGGTTTTATTGTGGCTTGATTCCCGTGTTCTTCCTTAAAAGCTTATAGTGTCCATAGGAATGGAATGTCGATGGAACAAATTTTAATTAAACTATCACTCACTCACTCACTATATCTGTCTGTCTGTCTCTTTCTTCTACTAAATGCATCGCTGTCGAATGAGCAAGATATCTTTCAATGTATGTAATATATTCCTCTATATCGATATATATAATATACTATATATGTATAAATATAAGATCATGTTTATTTGTGTATTTGTTTGCATATTTTATTAAGGTAAGTCAACGTATGTTCTTTTATACTTTTTGATATATTCTCCCGCAGGTTGTGGCTCACTTTGGAATTACATACGTAACAAATTCCTTTAAATGTCTATATATGAATACATATATATAGGTAGGTATGCGGTCAAAAATTAAATAGCAGTTATTTAGAGAATGTGTATTTAGTGGCGCAAGCGGCAAATGAAAAATTACAATGAAAATTAAGTCGAACACAGCTGTACATAAACATCGGTGTCTATGGTATTTTATTTGATGTGATACTTGATATTTTGCGAACACACAAACACACATACACACTCACTTACAATACGATACGTAAGAATTGTCGGCACAGCATACTAGCATAACTATTCAAATACTACGTACATATGAATTAAAACTCTTATTGCTAATTACATGTTATATACTAACCTGCACCATACATCATTAATCTCGGATTGTACTGCAAGCTAGATTAATTAGGACTAGCACTCTGCACTCACATAAAAGCTCTCATAACTCAGCACATCCCCCTTACTTAAGTCTTATCGCTTCTTTGAACTCACTTAAGATCGATGGCATTAGGTAAGAGAAGACAACCATAGCTTTTAAGGATTCATTTAGCAAGAAGAAATTGAATTCTGACATTTTCAAACAATCGAACAACATTTTGTCACAATCGAGCAATGATACAATTTGGAAAATTCAGGCTAATTAAACTGTCTTTATGTTTCATCTTTTGGCTTTCAGTCAAACCTTCAGATCATTTGTTCTCTTCTTTATGGGTTGCCTTTTTATGTTCTTACTACGTATCTCAATTTTTTTTTTTTTTTTCCAATACTTGACTGCCTTTGATCTATTCGGGGTCAGTTTTGGTTAGATTCTTCATGCCTTGTCTTTCTTTGAGAAGTTCTTGGAGTTGCTTAATATTATCGGAAAATCTTAATGACGTGAAACCAGAATTCTCAAAGATTTCATTAAATTAATGTGAGTAGTTTGAATATTTGTAAAAATAATAAAACATACTCCATTTTTTACTCCCTTCATATTGAACATCCTTACCATCAATAGTAGTAGCTCTGGAGTGTTTCCCAAACTACTCTCCGGCTGGTTACAAATGTACACATACTGCTCTCAAACTTCGATTGCCGGGAGGTCATGTGCCCTTTTCTCTTCAATTTTGGATAAGATAATCTTTCGATTTCATTTCAAAGATGACACTTTATCATCATTTTGTAGCTTTAGGGGCCGATCCAGCTTTTTCGCAACTCTGGGCAAAAACAATATTTATCGCCCGTATGATGGCACTAATGGGGCTTGCCTAGCTTGCCACCCCCTAATTCAAGGCCTTTGTAGATTGGACGTATCACCCTGTGTAAGAAGTGAATTGTGTTGAGACTGATCTTTCAGACATAGCACACTGTATCAGCTTATGAAGAAGGAAAAATTCTTCCCTTAATCTCGGTAGCTTCTTATAATCGTTCTCAAAATTCACATATTCGAAGTCATGACGAATTCCCACAGTGCACTGTGGGTGTGTCAAGCTCAAATATTTTCGAGAAGTAATTAAAAATCAATAAATTCTTATCATTTTTAGGTCCGATGTAATTTGTCATTGCCCATTGAAGACAAAATGCTCATCGTTTAACCATTTTAAGAGCCAGCTTAGTTGATTGTGTTAACTGTCACCTAGGACTACGATGTCCTTTGTCTGGTCTTCATCTACAAAGCAAATTCCATTTTGTGGGTAATATTTCTGCTTTCTATAGATATTCAATTCTCTTTTCCTTATAGGGTTAATGTGAGCGTCAGCCTTACCTTGAGAATAACTTTGCTCTGTAGCTCCATTGAACTCCTTTTACGCTTCGTTTTGTTATATTTCAATACTTTCTTACATCAAGCTTATTTGAAAAAAAAAAAAAAAAAATCCTTCAAAGGAATTCTATTCATTTTATTTCTCTAACACAAAATTTATTTGTACTCTCTGTACTTTCAGCCAAATTGAAAAAACGCCTTAGCGATGCTTTCAAAAATTGCCCATTAAGAAATCTTTTTTAAGGCGTCTCTTAAAACACACACAATTAATATAACCAAAAAAAAAATTAATTTAATTCAAAAATAAATTTCGGAATGCGGTTTCAAAATCTCGTAAAATGGCGAAGCTATAATTTGAAAAATGAAAAAAAAATTTAAAAAAGTAATTAGAAAAAAATAATTTTAAATCGTTTGAAGTGTTTTTGATTTTAGAAAAGAAACTGCACAATAATTAATAACAAAGCAAGGCAAAAGCGAAATTAAAATGAAAAGAAAAATTTATTGAAAATTAATTTAGAAAATACTCAACAGAAAGCAATCAATAAAATGTTAATTGAATTAAGTAATTTAAAAAAAAAGCATATATATGTATATTTCGAATTTTCGTTTACTTTTACGATTACGAAAAAATTTTTTCACACGCCTCCGCAGCATACTCGTAAACAATATTAAGAGAGCGCAAGTCTTAACCAATGCTCGTGACATACATATTAAAAATTTAAAGAGAAGAAAGAAAATCGTGTAGTAGAATTTAAGGACGTTTAATGTTTATCGAAAAGAAATTTAAATAAATATATAAATAAATAACGAGTAAACAATGAGCTATACACATATATATTTCGAATGACGGAAATCTAAGTTATACAAAATATAATGCGAAATTTTAGAAAAACTTATCATCAGTTTAGTAGTTTACCTACATAAACACGTGCATACATACCCTGTAGAAAGCTGTTGGGCAATTTGCCTAAAAGAACTAGTACTTTTACCAGTACTAAAAGAACTAGTGCAATGTTTGGGTAAGTTTTCACTATAACTATACTAGTGATCAGTGGAATAATTTCAATAATTGAGGCGTTATAAATAAATAATTAATACACAACCGAATGGTTTTCTTTTATTATAAATATTTATTTCCATTATTTACAGAAAAAAAAAATCAACGATTCTGTTACATTTTTCCCGTAAACATCACTAGTATTTAACTGGTGCAAATTTACTCAATTGGATCAAAAAGTACTAGAATAATTCTGGTACATACTGTACTAGTGCTTTCCTGTGCAGATGTTAAACTGATTTTCGACAGAATTTTATATGGACAGGGGAAAAGAAAAGAACTAGTACTGGTGGCTTTTGCACTAGTAAAGTACTAGTACGGCACTAGTTCCAATTCCTACAGGGTATATACACACAAGACCGATACATATACATACATATACAATAAAACACTCATGCGGAACCCTTAGTATATTGTTTAAGGCACTTCAATAACAACGACATATGTTTAAGAGATTTATTAGACTTACTTTGACATTATATATTGTAGCTATACATATATACAGTTATATATAAATTAAAAACAATTAATAATGACATTCGATTAAAAATTCAAAGAAAAAGTAAATATTAATGATAATTTTGAAAGACCTAGTCTTTAGTCACTAGAACACTGCGAATATAATTTTGAACGCAAGTCGATATAGCTAGCTCTTAAGCCATTTTCTTCTATCTAAAAAAAAAAAAAAAAAAAAAAAATTTGAGAAAGGATTAATCCTCTGCAATAAGGATGTAATTTTATGAAGGAAAATCGATTGTTTAAAAGACATGCAAATAATTCATTTTTATAATTCACTGAGTTTCTCGTGATGGGATTTATTTCGACTTTACTTAACTTAACGCATATCCAAACATACTCAAATATTATTTAAAAAATTTTATTTACAAAATTCCTATTCTCTTTTATATCACCGCAATATTATTGAGACTTTAGAAAACGTTGAATTAATCCATTTTGGAACGACAGCAAGAAATATCCTTCACCCGAACAGCGGGAGCGAAATGTTTCAAAGAAGTTGATAGCATGGTTGGTGTACATCCTCTTAGTCGGAGGAAGCTTTTTTGTGTCCTCTTCTTTGTCTTGCGTTTTCAAGTAGTCCGGTTTATGCCGGGGTCCACAAATCGCGAGCAGTTCTTTCATTGCGTTCTGTAATATGCACCATCCGAGGGAAGTCATACAGCCACACTTGTATTTGTAAAGTGTTTGGCTTTTTTTGTCAAGCTGTCCTCATCTGCTCTCAGGACGAATCTATATCAGCGTAGCCTTGCTTCTCGCATATTCTCAATAATTGGAGCTGCGAATGACCACGTTTGGAACATGATCAAAACGAGTCAGTGCGGATATCCAGTGGAGCATCTTTTTTTGAGTCCCTTTCGACACAGTCTAAGAGATTTTGAAAGTGTCTTCCGAAAAAATGAGAATCTGGATAGTCGGCTGTCAACCGAAAAGGTAAAAATTTCCTCAAGAAAAAAGCTTCTTCGGATGTAATCAGTGGAAGCAATTTGAGCAAGCCAAATGAGCATAGGTAAAAATCTCGGCCCTGGTAAACCAGATTCCAGTGGTCCCTGAAGTTCTACACTTGGTTGCTTTTTTCCAAAACTCTTCTAAAAAGTATAAAATTTCCTAAAAAGTGGTAAGGTTCTTAGATAATTTCCCTCGGTCTGCACATATCGCTCTCAAAGGGTCTTGAGAAACTGAGCCAATGAAGTAAATTTTTCCCTTTGACTGTTGGATGTTTCAGAATAGCTTTCAGAATTCGTTTCTAGCCCGTTGGTAATTTCTTAGCGGAGATCTCTAGCAGTTTGTCACAAAACCTGGCTGTTTGGGCTCCATTACCATAAGCAACGGTCCTAAGCCCCGTTTTGTGCAATTCTCTTCATAATACAAAAGGTACCGTCAGACTTAGCTTATTTTTCCGTTCATCCACTCGAGAAAATCGCCAGTTGAATTGTTACTGCAAGAAAAACGAACTCGAATCTTTTAAGATCTGCTTTTCCGGCTTTTTATTTCCTATTGGATATTGAGCGCTTTTCCATATGCAAGAACAAAATAAATTCGAAATTGACATATCCTAAATATCGTTTTAAAACGTTTTTAGAACCGACTGACACTTGTTTTACTAATTTTGACTTTAAACTTTCGAAAGTACCTTTTATCCTAAGTTGATGGAATATGAATTTCGTATTTTGTGGCTTACACGACTCCCTCAACGGAGTTATTAAAGTTTTGTCTTTTGTTGAATTAATATTTTGAGCCTCGCTTATATTTTTAGGTCGTAAGAATTTCATTCACCTTTTTTGAATTGCAAACAAGAAAAACGTATGAAATAATTGAACAAGAGAATATTAAAGAAAATAATAATTACGTATTTTGAAAAAAACAAACAAAAAAAAGAAATTATTAAAAATTGTAGTTAATAGTACACAATTTTATGCGTGTATTTTGCATATAATATATAATATACATATATATATATATACTTATATTGTATTGGATTGTATTTATTGTTGAGATATTAAATAAAGAGTAAAATATTATATTACCAAAGAGGAAGTTGTTCTCCCGTTCATGAGAATGAGGAACTCTCGGGTCAGTCTTATGCTAGGTAAGTACGTAGTACTCATGCCGTCCTTAGGTCGACTTTGATTTGAGCTGGCTACTTATTTGGGCCTCAACAATGTTTTCCTATATAAATTAATAGGTATTAAAAGAGATTTAAATATGTTTATTAAGGTTTCCCAAAATAGAAGGTTTTTCTAAACATTCTTTTTTACAAAAATGATGGGTTGAAGTATTTTTGAGAATTTTTTCAGATTTTTTGCAATTGGTTTAGAGGTTGTACGTCAAGGATTTTCCCAAAAATTCTGCTCTATGAGATATTGTGAGTTTTTAGTGAAGCCTTGTCTATAGGCAATGTTTTTTTTTTTAAGGAATTTGGAGGAACTATTTGAAAAACATCCAAGGTCTGTGTCAACTTTACTAATTGGTTATTTCGGTATCATCAATTGCACTTTTTGTAAAAATTTGGGAGTCTCGAAAAGAAGGCTTCAAAATTTTTTATGAAAATGTTGAAAAGTACTGATGCAGTTTCAAAGATATCGAAGTTTTTTTGAATTTACTGTAATAAATTATAATGTCATTCTTGTGACTCTCAAGGTGGAGGATTGAATAGATGGAGGGCGCTGAAAACCGCTTTTACGGTTCATGAGACGTGTTCTTGCAGAATCCTTTTTAGCAATCCTTTCTTCAGTATATCGCCCTTGCTCCTAAACCGGCCGAATTCAAAAAATGTTTAAAAAGAAAAAATAATTCTTTTTTACAAGTTTCCAAATATATTTATAATTCAAATCAATCTAGTAAGTTTTTCTTTTTCAAACGAAAAAAACAAATGCATTTTTCATTTCCAACTTGTGTAATGTTATGTCATATATAACAATGCAAATGAAGAGCGAGAGAGAAATACTTTTGGTGAGTACCTCAGTGCAAAATGCTCATTTTGGTGGGTACCCAAGACCATGGTGGATACCCAAGACCATGGTAGGTACCTTAGACCGTGTTGAATAGACTAAAAATGGAAACGGCTCCTGAGTGACATATAAATATAGTTATATATGTGTTATGTATACGAATCTCCGAATTGAATGGCTGTAGAAATACCTTTATATCGCGAAAATGATTTGTGCTGCAAATCTGAGATTTAATACATATACACAAAATTGATTGGCCAACAATTTAAAATATCGTTTTTGGAAAGGGGACTGCTAATGGGTGAGTTATGTTTATTCAAAGTCCAAAAAAAATAAATTTCTTTCATAAAATTTTCCAATTTTCGACCTTGAGCGACATTTTACTCCATTCTTTTAACATTTTGTAAGTTATTCTTGATGTCATATTAAATAACGATGTTTTAAGTACACAAAAAAATTTAAAAATTTTGAAATATTTTAAACCATAGGGGTATTCACAAAGGCGTGTTAAAAACGTTGGTAGGTCGGAAAATCGGAAAATTGCGACTCTTAAAAATGTTTTAAAATTTTTTTTGTATCTTGCACAACTTTTTAAGCAGTTAAAATTTTCCGATTTTCCCACTTTCCTATTTTCCCACGCCTTTGTGAATACCCCTAATATTTGAAAAAAAAATGAGTTTTAAAAATGCAATGGTAGTAAAAATTTCTTACGCGATTTTCTCGAAACTCTGACGTGATTGAATTATTTTGATATTTTTCAGTTTTTCAGCACACAAAAAGCTAATAGAAACACCACTGCAACTCAAAAGGGAAAAAACAAAATTCAATTTTGCAGGTCTGTGTTATTAAATATTTCTATCCAACGATCCGAAATAGAAACACTTTCGTCTCTCCACTTTCTAATTTTTTCATGGCAGCAGTACATTTGAACACTTCCGTATTGTGCATGTATTTTTGAGGCATTTCCATTTGCATCAAACAATCCAAGCCTATCCAGTGCTAGCATCAGTGTTAGCAGTTAGATCCTCCCATTTCGGAGCTCGCATCAAAATTTCCCATGGAAAAATATTCAACTGCCTAAGTGGTTCCGTTCAAGACCTCATTGTTCTTTATTTCAACTATATTGACGTATCGATACAGAAATTAGAGATACAAGTACACCATTGTCAGTGCTGTCATCGTTTACATGTATTAATCTGAACTGCGCAGTGAGCTTTTCGGTTTTTACCATTGAATGTTTAGAGGGATACGTGTTTTGTTTGAGAAAAAGGAGAAAGAAGGTTTTTAAAAGGTGAAAATAGGACTACTAAGACTAAAAAAAAAGGTTTTTTAGCTCGTTCACGGGATAGACTTTTGCATGCCGAAAAAAAGGAGTATCCCGCGAAAAAAAGGACAAATGGCATGGTTATTCATACGGCATGTTAGACGAAATTTATATGTACTCCTGTGTGAGCACAAATAATTCTTATGTGGTAAGATTCATTTATTTTCCTATAAAAAATAGTAATAACATATAAACCTACCAATTTGGAATAAGGAAATTCTGCTTTTAAAAACGGTGAACTGACTTCTCTACTTCCAGTGGCGGATTTAAGGAAAAAGGCCGAACTGGCCATTGCATTGGGCCAAATTTCATCAGCCAAATTTTTTTCAAATTCTTTATTTTCCACGTTTTTGAAGGATTCAGGTTTTCGAAATCCGAAAAGTTAGTTTATCTCATCAAAACCTTTGGCCCTTTCCTGTAATTCACTGCACATTCTGTCCAGAGCTTCAAAGTAACCAATCCGATGTTTCGTTGCCATATCCAGAGAACTGGCCTCTGCTCTCTCGCCTGGCATTTTTTTCGTTCGTCGTTGTCTAATGACTGGCTCTCCTCAAGCCAGTTTTGCAAGCTCTTCATTTCATTTTCGAGACAATTTTGGGCCATCAAAAAATTAACTTCTTTTTTCTGTAATTGCAATGTGCTTTTGGTTTCATTCAAGGGTGGGGGAACTAAGGATGTATACAGTGGTCTCTGGATTTATTCACTCCGCGTATATGTGTTCCCCGCTTATTTGCGACAAAAATCTATCGATGAATCGTTCCCCTTTAAACTCAATTAAGAAATTCTCGTTTATATGCGTTCAGCAACAGGGGGACCGAATGCCTTTCGTCCGCCACTGTCTACCTCCTTTTGTGGAAAAACCATTTACCAACGGATAACGGAAACCTTTTGAGCTTTTTTGTTTTAAAAAATCTTCAAATTTTTCCAGTAATTTCCGTTTCATCTGAGGAATTTTGTACTGAACTCCGCATTTCGGCAGCATATGGTTTTCCTCCAAAATCATAAACTAATTAAACTTACTGATCGTTTCCTTCGATCCTGGAGAAAAAGCACAAGGTGAAAATTGTCAGAAACCCTTATGCTGCCGAAATATGGATTTCAGTGAACAAAATCAGAACCCAACAAGTAAGAAAGCTAAAGTCGGTCAAGCCCGACTTTGAAATACCCAGCGTCCCCACATTATTGGCGCACTATGTTTTGCCTCTCCATTTGTGGGCGTGACAGTGGGCGGGCCACATAATTTTTTTCCTACACCTTTCATTCGCCTTGGTCAACCTTTGTTGCGAATTTGAAGCTTCTACGCCTTTTACTTCACAAGTTACGATAAGCCCTTATTTGAGGGCTTATTTTTGGGCGTGGTTCGAGGAGGACGCCGTCCATTTTTTTCCAGGATATGTCTCTTTTTGTAGTTTACCAGTACACCAAATATCAATGGAATGTGTTGAGTGGTTCGCAAGTTACAATCATTTTACTGAAAACAGAATAAATTCATTTGTGGGCGTGGTAGTGGGCGGATGTCTCCTATTTTTACTTAGGATCATACTCGAACTCCGATATACATGTGTGCCAAATTTCGACTTCATTGGTTCAGCCGTTTCGGAGGAGATCCGACCACGGACGGACGGACGGACAGACGGACGGACGAACAGACGGACATGTCTAAATCGATTCAGTTTTTGATCCTGAACATTTCTTTATATATTTGTCTATATCTCCGGAGTTTAATTCTCCCTGTTACAAGATTCGCACAAAACTAATATACCCCGCTTACGCTGGGTATAAAAAGCGGTTTCTAGAGTGCGTAAAATAGTGCCTATCGAAACATCAAAAAAATTTTTAATCGCTTCCAGGCGGCACCAAGCTGTTATTCCTTTTTTCACTTTGCAGTGCCTAAACAGTTTCAAGGAGCGCTCGGACATAATTGGTGTGCGGTATGAAATTGTCCAGTTTGGTTTTCACTTTATTATAATCAAAGAATTTTCACAAAATTCGTCCCGTTTTGTAAGCTATGAGCCAATAATTGTCCCTTGCCCGAAGAATATGAACCCAAAAACTAAGAACATATATCAAGGGTCGAATAATTACATTACCAACAATTGAAAAAATTCTTAAGATATTTGCTATTTTTAAGCTCATATTTAGAGATTTCTTGAGTAGTTTATTACAGAATCTACATAAAGCTCTCTGCTCCATGTCTAAGGCTAGATCATTCTTACTGTCAGAAAAAAAAAAAGTTAAAACCAACAACCTTTAATGGTTTAAGTGTACCCAACAACAAATTAAGAGTGCCACTGTTGTTGCGTCCTATTTCTTATAAGTATATGAGACGCAACAACAATTTGAGAATATAATGTTGTTGGGTACACTTCAACAAATAAAGTGGTTTTTTTCTCAGAGTACAGAAAAGAAAAAATGAAGTTCATGCACAAGGTCAAAAAGGAGCAAATTAATTCCCGGCCACTCTTTTCAAGATCGATTTAAATTGACCTGTAACCAAACTGACAGAACCAAATATAGGGTGATGCTTCATGCACCAAGTACTTTCACGAACTTCAGTCAAAATTTGTTTCAGATGACCTCAAATATGTGTCGCTATATCGATATTTCTCAGTGGCGTAGGTAAGGGGGGTGCTAAAGGGGATATATCCCCCCCTTTGCCGCATAAAATGTGAAGGAATGAATGTGTTTTAATTTCGGTATATATGCACGAAGTAAAAACCACGATTGTTGCGTGTGAGTTTTTTAGAATCATATTTGTTTGCGTCCCCATGTGCCCATGTGTACCCTGCATAAGGGTGCCCTTTTAGATCTATGCTTGCGAATAATCGATGACGAATTCGAGCATTACATTTAAGCGAACACAGCGCTGCCATGAGCTTTTTTTTTATATGGGAAAATATGAAAAACGAAATAGCTAAAATAGCCAAAAAAAAAACTTATGACCAAAATACCAACCTCTTACTTATCAAATATTTTTACATTTATGTATTTTAAAATCATAAAAAAGTTTTTCTTACTAAATTACCCCTTTATAATAATAATAATAATAATATGGAGCGTGAATCTGCCCAAAGGCTAGCACTGCGGCCCAAGTTAAGAAGTTAAAAGAGAGGTTCTCTTACCATAAAAATGTGTTATCAGGATTTCAAAGACTGTTTGATGATAGCTTGTCTAACACAGATTTGGAGAAAACTGTAAAATTTTACGAGGAATTTTTTCCTTGCTCATCATCAGCTGTAATGACGGAAGTTATGATTTGGAGGCAATATCTAAGTCGTAAACAAATCTCGCCGAAAAATGCTATTGATGCTATAGATGTTTGTCCAAAAGAAACCTTTCCAGCCACTTTTCTTCTGCTTAAAATGATAGCAACGCTGCCAGTATCAACCAGTACAGCCGAAAGGACATTTTCATGCTTAAAGCGCATTAAATCTTATTTAAGGAACTCAATTGGACAGGTATATTATAACTTTTTCTCTAGGTTTTTTGTTTAAATCAGCCATTTCAATTAATTTCAGAATCGGCTCAATGGCCTGGCAGCTTTGGCCTTACACAAAAATGTACCTATAAGTGCAGATGAAGTTCTTGATGAACTTTCAAAAAAACCAAGGCGGCTTAATTTCATTCTTTGATTTAAAATGTGGTTCAACCGGCATGAAATGCCAACATAATTGTGTGATACAATGAAATTTGAAATAATATATCTTGTATTAGTTTGAGTTTTTATTGAGTTTTTCAAAACTTATTACTATTTTTAATTCCCCCCTTTTCAAAATCCTACCTACGCCACTGATATGTCTACATATCGTTGTTGCGACTGCGAAAGCGCGTAACATCAATCTACCGCGTATTTACAAGAGTCGCAAACACGAAATATCGTGCCAAATATTTCTCAAGATCTAATACGCGCTTTTGTTATGAAGTTGCAATGGATGTTCCTTATTGGGTAATTCAAATGGCATGATCTCCGCTAGGGTCCCATATACAGTCATATGTCAATGGCACGATGTTTCATGTTTTCGACTTTTCTAAATACGCGGTATTGCAGATTGCTGTTACGCGCTTTTGAAGTCGCAACGACAATATGACTACCTACACAGAGCTGTCTCACCTAAGGCCGAGAACACACCAGATCAAAGGAAACAAAACGAAACCGAAACAAAACTTTTCAAAAACAACAGTCCATTGCGCCTTATGAGAGCAAACACTCCAGATTAGTCAAAACGAAACGGTTGCGACTAAGAAAGAAAAGGGTTTCTCTTAACTGACGAAACGGAAACGTTTTTGTTTCGTTTCGTTTGATGCGGTGTGTTCTCAGCCTAAGAAATAACTTAAAACAAGAAGCCACCAATTAGCAGTATATATCCTGGCAAATTTCCTAATGAGTTCTTAAAAACTTTCTATGTAATTTTCTTATGTCCCCACTCTACGAACAATATATTAACGTCTCAATTAACACGCTGCGGTGAACTCGAAAAAGAAGAGAAACAAAATCCCCAAATCGGATTATTCATTCCAAGAGAAAATGAAAGATGGAAGGAAAAGATACATCGCCTGGATGAATGGAAATATCTGAAGGAATATCTAATTTATCTAATACGCGCAAAACGAAAAAATAAAATTAAAAAATAAAAAAGGAAAATAAACCGAAGTAACCACAAAATTATGTGTAAAATGAAAAATTTACGCACCGACTTGACAACAAAGGGATTTATTACTCCGATACTTGGATAAGAGTAACCGAATCCATTCGGGCAAGACTCCACATAACATGTTGGATATACAGTTACACATGCATAAAAGCATTTTATGAGGACGCCTTGGGAAAGTGCTTCACTGTATCCTTGTGTACTAATAATTGTAGCTATGGCGCCAAGAACAACAAAAGCAATGAAGAATTTCCTCTCATCCGCTTTCTTCTCTTTTCTTTTCTTTTCTTTTCTTTTCGTTTCTTTTTTTGTTTTGCTTCAATCGTTGCTTCCCCGAATTGCGCCCCTCTAAAATTTTGCTCGTCCTTGTGTTGCCATTTGTTCGCTCCTTCCGGCCGCACACATTCCAATGCACATACATACATGCACACTCGAATCGCTTATGAGAAAATTAATACGAGTACTTGCGACAGAAGTGCCAGTTTGAGCTTATGTCTATGGCATCTCGGGAAGCTGCGAGGGTTAAGAGGCTTTGCAATGAGCGTATGGCTGGCTCTGCGTGTAAAACGTATCAAATGATGGCGTATTTATCAAGATGAAGTTCACAGACAACAACAAAATGACGATGACAACAACATCAACAACAAGAACGAAGAGAAAGAGAACAACAACAAGCGGGAAATGCGTATGCAAATCATTTGCACTTTGCTTTGTGAGAAAGAAAAAATAAAGAAAGAAGGAAAATACTCGTATATGTACAAATATCCAACCCTGTCAAAAGAATACGTATGTACGTGTGTGCGTGGGTGAGTTTCTAATATGGAAGAAGCATTATCATGAATCAGAAATAAATTAAAGTGCCATAAGGACTCTTTCACGCACTCTAAGATTAGATGAATTCAGGCATAAGAAATGTTTAACGGCTGGAAAACCTTTTTACGGTTATTACATTAGACCTTTCTCTAAGATCGATGAAAGATATTTTTATTTTTTATGTCCTATTGTCATTGAACTCAGAATTACAGCCAAAACAAATAGTTCGAATCTTACAAGCCGCCTTGTTGCTTGGCAAAGACGTCCAAACTGTCAACCCAAATCGGTTGGGGCCACATTCCCTCAGAGATGAGTGGCTTAAAGTTCAGGTACAAAGTTTTATGTGCATAAAGAATTGAATTAAAATATTTTATGAATTGAACCTGTTGAACGAAATTAGTAAAAGCTATTCCGTCTTGGGCTGTTTGAGAATGTATCGGCAGTTAGATCTAATTGAACCACAGGCTAAAGAATTTGCCTAAAAGCATGATACAGAGTAAACCTATACGGTATGGCATATTAGTTCCTCTAGCGATCGCAGTGCCACGTACAGTTAATGTTCGAACCCTGACCAAATTACTAAGCCTCGAGGGTAGTGTTCCCAAATCTGATTACACCCTCAAAAATGCATTATATCGGAAACCATATCCATATTGCGTCTCCGTAGCTATTCGGACTAGACTTCGACTTCTCCTCGAACGTACTAATCTCTTTTATATTTCCAACCACGGTGTTGGATTGTCACTTTTATCATAGAGCTTTCTTCTTCTTAACCCTCTTCGGATTCGCTCATCTTCCTCCTAAGGTGTGGGTATGTGATCTCAACGCCATTCTGCAGGCATTTTGATACTGAATCAAGTTATCGCTAAGATCCACCTCTAGCTGATATTTTTCGATCTGACCGATCATGTATTCTTCGATCTGTCGCCTTTGAAAATTGAGTCCTTCAGTGATGTGCTTATGAATTAATTACCTGTCTCGGATATTTTTGCTCTTAAAAAAGATATGTTAATTGACAGGGACGTTATTCTTTCGGAAGGCACTAGTCGATCCATCTGTTGGGCGAACTAAAAAGCCATTAACAATTCCAAAGGAAGAGATCTTGTTTTTCTGGTGAGTTATTCCATTCGTTACTAAGTAGTTGGGGAATTGTAACGCAATTCTTGTATTTCCCGAAACCACTTCGATGCTCAGACCTAAATAGACTTTCATGCATAAATGAATTATCGAAATCTTCGCTCTCCAATTAACCAAGAGTATGAAACTCGATCCTCAGGTCTTCATACATTGACTTCCTCTTTACTGTAGTTGGCTTAAAAGAACTTTCAAATTGGAAATATGTTCTCTTCGGAGCCTAAATAGCAAAGCTTGTACGAAAGTGGGCCTTTCCTACAATGGATTTTGTTAGGCGAACTGACACTATTGTTGTTATTTGATCCTTTTCATTCCTTCCTTTCAATGGAGGCATTCCTTAATATGGGCTCGTATTTTAATCTTAAAGCAATCACCAATCAACGATAAATTTCTGCTTTTCACTTCGCTAGAATGCCTCAAAATTCTTCGTGCGAAAATTCCCCTCTGAAATCAGAAAGAAAATCTTGCATAGAGAGTCAAAAATGGAAGGGGGAAAACAAAGTTCTCACCTCACCTCACCTCCGTTGGGGCAACATGCAACGAAAATGCAAATGCGAGCATTGTTTGCGCTGCATACAAATTGAAAACCGAAATCCGTATAAGCCTTCGATGCAAATGTAAATGAAGTTCGTCCAAACATTGCGCAGATTGAGTATCACTTTCGGCACAAAATCTTCGGCGTTGCTTAAGACCCATCATCGTGACCATCGGCATCATCATCTTCATCGCAATCGTCATCATCATCAAGTGCGTCGTCGCCGTCATCGGTGTGTTTGACTTGAACTTCGAAGTGAATTTACGCTGTTTTAAAATTGAATTAAATCTCAATTTAAAGTTGAGCAAATGCAGCAAAACCAATGATGCAGCAACGGCGACGGCGGCAGCAGCATCATCACACTTAATAGCGCGATTGAATCCACATTGGTTTGAAAAACGCAACTTTTCCTCAAGACTAAAATTCAATTTAATGTTGGTTTCACCAACTAAGCCACACTTTGGAAAAGTTATCTCCTCCTCTCATGGTCTTGCTGCCGCTGCTTTTGATGCTGCCTCCAGTTCTTTCGCATTCTCCATCATATTTATCCCTTCGATAGATGGCAGTTTATGAAAATACCACAAACGTTGATTGCGCCCTCGGCTCGAATGCGTTGGATTCGTTTCACATGGTGCTCCTAATGGTTCACTTCGTTGCCGCAGCTCCCCCCCATCCGCCGTTTACTTTCATGTCGGAAGTCTAATCATTGGGGATTACTTTTTATGTCATATTTCTTGCCAACGTCTTTCAGGACTTTTAGTGGATTTTAACTTTTAGCTCTCATTTATTTTGCTTACTGTCATTTGCAATCATCATTTTTATGAGTGGGAAAACGCGGAAAAACCGAAGGACTTTTTCACAAATAAAAACAACAAAAAATCAAGAAAATTAAATGTTGAACCTCAAGGAATATGAAAAAAATTGTTGAGTGCAATACGAGTACCTACAAAGCGGGGAGAAAAACGAAATAGAAATTAATAACTTCAGAATGCTTTCGAGTAAATCGCCAGTGATCCTTCCGAAGTACTTAGCAGCGGCAGTGTTTTGTGCCTCCAGTCCGGCACTCATTTACAATGGCCTTTCGCCTTGGTCCACAACAATGCTCACAGCAAATTCCATTTAATTAAATAGACTTAAGTACTTGGACTTATGTCAATTCCTTTCGGATTATTTATAAAGAGTATTCGTTCGAATCGAGAAGAGCCATATTTTTCTCTACATTATTTATTTATTTTCAATTTTTTTTTTCGAAGGCATGTCAAATTATTGGGAAAAGGCTTTTGAGGGTGACCCGAACTCAATTCAAGTGAAGACGAAATTACTCGCAGGAATTGCTCAATGGATGAGCTTGCAAATTTGGTTCGAACAAGCTCAGAGGAATTTTCGAATAGTTGAATTTGGCCATCCAAAAGTGTGCCGAAATAAATTCAATTTCTGCATATGGTGTTCAAAATTTTTGCTTTTGTGACGGCAAAGTCCTCAATTGAAAGTTAAAATTTCCAAAACAGGATTTCTCAAATTCTCAGAATTTACAGTATTCCTTACAAATGCGTTGGATAGAAGATTTAAAGGTTAGACCACTGATAAAATGGAAAAAACTCAAATGGACCGAGATCATCAATGTGGATTTATTTCAATGACAGCCAATTGGAAATCAAAAGGACTAGCCTGGTATTTGAGCATAGATGATAGTTGAATAGTGTTGTACCATTGACTTCTAACTTTCCTTGTCATTTTGATAATGATTTTTTCTTCTGTTTTTACAACACTTGAAAGATATGAAATTTCTTTAAAAATCTAATAGACCTCCCAAACAGATTTTCATGGATGTTATTCCAAAACCGATTTTGAAACTGAACGCCCAAGAGTTTAGGAATACCTTAGATGCGAAACCAATTAATGAATATCTATCCAACATTCCACCGCAAAGTTCACAGGACAAATCCACTCTTTGGTCATGTCAAATGCTTAATTGCTTTGTGACTTGAAACTGACTAAAATTAACCATTATCTTCCTCTTTTGAGGTACATTATTAGATGCTTCTGGTAGAATATTTTCAAATCTAACATAAGAAACACTGCATCTTTGCATATTATACTAAAGTCGAATACGCTTAATGGATACTAAAAATTATTACAGCTTTCGAGTAAAACGAAACGGGCAGACTGTTCTAAGATTCAATCCGTTTATGGAAAATTTCTTCTTCGCCTAACTTTCATCTATACATGCGGGATCATTCTACTTTGAAGTAGCTATTATTTATATTGCTGTTTTAATATTTTTTTTAGTGCTACAAGAACCTTCATTGTGTCTGTCATTCTCATACGGATGTCTTATGAGTGCAACTGCGAGATAAAATTACTCTAGATGATGTTCATAATAAAGAACTATCATATAAATTTTAAAGCCCTTGACTAAGGCTTATTGAAGTTTGCTACAAAAATATAAAAATAGCTTCATATATACATACTTCGAAATGGACAAAGCAGCAAGAACGATCAGGCATCTGACTTCGAGAAGGTTTCTTAATATTTATAAATATTCTTTTAGGTGCTGAATTCAAATATTTTCTGTTTCTCTAGTCACTCTCGATGGCATCGACTTTCGGATGAACCAACTTTGATCTCTTTGTACTAGAAGAATAATAGCACCCTCAGATTTCCATCAGCTCTTGAAAGGCATTTCCTTTGGAAGAACCTTTGCCACATGATGTTCACCTTGGTTCATGATTTTTCGCGAAACCAATGGACAAGTGAGTGAGTGATGTGTTTTTGATTGCAAACATTAAGGCACTTTTAGGAGATTTTGTGCCGAGCAATATTCGAATATAGTTTTCTTCTACTTCTAATGGTAATTATCCCGACTATAACTCAAAAAGTATTTATCGATATATTTTCCATTAAATAGTAGACCACTGTCATTAAATAGATCACTTCAATTCCATAGATCACTTGCACGAAAAACTCTTCTTTATCGAACTAACTTTAATGAAATTATGCCCACCGCTAACCCAACCAATTTCCCAAGATATATTGACATGACACAAGAGCATATAAAGCTCAGCAATTAATAACCAAAAAAAAAATACACCTCTAGTGCTTTACAATCCCACTCGTACATGAACCTATGCTCATGTTCTCTATGCTCATCGAATGTCCCAGCTAACTGCTATTCAGCCATTAGCCATTTATGCACCACAACACGGTAACTGCAGTTTCCTGTCGCCTTGGGTTAAATGGACTGGCAACACTATTGTCCTGATAGCTGAAGGGTGTAAGCACATGAGTAGAGCATTCATGGACAAGCATTTATGTCTTTGTGTGTGTTTGAAATGGTTTTAGGCCACTAATACGTACAAGCCACCAACATTGGAGGAAACATTACAAGTACCTTCGAACAGCAAAAAATAGGAATTTTTTTCCCCTATTCTTTTTTTGACATTATTCTTTTCTATTTTACATTTTTCCATTCATTGAAGGATTTTTTCGTGAAGGATCTTAGCACAATTGCCGTTTTGAGAATATCGCATCGAGTACCCGGCAATTGGGAAATGATTTGGAGCAATTCATTTTTAAAATTTTCATTTCTTTATTGCTCAGAATTTAACCAATTTAAATATTGAAAAGACTTAAAAGTAAAGTTCAAAATGTATTTGAAATCACAAGGGGAATACCGATAACTACAAGACTCGAGAGATCCAGAATAAAAAGACCAATATTTTTTTGCTTTAATGACTTGATCTCACATCTAATATTTAAAATTTTCTAGATAACCATACTTTATGGTGCTAAAAAAGGTGTAGAAAAGACGCCTAATTAAATACCTTCATGAATAGTCCTTAAAGTGCTCCAAATTGGAGTTTCAGAGGACTTCTAGAGGAACTCTTTGTTTTTGTTCTAATGGAGCCTTTATACATTGACCTCTAAAATTACACCGATAAGCAGCGTTTAGGGAGACTTAGGAAGCCTTTTTGGTTAAATTTATAACTGAAAAAGAGAGACTCTCTTTGGATTATCTAAAGGAATGCCCTAGGAATCCTGAAAAATAAATTTCGATATTCCGAAAGGCACACTTTTTCTATATTAGACTCCGTGCTCTTTTCTCGCCAAAAAGCGATCTTTTCGGGCCCGAGCATTTAAAGCAACATTTTCGCTCCGAAAATCTAGTCTTTGGGAGCGCCGTGCGGATGCCTTCGGTTGCCTGGGCTAAGGACATACAATTGAATATAGTTGTATTAATTTAAGCCCTTACTAGCGGAGCTTATTTGAGATTTCAATAAAGTTAACATAGCTTCCAAAAACCTGGTCGAAGGTGTATTTCAAAGGACATTCCTAAATGAACGAACATATTTCTGACCATCAAAGATATTCTACATTTTTGTGTGCATACTCTTAGGGGTTGAAATAAAATATTCTCTGTTTCTCTCCAAACGAAAAACTTTACCCGCTTTTTAAGAGGCCAATTTTTCCTTATCTCAAACATCCCCAATGTAAAAACGAAACTGGACACCACAAACGGACGCACAAACCCAAATTTCAAAGCATCAAAAGCATAAACTGCAAAGATACAAAGAAATGGAATTTCACTTACCTCATTGTAATCCTTGTTCACACCCACTTACCGCTTCGGTAGGTGCTCATAAGCAATTTCACCGAGATAAAATTCAGTGAAATGCCAAGAGCAGATGTTAGCTTAGAATTAACATACAAAAAGGTTCGACCGTAGAAAGGAGGAAAAATTGGAAAGAAAATTAAAAATCTAGAAAAATGTAATTTCTCTCAAAGAAGGACATCATTTCCTTTTGTAGTTTGCTCTCATAGCGTTGTGAAAATTACGTTTTTCTACTATACATATCTACACAGACTAAATTAGCAAGCCCTAATTTACACAAGGCAGGCCGATTACAGGACTATGCGGAGCCAATCACACAAACTCCCACCACAATATTCACCATCAGTCTGACCGCACACAAAAGATGAAGTTTCTCCATCAATTATAAAATCTTTTCGCAAGTCTTTTCACGGCTTATAAATCTCTTTAAATCATTACATTTAAAATGGAGGGACAAAAGAAAAATGATGACAAGAAAAAAAAGTAAATCGGCTCAAGTGAACTTGTTAATTTAAAAGTGCCACATCGAAAAGGAAAATCATCGCAAAGGCCACTAGCCTTAACTTCCTCTCCGCTCTGCAATTAAAATAAGCCACTTGAACTAATGTGAAAATAATGCTGCTCAGCCAGCATAAATAAATTTTGCTTCAAAAAACAAACAAAAACAAAAAATTACTGAGAAAAATTTGTGGGAAAACTTTGAAGCAATGAGTTTTCATGTTTTAAGAATTTTTATTATTTTTTTTCTTTTTACCACCAAGAATTTACGAGCATAAACAAACATAGAGAAGAACTTAATGCTGGCATTCAAGCTCCACTTTAAAGTTTTATTTTCGCAAAACTTTTCGCTCTCTCATCCGGTGAGCTTACATTTCTCATTGTTTCGGTGCCCCATGGAAGGATTTATTCATTTATTTATTATTTTTTTATTGTTTCTTTGATATTCTCTTCTTCAGACGCAGCAAAACCCACAAACTGCAAGCTGACATAATTGGTTTCCCTCATTACGAGTTGCAAGTAAACATCAACGGCAGAGGAATCTGCCATTATGGAATTTTAAAGAACAAGCGCTCCCACTCGCCTGATGAAGTCAACGAACGAAGAGCGGAGAGTAAAAGTCCGCACAATAATAGAATAAATACGAGTATAAGCTCATATTTCACAGGACCTGTATATGTTAATTAAAGAGCAGCATGCGGGACGCAACCTTCTACCCACGAATAATTATTTATCAAAACATAAGCTTAACGAGCCATAGCATTATGCATTAACATATGAAAGTGCATTGTTTGCATTCTACTCCGAATGTTTTTCTAGCCATGACTAATTGCTAAGGTACCGCATAATGAAGTGTGTGTATGTGGCGGAAAATCTCGCACAAGAATATGCAATAGAAAAATTGAATTTTTTTTTGTCTCAAATAACACAAGGAACCCTCAAAAAATAATCCTCAGAAAATTCTTTCCTTTGAAGAAAGAGTAAAATTTCAACTCATTAAAATAAGTGATTCATGGTTTTTTACTTTGAGGAAATTCATTTCAGGAATTTTTAATTTCTATCATAATGGAAACTTTTACGGCAGCTTCAAACAGTATCTTCTTGCGCCTTTGAATGTCTCAACCTATCCGGGTCCGCAAAACTTCAAACAATTTGTTAGCGTTTTTTCCGCCTTTTTTTACTGAAGAGCAATTTGATACCAGATATTCTTTGAGATTAAGGCTTGGAGCCATTACAAAGTTAATTATCTAAATCCACAGAAATAAAATCGTACTTCATCGTACTGCCAGAGCACTATTCCAACTCCCTTTTGCAGTCAAGGATGTGTAGCAGAGCTGTAAAAGAATTCATTCATTTGAGGCTTAAGTCACTTTCAATATCGAGTCATAAAAATTATCTGTTCGATTGAATTCATTTCTACGAGAATCGAATTATGAATGAAAAGCTTTGAATTCATCATTCAGCTGTCAAAAATGATTTATAGAATTTCAGGATTTTATATATGTCCTATATTTTTAAAGCTCCCAGGTTATCTCATTTTGACTTTTAGCTTAGAATTTTTAAATCAAATCAATAGTTGCCTTTGATATATCGTTTACGAATACATTTTCGAAAGCAATTATTCGAAAATATGTTGATATCTGGTATCCGATATCAACTATTTTCGCAAGAAGAATTCGCAAATTTAACAGTAAAAAATAAGTTGTCTTTGATTCTGTATGCAATTTTCTGAAAATTATAGAAATATTCTAAGAAAATTTACGATCCATCAAAAGGATCATGAAAATGCTAAATCGCTTTCAGGTTAATAATTTATCATACAATACTATATATCGGCAATTCGAAAGTTTTCTTCTTTTCAGAAAGTAATTCTCGTAACACGTTTCCTGAAAAATTTATCAATAATGATGCTTACTATGCATATTTAGCTTATTCCATCGAAATCAATGAGAGATGTCTTTTCTTTCCATCAAAGTTGAAAATGCTCAACTATCGAATAAAATACACTATTCCAATCAAACATCTGAAAGATTGCTTTTGCATTTTGCTCAATAATTGAAAAACTAAAAATGTATTTCAAACGTTCAAGGATTTCAAATAATATCGTTAACCATTGCCCATAATTGAAATTTTTAGAAATTGGATATTCTTGTTCTTTTCGCCTTGCAATCAGGATTCGGATGGCTTTTGAATGGGCCCATCGACCAGCAAAACCATCGAAGCGTTTACGACGCATCGTCTCTTCCGGATGGCAATCATGAGTTACTTCACGAGTTGCTCAAATCATTCCGGGAAAAAGAGGAGTTTCCCAATTATCCACCCGCTACCACGGTGGATCTCTACGGCGAAGAAGTTCATCAGAAACGATGTATCGCATCCTAGAATCTGTCAATCAACAGCCGCTCCACGAGCTGCTCGAGGCCATTTTGGGACAAGAAATTATGAATCCCAGGCCATTCTATTCAGGAGGAGGGCTCTCCGTTGTCATCAGGGGAGCGGAGGTGCCACTGACGTCACCTTCGCTTTCTGATACTCTCCGCGTATCATCGTCAGAGCGTCACCGCTCACAGTCGCTTAAAAAATTTTCGCAGCACCCTCCCCTCCCCATTCATTTTCCCCCTTGCCAATCCGCGCCGCAAGGCCGCCTATGCCCCCAACAAGCGATGGGAACCTGCATACCAGCACGGCAGCCGACAGGGGCCTAGTCCATGAGATGCTGCAGGAGGTCCGCGACTGCTGTCTGATCCTGGAAAAAGATAAGCAGAAATGTTTATTGCGTAGCGCAAGGCAGGGCAGTATGTTCGTTCTTCGCCGCTTGGCCAGCTGCGCAGCCGAGCCTTTACGAACGGCGAAAGAATCATCCTATGCGAGTACTTTTTATTTTTTTACAGCGCTAGCTCGTGAGAAAGCTCCTTCCCGATGAGAAGGAGAAACAGGAGGTCTTCGATCAGTGCTTGTATACGACGCGTTTCGCCGCTCCGCAATATACCCGAAAACAAAAACCAAAAAGAAAAAAACAGAGAGAAAAAAAATTTGAACTAATATTTCGCCAAGAAGGCATCCCCCTTTTTTATTTAATCGCCGGTGAATTCACCTATGTGTTTTAATATTAAGTGGGCCCAGAAGGCCATGACCAGTTAAAAAAATCAACACTCAAATCATTTATTCGCGACTCGCGCAATCCGGCAAATTAAATCCACACCACGACCAACGGTTAACATTCAGAATTTCTCTTAACAGCAATCAGCGACCACTTCGCGACGCCCAGCAATCACAGGTACGTCTCCTCATCGTTGTCCCTCACACTAACACAATCCTTAGGCTGAAAAATGTTTTCAAATTGATTTGATTTAACAATTTTAAGCTAAAATCAAAATGAGTTAACTGGGAGCTTTAAAAAATAATTATAAAATTGAATTCATAAATCATTTTTGACAGCCGAATGATGAATTCAAAGTTTTCATTCATAATTCATTAAAACGAATTTTTGAATTAAATCTTTAAAAGGAAATTCAAAAGGCTGAAATTTGAAAATGAGTTAATTTTTTTACAGCTCTGATGTGTAGTACCTTTTAATCGAAGAAAGCTCGTCAATTCGTTTATGATTTTCTGAAGCGCTGCATTGCGATGGGGAATTCGTTTGAGGACGTCATTAGATAATTTTATTTGGGGTCAAAACGAAGCGAAAAACGTAATGTAAGGCACTTTGCATGAATTCATTTATTCGAAGAACTTCGGAATATCGATATGTTTTAATACTGACCTTTTTTTTTTTACATTTTCTTTATATTTTTCTTACGCATTAACTGCATTCAATTATAGTGAAGCGTCAGCTCACAACACCATAATGATTCAGTTCAAACTTTGTGGAATCTTCAAAAGGTTCATCGAGGTTTGGTTTCTTTTTTTCAACATTATTTCTCTATTTATAAGCAGGGCTCGGATTTTTTTGATTTTTATAAATTTGAAGCATACTTTATGGAGTACAAATTTGATTCTTCTCACATAAAGTTAAGATTCAAATCGATTTTTAGCTTCAAGATGAATTTTTTTGAAGTTAGAAAAGCAGTTTGAAGTTCAACTTCGCTAAACTCATTCGCAAAATGTTGGTTAGAAAAATTTTGCCCCATAAAGTATGCTTTAAATTTGTAAAAGTCAACAAAATCCGAGCCAGAAAATAGTCAATTCAGTACCAAAAAGTATGACATACGAATCAAGCACGTAGTCTTATAGCATGTTTCCACAAAGTGCATAAACTCAATTACCTGCATTAACTTGTTAACGCATGATTAAGAAATGTGATTACCCATGCAAAAATGTCAAGTTAATCACCTCAATAATGCATGCATTAAAATTTATCGCAGATAAAAGAGCATGGTTGCATTTCGACTTGTTTGCAAAAAATACGAAAAATTTCAACCCTCAATGGAAAAGTACGTAAAATAACAACCGTTCTGTCAAATTAAAAGAACTTTATTTAAGCTTTTGCACACATTGAAATTAAATGAAGAATTTAAAATAAACTTTTATCGTTTATATCTAGCAAAATTTAAGAGAGGGCAATTTTTCACTTATTTTACAGCACTTTCCGACGAAATCAGCTGATTAGTTAATACTCAATCCGAAAGTGGAAACGATAGTGATTAAATATCTGCGTTAAATTTAATGCATATAGTTAATGCACTATGTGGAAAAATGCTATTATATAAGACAAAAAATATAACTATACTTTACATTTTTCCAAACAAAAAAAGGAAGTATACTTTTCGGCATTAAAAAATAAGAAATTTCCCAACTTCAAAGCCTTATAACTTTGGTTTCTGAGATCCAATTTTAATCATCTATAATCGTTTTTGATCGTTGTTTTGTCCTGTTCAAGGTCAAATGGAAGGATTTTAAGCATTCATAAATTTTTTTTCAGGGCACGTTGCGAAATGCAAAACAATAATACTGTGCTAGTTCAAAAAACCGACAGACGGCTTGCATATCTTGAATATTAACTAAAATATGCTAAATACAATCGTGATATTGATTTTTTTGGATTGGCTCAGTTAACGGAGATTTTCGCTTTTAAAGCTGGATCCCTAAACTATGCAAGCATAATTTTGTTTTTTACTTAAAACGATTTACTTGATGCAAAATGCGGGGTTTGTACTTCAGAACTCTCAGTTCCTAGTCATTTGCTTTCCCATTAAACCGTCTTGTCAAAAAGCATCATATCTCTTAAGTTCTTTTTGAAAGCAGTGTCTTTAAACCAGTGATGTGCATAACTAACACATACAAAATTAAGCATTTTTTACAATGTATGAAGCATTTCGTTTTATTCGCTTTCAAAATAAAACATCTGTTGCATGGTTAACATTTTAATTTTTTCAAAAAGTCCTAAATAGTCTAAAAATATACATTTTTCAAACATTTCGGCCCTACTTTTTTTTTCATATAAGTTTTATAATAAAAAACATGTTTCGATAATAGATAGATACAAATTATTTGTTTTAACTTCAAAAACATTTCGTTCTTAATTCAAACGAAGCGAAAAAGTTAAGAAAATTCAATAGTTTCCAACATGAAAATCTGTTGATAAGAACGATAATTGAATGGAAAATGTGTACTTTAAACAAGGACAAAAGTACTTAAAATATCAATCATGGGGTGTTGCTAGGACCAACGTGAGTTTATATCGTACACATAAGTATATAGCAACATGAACTAAATATATATATATTTTTAATGAAGTTAGTCATAATTTTTAAGCCACGATATCTCAATTCAATCAAATATTGTCGGTAAAAAAAGTACGAAATTCGAGCACAGTATATTTTTATTTTTTTTTTTATGAAGAGATGAAGTTATACAAGTATGTAATGGGGTGTTTCACAGTCAGACCACAACTTCAAATGGCATGTTAAGAATTTTTTCAAATTAATATGAAAGAAGGAATTCAAAATGGAACGCAATAGCCTTCAGGAGATTTTTTATAGAGATAAATTCGTTATAGAGGAGATCGCTATAAAGAGTTTCGACTGCAATTTGATTGTATTTTTTCAAGTGCATGAAATGATCATTCATGGCGATAAGTTTTTTCGTTGGTGGCTAACACACTACACATTGAAAGCCCAAGAGTCGAACCACGTAATTTTCGGAATTGTTCAAACCAAGCTTACATCTGTTCACACAGAAATTCAAATGGTGCAAACAATGACGTCACGGTTAGTAAAAAAATTTCTTGTATTTTTTTAATGAAACATGAGCCTGTTGCAAAGCCACGCATCTTTTCATCGAAATATTTTTCCGAAAAATGCCTTGAAGCGCAACAAATCTGGTTTTAATTAAAATTTAACCTGCTACAAAAATTGCAATTAATGAACTGCCTTCTTTTTTTGTTGTGGTTTTTTTTTCTACATTTGTATTGTTTTCCATGTGTCCGTTTGCTTTTTGTACTCCCCTAGGAAAATATATGTTTCCACTCAATATCAGCTGGGCATATAAGTCTTGTGTGGATCTTGTAACATTTCGAACTATTCTTCTTCTAATAGGAAAAATTGTCTACGGATAAAAGCATCAACAAAACTGCTCTTAGACTCGTTCTTATAAGCCAGGAACTCCTGTATTCGAGGTGTATATAAATCCTAGGATACTGCGTACGTTCCTCATATCCGTATCAGGACCAAAAAATCATTTAACTTAGATATGTGTGTTCGTTGTTGTGTCCGACAGTTTTTGAAGAAGACAGGGGGTATTTCAAAAAATAATACTCTCACAACCACGCCCACGTTTGTACGCAAAAAATATGTGTACAAAAATTAGCAGACCTCTTTGAAGATAAGTTGAATTTTCATACCTAAAAATCAGTATCAAGAATGTTTTGAGGTAATGGCTATCTAAAAATCTCTTCCAGAGGGCCAGTTGCCGTATTGAACCGGCAAGAGTCTTTAACGTGAAACACGACCTACAGAATTTGAAAACTGGATAAATTATAGTCGCGCAGCACCGACCTTAGCTTTCCTACTTGCATTGAGCTCTGTACACTGCAAAAAATTTTGCATCGAAAGATTTCTACGATAGCGAAGACGTAGCAAACTTAATGTAATATCTCAGAATGCTAACGTAAAATACAACTAAGTTTTGACTGTGAATCTAATTAGTTTCTACTGTTTCCCACTTATATTGTTATATAGTAAAATATGTCAAGCTCAAATCATATCACGCGATGGCGTAGTTGAAGTGTGCTATGACTTGTAATCTGGAAGGTCGAGTTTCGAACTTTCTGTCTTATAATAGAAAAAAATTTGTGAAAAAATGGAGAATACAACAGGCAAGTAAATTTCAAGCGCTAATATTACGGGACAAACATGTATTGAGGTAAGTATCCAATCAAATCACATAGAGTTGCTTTCATTGCGCCGTATCCAAAACGTCACGCACAAGCTCTTTCAACTGAAAATCGCCTATAGAATCTTTTTTTTAATTTTTAAGCATGAAAATTATTGCGTAAAATCTTTAATTTCCTACAGATTGTTTCAAATAATGTAAATGTAAATTATCGTACTTCTACGATAGGAAAAAAAAATAAATAAAACGAAAATACGTCCTGGAGCAGGGATCGTAACCCGCCGATCAAGAGATTCTACTATGGCAAAATTAAGAGTTCATCGATAGATTTACTTCAACGATTTGAAATATCGTAGTCCTATCGATTTGAAATGTCGTAGTTCCTATGAAATACAATCATAGTTTACCTGAGATGGCTAATATCGTTAAATCTACTGTTTCATATATCGTATATAAAATGCAAGCTGAAACATATCCGCGATGCGTATGAAAGCTACTTGACTGAAAGCGGTTCGATGAGAATCTAATGATATCTTTGCAAATTGGACCTATAACAATTGCAGGAAGTAAATTTAAGCAATATTACGTGGAAATACAGATAGAAGTTCTACCGAAATTAATTAGAGTGTAGTTTCATTGCTTAA
Organism: Chlorops oryzae; assembly: GCA_020466095.1. Classification (NCBI taxonomy): domain Eukaryota; kingdom Metazoa; phylum Arthropoda; class Insecta; order Diptera; family Chloropidae; genus Chlorops; species Chlorops oryzae. Next base: position 34,876,015 of record CM035807.1, on the reverse strand, counting down.
TCTACAGTCTTTCAAGAAATCTTGAGAATCTTTTATGTTGCTAATTTTGTAAGCAACAGAATTTTGGTAAAAACTTTAATTCTCGAGATGCTATAGAATAATCATAAAGTAAATTGAATCGCGCTAACTTTCAAAAAGAAAACAAAAACGAAAAAACAATCACAGCTCGTCTGAGCAGTTGTGATAAACATGAACCGCCGACAGATTCATGTCAAAATTACAGAAGTTCGATCTGAAATCGTACTGTCAAATTTGACAAAGCCTAGCTCCATGTTTGGTCATCGTAGTCCTATGATTTTATCGTAGTCCTTGACTACATCTTAGTTCTGAATGGACATATCGTTGAATCTACGTTATATATCGTTAGATGTCAGAAAGAGCATTCCTGCATCGTGAAACTATGGAGAAATGCGGCGTAGAATCTAATGCCAAGTTGCAATTGACCAATATAACTGCTGAATAGTAAATGCTTCTACGTCGGATACGGATTCCACGGAATAGAGTGTAGATTTTTTATATCTTTAGAATTTGGCAATCTCTTTAGTGCTACTGTTGGACGAAAAGAGCAACAAAGGTTATTCTGACTGCGAATGAAAATCAAAATAAATTGCAATTATCGCGATCTTTTCAACTTTAAACTTCAAAAAGCAAATACAAAGCAACATGTCAAAAAGCAAAAGGAAAAAAGAGCGCCAAGGCTTTCTTCGCAACGTTTCGAAGTAAAGCATGAACGCTGCGATCACATGGTTTGTCAATTGATCGTTGCCGAGCATTTTTCAATAGTTACAAAGCCACAGCCTGGCTTCAACCCCAATTTTCGACTTTTGCTAGCTTCTTTTTTCTTGTTATAACCACGTTTTGAAAAGCTGTTTTCGTTCAGGATTGTCAGAAAAAAGCATTCCGAATGTACGCGAAAATTACATCCAATGGAACAGAAAAGCGCTGCAAAAACAAATGCTTGCTGACAATGTCCACTTGCCTTCACTAAAACATATCGCATCCACGAAATTTGAAATGTATTAATATTCTAAACATTTTAGCTGCCGTTGAAAGAAAAATATGTTCTTGAAAATTATGATAATTGAATGACTAGGATTTTACGGGTTAGTCCAAAGGGAAGTCGAAATGGGAAGAAAGTAAACTTCATGAATCCTACGTATTGAAAGCAAGCAATGGCTATTCCAATTTGATTTTCATTTGAAATAATTGACAGATATTATGATTAGACCTGCTTGTCAAAACAGCTTCGAACTTCGCGTAATTCAATTTTCTGCTTTACATTGGTGGAGAACATGAATCTTTTTATGGAAAATGTATTTATGAACACTAATTTATTAAAAATTCTTTTTTTATTTTGCACAAATTATGTTAGATAATTCGAAAAACATTTGCCCACAAATTTAAAGAATCAAAATTTCATAAGACATGCGCTTTAAGAAAACTATACGAAAAAGACCATGAGGATGATTTCATGAGTCGGGCTGCGTTAGTCATATGAGTTAAAATAATCTGAAGTATTCTCTAAATTATCTCGACATCTTTCAAAGTTCACAAAGAAACCATCTTTTATGAGCGTGCAAACGCTGTCAGTAAATGATGCTCCGAATTTTTCTAAAGAAACGATTTAAGTGATTTATTTTTTCTTTAATTAACTTTTAATAAATGTTTTGTTAGATTTTAAAAACATGTTAGAATTTTGCCTTACAATTTAAATGACGCAAAATAAGCGCTGCTTGTAAAGCTTCCACGCTGACATTTCAATGCTCAAGGTTTCACATAATTTAAAAAGCGATTTGAGAACAATACCTTTAACTGAAGATACTGCAGTAATCCTTCCGATAACAGGTGATCCCTTTTTTAGCGGATCTTTATTGACTTTTTCTAAAGAAATTAAGGACATGTCAAATTTTTATGTCTATTAATAATTCAAACAAGCTCTGTTTAAGTTACAAAGCCCAATGAGACCTCTTGCATTCAAAGCTTCATCGATACGATTGGCAAACTCTCTTAGCTGATCTCACACAATGTCATTAAGGTCATCGTTCAAAATAGACAAATTGATTGAAAAACCGTTTTTTGTCATATGCAAGTAATATGTCAGAAAAAAGTCTTCTAGATGACTTAGTTTATAAGAATTAAAAACTTAAATTTACTGCCTGAAGCAAACAAGCGCTATAGAAACCCATAATTAATCCTGCTTTGATAGTCCGGGTTATCAATGAATGCACCTCAATCATGCTGTATTCTATTTCTTAAGATGATTTCATCTCAAATATTCTTACGACAATGATGACGTATTGGCTTGTTAGTGCTTGATATCAAGCTTATTAGAGAAATTCAAAAACCAGTGAATTATCTGATTTTCGATATAGGAAATGATTGAAAACGTAGGTCAATATGCCGAAGCTTTTCAAGTCATTCTCTAAACATAATTATGACCTGCTATTGATAAGCTAAATTCGAGCTAAGCAAAATCCAATTTTTTTTATTTTAAAAGATATTTTGAGACATTTTTCGAGATATGTAACATATGCAAAGGTATGCGCGTAGCTTATAGGACATTAAAATTCTTGTCAAAAAAGTCCTCACTTGTCGTTAAAACTTTACTGTCTGACTATTCAAAACTAAGTTGTCTTATGTCAGAACTTTATGTATTTCACGTAATTTAACTCTAATGCCAGAAAATAATCTATAAGAAAATTGCATGGAACAAATTTTAATGTTTCAAAAATGATCTTGTTTTCATATTCCTTGTCTAATGGTTCAGAAGCATATTAAAAATCTATTTACTTAGGTTTTTCCTGAATAAGACTTTACTTTGACGATCCAAGCTATGAAATTGGTGTGTCATTAAGCTACCATTCAGATTAAGTATTCGCTAAAAGAAAATGTCGACAAGTCTGAATTATGGAGTTGTTATCAGTTCTACATCATTGACTGTAAGAACTATGCACTTCTTTCTCTTGCATTCAGAGTACATATCTGTAATACAAAAAATGATTTTTATTGCTTAGCTCTGATGTTATTCTTGTCGCAAGATAAAGTGTCACTTATTAGTGTGTAATTGTTACAAACTTTGAACAGTGTAATAATTGATTTTCAAGTTTGTGAATATGAGTATTCGCAGCTAAGACATATAATGCTCAAGCGACGTAATTTGTCAATCAACAGTCTAACGCTTCAACCATTCGTAAATTCTTGCAAAGAATTATTTTCACGATAGTTTTGTAAATGATGCTATTTCGTACTTGCTAGTACAAAGTCCTTCTACATCTAGCGTTTAGACATCAATTCAAAAAATGTATTAAATATAATAATTCAAGTATAACACGATAATTTACTAACAACGAAAACTGGCAGAATTTTGTTAAGTTGTAATGTTTTAACATTGCTTCAGGTAAGAAAAGATTGTCAAGCATGCACGAGTAAACTTTACTTGCTCTAATTTTTTATTTGTTATTCAAATGTGAATGTCTTGCTTCAATTCCTTGTTCTAACTTCAGCTGAAGCAAATCAAAATCCTTATTCCAGACCCATGTAACGTTTCATCTACAACTAGGACAGTCGAAATGCACGGAACGCAATTTAAATGCTTGAAAATTCAATTTTCTAAAGAATATTTCGTTTAAATCAATTTGACGATTTTTCGCTTTTTCATGCGATTCAAAGTTGTACATTTGCAACACAAGTAAGACTTTCTTTATTCTTGACAAACAGAGACACAAGACTTATTCACAAAACAAATTGCCAATCTGTAAGCTTTTTCATTGTCGTATAGCAAGTAATTGGCACAATGATTGTGCTGATTCCACTTGACTTAAAAGGTGTTCTAACGTGAAGAATTCGAACGGAGCAATGTGCTAAAATGTAACTTGCGCCGATTTGGAACTCAACCCCTCTCGCCCGACTCAATCGACGTTCTGTCAAATGCAAGCCAGATAACGCTTCAACCCATTTAAATGGTCTTGTCTGGAAACTTGAATTAGTTTTCGAACGATAATTTTTACATGCGAATTTGTCTTTTATATTGTTTTCAGGTTAAACCAAAGGCCCTTCAACATCTAGCGTTAATAAAACCAAAAAAAAAAAAAAAACTTCAAAAAACACAAAAAAAAAGAAAAACACAACAAAAAATGGAAAGTTGTATGTTCTTAATTTCATTGCTCTGCAAAGGAAGGTAAATGGAAAAAGGGAGTTGTAGAAGAGGGCAACGAAGAAGAAGACGTTTACTTGCCATCAATTAGCGTAGCAGAGGTGTGACCTTCGGGCCATTTCATCTAAATGAAGACTGAAGCATCAAAATTGAATGCGCAGACACAGACAGACAGGACACGACAAGCAAAGAGAATAGAAAATGGAAAACATTTTAAATGGGAAGAAACTTTTCTCAAACATCGACTCTCGATTGTAGTCAGTAGTACTTTTCTGCGTCTTTAGTTCTTGTCTATCGAAATGTTGTTCATTCACGGTCTTTTGAGAACACAAGGAGTGTGGAAAGGACTTTTTCTATTCTTCGGATTTTTCAAACCAGAGTTTTAGAAGAGGGGAGCTTTATAAGTATCAAAGTGAAATTGTTAAGGACTTTACGGACGTGTATGAGAAGATTGTTGGCAATCAACCGCAAGGGATTTCCTACTTCAACGTTACGGGGGCTAAGAAAAAAAAAGAGAGGGAGCAGAATTCTTAAACAGATTTTCTTAACGCTTTGCACTTGTCGATTTAACTCAATACTTTCAACGAACTTTCAATGAAGTTACGTGCAAATGGCTGGAGGTTTGAACTTCTTAAGACTCAATTAGTCTTGACTCAAGGCAACTTGACTTCACTTAAGGGGTTATTCTGGTGTTAACGCATAAATTTTACCTCTTTTTGCCGAAATTTTTTTTTTTTATATGTTGTTGTTCGTGTCTTAAACTGCACAAAGAAATTATTTTTCTTTCTTTTATTATATTTCTTTATTTTTTTTTTTAAAGTAAAAAAGCAATAAGACCAAAAAGGGAGGCCTTTGGTCAAAGTGATAAAGGCTATTTATTTTGTATAAATTAAAAAAATCGAGTTACTTATTTTTCAATACGTCTGTCCTTATGTCGACATCAGCGGAATGTGAAAAAAAAGTGTGGAATATCTTGAATTTTTTTAAAGGATATACTTTTAAAATTAGTTCATTCTGGTACCTGCGAGAACTATTATTGAGTAGAAGAACAAATATAAATTTCAAAGCAATCAGCTAAATAGTTTGGTCTGTAGGCCGTTGACCGCTCTAGAAAATGATTTTTCGAGAAAAACATCGGCGCATCGACAATAATGATCTTTAACTTTTTTAATACTACGAATTTCAGTATGATTTTTTCATAGCATATTCTCAATAACTTTTTCTATCGAAATATGAATTAAATAAATTCATTTAAACTGCTAAATATTTGTTCGGCCTATCTATTACGAAATGTTAATTTTTGTCAATCGAAAAAAACCTTTTTTCTGCTTTGCCGGAAGTGAACTTGGAAAGCTGATGCGATCGATTTCGAACCCAACTTAGAGTTTATAATTTTTTAAATGATTAAACAATAACCCCTCAACATCAATTTCGAGTTTTCTGAACAAATTCTTCCATTAAGTTACGTTCAGTCTAGACCAACGGAGCCTAAAAAGTGGCCTTTGATTAGTAAAGCTGAGCTGAAAATATTTTTGAGATGCATTTTTGATTCATTCTTACAAGAAACTGCATGGTCAAACTATCTATGAGCTACAAACATATTAGTTATCCCATGCCAGTACTGTATATCGCCCTACACTCCCCTCCGACCACAGCACTGCCTCCGTAATTTCAATTATTTCATGTAGCAAAACAGCTGTTGGCAATTAACAACAAAACAAAAATGGAAAGAAGAGCTTAATAACGTGGTTCATTAACATGCAATAAAGAAAAAAGTATTCCAAGGAAGCAATCAAGAGGATGAAAATAAAATATAAAAGGGTATAATTGCTTGCATAAATACAAACGAGATCGCAACAAATGACATTGCAAACAATGAAGAAAATAAAAAACTAAACACTCGTAAATTATTCAACAGAAAATTCCGCTAAAACGTAAATGGAAATGTCGAATCCTGATTAAAGTTGCGAAAGCACATAATAGAGTTCCACGGAAATTAAAACGAATCCGCAACTTATAAATTTAAGTTCAAATTATGTCACTCCTAATAAGTCCCACGACGGTGAAGAGCACGCTCGCCCCACCCTCTCTGTCTCTGTCTCTGTCTTTCCCAGTGTCCTGTTGCAATGCCACTCTTTATGCTGCAGCGACATAAAACGCAACAAGAATTATTAATTTCGCAAACATTTTCCCCCGAGTAACTTTATAAATCTAAACGAAACTAATTTTGCATCAATTTTCTAAGGAACCATCGGGGGAATATCGCGCTCTCGAATGAGGAAAGGAATGGCAGAAGCGACAAAAAAAAACGGAAACAACAAAAAATCGAAATAGACGAACGGAAAAAATTTTATCCCAACGCGCACGTTTTACCACATTATTACGTGATTATATGCTGGGATTGCAGCGAGCGGTGAGCATACATGGAGGGAGCAGCATGCGGCATGACGGGCGACAACAATCAACGTCATCCCGTTCATTGAAATGGCGTCAAAACAAAGACATTCTCCTTATGCAAAATAACTCCATTATGAAAATACCGCAAGCAAGCTAAAACGGCACAGTAGAGCGATAGCGAGAGAAAGAGATTGAGGGATAGAGATGGAAGGAGAAGTCGAATTACAAACAAGAATTCACTGCAAATAGTTCCGTTCATACTTTGGATCGAGAAGCCATAGCTGCGATGGCTGTTTTGTACATGCTATGAAAATCAGAACAACACATTTCCGCCGGCTTCTTCGGCTTCATTTACTTTAAAGTCGTGGCGAAAACGCTTAAAATATGATGGAGAAAAAATAAATTTAAAAAAAAGTAAAAAAATAAATTCCGCGCATGGAAAAACAAAAAAAAAAAAAATCAATCTGCTACAAAAGCGAGAGCTTCAGTTGAAAGGTCCATCGATGTGTGTGCTTCTGAAAAGCGTTATTACAAAAATTCAGAATGAGTGCACAATAACAAGCAAGAACTCACACCCATACTCACACACACACACACAAACGCCCATTAACACTTCCCCTTTGGCATAACATGGAACCTCACACGCTCCTTATGTAGCCCCTATTGCTGTATGTTCGCAATGCGCTTTAGCGCCACCGTTTTAAGTTAAATAAAGCACCCAAAAAAGTCCTCCAAAAAAAAACAAAAAACACCAACAAAATAAGGAATTTAATTTCTGCATGAAAGCAAATTTTCTCCCTACCCAAAAGGGGCAACGCTAGAAAATATGCAACAAAAATTTAATTTTCGGCATTTTCAGTTCGTATTCCATGGAAAGTAAAAAAACACTCAAGCGCTTAATGTTGGAAAACGTTGGAAAAATAAAAAAAGGCTCGCAAAATTTAATATTCTCCAAATTTTATAATGGATTCTTTAATTGCATTTTGTGGCATGCACGTTGTATGAGCAATTTCGATCATTTTGTGCAGAGTTTTTTCGTGTTTTGTGTTTTTCGTTAGCTTTTCGCTTTTTGACCTAATAAAACTATTGCTGAAATAACAATAAAATTATTTGAAAGAATATTCTTCCTTTCTAATTTCTAATCTAAATATCTTGCGGAAAAAACTTGAAGAAATGGTCCGACCATAATGAACATTTGTAAACATGATTAAATTCAAGTGCCATAATCTTCAATTGATTTGAAAAATTAAACTCTTTATCAAAAAAATTACGATTTAAGGATCATTGTTGGACTTAAAAGGAAAATAAATTTACACAATTAAAAAAATTTTTGTCATTTTTCGAAGAAGAAAAACATTCTAGCTTCAGTTTCATTTTATAGATAAGAAAATAATAGGCCTATTCACGAGACCTCGGTATCGTTGCAAAAGTGTAAAAGTGAAAAAATTTAGTAAGCTTCCAACAACAACTTGTATTGAAAAATTTTCCACTTTTGCCACGATACCGAGGTCTCGTGAATAGGCCTAATGTTTTTTGAAAAAAGTTTAAGATTTTTCTGATCTAGATAAGGCTCGATTAAATGAAATCACTACATAAGAAAAATAGAACGCTCGAATAATATTATTTTCCGCTGAAATCCCGCTGTGCGTTGCTACTCTGTTTTCCACATAAAACTCTCTCTCTGGACCATGAATTTGATTAATGAAAATGTTTCAAAATAAATACTCTCCATTTCGTAGGGGTTCGTGGAGAGTCGTGGAGGCCCTGCACGAGCATAATAGTGCTGATAAACTCAAGTAATTCATGCTTTGACATGTTAAAAGGTCCATACGAATTGTCAGAAGCACGTTAGCCTCATATCCACTGAATGAGAAAAACGATGGGAATAACGTAATAGCTTAAAGGTAAGAGCAAAATGTAAAAAAAGAAAATGACGATTAAAACGACGTGCATGACCTCATAAAAACTCATTTAAGCCGAGAGAACGCTCGGAGCCACTGTGTTTAAGCCCGCAGTAAATGACGCTAAAAGCACACGCACGCATAAATGATGAAGTTAACTGACACAGTTGCAAAGTGTCCAACGACAACAACGTGCAACAACAACAACTTCACAATCGCATATAAGAGCACATGTATATTTGTACTGATAAACGGAAAAATAGCATGCTCAGCAAAACCGCAGGCAACAGTATCGCACTCAAAAAAGCACTGTCTCGCACACATGCACACACTTGCACACGCACTCGAGCTCTCGCGTCCATAAGGCTCGTATCGAAAAATGCAGAGGAAGTGAACTAGTTGAATCATGTTGAACACTGGTCGGATTTCCGTTTGGTCACATAACCGTGTTTTGAAAAGCGCCACTAAACAAAAAAAAAATAACGCTTTCATCGCATGGCTAGGCTGGACTTTACTAAGCTAGGATATGGCGACGGCCCTACAAAAACATGCACAGTCACACGCACTCCATGTTAGACGGATAGATAGAAAGTTGCATCAACTGAAAGCTTAGTCAGACAAGTTAATTGTGTCGTTCGCTCGCTACCACTACTACTAATACTGCTGCTGCTACTACTACTACTTCGATCATTTCCGCCTGACATAATCGTCCAAGCGATTATAGGCTCGGCAATGAGCTACAATGCAAAATGTAGGCCAACGTAGAACGTGCATTCGAAAATGACGGATAGAAACAAAGCTTCAAGCCGTCAAACGAAACGAAACCGAGTGATAGCCTCTTAATGAGTGACGAGTGACGAGTGATCTGCAAGGATTCATTGCGTTCGGTGGAGCTGAATAAAACAACCTCTGCCGTTGAAATGAAATGTTGATTTTTGCCTTTTCATTAACAGAAACGCTTCAATTATCCTGCAATCAAATCCTGCCATATCGGACTTATCAAAGCACAGCGCGAACCAATAGAAAACGGAGTTAAGTGACTTTGATTGAAAACGAACTAAGTAAGTAGGACAATGTATGCGTAATCAGGAAACACAACGGCGATGGAATCAAATCAAACGAAATGGAATCGAATCGAATAATAAAAGGACAGCAGAAGCGTTCAATCGAATTCGAAAGCAATGAAACAAAGGACCAACCGTTTTCTATTTTCCCCCTTTTTTGGGCTCCTTTTTTCTTGTAATCGAAATGGCTTTTAAAATGTAATTTGCCTTTTCCTTTTGTTATATTGAAAACGAGTTTGAATGGACGAACGAAAAATCTTACAAGCGAAAGTACTTATTCAATGGCGATGGCATCAGAAGCTCTTAGCTTAACGTGTTTCAGAGATTTTCAATACGAAAAATCACTTCGTACATTAGAAAACGATAATGGATGTGATTTGGGCGAAATATAACGCAAAACCTATGATCAGGGTAGCCATAACTGTTTAACTTTAATCCTTAAAATATATGTATGTTCATGAAAATGGTATGTAATATTCAGAAGGATGTTAAAGAACTGGACGTTCTTTGCTGGAAATAAGCTCTGCAGGTAAAAAGCCATATTTTCTAATATTATTTCTTAAACATTTATGGGGGAAATTCAATTTAGTCACACCCATCACAATCACTTTTTTATGCTTTAGCTCATAATTTTTAAAACAAACAGGATGTTATTCTTAAGGATTTATAATTATGAAAACTTTTAAGAACAATTCAGCAATGAAAATACATAATTTCTGCTCTGAATGGCTGTGCGGGTGTGACTCTAAGGATCTTTTTTCGAGGAATTAGCCATATGCAAACTGAGGTGCCCCAAAAAGAAAAAAATTGTCAAACATTATTTTTTCTAAGGTTTATGGGTTAAAATATTTTTAAGAGTTTTTTCAGATTTTTCTAAAAGGTTTAGATTTCGCACTACACAGATTTTCCCAACAAATTCTGCTTTTCTGAGTTCTTAGCAAAGGCCGATATAAAAGCAATGTTTTTTATGGTTTTTAATCTCTAATCGGAAGAAAATTTTGCAAGCTTTGTCTTAATGTATGTAAATTACAAAATTAACGAATTTAGTTTGTAATTTAGACGGCATTATTTGTAGTTTTTTGGAAAAAATTTTGGGAGTCACAAAAAGAAGGAAAAGTAATGATGCAGTTTTAGAGATAGTGATGTCTTTATTAATTTGCTATAAGATATTATCATTTTACTCCTGTAGTTCTAAAGCTATGTCCCATTATGTTCTTACAAACATTATCACAAAAATATGTGGCATAGTCCGCTTTAAAGTAAGATTAATATTTTATTTTCATTACTTAAATGACCTAGCCTTCACTACAATTCACTCAATCAGGACTAAGCGTAACCTCTAAGCCTATTACAAAAAATATGAAAAAAATTTTCAAAAGCTCTTTACCCCATAAGCTTTCGAAAACCCTTCGCTTAACTATGAAGGTCGTAAAATAAATTCTTTAATGCATACTTTTTATTTGAATTCAACACCTGAAAAGATGCTTTTTGTAGTTTGAAACACTTAAAGTCTGCCCCTGTTAAGCTAGGTGTCAGTTAAGCATGATCCTCAGAGCCATTACAACGCTTACTGTATTTTATGGGCATATTTTTTAAGGAAATCAAGAACTTTTATCACGAAAAACCTCCAAAAATATAAATGAGCATACTTTGAGGAACTCAATGTAGAAGCTTTCATTGGCCCCGCTTCTTTTCCTCAAACAATATAATTCCTCCCTCATAAAGGCGATCCTTTTGTAAACTATGCGTAGAGGCAAGTACTCTTTATATTTTTATCTTTTTTTCTCACGTTTATAGTTATAAATACACCCGTATCATTGAATTGAGGCACTAATCCATTCACATTACACTACGTCGGATCTGACGTTGTTTTTCGGCCCCGAGCTCGAGATGTTATCTTTGGAAGGAATACGCTTCTGACTTAATGCTGACAGCGTTTACATTGCATTACGTTACACAAGCTGAGCGTGTGTGTTTGTGTTTGTATGACGATTCGTGTATCCTTTTCCGCTTTACCGCCAAGTTAAATTTGTTCGAAATGGACGTGCAAACAAGATACCTAGCTCACATGTTCTCGCATGCACAATAAAGTCCATACCACGGATGGGCGTGTACGTTTGACCCACTTATCAAATTAAGCGAAAACACCTCTTAAGCGGAATTGCGAAAGGAGCAAAACATTCAAAGAAGCTAAAAAAAAAAAAACACAAAAAAGCAAAATACACAGACACGCGTGTCAACATATGCCCGTGGAGCACATACGAAACATATGCAAACGTATCTCCAACTAAGTCACAACGCACAAGCATCCACGGACGGCATGAGATTAAACTGCGACAAAAACGAAATAAGAAAAAAATGAGAGAAAGGTGAAAGGAAAATGGGAAAAGCGAAATGAAAGGCTTCACATTAAATAAAACCGTCAAGCCATGTCGACGACGCTCTATTGTACACATGAGGACGTATCACAAGCCACCCTCAGACCAAATTGCTTTTCTCACCAAAAAACGCCCACCAACAACCCACCAACAACAATAAAACATTATAACATCGTTATCGCTTTGACGCCACCGGAACCAAACAGATTTTTCACTTCTGGTTAAAAGCAGCGATTTTTATCCTTTCCTCTCTCTCTCTCTCTCTCTCTCTCTGTATCTTTTGGTTCTGTTCTTTATAAATTCATTTATTTATTTCAGCTTTTTGGAAATAGCTTTTTAAGCATTAAATTATTTAATTAGGGGGATTATTTGGACAAGGAAAGCTGGTTTTAAATCTGCCCAAAGCATTGCGGTTTCTTTGATTAACCTCGGTTTTCTGAAGAAAGAATTTTTAAATGCACATTTTCTTTGACGTATTTCCGAAAAAAATTTCAACACCGTCCCACCACGACCTTCAATGCATCGCTTTTAAGCATAAAAGCTCAATGAAAAGTCGAAAAACTCATTCGAAAAACTTCGCGATTTACTTAGAAAAGGGGAACAAAAGACACGTCTTAAGTACCATTCCCTTCCTTTTCCTGTTATAGCAACGGTACGCATGGAAAGTAGGTACACCCACTTTTCGGTGCGAATAAATTCATAGAAGATGCTAAATGCGTAGGCTCTCCTTCCTGGACCATATCCGTAGCGATATCATTGGGACATGCAGGACACCCAAGCCAGCATAGTAGAAAAAAAAGCAGAAGGAACCCCAAAACAGACAGAAAAAAACCTCAAAGAAACTTAACAGCAGTGGGCGTAAGCGATGTGAACATCCAAGATAGATAGAGATAAGTAGACACTGTCCTCGAACGAAGACAGGAGGCGTTAGAGAGAAGAAGAAATTAAATCTGAATTCAGTGTTAATCCCTCTCATTATGTTCCTTATAAAGAGTTCATTTTCAACCAATCTATTTTCCAAATTTTTTTCTTTTTTTGTTCTTCAAAGTTTGATTCTTCTCATTCATTTCATTTTTTAATGCACCAGGACTTCTCCTTACGTACGAAAAAAACAAAAATAAATAAATAAATTAAATTTTCTTTTAGAGACACAGAAGAAATCTTAGTTCGGAGCCGGTCTCCATAGTAAAGTTTTCATTTTCAAATAAGAAAATTTAATTAAACGAAATGCTTTATTCCGAAACCTGAGAACAGCAAGAGAAGAAAGTATGGCTTGAAAAGTTCTGACATCATCGCCGCAGCAGTGTCTGGTCGCAGCATGGGGAGCGGCGGCATCATCAGGACTCAGAGTTGAAATGAAGAATTTCTTCTTCTTTTAATTCGAGTCGTTTTCTTGTTTATTCAGCATTAAACTTTGTTGCCAGCTGCGGCTGAGACTGTGGATTTTGTGGAATACCGCATCATGTGTGGCTTGGAGCAGCCACACAAACGAACGAATGAGCACACACACACCCACACACATTCAGTTGGAACGGCAAAAACGAATGAAATGTATCCAGCCATTCGCATAAACAAGCTATTTTCTTCCACATAAACTGTGACTTCGTATACGTACATTTCAGACAATAGTTGTCATTACTCTAGATATGCGACATCCAATTGGTATGATAGTAACCAATCCCGGCATAGTTTACTTGGTATGACGAGCACGCATCATCAATCAAGCCACTTACTGTAAGGTAGAATTTTCTCGTATTATTTTTCGTTGTTCTTTTTTTTAAGTTTTCCTCTTATTTTTCTGTGTTTTTATTTCATTTGTTTGCAGATCAGAGGATTAGAAAAACATATTGAGGTCCAGTGCTAAGTGGTCCTTTATTGCTTCCAAACATTAACTTACGCCGTACGACATCGTTCACGACATACACTTATTTACGAAAAGTTCTTTTTAAGCTTAACGGCATTTGGACGCACGGAATACTTATTTGGGCAGTAGCATACATACATGTGTACATATGTATGTAGCTATGTGACAATGAATGCTTTTGGTATATTTTAGTTCCTGCTGACTTCGAGGGATGGCAGTAGAGGCGGCAGCCGTCGCAGCAGTGCGCCATTTGGGTATAGTAACCGCATTAATATCAGAACCATTAGCTGAGGTGGCACTATAATTCGTGTTAAGGACATATGCTTACTGTGCCGCTCGGGGTGTATATCTGAATTGCAAATGTCAACGATAATTTCTTGCATGGAAAGACGCAGAAGCTTTATGTGGTTTATTTTGATTAGAGTGGATCGTATCGGATTGAATGGGATTGGATCGGGTCGCGGATTGGGTTGCCTGGGAATCGAAATGGTAATAGGAATGCTAATAGGAATACATATACAAACTTGCCGTTGGTATCGGAATTAGAGCTTCTTAGCCTTATCTCTTAGCTATCGCTTAAATTAGGATTGTTGGCATTAAAGTCAAATGGATTTCGATGGCGAATATTTTCAGCTTCGAATAAGAGTGGGGGATTTCGTGAGCCTTTTGGAATTAATTGAAGAGAAAATATTTTCCGTGCAAAATATTCTTACACCGAAATATATAAAATGGTCTTCTATCTGATTCATAGAAGAGGCTTGCGGAAAAATATTTGAAGCATTTTATGAATGAGATCAATTTCTCGACGGGTCCAAAATCACTTCAACCACAGCAAACATCTGGAGTCCTAAAAGAGTCATTTGTGCATCTTTATTCGGAGTTTGAGCCCTCATAATGAGCTCATTTACGAGTCCGAAATGAGTGTGCTTCTTTTCTTGCGAAGGTAGCTCTATATGAGTCAAAAATCGTATGCCGAAGCAGCCCATGTTAGAATCACGAATTATTTCCTTCCGCACTCATATCTGACTCTCTTTTCTGCTACTATGAGCCATATCGAATTCTTTCCGCACTCATTGCCGAGTCGTTTTTCAATTTTATTCTTCAATGCCGTCTTTGTCAATTCAAAATTGGAAATCATTGTTTATTTTCTCAATATTGTAAGGCCCCATCTACACGATGCAAGTTTTCGCTTGGCAAGTTTTAGTACTTGTGTGCAAGAACTTGCGTGACCAATCCACACGATGCTAGTAAATTTTAGCTTGCAGCTTGCCTGAAAGTAATCTAAAGATGACTTGCACGCAAGTGCTTGGGCACATAGCCACACGGCGTTACTAAAAGTTGCTTTTCAGAAGCAATTTTTTTAGAACATGTAGCTTGCCTGCTTGAAGGTTTTTACATTCAAGTAGAAGTTCTTGCCGCAAGTTTGACAGTTGGTATAAAAAATCATATTTTAACCTAAAATAGCAAAAATGAATAAATAAATAAAGAAAGTTCTAGCAGCGGCGCTCATTTTGGAAGAAATAGAAAATTATAGAAAAATAACCAAAACGAACAATTTGGGCACGCAAATTTCTTTTTTAGAGGAGACCGAAATCCCTTTTATGAGAATTCAATGAAGGACCTATCAAATGAAGGTGAACAATTCAAAGTGCTTCCATTTCACTGGTTTACCCCCAGAGCTTCCAGAGCAATGAATGCAATTTGTCCTTTATAACCAGCTTTTCCAAATTTGTTTTTTCGGCAATGGCTTCGAAAGCTGCCTCTTTTTATACCTTTTCCGAAGGAAAGGGTATATTAAGTTTGGCATGGAGTATGTAACATACCCTCTAACGGTTAAAATTTGACCATGACCACCATTCGCGAAATTCGGAAAAATTTTATTTTCACTTTTTTGAATTGAGTATTGCGCAACTAGACAAAATGTCCTCTAACGGTTAAAATTTTGTGCTTAATAATAATCTCGAGTTTGAGAAGATAAATCGAAGTACAGATAAGATAAAAATAGATATCCAAGCTAGAACAACGAAAACGGCAGGAATTTTTGTTAAGGTAATGTTTTAACATATTTTAGGCTGAGGAAAAGGTATGTGTGCAGTCGGCTTAGCCGATGTAAACTTCTTTACTTGTTTATGCTTGTTTTTGTAGTCCATGTGTGACTTTTGCCACAAACACTCATTTTGCTGGTATTCTTCAGTAATTATTTCAATTTGCTCCTCTGACACAGCCATGTTGATAAAAAAAAAATGCGAAGAATTTAATTCAATAAATAGCAAGCAATGAAGAAAATAATAAATATTGAAACATCGCACTCGCTACTTTTTTGAGTTTCTTGAACCTGACAGTTTGTAAGCATGCAAGTAAAAAAAAAACTTCTAGCAAATTGGAAGATTGTATTTCTACACGATCCGATTTTTCTATAGGCAAGTTCTTGCATGGAAGTCTTGAAAAACCTGCCGCAAGTCCTTGCAAGCATTCTACACGATGCAATCTGCTTGCCAAGTACTTGCAGAAGTGACTTGCCAAGTGAAAACTTGCATCGTGTAGATGGGGCCTAAGCCTCATATTTTCCAGTTATGTATTTCTGACTCATTTCGGACTCATAAACATGAGCCTCTTATTTCCTTTATACATATTTCAGACTTATTTTGGAGTCACATTTCTGAGCCCTCCGAATATGTTTGCTTTGATAAAACTCTCCAGATGTAAAATTAATTTTTTCTATACACACATTGATGACGAGAAATCATTAAAATTCAAATTGAACTCAGCAGAATCAGGTGTTAAATTAGAGATTGACCCACAAACAGTTTCCATGAATTATTCACAAAAAGGGTCTAAGGACTCAAAAGGGATATCTACAGCAAAGAAAATTAATGACCCGTATGGAGACCCCGACGCAAACTTAGATGATCAATCACGCAAAGAATCAGAGACAGACCCTGTAGTAGATTGGGGTAAATTGGTACCCAAGCGAGTAACCCTCGAGTATAGAAAAAATAGACACGAACAGTAGAAACTAACTAGTGTCTTTGTCAACGAGTCGTCTTCAGTTCAATTTCAACGATTTCCAATTTGAAATAGAGCCAGACTCGAGCAATGACTCAAGAGCAGGTTCGAAGATAGTCTCAGATGAAGGTTGAGAAATAGTGTCAATAGATAGCTCATGCCACGGTCCATAGTAGAGATGGGCGCGGGCCGGGCTGCTTTTTGTCGTGTCGCGCGGGCCTTTGCTTTTTTACCACGGGCCCAGGCCTCAAAAGTGAGTTTCGTGCGGGCTTCGTGCGGGCCCGGGCCTGACCCTAAAAGCCCGAAAATTTTCTACCCATTTGGGATGTACATAGCTAACGTCATATTTGTTCACAAAAAAGCTGTATTTGGCTACATCATATTTAATGAGGAAGAAGGGAGATTATTTCATTTAAAACGAACAAATGCCCTTTTAACCATCTGTTTGTTTATGACGTAGATTCTCAGAACGAGACACTTTTGAAGCACGATGTGCGTAATCTTCTTTTTTATCATTCTTGTGTCGAATTACGTGCCACATAAACATTCAGTCTGACTGAATCAGTAATTTGATTGTGTTAGTCAAAAAAGAATGTAGGCTATACACCGACACGATAATTAATTGATTCATAAGTCAGCCAAAATATCAAAATGAGTTCAATATGTTTCCATGATGTTTCATTCAAATGGGAGTTTGACGTATCGTGTGTAGGAAAATCTTTTGAATTCATCGGTGGAACGAATATGATATACACAAACCCAAAAAACTGCCAATGAGTTGAAATTTCTTCAAATCTTGGCACGAAATGTCCTAGCTATACCTATGAGTTCGGCTACAAGCGAAAGATTTTTCTCTAATTTTCAGGAAATATTCTAAATAATAGACGCACAAGATTGAAGAGCTCAAATTTAGAAAAAATTATTTTCTTACATAAAAATATGTAAGAATTTTAAATCTCAGTCTTCACCAAGTTTAAATTTTGGATCGTTTTAATTTTCACACGATAGTCTTCAGGAGAATGTAAACCAACCAGCCTTATTAATTTAATACGACAATTTTTAAAAAGTTCGCATGAACCAAAGGTATTTGATTGAATTAAGCCGGCATGAAGAATATAGATATTCGATTATTTAAACTTTTAAAGTTCTTAAACCGAGTTGAAGACTACGACCCTAAATGTATGTAATATACCTATGTACTATGTATGCATATAATATGCATAATAAAACCTTCTAAAACGAGTGTGTGTGATTTATTTCTATATGTTATTTTCGGGTCAGGCCGGGCCGTGCTTTTACTCAAAAATTTTCGTGCGGGCCCGGGCTTTTTTCGAAGTGCTCGATTTGTGTTCGTGCCGGGCCGGGCCACAAACACTAGGCCCGCGCCCATCTCTAGTCCATAGCCTGAGTCGGACGCAGTAAAAGTAGTCTCGCACTCAGAAGTATAAAAAGCGCCAGAATTCAAGCAATTTATTTTTCATCATTCTCAATGAGTTATGGACTCGATTCTAAGTCCTTCACGTCACTCTCTCATTCTTAAAATTAGGTTATAGTTAGTAAAAATTTTAAAAATGCATTGAAATTTTGTAATGAAATTGCACTTAATTTGGCAAAAAACAAAAAACAAAAAATCAAAGCTGCACCTTCCACTCTTCACTTTAATCTAGAAAAATTGCTTCAACAAAATTGAAAAACCGCATGCGATACATATTACTATGCTTAGCCAAAGCTCCACTTATACAAAATGGATAAAATGTGCTCTGAGCATAAGGAACTCTTTGCCGCAAACAAACTCGAAGCTTATTGAATTGCAAATCAGTGAAAAATATATAAATTCAAGAGGAGAAAATGCATAAACAATCCAAAAATACGAAAATCTCTTGTACTTACCCTCGGTTTATGCGAATACGAATAACATGAGGTCCAGTGGCATTGGCTTTAGCAACAGAAACAGCAGGAGCAGCAGCAGCAGCAGCAGCATGAACATGAATTATACCAGAGGTGGTAACTTTTGATGAGAAAAGGACTTTGTTCGAAGGGACTCATACACATGGTATTCACAATAGCTTTGCACGTATGTATGTATGAGTGTGTGTGTGCATACATTGTTTACATGAGTGCCAATTCATCTTTGGCTCCATGGTGCAGTAAGAATTGATGACATAACATTAAAGCGAATTCAACTCCATGCAGTCGAATTCATATAATAAATAGACTATTGAAATTAGAATTTAACATGCAAACTGGAACTTGGAAGAATTTCGTAATCACAATTCTGTGAGGAAAATATTCCATTGACTGCACTTCCACCCAAGCACAGTGTGAACCAAAGCAATTCCATTCAATTCTCATCCATCTGAAAAGGGTTGCGTCCCATTCAGAGGATGAGAAAGCTCCAAATAAATAGTCTTAAAATTCTAATTCACTGCCTCTATTTAGCTTGCAACATACTGTTATCCATAAAACTCTTAAATGTCGATAGTTTATCTTCATTATTTTGTTCGTCCTTTTTTTTCATTTTCTATCTTTATTTTCATTTACCATTTCTACAAGCTTAAAAGACAAATTCACATCATAAACTATGGCCACTCGGATCGCAACGACATGGAGGCATCTTGTTAACTTAGCCTTTTAACAGCGCTTATTTATCTTGTGTGTACAAGTGGCAATCAATTCGAATTTGTTACAAAATGAAGGGAATTTTTAGAACCAAAAACGAAGAGCATAGATAAAAAAAAGATAGAGCAAAAAAAACAACAACTTAAAATCCTAAAATTCGTTTTTATACGCTACTTAAACCGCATCAGTTCCAGCTAAAAGAACACCTTCCTTTCGGAAGCAACTTTTCCATTAGCGTCAGCAAACATGTTTGTACGAGCATCCACAAACGCATTAGAGTGAGCTGAAAACTACATGCCATTAAGACTGGTTGTCTTGCCATTGCACACTGACCACATTTAATTTTCTATTGCAACTCAACCGATAGCGACGAGTGGATTTTTTTTTCCTTTATAGTTTCTTGGGTTTTCCATTTTTTCTATTCTTTATTTTATTACTTTTTTTTTGCCTGTTCTTAGCAAAGCGAATTTCAATTAATCTGATAGATTTCACTTACCCGCCGGTGCAATTAATTAAATTGATGAACGAGCGAGTGACGCCGCTGTCGTCTGGAAGCTATAACATTTTTTTTTCTCCAGCTCCTAAGCTCTTTCTTATTAAAACAGCACTTTCGAGTAAAACTGAACTTGAAAGGAATTCTATTTCATAAAAAAAAATAAATTCAAAACAATTTAAAGTAAAAATTTTTTCATTAAATCTTCATTAAATCTTCAAACCAATTTGAGTGGGCTTTTCTAAGAATAAATATATTTTATTCAAATGAAATTTCTAAAATAGAACTTCCTTTAAATCGCCTCGGAGCAACAATTCAGAATTTTCATTTATTTTATTAATTTTTAGCAAATTGAAAACATGGAAATTTTTTGAAAACATGGAAAAACTTTACGTTGTTGCCGAAAATTGAGTTTTAAATTTGCATTTTAAATATTCGAAAACATTTTCGAGAAATTTGCTTTACAAAGAAATATTTTGAACAGAAAATAATAAAATTTGTGGCGGAAGAAAAGAATTCAAAACATTTTAGGATCGTAAAAATAACCGGACTTAAAAAATTTTGGGAAATGAACGCTCGTAAACGTTGCTCAGGCGTATTGGGCAGGCAATGTCTAACGTGGAATGATTGCATGTTATGCTTGCCAATGCAACTGTTCGCCTGAATTGCCGTTGTTTTATTTTCTAAGCGAACAATATTGCTATAGATTAAAAAGAATCTTTTGGTGTTAAAATCAATAGTAAAATTTACTAATATTTTAACCAATTATATAAGACTAAGACTGTTTTGTCTCTAAAAAGTCCAGTCCAGTTTCCTACAATTAGCATGCCAGCATAAGCTAAGAGCGGTTTGTATAATTGGGGTTGTGGGAAGGATTAAAAGAATCAGGACTTTCAGAAGATGATCTCGACATGCTTACCAGTTTAATGCCAATTATGATGAAGTAGCCAGATTTCATCAACGGGCTTCGATTAATTAAACGAAATAACAGAAAATTTCAAACAAATTCTGCAAAGGAAAAAATAATAATTCATCTGGAATATTCGTGAAGATTAGAGATGGACGCGGGACGGGATTCCCGCGGGCAGGACGGGAAAAATTTGAAAACATGCGGGATGGTAAGAATTTAAAAAAGTGCGGGATGGGCGGGATTTTAGCGCGATCCCGAAATTCCTGCGTCCTTCGAAATTCCCGCCGGTAACGAAATATGTATCTGCCACTACTCTTGATAATTGTTGCTTCGTCGCGGTAAATCCCATATACATATAATACACCCTTCTAGTGAGAAAAAATTTCCGGGAGGGATTCGGGACCTGCGGGAAAATTTTAGGAATGCTCGGGATGGGCGGGATGGAATAAAAAAATGTTTCGGGATGGGCGGGATGGGAACCAATTTGCTTTCCCGTGCCCATCTCTAGCGCACATTACTCACTAGCCACATCAAATTGCTCACAAGCTCACCAATGGACTATAAGAATTGTTGAGCCAAACGCTGATGATGATTATAATGATGATGATTCATGACCTTAAGATGATTCTGTTAGTAATAATGATGATTTTGGTATGGACTATAATTATGTCTATGAATAAATTTTTATTGTTGATGATGATAATGATGACGATAATTATGATGATCATGATTTGAATCATAGTGATATCAATAATATTGATAATTTCAATCATGATGATATAAATGAAAATGATTATAGTTATGATGATTTATTATGATTATGATGGTGACGATGAAGATGCTGACGATGATGATAACGATCATGATGATGATGTTAAAGATCACTATGATGATGATGATGACGATGATGATGGTGACGATGATGATGGTGACGATGATGATGGTGATGATGATGATCGTGATGATGATTATGATGGTGATGATCATGATGGTGATGAAGATGAAGATCACGATCATGGTGATACATAACAATGATTATTATTATCATTAAGTACCTACATACCGTTAGTATAATATCTCAGAGCAGCTGCATCACTTTTTTCCATGCCACACCTCAATTGATCTTTACAGCAGGAAATATTTCAAATGAAAAATCGAAAAGAAATGCAAATTTTTTTGCAAACATCTTTTATCTTTCCCACAAGCTTATTTATTGTTCGATACCAACATCGCAAAGCAATAGCCCCAAATAACAAATCTAAATACAATGCAAATAATAATTCCATAACATTTTCCGGCAAGCATCTGGGGAAACTCATTAAAAGTCAAAATCTCTTCTGAAAGGTATCGGTCGTTTTTCAACCTTGACTTTTGACCATTTGCATTTGGAAAACGATAAGACAAACACACACCACACACACACACACACACACATACACGCACACACAGGCACACATATACATACATGTGTACTAAGAAAGATATTATGTACTTACCAGAAGGAAACTTCGTTCATAAATTCCAAGAGCGCAACGCAATCGTGGTCGAGATCATGCTCGCCGTCGTCCTCGTCCTCGCCATCGTCATAGTCGTCCTCGATTCAGCCGAAAAGTCAACCCATATCAAAAGTCAAAAAATGCAAATAAGCCAAATTCCCGCACACCGCACAACTCAAGTAAAACTGCTTGTTTTTGGCAATTTGAGTTCAAAAAGACCAATCGTGCGTTATGAAGCAAGGAAGATAAAGTTTCCCTTTTTTGTTCCCCCGTCCGCCCTATTTTCATGTGACGTATCAGCGCGGCGATAGGCATCCAAAGAGATGTGTCATCCGCACAAAAAAAAGCTTCAAAAACTAAAACCGATTGTATGCGAAATTCTGGCTGTGAGTGACCACGACTTTGGAATTATAATTTTATCTCAAAACTAAATTTGAAGGAGGAGCTGGGCGATGAGAGCACCATTGTCCGTCCGTCAAGTATTAAACGAGCTTACACATGGAAAATTCTATTCAAATAACCCGAAGAAGATAACATTTTTTTTTTTTAATGTAGTCGGGGACATACCACATTTTTCGGTTCTTTTATTTGAATATTTAAGGCCCCATGTCGACGCCCATATAACTGTCATGGCCCATAGTTCAGATGGCAGCGAAACAAAAGCTTTAAAAAAGAGAGAGAGAGAGAGAATAAAAAAACATAAATATACATGTATATTATAATCGGATGTGATGGCACAAACAGCGTGTGACGAACACTTCTTGCTGCAGGAATTTCCGTTTCTAACTAAAAATGGGAATTTTACAAAAATACCGCATAACAGATGTTTTGTAGGCATCGCGCGCTCGTGCGTCGAAGGAAAGAGGTGAAATAACTTTGAAAATAGTAAAAAAAAAAAAAAGTATGAGAAGCCAGCGGGAGTTCCACAAAAACCATCAACCAGCACGGAACCGATTTGTTATAAAAATTCCATTAAAATTCAAAAAGCGCACCTTGCATGAAATTGATATCGAATTTGTGCGCCGCGCCATTCAAGGCTGGCATTCCTTCGATTTTATTTTTTATTTTTGCTCTTTTTTTCGCAACGCATGCGAGGAAATAACGGGGAGTTGGGAAATCGTGCAAGCCAACCACCGCAGCGCATCAAATAACTCAAACCGCATCAACCAGTTGGCATCAAACGGGATGATGAATGATGCGAGGTGGATGATTTTTTGAAAAGTCATGCAACTGGCATCGACAGCAGAATCGGGACGAGGCATACAAGAACCAAAAAAAAAAAAAAAACTTAATGGAAATAATATAAAATGCGGGTAAATGCTTTGACATCTTTGCAATATGAAAGGACCTTCAATATTGTGTATTGTTTATAATTAAAGATCTTGATCAAAGAACCCGGAGAAATGGAAATTTTGATGTGGATCGAAAACTGCATCGATTTCGACTTTAAGTTAGATCCATACGTTGTCAGATCTCTTTTGAAAGGGATGAAAACTAAATCAGAACCGCAGAATGAAGGCCAATCGTAAGTGCCTTTGTTCTTCAGTTCCGGGAGTAGTTATACTACGGTCAGAAAATAACAAAAAATATGGCCAGACCATTTCCATTTCTTCAGAGCTAGAAGGGCTTTAGTCAGGCCTCTTTAAAGACCTAATTGTTCTTTTCTACCCAATTCCATGGATAGACCCTCAGTTTCAAAGTCTACCGTGGCCTGCTTAACCTTTTCCAATCGATAGTGGGCTTATCCACCGAATATTCCGCCCATTAACTCAATAGCCTTCAACAAAGTCAACAAAACTCTAAGCTTTCACCGTTGAGTGTATCACTCACACATCATTCATCAAATTGAATTATCTCGACACAATATGCGCGAGCACACAAAACACGAAAACGGGAACAAAACTGGGGGGGTTAAATCCTTTTCGAACACAAAAAACCCATCAAACACCCGAGGACCGAAAGCAAAAATGTAGATACGATTGTGGAAAATTGAAATCGGAGCCAGCGATGAATTGTTTCTAAAACGTGGGCACATCTCTGTCAGGGTATTCCAATTATGCTCGCTCGGCTTTGCTACTCCCACCCACCCAGTTTTTTATGCTCACAGCGCTGTCCATTGATTGTAAATTATCGGACATTTCTTGTGTTCCCGTATCATTTTCTTCTTTTTTTTTGCGTCAAACTACCACCGGAAAACTGACCACATTTGTGGCCATCATTGGAAATGAGTGAAAATGGAGCGGGTAATAACACAATTTAGCTAATTGCATTCATGGAATTCATCCGCATTGATTTCGAACTTTGCGAAACTTTACAAACGAGCAAATTCAAATTAAGCGTTTAGATAAGTCGATTGGGGAGATGTTGAGGAGAGACGGCTCCTGTGAAAATGGAATATTTCAATATGTGCCGATTTAGTATTGATGCAAAGTGGAAAATTGGGTTATTCCTTTTATTCATACAGGTTCATATTGCCACAATTTATTCATGTGCCCAATTATATATGTATGTATTATAGATTATTTTCCCACTACAAAAAGAAAATAAATCTTAAGCATTCATGGTTTAAGCTTGGGTCCTTATGAGCTTGAAATTATAAAAAAATAAATATTTAAGTACACTGAGCGAATTTCTCTATGCACGTATTTAAAAAACTTTTATCAAAAAAAAAAGTAAAATAGTTTTCATTTGACTTTAAATAACATATTTAGTACACTCGAGTTAGAGTTTGTCCGTGGCGTACAGGTAGCGTAGGGTGCTTTAAAAGGAATCCTTTTACACTCTTTTTCGGAGCCGTACATGATTGGTTGTGTATGATCTTAAGTAATCGAAAAGCTTTATAGTAGACATAGTTTTCTCTGAATTTTCGACGAGTATTCACGAGCTGTTCTGTCAAGAGAGCGGAAGGGACATTCGGCGGGGCTCAGGCTTGTCCTTTTTGTTTCAGTAACCGTACCAAAGTTAGTGGCCCCTCAATACCGAAGTAGCCCGAAGGGAGAACGGTACATAGCTTTTTCCTGGGTCTACCTTTCATTTTGAGCGAGCCTACAGCTATTTTTATTTCAGTACTACTCTTCTTTATGTTTGGCTGAATAAAATGTTCCAACGAATCAAGTACCTGGTTTATCGCATAATCTCCTCATACATTTCTCCATCAAAAATATGTGAATTCCTATTTTTTTATGTAAAGAGAATATAATCTCACAATCACTGATACATTTAATTTCAAACGATCCCTGGAGGTATTGAATTAAGCAGCAAAACTAGGCTCATTATAGCATCAAGTATAAGCTCAACTAAGGATCTAGCACTGAAAAAAATACCTTTTGAAAAATTTACATATTTTAATTTGAAAAAAGCTGAATTTAACCCGCAACATCCGAGCGAAAAAAAGAAAAGAAAACCCAAATCGGAGCTGCGCTAAGAACGAAATTTTTAAAGTGCTGAAGCATGCTTTTTTTTGGATCAAACAAAGTTGTAAGAAAGCCATGCACAGAGGTGCCCGAGATTATTCTAATTTTTCCTTTTTTCATTCATTCTTTACTTTTCATCCTTTGGCACCTTTTGAAGCAATTTGGGGAAACAGCAACATCAGCAGTACACCTTTTTGAGGCGAAATATCAAAATGCGCGCAGACAAAGAAAGGCATGCAGAGAGCGGTTGCAAAGTGTGCTGTGGTGTGGTGTGGTGTGGTGCACAGCACAGCACACGTGTGAGAAGCCATTGAATGAAACGACAAACAGCACAAGCCATGAATACCAATTGCAAGCGGAGTAAGTAAAGAAAGAATTTCCAGAAGCACATCTTATTTTAAGCTATGATGAAATGAAAATATAACATTGTCTCCTTATGAGAGACTGCCATCGTTTTTGGTTTTCCACGAAAAATGGCCATCAAAACAAAATTAATTATTAAATAAAGGAAGAAAACTCTTTTCGCTTTTTTTCCTTTAACGAGATCAATAATAAATGAGATAGCTTGGAAAAAGTAGGAGAAGCTGCTTAGGAACAAGGTGACCATCAGTGCCGTAGCAACCATAGGGGCAAGAGGGGGCTTTGTCCCCCCACGCATTTTTGTTTTTGCCCATGAAAAAAATTAAAAAAGGAGAATAAATAAATGACAATCGAAAAAACATGCATTGAAAGCGTGTATGTAATCTGGTTTTAATTAAAATAGACGTTAAAATTGGAAAAATAATTTTTATCCCCCCCGCCAAATTCAAAAAATAATTTTTCCCCCACGTAAAACGGAGTTGCTACGGCACTGGTGACCATAGGCTTATGGACACGGGTAGAAGGGCTTCTATATTCGACTTGAAAATCAATGCAACAAACAACTTTGAGGGAATTTATTCCATACAAATTTTGTCATGATCAAGGCTTAGATTATGCTTTAAATTTATAAAAGTCAACAAAATCCGAGCCCTAGTCATGATTCTAGGAATGGAATAAAGATAATGTTTTAATGATTTTTTTTACCTTAAATTGTGGCATCATCTTTCCACAATAGAGACCTCTATAGGACAGCAGAGTAGTTTTAGGGCAAATTGAAGTCTGATCTCATTCGGTGCTTCTTAAAGTGAGATGGAGTTATGACTCCTAAAGGCTCTCTTTTACAGTCTTATAATAATTTGGACAAATCATCGGCTCGGTTTTCTAAAACGTTCCATTTGACGGAAATGCTCATCTGTATATTGATTTGGCGATAGTAGGTAATAAAAGCTAACAGCTGGTGCGGTTTTAAGTCAAATCATTCATACCATGCCATGTCTAAAACGTCTTCACTCCATGCCTTGCCTTGTCAATGTAGTCAGGCGCGGCAACTATGGGGGGCAAGGCACTTTTTTCCCCTCCAAAAATTTTATTGGAGGGGCCATGCCCCCCAATATTTCGGCAACTGAAAAAAATATTTGAAAATTTTGTAAAGATATTCTAGAATATCACACTTTTATTCTGCAATCCCCATAATTCATCTGAGATTAATCATCTTTCATATTTCTTAACTAATTTACTACAATTTTGAAGTTCCGGTAATTCGAATTTACCCGCCTGTGCCACCCTACTTTTCACATTCGTGCAGAATTCTCCGAACACTGGTTCCAACCTCCTCCAACCAAAATATGTGTCAAAGATTGTCTATAAGTATCGATTTCTTTCCCATTCCGAGAAGGGTTAGAACTTTATTCCAATTGCAGTAGATATACTGCACTTTTTCAATATTTGACATCTACTAAACATTGCGTATTGTTCCCTGCATACAATTTTTTTTGCCCCCCCAATATTTTTGGAACTTGCCTCCCCTGAATGTAGTTATTTAATCACAAAAGCACGTTGCATACTTTAAGGCTTAAATTTGAAATTTTCATTGCTTGTATTGCCTGTATTCCCTCACGTATAAAATCATAACTTTGCCATTTCTCTATAAATTTTGAAAAGTAATATCTTATTTTGCTAAGTAAAGAACCAGGCTTAAGCAAAAAATGCAAAAAAATTTTTATTTTGTGATCGATTTAAAAAAAGACCGATGAAAAGAAACATTTCATGCTTTTCTAAACCGATGTGTTTTAAAAGATTTAAAGGTCAACAGAATCTTATTTTTTAAGCCGATTTTAAAAATATGTTTAAAAAAAGTTATAGAAGATTTCATGTCCTTTAATTTAAAAGATAATTTGTTCAAATCGAACAATGCATTGCCGAGTACTGCAATTGAAAAATCCTCTAATGCCAAAAAACAAAATGTTGAGACACCACCCTTGGCTTACACAGAAAATTTTTTCCGGAGAATTGAATTTCTTTATAATTTCTCGCATTTAGAAAGGGAGTTAGGCGGCCCAATAATACCCCCATGTGTATGTCCCTGATTAAAAGAACTTTTAAAAGATCTACGAAAGCCTTTTCCTCCAGTCTCTTTCCCTTGCGAACACATTGGAAATCTTTTCTAAAAGGCAATAATGAGACTTCAATTAAAGATCAGTTCCAAGCCTTGAACTCAAGCTCATTATTCGCCTGCCGGAACCGGATTTACCTTGAGCTCCACAGTTAGAAATATTTTTTTTTTTGCTACATTGTCAACCTGTCGTAATGGATTTTCTTTGTTTTACGATGCCGCGTGCACTCACATCATCCACACAAACCTGAGGCTTTAGGTCCATCTAGTCATTTGCGATTCGTTACGAAAAGCGATTTAAGTCAAAGAAAAAAGAAATATACATAAAAGAGACGAAAATGGGAGAAAAAACCTCTGGGTACACGCGGCATAAAATACACAACAATTTTTTATTACAAAATCGTGTAACTACAAAGGCAAGAAAGTTGCAAATGAAACAACAACAACAAAAACCAACAAAAAAAAAACATACAAAAATCCGAGAGAAATATTCTAAAAGTGTAACAAAAGAAAATAGAAGAAAGTTTTTTCGTAAATATTCTTAGCGCGTTCCGCTCAGTCATTTCTTGCTTTTGCAAGGGGCAACATTGTTTAACTAAGTTACAAAACAGCCATGCCGAGCGAGTAGAAATTTACTTTTTACAGCCGCTAGGCATGCGGCGACGGATATTAAAACACTTACTACTTCGCTAAGCCTGGCAACGTGAAAGAGCAAAAAAATAGGTACTTACAATATACAATATCTCGAGAGCCAAGAATCAAAATCAACGGAAAATAAGAAGAAAACGAAATAGAAGCAGAAGCAGAAGCAAAAGTAGAAAAGGAACGCTTCGAGCAGGAGGACGAAAGAAACTTTTCCTATGCATTCTACAAATTTGTTCTTCTTCATTCTTTATTCGAAAAATATTTTTTCCTGATTTGTTTTCCCAAGTATGTTAAAGCAAAACTTTGATAAATTAACGAAAAAGGTGAAAACTTTATTGGTGGGTACTCCCAAGAGGTAATCTTAATGCATGTTTTTGAATGTTTATACTTTTTTTTTTTTTTTTATAAAATTTCGGCACATCAAAATGAGTTTTATCTCTCCTCAAGGTAGATTACGAAGCTATAAAATTATAAATTTTATATTTTGCGGACCATTTAAGGTTTTCCCCCTACTTTTTATCATAAAAGAACAGTTATTGCAGAGATTTAATAACTAAGAAGAAATAAAAAGAGGCATTTGTGTGAAGAAAGAGGCAAGAGGAATATTAAAGCGGTCAGCTGCCTTGTGAAAATGGGTCGAACAATAAAATCGTTTGAGAAGGGTGGTGTGAAAATTTAAGGCTGAGCAAATGTGTTTTTAATATTTAAAATATTTATCTAATCAAAAGGGAAATAGAAAACGGGTAAATAAACTTTTGCTTGTCACTTTCCAGCCACCACAGATAATCCCCACATATTCCTATCGTAAATGAAGTTCGATCCTTAGCCTGCTGTAATTCCAACTATTCTCCAACTACTCCCAGACTAGTCACAAAACCACCAGGACTACTCCCTTTTGAATTTCCCAACCAATTCCTTAGACTGTCTTTTTTAATATTGACTTGTCTTTGACAAATAACTACTCTCATATTTAACTGCTCCACGAGTAGACCAACTGTCGTCGATGCGAGGTCCCATATGTCCCATGTGTGATAGCTTTTTCTTACAGTGTATTTAGAATGGGAGAAGTTTTTTCAAATCCGCACGGAAAAATTCCCCGGGAATATTTAGAATCCGACTGATAGCCTTCAACCCAGAGTAAGCTTTTTGAAGGCTTAAGATTTCAAATGATTGTCTTCATGGAAACTTAAACGAGGGTTATGACTGCATCCAGGCAGCTTTGACGATAAGGACACCCCTTTTCATTCTCGGCTCTAGATGTAGTACCCTGGAATGACACCCTTTCTCTTTGCGATATCAGCAGCTTTTGACTCAGCTTTCATATTTTTTAATCCTAATCAAGAGTCACACTCCATTTGTCAATTCTTGCTACCGAATTCCCACACCCCCTCTGTGTACCACTCTGGCAATCGACTTTAAAAAGGCATTCAAGAATAATTCTTTCGCAATTTCACAGTCCCATCTTGAGAAAAACTCCCATAATAGAATTTATATTCATTTGAAAAAAAAAAAAAAAAACAATAAGCGTGAGTGTTTTTTATGAGGTTAACCCAATTGATTGTCTCAGCTGGTGAAAATGGAATGGTTCATAATTCAAATCAGTTCCTCTGCCAATCTACATATGTAAATGCTTATGTAAGTAGGTGTGTGTGTGTGTGTGACTGTGTTTTAGTGTGAGTGCATTCACGCCTGCTAGTCAAGTTCGTCCTCATTCAGTCAAGGCACGCAATTACTTTTTCTTGGGGCACAGCTGCTAGCAAATTGCATGTAATTGAAATGAAATTATTTGTCGTTTCCTTGTGAGTAGGAGTCGCTTGAAAATTGTATAAATTATTTAGATTTTACGTGGTTTCATCGATGACTAGAGCAGTTCGGCTATTTGCTTGTATTTGCAAGCGCTTTTTTACACTTCTTTGCATGTGCTTTGAATTTTTTTTAAATTTTAATTTTATTCAGGTTTTTAATGAAATCGAATTGATTTCAATTTAAAAAAAAGAATTTTTTTTCAATTTAATAAGCATAATTATTGAATATATTTTTAATGAGTAACGAGTAATGAGTAATATTCACGGGAAATTGGTAAGCGACATTTTAATTCATTTTGTATTGAATTTCGTCTTCCTTCAGAAGGCATCAAATTAAAAAATTCAATTAATTGAATAACTGATTTAAAAAAATTGAGGATTTTTTTTAGTTGGAAAAATTCATGATATGCAGAAATATTGAAGGCAAGTATTTTGTTATATCGAAAGCACTTCGATGAGTGTAATGAATGTACATCATTGATATAATGAAATAAATTGTTTTTTTCTGTTTCTATTCGTTAAAGGTGAAGTTTCCTTGAAGTTCTTTTCTACTGCAAATTCTTTAAAGTAAACTGTGGCAACCTGGCCACAAAAGAATAATGAATTTGGCATTGGATAATGATTGCGAAAAACCCGGGGCACATAAGTAGGCGTTGAGGGGGGGATCGTATATGAGTAGGGAGAAAAGAATAATGAATAAAGAATATTTAATATGGAATTTTTGCGTTTTAACATAAACAATCAATGTTCCTTTTGAAGTAGATACTTCTTCCTCACTTGTCAAGAAGATTGATCAAGAGATTCATAAATTACTCTTGTTCTTATTATCTTGACTTAAGGTAGCCAAACTTACCTTCACTTAAGATATTGATTTTTGTGTTCTTAAGTCAAGCTAAATATCCAATATGTCAACCTTCTCCCATAAAAATAGATACGCACTGAAAATTGTGTTCAATCAAGACCATCTGAGGCCTGCATACAAAATAAAACATTTTTTTAAGACATATAAATATACTTGGTTAGAACTTTTTTCAAAAAACAAGTAAGGGTGTTATAGTCAGGCGACCCTGACAATAGAATAGCCGACACAGATAAAGTGTTAGCTATATATATATATATGTATATATATATCTGTATATATTTTTAAAACAGCCCCGAAGACCACGAACATAAAGACAAAGTATTCTAGGGATTTTTAAGGCCATAACGGGCCCCATATGCCGACATATCATTTCATTTCTTTATAGAAAACCGCCCACCTTTCCATATATTTTGAAATCTAATTGTAGGTTTAAATATACCCTCAAATTCCAAATTTCACTTAAATAACTCTGATTTTGTGCTTTGAGAGTTTTGTGGCAGACCCAATTACTGAAGGTACTGTAAACTCTATCGGGACTACTGGCACTATGCGTCCCAAGTAATTTATATAATATTGGGATATAAAACTCCAATACGTTTCTCACGACGTATAATAGCAAAAAGTTTTTGTACGTGGGATACATTATCCCAGCTCGTGCCTTACGTCGGTATAATTGTGCCCTTATTGCGATTATATATCCCAGGGTAAAAGGACGATAACAGGAATTCTAAGTATGCAGAAGGTTTTTTTAATTTGTTCAAAATAAAACTCCGTCCCGAAAGCTTTAAAAATGGTCCGATCTGGTCCATTCTCGAACTTGTTCTTACCCATGTTTCCGCCAAATACAGACAGACAAACGGACATACAGGCTAAGTCGAGTCCCCTGGTGACACTGATCATTTCTACACCCACATATTTTGCTCTACCTCAACTGGTTCTGGGTATTACACACGTACGTACAAACGCACTATACCCTCGACACAGAATGTGTTGGGTATAAAAACGATTCCGTTAAATCAATATTTTTTTTTTCAATATTTTTTTTGCATTTAGAAGGAGAAAGTCCCAAGGAAAAGTGTATTGAGATCTTCTGAAAAATTCAAAAATTATTATTTGTAAGCTACGTAATCGTCCTTTAATCCTGGATGGGTAGTGTTCGTCGAATCGTCAAGTTCACTAAATATTTTTTAGTTACAAAAATAAATAATTTATCGATAACTATTTTAGTTATCATTTTCTGTCAAAGAAAAGCCTTAAATACGCGAAAATATTTATTTCTCCACCAAAAGTTTTTTTATCGCCAGAAAAATTGACTTTAAAAACTATACTCGTCGATCCGACGAACAATATCTTATGTTTACTACAAACTAGAGTTGTAAAATTTAAGAAAAAATCGATTTTCGATTAATAGAAGACCTGCAAGACAAAAATTATAAATCGATGTTGGATGATTAATTGAAACAAAAAATCGATTAAATCGATTTATTTAAAATTTTTCCAAACATATACATATATTATATAAAGCCAATTTTTCGTTTTCTGAAGTTTATTAAACTAATATTTTATCAAAACAGATAACGAACTAAAAAATTTTTGCCTACGTATACTCTTAGAATGTACATTCAACGCAACTACAAACGAGAATTTCCAAAGAATCGATGAGCAAGATTGACCTAATGTAAAAGCAGTCAATCAATTATTCAGGTCTTTTACACTGTAGAAGCTTCAGATCGGAGGAGGAAGAAGAATCAGTGTGCCACCTCATGTATCACTGCCCGGGTCTGGCCAGGAGAAGATCCAGGCTTCTCGGCTCCTTCTTCTTCTCCTCCCTCACCGGGGTATCATCTGTTTGAGTAAACGACATGGGCCGTTTCATAAATGAGTCCAATTGGCTCCACCAAACGGGTAACTAGGGAGGCATGCCTTCCCTCGTTGTATCACAACGGGCCAATATGCGGCCTAAGTGTGTCCCCTTAAAGGGAGCAGCCACCCTAACCTAACCT
The DNA here is from genome assembly GCA_020466095.1 of Chlorops oryzae. Classification (NCBI taxonomy): domain Eukaryota; kingdom Metazoa; phylum Arthropoda; class Insecta; order Diptera; family Chloropidae; genus Chlorops; species Chlorops oryzae. The sequence goes on along the minus strand of CM035807.1, from coordinate 34,842,533 downwards.
AACCTAACCTAACCTAACCTAACCTAACACTAGTCAATTAATGATAATCAATTATAGTTATTTTCTCTTTTGGAGATGCATTCAGAAGAATTGACCGTCAATTTCTGTATTTTTTTTCCAATTCTGCAGATGGTTTTGCTTATATTTTAAAGAGTTGCCAGAGAGTTTCCAAAAAATGTAACATCGAAAGAAAAAATCGATTTTATTTAAAATCGAAAAAAACATAATCGATGCTAAAAAAAAAATCGACCCTAAGCCAAAAAAAACCGATTAAATCGAAACTTTGAATGTGTTTTTTACAACCCTACTACAAACCACAATACCCCTCCAGGGTTAAATATTTTACCAAGAAAATCTTTTATTGTTTTTAATTCGACCAAATGATAATCTCAACCAAATATTGCTTAATCTATCATCTGAACTCATATTAAAGTAACTGCCCATGTGATAATACGCACTTTGCGGTTATCAAAGTTAAAAAAAAAAGGAAGAAAAAAGAAAATTCCAGCGAATATTCCCAAGCCATGCTATCCGAACTAATTACGAGATCCATTTGCACACACTCAATTTGGTAATTGAAAACCGCAATTAATCAAATTGAATCCAAAAATCGAACGAAAAGGAAACAAACACATTTGAAAGTCAATGACTTTGTTTCAAATGCTTCAATAGGAAAATGGACTGTACACGCATCCGCACATACATACATGCCTATAGTACATGCATACATATATGGACGATTGTGAACAAAAGCAATTAATTTAAGAGAATCCACTTGCTCTCTTTAAGCCATAAAAACATGTTTAATCGTAAATGAAATTATGTAAACCGGTGAGTTTGTATTTATTCTCTTCCTGAAAACAATTGACAGAAATGGAGCGAAAAGGAGCATTACAATCAAATGCACATCTTCTTCGTATGTACCCAGCAGGCAAATACCTCCAGCAGGACACAATCATCAGTGATTTCACCGGGACATAAAGCTGACATTGTCACGCATAACACCGTGGGGGACAGCGTCATCGTACAAGGTTGCTGTTCATGTGCTCGAATCTCATTGGCTGATTAAAATTAAATAATGTCTTAGCGTCAGTTCGGTGCTAGCATGAAGTGGCGTAGTGGATGCGTGCTCGCTCACAATCCGAAGGTTGAAGATTTTTAATCATTTTCGAAATATTCAAAGACAAGGCAAGAATGGAGTTTTCTCTGCACTCAGGAAAGTGTTGGCAACTCCACAAATTATTTCTATAAATTGACATTTAGAGGAGAGAAAAGAGCATATGCTTCTCTTAAATGCTTTTGTCGCCATCCCACCCACTAGCATGAAAATGTGTCACCAGTAATGATGTCAATATATACACTGCTAGGTGTCACCAGTGACTTTTTCTAATCGCACGAAGACAAAGTCACCCTGGAAGTCGCTGTCAATTTGTGTACAAAGTGTCCTACGAAATGCCATGTGTACCGGTTCCAAAACCACTCTGACATCATCGGTTCTATCAGGGTGACTTTCGAGCGAATTTCCCGTTGGGAATTGCATGCATTTGCTTATGTATGTGTGCCTTGTGTTTAACAAAATTCAAAATCTGCTATTAAAGTGTGCTCATTTGCAAGCTACCTTGCCGAATCTTTCAAGAATTTGCTTTTTGTACGCACTGTGGTGTATGTGAAAATGTTTGCTTTTAAACGAGCATAATAAATCTATGCCAACAGCAATTTTAGAATTAAGCCCATTACTGATACCCCCCAAAAGGCAGCGGCGGAGACGGCAGACCGAGTATCTTGAAGCGAAATTGTTTGATTGCTTATTGCTCATTTCGGGCTTTATGGCTTTTGTAAATATCTTGCGAACTGGTAGCACATATTTTGGGACACATTCGCCTTTGAGCGGAATATATATTAAATTCTGTGTTTTATGGAAATTTCCCGAACTCTCCGACTTCGGAAATAATATGTGTGTGTATGTGTGTGTTTTTTTTTTAAAGGTTATTTGACAAAGTTTAAAGGGAGGGAAATTTTAATAAAGTATTCCATGAATTAATGAAAATTTTATTCGATTTTAAAAGCCGAAAACCCCAGATAGTCATATGAAAATTTCGATGATGCGTATGCATGAAATGATTGGACTTCACAGGATCCTGCCTTTGCCAAGCTCCTCATAGTAGTGAGACTCTGGAGGCTTTAAAATTAAAGTTACTTGAAAATTAAAGTACAGCAAACAATTTTTTATTCGGACATTCGCTACTCCAGAAGCACTCTGTCCGTATGTCCGTGTGCCGGTATACATTTTTCTTATCGAAGGAGTTGAACTATCTTTGGTGGACGTATTGGCGATAACATGGGGAAGAACAAATTCGAGAGCGGACTAAATCGGACCATTTTAAGGGGAGGCTCCAGTACTAAGATCTGTTATTATTAGGTATCATAAAAAAGGCGATTCTGAGATACCCAAAATAGGCGCTGTCCGAAAATTGTCCCTTACACCTAAAGTTCAAATAGAACTTGAACTAGAGTTAGCATAAGGACATCTTTTCTAGTTGGGTAGATACCTCCCAAGCCAGGATATGTCAGAAAAGTCCCAAGACGGTTATAATTTGTTAATTAAAGAGAAATGTTCATATAAGGCTTCTTTATGGTCTTGAAAATCTCCAGGATGCTGTTTTTTAATGGTCGTGGTCGTAGGGCCTGTTTTGAAAAAATTTTACTTAATCTCAAAGGAGCTTCCTTGAAGATGTCAGGCTTGTCGGAGTCTAGCCTATAACTTTTCTATATTATAATTTTCCTTCAACCTTCGCTATTCGAAAAAAAGAAACTGATGAAGGACAGAAAATCCGAAGAAAAGCTTTGAAAATATATCGCTCTAAGGAGGGTAGACTAATAATGTACGTACTAGATGAGGAATTTTTGCTTTAGGCTTCGAATGCTGACAAACGTTTGTTACTTCGAAACATTTTGTATTTTTAACCTCAAACCAATGGTGTATTCTGCAAGAGTCCCATTGAAAAAGCTGAAAAAATCTTTCAAATTATCCATAACTGTGTGGCACAGGATTTGTGTTTATATTATTCTATATACATAAATATTCTATGTGGAAATATGAATGCACGTTTGAGGGGGATCAAGTGAAAATAGAGTACAATTATTTATCACTGGGAATACTTTAATCATTTTAAGTGGACCATTAAATTAGCTATTGAACATTCAAATACTTAACACATAGTCTTTTCCATTGCCATTTATCTGAAATTTTCGAAATGTTCTGCATGGCTTTTCCACAAAACAACCGCATATTTTCATATCAAAACAATGCTTCAAAGCAAAAAACAAAAGCCCATAACACACACAAACTCACCACACAATTACATACATACCACCGCATGCATATGAACATACATACATAGATGCATTCATGCATCCATGTTTAATGCTCGATTTATTTAGTGCAGGAAATTTAAACATTTTTGCCGTTCTCCGAAATCCTCGTCGGCTCAGAGTTGCATTGAAATTGTTTAATAAGCAATTTGAAAATTACTTGGAATCATTATTCGAGTGCGAAATTAATGGAATTTCGCTTTGGAATTCATTCAGCAAATGGCCAGATAGGTCAAATGAATTTTACCGAATAATCAAGAACATCATTTGAAATGCTTTGGCCTGTTCTCCTGGCCCAATTTCTCTAATATTACGATTGATATTCATTTAATTTAATAACGTTTCAAAAAGGAAAACAAAAGTTATTTATTTTCCTAATTAAACCGTCTTTTCAAAGTTTTGTCATGAATGAGAAAATATGCTGACTTTTGTGACTCTTTGTTAATTTATCTGAAAATAGATCTACAATATTTTGCAAATCATTACGTGTTGAAATGTACCTTTCATTTCTATTTTCCTATTTTTAATTTTTTTTTTTATTTTGGTTTTTGTTTCTTGCTTTTGATTACGAAATCAATGATCAATAAAAGTTTTTTAATTAAAATAAATACGAGGAATCTACAGAATAAGAAGCTGAAACAAGCGCAAAACTGAAGTCCACAAGAACAAAGTTAAGACGCTGACAATGGAATGAGCAGAAGATAGAATATCTATGTATTTAAGAACAAAAGTCCTCGTCGTCTTGGAAAATGTCAGCCAACAACTACAAGGACACCAAGAGGAACAACAACAACAACAAAACGCAGGAACATCAACAATGCCAAACAACTTTTTGTGCTCCATTAACGGAATCCAGAAATTCTTAGCCAAAAGAATTCGAATTCGATTCCGATTTCTCCTTCGATTGCAAATGACATTTTAAGGAAACGTTCAATTGATAGGAAAAAAAACCTCACGACAATACGTCGAGCATAATACGAGAAATGAACAAGCAAGGGTGTTATAGTCAGGCGAACCTAACATTGCGATACCCGACACAGACATGTTTGAGCAATTTTTTAAATCAGTCCACAGGCCACCATTAATAAAAGGTACTCTGGAGATTTAAAAGGCCATTTAGGGCCTCACATTTCGATTTTTCTTCTATTTCCTTCCCGCCCTCTTGCCCTGACCGGTTTTTTAATTTAGCGAAATTTAATAGGAGGCTCAAAATTTTAAAATTCATTGAAATATTACGAAAAACTCAGATTTTGCAGCAGTTTAGGGATTTTTGTGACAGACCCTAGAACTTCGGGTACCCTTAAAGATGAACCGATAAAAAAATACTTTTGCAGGGGATGTTTCCGACTATAGAGAAAGCATACATGCCAACTTTCAAGTACCCCGATAGTTTCAAGCTTAATAGATAAGTAGCTACCGAAAAACTCTCTTTTTTCATGCCCATATTTCCAGTTTTCAAAAATTGCATTGAGTGACCTTAAATATGCTCTCATACCAAATTTCATTCAATTATTTCAAAAAATTCAGATTTTATGGGAGTTTTGTGATATTCAAACACAGACCCTAGTGTTAGAGTTACCCCGAAAAGATGGCCCCGTCTGGTCCATTCTCGAACTTGTCCCCGTGAATACGCGTACCAAATTTCGTCAAAATAGCTCAACTCCTGCGATAAGAAAACTGTATACAGACAGACAGGCAGACAGACGGACAGAGTAGTTCTGGATGTTACTCACAACCCCACAAATGCAGTATACCCTCGGTACACACTGTGTCGGGTATAAAAAGGGAGAAGTAATTGAAGAATTTATAAGCATTCAATAGTATTCGCCATCGAACTTACTTGTTTATTGTGTATTGAAAACAGAAATTTCACATTCCTTGAGAATTTCATTTCATATTCTCGTCGTTCTTGTAAATATTTTCCAATTTTCACCTATCTTCAGTAAAATGCCCATTTCCGTTCATGTTCAATGGAAAAGGAACGAAAAGAAAAAATTATTTATACATACTTATATATCGGTATTTATATACATTCATATATTTTTATTATCACATCAAGAGTATCAGGAAATTTGTTGTCTTCTGTATGCGGCCTGCTGTAGGTATGTTGCCATACGAATACATAATACGGTTATGAAACTTTATTGACAATATCAGAAATAAATCATCAATAGTTGAAGATAATGCCTTTATAATCGGATGTATCTATTTGAAGAAAATGTGTTCGACAGCAGGACAAGATAAAAGAAAGTATCGATTCAGTATTTCGAATTTCTTTTGATTGAATAAAGTTCCTAAGGATACAGTGAAAGGTATTACACTGTTTGGCATTTGAACAAATATTTGGAATTTCGGTACCAATCGAAAGTTCAAATAGTGGAAAATATATTTGACTATGCATAGTATTTGATCGTATTTGGGCTATGTTTGGCAGACCATCAAAAACCGAAATAAGGAATTGAGATGAAAATTTTGTTGTTGTACCGATGAAAAGAAATTGTTATGACATCCTTATCATTTCCAAAGATGATTACATAAATGATGACATAAATGTATGAAACAAAATTCTTTCAAAAAGAAAACTTGAAGGTCATATAATCGATATGATTTCCTTTCAGTTAGGAAGCATATAGAATTTTGGTTTCCTTAGATTGCTTAGGTACAATATTAAAAATTATAACACGTTTTTAGTACCTATTGAAAAGTATGACAGCAACTTTCGAATTCCGGAACTTTATAAGTCACGAAATTGATTGTTGATATTTTTAATGAAATTTAAGTAAAGCAACAGGAAATTACCATCGAGGAGCCATAAGATTTGTGATTTATAAATATTTTTAATCAACTCTTCAACAAAGACCAAAAGACAGCACATTGACCGTATTCGACTGAAAGGATGTGCTGTCAGTTTTTGGCCACAAATGATTCCTTCAAGGCTTTTAAAGATGATCCGCTAGAGCTTAATTTCTATAAGAAGAAGTATTCAAAAAGTCAGAACAATTTTGACTTGAAACATCCTCTAGCAATCAAGACCCCATAAAAACTTCTCAATAAAAATACTTTTCAAAGTCGTTTTGAAATTAAAAGTGGTCAAGGAAACATGTAGTAAAATAAAATATTTGGTTATTTTATTTCGAAAGTGTAAACTGCAAGAACACTGGGAAAGAAAAACTTTTTGCAGGCCCAACTTGCTTTGTCTAGGGCGATAATGTAGCCACGGAGCAGCAATGAGCAGATCTTGTAGGAGATCCAAACAGCCATTGTGCGACTGGCGGTGGACCTTACAGCTCTTATGTATTTTATGTATGAATTAGGCACTGACATCGACTAATCCAATACTGGCGGGTTGCTGCAATCCCTTAAAAGGCGTCTATTTCTATGTTTTAATTGTGGAGGCTGTCATTTGCGGCAGCCACAAGTGCTTGCATTTCTAAAATTTTATTTAAAAAATGTTATATTAATTTCAAAATTTCAAATTTACTAAAATTTGTAAATGGTGAAGCTCAATTTATTTACTTTGAACTTTGAAAAGCCACAAAAGTATGCGATTTTTAGAGCATCCGAAACTGATTCATTCGACTTCAAATTCAATTTTGATTCGAAATGAATTCGAATCCAAGAGCATGCCTGATATGTACCATAATTTTCAATTTAAGAAGTTGGAGAAAAATTCATTTTGAAATCCCTTTCATTCCACAAACACACTCTACCCCCCGAAAAAATTTCTTTACCTCTTCAATTTTAATCAAACTTCACATTCACATTTTTTAATAATTTTTAAGTACAATTCGGAAACGGTCGGAATGCATGGAAGGCAAAAAAGGACTGAACAATTTCAGAAATTCCAGAATATTTCATGACTCCGGCTTTCATTACATGAATCTTAATTGAATTTCAACATAAATATTTCCCAATGATGGCAATGAGAGTGGGACGAAAATTGCTCAAGCATTTCGACTTGCTGCTTGTGTCCTTTTCCATAAGGCCAATTTCACAAATGAGGCTCCTCAACAACATTGACGGACATATTGTAAGGTCGCTGCAAACTTGTGGAAGAGAATGAAATCGAAAAAAATAATTTTTTTTAAATAGAAATTATATTAAATAATATTAAACGAAAAATGCTTTTCAAAAGGCAAAGTCAATGTGAAAAAATAAATGAGCGAAACAAGGCGTTAGCATTTCTTTGACAATGATTTGCCTTCGCAAAAAAAAAAAAAAAGGACTCGGTGCTTTCAAAGCCCTTCAATTGCATGCAATGTTGATGGAGTACCTTCTACTTCCACTTCGGCTTCTAGTTTGACGATGTCTCATCGGATGTAAGCCGAATGAATAACATCCATAAAACAGATAGAAAAGGAATGAGAATAATTGAACTTTTCCATTAAAAATTAAAATGAACAATTTGTGAAATTACAAGAGCCATCGAAAATGGAAGATGGTTGCTCTTTCCCTTTTCGCTGACAAGATTTTCTTAATACTCTTTCACTGAAGCTGGAGGCATAATAGGATTTATGAGCGCTTATGTTGGAGACTTTCTAATAAATAGAGTGAATTGTTCACGAAGTAAATTAGCTTAAATGTGTAATTAGCAGCGGGTTCATTTGGTGAAATAGAAGGGATAAATTGGAAGAATCGGATATGGAATGGCCTAGAGGAGAAGAAATCTGTAAGATATTGTAACTTAATGATTTCAAAGAACAAAATGCGTTTTTCCCTTACGTAAGAAGAAGAAAAAGTGGACTTCAGAGTGATATTTGATATTTCGCTATGAAAACACTTTTTTACAAATGATTATTTTTTATTTTCTCAGGACATCTAAATGCTCTTTTCTTAAAAACTTTGGTCTTCTTAGCACGAAAAAAATATTTTTTTAAATCATTACCAAATGGTTTTTTATATTTATTTTTATAAAAAAAATTTTCTTTTTGAACAGGGTATTGCAGCTTTTACGAACAGAACTCGACAATGCCTGGTCTGATTTTAGCAAACTATCTCTCATATTAAAGAAAATTAACCCCTCTAACTCTTTTTTCTACAACATATTTTTAGATAAAATTGATCAAATTTTTTCAAATTCATCGGCCTTTATATAATCATCTGAAGCAAAATATTTTTTTTTTAATTTTTAGTTTGAAGTCGGTTCCTTTCCCAACAAATTAAGATATTTGTGTTTAAAATCTCTGGATAAGTGGCGAAACTATAACTTTTTAAGTGAATTAATAAAGGCAATGTAAGCATTGAAGCAACGGACCACAAATTTAAGCCTTAAGGTATGCAACGTATTTTTGTAACAAGGTTAAATTTTTTAATTTTCCCTGTTTATTGCAAATTCATTGGATGTACAAAAGAATTCTCTTGTACATATTTCCAATATTGATCAAAACCCTCAATAACGAATCTCGAATTGTAGAAAAACAAGATCTATTAGATATCAATTCAAAAAAAAACAAACAATTAATTAACCAAAAGTATTCGACGGCTAATATTGGGCACTTATAAATAATTAACCTGCTGGAAATAAGGAAAAAAAGAAATCCCTCAAAACATTCACATCCATTTCCGCACGAGGGAACACACATCCTCGCAAATTGATACGCCTGGACAATGGGCAATTTATAATCTACTTTTATATGTGTATAAAATGGATGGCTACTCACTGAAGTGTAAGAACGCACACGTTCACACGCATTCCCCTAAACAATTTTAACACTATCGCAGCTTTTTAACCCCATATCAACAACACTCAACGCCCCTACGTAATGGTCTTCGACCAGGACAGGAGAACTAAGATGCTATTCGTGCTCCTTGTCAGTGAACGTATCCTCTATATATATATATATATATATAATATATTTCTATATATTGCTATCATCCGTTTTGTGCGTAATAAAAATTGCCACTCTAATGAAATGCATTCGCCATGAGCGTGGAATAGTTAAATCGACGCTACTTTTTCCTTCGTTGCCACACAAAATCCACACCCGAGCGCTCCATTGCCATTACAATTACGGCCCTCCATCTGCTGAAACGCCATACAAGTGTCACGCATTGTGTCCGGGCTTGCAGCCATTGTTGTCCACGAATGCATGCAGGAAGCCAGCCAGTGTCCAATGTTTGCCCCACTATTTATTGCTGATTTCTATTATGTTTATACACTGCACAGCTCGATGTGCGCCGTGACAAACTTACGAGAATTCCAATCGCTCGTGCCATGCCATACCGTACAGTGCCGTACTGTGCCGTACCGTGCCGTACCGTGCCTGCCGTTGAATCGCACTTTAGTTAAAAGCACTTGAAATGGATTAAGTTCCATTCGTCTTACTTTTCGCATCGCATTTACAGTTTTATCTGTTGTTTGCTACGGTGCGTCTATTTTTTCTATTTTTCTATTTCTGTTGTTGCTTCCTCCCCCGTTTAGCTGCTTAAATACCAAGTGCAGCGCATCCAGAATGTCCAGCATGATTTCTATTCTATAAGGCAAGTGTGTATGGACATTTAGCGAGCTCGCCAATTGTTAACACTGACTGGAATAAAATTAAGACCAAAAAGGCTTTTAAGCAATTGTTTAAGAACTGTTAAGTTGTTCGTTGACTGAACGTAACGTAACGTAACGTTAATATATGTTATTTGATGAAGTTCTTAGGTCAATTTAAAATCTCAACAAATTGGACCTATTTGGGACTCAGAAAAGCAGGACCTCTTTAGGAAATTCCGCATTACTTTTTATAAAAAACCAGAAAAAATTCTCAAAAATCCTTTAATCCCATAAGCTTTCAAATAACTTACGTGCAAATCTGAAATTCGAAAAAAGAGATTTTTTGGAAATCCGCAATGCAGATAATCTTCAAAATTAGTAGAAGAGGGTAGAATTTCAAATTTATACCGTCTTAAACGGAGGATGGAAAGTGATTTTTTAAGGTTTTTTTTGTCATTTGGATAGGCACTAAGTATCTAAAAATACTGTAGAACCCGATTTTTAGGTTCTTGTTGCCCAGTGTTCTTGAAATATACAAAAACAGAAATCCCTTTTAGTGAGTCCTTTTTCAAGATTTTATATTTCAAAAACTAATAAAGAAAGAACTATGCAAGAAATGACGACTTATAGTTAAGAAAACAAGAAATTAAAATAAAAAAAATTACTTTAACACTGAAAAAAAAGTTTTTCAAAAAAAATTAAATAAAAGTTAAGTAATTTTTTCAGTGCATCCCGCTAAAGCGCCACTTTTTGGCGGTTTTAAAATATATATACCTCTGAATATTCCCTTTCACTAAATTAAGTATACTGTGATGTCCAGAGACCTTCAGAAAAGCGACGATAAACGCTCGATAAACGCTTGCAAGCGTATCGCATACGAATATTTTTGTACGGATCAATACGATAAACTGAAATTCGTAACATGAAAAACAGAATCGTTTATCGCAGACCTGTTAAATCCCGATTAAGATTAATAATCATGAATTATTGTTCTTTTTTTAATCCATAATCATTATTAATTTAACTTCTTGAAATTTTTGATTATTTATGATTGCGATTACCAAATAATCGTGAAATAATCAGGATTATTTTAGATTAATGAGAAAAATCAGAAAAAATCAAAAAATAATTTAAAAAATAATCCCGATTAATTTTAGATTATTTTTGAATATTTTTGATTTTTTTTTTTGATTATTTTTGATTTTTCCTGATTATTTTTGGGTTTTTTGATTTTTTTTGATTAATTTTGATTTGTTCTGATTTTTTTTTATTAATTTTAATTATTTTCAATTTGTAATTGAATAACATCGTTTTTCCAAAGTTTCCCTATAGTCCGTGGGACCGGCACCAGACAAGTGAATTCACCGGCCACCTGTGGTTAGGACCACCCCTCGTCAAACCACCGGCAATACTTTCGAGAGGCGAATTTTACATTGCGATATCATAGGCAAGGACATATGGGCCCCTCGCTGTACTACATTTAATTATATTCAATTACAAATTAAAAATAATTAAAATTAATAAAAAAATCAGAACAAATCACAATTAATCAAAAAAAATCAAAAAACCCAAAAATAATCAGGAAAAATCAAAAATAATAAAAAAAAATCAAAAATATTCAAAAATAATCTAAAATTAATCGGGATTATTTTTTAAATTATTTTTTGATTTTTTCTGATTTTTTTCATTAATCTAAAATAATCCTGATTATTTCATGATTATTTGGTAATCGCAATCATTGATTAATATAGGTCATACAAAAATAATCATTAAATAATCACTATTTCACTCATAAGAAAAAAATAATCTGATTAATTAACCATTAATTAAATAATCATTATTTAACAGGTCTGGTTTATCGTAGAAATTCATAATAGGGAGGTTTAGTCATATTTTCCGCAACTTTATTCCATTATCAATACCAATACCTATTCGAGATCCTACGCTGAGAGTCTAAGATGACAGAAGGATAATATCTCCACAGGTTCTTATAGTCCCAGGCCACACTAAACAGAGTGCCCTTAATCCAATGAACAATAGTGTAGATTTGTGTCCTAGTATTTCACTTACACTTTCTGCTTAAAAACGGTCATATATTTTGTTTGCACACGTGAGGCCACTCCTCAAGCTCTCCGTATTTTTCTGGAAGATCTTCTGTTTCCTTTCCATTGTTTGATTTTGTGATTTTCTTTTTGGCACGTTATCCTTTTACCGATACTCATTTACACTTTTTTCTTTTCTTTTTCGATTTCTTTACCACTCCACACCCACGCCGGAGTCACTGGAACGAGGTACTCAGCTCTAATAGTTCTTTTGTTAAAAGTCAATGAATATTTTATTAAATAGAAGTTCACGAGTTGAATTCACTTTGGCACTTAGAAATAGATTCCTCAAGCACTTTGTGCTGTATTGAATTTTTATTGTTACTTCTTAGGCCGTTATTTTCTCTACTTTCCCCTTTCGGCTTTCTCATTCATTTAAGATCATCGAGGGCGTCATGGCAATTTGTCAAGTCTTGGATACATATTGCTTTTAAGATTGTGTCGTAGGCTGTGCCATTATAGAGTTTCATTTCTACGCGGAAGAGAACTCTTCACTTCTTATTACTTAAGAATCCTTTTTTTTTCTTTTCTTTTTGTTCCTTCTCCTTTTAAGGGTTTTATTGACTTCACACTTCAACAACTCTTAATGTGGGCAAAAGTGGGTTCCAAATTGATTATATAAAATTTGATCGCCTTATACAAATATTGATACATTAAGATGTGATTTCGAAGGTGTTTCCAATCATTGGGAAATACTTCTTTCGGATCGATATGTGTTGGGAGAACAAATGAGCAAGGGTATTTTGAGAGGAAAACATTGAGGACTTTTAATCTTTTGAAACGATATTGTCCCATTCAATGGTGTGCTTCATGAGTGCTTGGAATTTGGACTGAGTTGCTTAAAGTCGATGCCTGGCTGAAGGGGTTAACTCGAGTTTACAAAGATTCCTGCTCAACTTAACAATTTTATCTCATACGGAGGTGTAGCAATAATCTAAATCATTGACCAAGATTCGGTGCCAGCCTCTCCTCAACGATAACCACAGGCGCAGCGAGACTATCGCAAGAGTGACTCATAAAAATCAGGCACGACCATTTGGCTGTTGAGACCCGAATCCCCAGTGTCTATGGTCAAATGAATATTTAGCTTCCATGGTCGAGCTTTTGTACCACTACCAGTATTATGTACTTCTAGTTTGATTCTATTTCTATTATTTTAATAAGAGCCTGAACTATAAGTTTTGATCTGTAAAGTCCTGCACCGTGATACTTTTTTCCTATTTTAAGTTAAACTTTGGTCCAACGGTTCTTTATATGTTAAGGAATAAGGAATCAATTGATTTGAGCAACGCCAACCCAAGCCTTCCTAAATAAATGAACCTTATGCGAACTTTTTCAGTATTCCATTATCTTTGAACCCAAATATCCTCTCTAAACTATCCAATAATTATGTATATGGAAAACACAAATTTCAGTGTAAATTTTAAAGCAAATGGAAAGTTAGAGGAAGACTTTATCCTTGAAAACTAATTTATTTTTTTGCACAGCCATAAGCCTTTTTGATGGCATTTCCCATTTTTCGTCTGCGGCATTCAAGTTACATGTACCCATTGCTTGTGATGGCATATACATATATGTAGCTATCTCATAATTTGATGTCTTTATTCCTCGTATCCGTAAACTCAAAGCAGTGTTGGCTTCGTTGGCATGCAACTCGTATTAATACCATCGAAGCGCTCATTTGGCCACAGACAAATAGAACACCATATCGATTAAGGATGCCATCATTGCCAGCACCTGCCATAGACCGATTTACTTGAAATTTTAACTCTAAATTTTTATCTTCACACATTTTTCGTTTCTTTTTGGCTCAGAAAGTTGTTCGAATTTTCTAGAAAATCAAAAAACTTCTATTCTCATCTGGAAATGCGTTGGTCGTCCGCACCATTGCTGTTCAAAACGGAGACTTTCTTCGGTTGAGACAACGCTGCTTGAAATTGGCTAAAAATTAAGGTTTTTTTTTAAAAAAACTCTTCCAGGAAAATAAAAATATTAATGAAGTCGCAAGAAATCGATTGTGGCAATATTTCGCAAATATTTCTATTTTGTAATCCCAAGGATACATTTACTCGTTTTAAAAAGCGACACTCATTAATTTTAAGATTGAATTTCAATAGCTTTGTTCCTTTACCAAAACGCTTTCTAAACGTTTGCTAACCTTTATAACGAGCCCCAAAAAGGTACACTCGCTAGGGCAATGAAAAACAAAAATACTTTTTTATTTGATTGATTTATTTGTTCTTTGGAAAATTTATAAAAGCGGTACGCCCTTTTTAAATAAACTACTCAGGCTGCCCTTGAATTGGTCTCATTACACTAGCTTGCGTAGTCGTATCCCCAAAAATATGTTGCATACCTTAAGGCTTAATTGTGGAATTTTCATTGCTCATATTGATTTTATTCCTTCACAAATAAAATTATAATTTTACCATTTAGCATAAATTTTGAAAATAATTTTCATTTTTGAAGGCATTTAACGAAAAATTAACAACATTCTACCTGAGATCTTTTTGGTTCTAAAAAAAAAAATCGTATTTCTCTCAATTTCTCTAAAAAAAATTGTTATTTAAGGTTTAATAGTCTCATATCTATTTTAACGATCTAATTATGAGGACTGAAGGACCTTTCTTTAATTAATAAATTTTAAATCACATGTCGTTGTCGTTCTGCTCGAAAACTGCAATCCCTTTAAAAAAATTTATAAATAAAAATTTTTCGTTCGGCAATAATGTTTCAAGGACCTTCAGTCTGAGCACGATTTAGTATTTTCAGATTTTTTTTGTATAACCAAATAAAATAAATTTTACAGTATGCAGGCTATATATTTGACAAAATAAATTTGTTCAATTTTTTTTGTTTGGAATTTTAACAATGCTTTAATGACCTTCTTTACAAAATTACTACCGTGGTGTAAGATTTTAGTGTCTGGTAATCGAAAAAAAAAAAAAAATATTATTTAATCAGAATTAATCTCTTGCAGAATTCTGAAAAAAAAAACTTGTTTTTAAATTACAAATGGCTTCATAATTTTTTATTTCAACCCAAAAATCCCTTTTTTTACCATACTTATTGATGGAAAAATATGAATTCTTAAAAATCGATTCTATTATCTGAGATATAACTTGTAAATCACATGATGCGTTTCGAGTTTTCAAAACCTGCAATACCCTAAAAAAAAGTTTTAAATAAAACGGGTTCGAAAGTTTTGTAAGCTATGCCTTTTTTCATTCTAATGTAGGTAATTAAAATTATTTTAAGATCAAATCATTTTGAATAATATAAACTAAATAATTTTTCAAAATTTCAGCAAGAAAGTCCCTTAAGGAAAACCTAATAGTATTTTTTTGATATTTTTAAAGTCAAACTGCATGGAAAAAGTACATTGAGATCTCCTGAAAAAATTCTAAAAAATTATTTGTAAACTAGTGTTATAAGTAAGTATATTGTCCCCAGAGTCTTTGGCGGTCTCTCGTGCTCTTTTTTTTCGCTCGTTAAGATTATCATTTCCATGCGAATAAACGAAGCCGTGTGATTGATTTGCTCAATTTTATTTGAAAAAGGGATTAAACTACAAGAAAACCTCATTAAGACTTCAAGATGCCATTCTTTGTGGCCACTGCCAGTGCTGCCAAAAATGCTTTGATGTACAAAAGAACACCCCAACTACTTACTATTTGGGTAGGGTCCATCCATTATCGAAATAATAAAAGGCCCGAATAAATAAATTTCTTTTTAAATGCTAAGCAAGTTAATATTTTGGTTGTAAGTTCTTTCGAGGACATCGATTTATAAAAGCCCTCGAAAGGTGTTCGAAGGCAAACGCTTGACCATTGAACCGCACAAAAGTGCACATAAAATTCTCTTCAAATAAAGTGACAACTAAGCTATTAACTCCTCGGTTCAAAAGGGTTGCGAGTGGGAGGCGGACATTGCTCAGTGGGAAAATACGTTTTTATTCTTCTCTGTTGTTCAGCACATCAGTGCCATTGACGGCTTGGGTTCAATCGAAACACACTCGAAAAAAAGTACGGGGGAACGAGTAAAATCGACGCAACAATCAAAATCTTAAAAGGAAATAACGAGAATGAAAAATACAAATAAAAATAGTAATAAAAATAGAAATAAAAATGGAAATGAAAATGAAAATACGAGTAGAAGTAGAAATCTGAAAGCGAATAAAGGAGTCTGTATTTAGAAATGTGGCTTAAGTGAGTGAAAGATTGCCACATTGAGTTATGGCCAAATCCAATGTTAACAAAAAGAAAGAGAACTCCCACTTCCCGTCGTCCCTTTGCTCCATACCGCAATCCCGGAATACCAATTTTATTGTTCGACACTCGAATTGAAGTGTCAGCACTCGTTGTAGTGATGGCCGTAGTGCACGCGCTAGTGGGAAGCATCGCCGCTACTCCTCCATGACATTCCATGACTGTGCAATGCAATGTTGCCGCAATTTATTTATTTTCGCTAGCAAATTGCTTCAGTTCAATCAAGTTGTCTATTACATGCACAGCCAGCTAATAGGACGTGAAAATTGGCATCAATCGAACAAGTGGATGTGCGAATGTGAACGGCGCGAAAGGCAGTCCTTGTCAGGACTATTAAACAAATCAAAGATATAGCATTGTAAGTTAAGTGAAGCGAAACGAAACGAAACGAAACGAAATGTGAAGCAGGAAGGAAGACTTGTCGAGATGCCGTCAGAATTATTCAGCCGCCTCACTCACTCATTGATTTATTTATTTATTATAATTTTTTTTTTTTTTTTTGCGAATCACACCCACCCCACACCTCGATCTCAATTTCCCTTGCGATTAATTAAAAGTTTAGTCGGCTTCTTAAACCGGCTCAGGTCATATAATACTTGCGGTTTCCTGCACAATGTCATGTAATGTCACGAGGCTTTGTGCGCTTTTAGCGGATCAAAGTTTATCTTCTCATGTTATCGCCTTTGAGCTTTAACGTGCTTTTCAGTGGGGCAGAAAAATGCGCTAATTACATGGAAAATGCTTAAATTAAGTGTGTGCGCGCCTTTGGACTCACCCATGCAATCTGACAATTCTGATGAAAAACCAGCAGGAAACAACACGCCTCAATTCCCTCGGAAAAGTTTCATCAACGCGAAAAGTTTTGCGTCGATAACCAAAATTGTTGCCAATTTAATGCAAGGACCCGAGCTCGAGCACGAACTCGAAGGCGATGGCGAACTCACAAAGGGGAAATTGCAACCGCAAGTCGAAGCGTAAAATATCGTACTCACAGTTGGGTGAATGTGGCGCAGCGAAGATGGCTGGACTCAAAGCAACTGAAACCGAAAGAATAAAGAAGAAGAGAAGCAGAAGCAGCAGATGAAGATGAAGAAGAGCACACATCCACTTTACATTGTGGCTTTTTTTACAGGAAAAGTTTCCTTGTTAAATTTTCTTTCAGGAATCGGTTTTAAAATTCATGATTCCTGTTCGTACAAAATCCGGGCGATGGAATTCATTTGAGCGATGGCCATTAAGACATTTGTTCGAGCATCATTTCGAATGTTCCACCGTTAAGAAACTTTAAGTATTCTTCGCTAGAGAGTTTCATAAATAGCCATGTTATGAATTTGTTTTTACCCTTTCGCAGCCTGTTTTTATTTTACTGATTAATACTGAATTCATTTTTTCTAAAATGTTTTGTTCTTTTTTATCCGTATTTAACCCGCTAGTTCCTGGCTGCGTCTCTAGACGGAGTTTATTCAAACAAATAGAAATTTAAGGTTCGTTTTTCTCTATCTGAAACTTGTCTTATCTGATTGTGGCATTGGAGGGTTAAGTGCCTCTTTGAAAATTATTCTAGAAACTACTGAGTTTTTGGCCTTAAGATCGTTATTCGATGGGAAATATTTTTGATATTTCGTCGACTTATCTGCGTTCTAGTCACGACCTCTAAAAAGCAATAAAAATATTATGACTTCGATAGTGCTATCCCAAAGATTGTCTTCAAGTTTAGAGTGTTAAAGTGAAAGCTTCTCGTTGAAGGCTCATTCATAAATCCGAGCAAAGGCTTACGATTTTGGGTGTGTTGGACTAATTTTCGGTATGTATTCAAAAAAGGAATGCCATGTGGCAAGGCTAACAAAAGGGCTAAGAAAAAAAGA
The DNA here is from genome assembly GCA_020466095.1 of Chlorops oryzae. NCBI lineage: Eukaryota > Metazoa > Arthropoda > Insecta > Diptera > Chloropidae > Chlorops > Chlorops oryzae. The sequence goes on along the minus strand of CM035807.1, from coordinate 34,824,448 downwards.
TATGATATGGTAGCACGAAACTATAGATCTTCTTCTTCTTCTTCTTGCGTGTTAAAAGTCCTAGCTTATTCCGGGGTCCGCAAAACTCGACCAATTCTTCCATTTTGGCCTATCGGTTGCATCCTCCGCGGTAAGTCATACGGCCGCGAGGTCCCATTTTACTGTGCCCATTCAACGCTGTTTCAGATGTCCTCGTTGTCTGCAACCTTGTTCAGAACAAAAAAGAAGGGGTCGAATGAGTTGCGATGGTTTGTGTAATTCCAGGCAGCCCGTCATGACGCGTCACTGTTCGTTAAGCACGAAACTATCCATAGCTCTGCAATTTCCGGTCAGGCAAGAAAATTGAAGGGAAGATCACAGGCAGAAATGTCTTCCTTTTAAGGGCATCAGATTGCGCAATATAAATTTTACTAACTGACACAACAATTCGCCCACTTTTTTAGCACCGGAGTTAAAAAAGGACTTAACATCGTTCTTCGCATATGAGTCCTTTGCCTTTGTTTAACCGTTAGTCTACATATTTTCGATTTAAGAAGACAATCTGATCTAAAAAAAAATGTTCTTCGGCTTATTTGCAAGTATCATACACTATCCATTTTGTTTTGTTGATGAAAACCCGTAGTTTATCTCAGAGATTATCTCAAAATAATATCCACAAAGGAGGCAAATGAACGCATCTACCTATTTGACATTTTCCGTTGCATGAAATCCCCAATCCTCAATTGCAAAAGCGAAACTGAAAAGGTACAAGCTGAAAAGAAGACGAAGAAATAAATCCGAATGCTCTGTGAGAATAGAGACTCCTTGGAATCGACACTGGCATTCCGTATTGTCATAGCTTTTCATACAATTTCATACTCTACAACAAAGCTCCGGCGAACGATTCAACCGCATCAATACGATTTTCTGGAAATTTTCAATACTGAGCAGAGATGAGCCGCCAGAGAGATCCGACTGTTGTCTCGTGTGTCGTCGATTCGGTTACTACGGCTAAACCGTCGTTGGGTATTAGATACTGAAATCCTACTAATTTAGGCCAATGCAAGCTCAATGCTCGTTTTCACGTCCCGGTATACTAACTAGCAATTTAGCTGAATTTGGTAACATTTTTCCAAAAGGAAACGTGTTTCGAGTCCTTTTTCGTCCTTTTTTTTGGGGGGTTTTTGGTTGCTACTTGCTCTCTTCCCATTGCTTGCTTCGTTTCGTGCCCCTCTTGGCATTAGAGTCGATTCTATTTTCTGCATTTTTCGTGAATTCTGGTTTTCGTTTTATCAAAAAGAAGGAATTTTTCGTCGTCGTCGTTCGTTATTGCTGTGGGTTTTCTTTTTTATACGAAGCAATGAAGCTTTGCTTTGCGGTGCCTCTGAGATAACTTCACCTTAGCATGCCAGTCAGGTGCGATGCGTTTCTGTTCGATTATGCCACTGTGAAAACGTTTATCAGCGGAGCCATTTTTTTTTTTTCTTTTTTTTTCGTTCCTTTCTACTTGGCTCCTTCTTTGGCTGGCTCCTCTTTGCGTGGCAATGTTGAGCTTTTCCTTTTACACGATATTACGTTGAATATTTTCGTATTGATGTGCGCATAATTGGAATTTTGGATCAACCACAATGAGTTTTAATGATGGCATTGGAAAATCATTCGTACGAGTTGGTATAATCTAAGCTCCGAAGCTGAAATGCGTCGAAATGAAAACCGTTCGGTTCGGTTCGCTTCGGTTCGCTTCGGTTCGATGAGATGGAAAATTTTCATTGAATTTTTTCCTCGGAAAATCAAATCAGCATATCAAGCTTTCGCTGTGGGCTGAAAGGTAAATATGATTCTCTTAGCTTCGGGCATGCACCTCCAACAAAGAAAGGATTCAATTTTTTTAAATCATTTTCAGTTGATGTAATTTGAAGGATTTTGGGGAATATCGCAAACATAGAGCACCCTAAAGTGGATAAACGAATTGATAAATAAGAAATTAAAAAAATTCTCCACACATAACTTTTAATCGTGTATGTATGTATATGTATGTATATCTAACATACTATATAAAATAATATGTCTAAAATAAGAGGCTCATATTCCGGAGTCCTATATGAGAAATATGTCATATATGGCTCTTATTTGAGCGGAAAAAAGAGTCAGATATTAGTGCGATAAAAGTCATATATGAGCTCTTATTTGAGCGGAAATAAAAGTCAGATATGAGAGCAGAAAGAGTCATATATGATTGCAAAATGTTTCCCTTCGTTATATAACTTCGGACTTATAAAAGACGATCTTCGCAGAAAGGGAAGCACGCTCTTTAAGACTCTTAAAAGAGTTCATTATGAGGGCTCCGACTCCTTTAAGGATCCATATGTATATGAGTCTTTTAGGACTCAGAATGTTTGCTGGGATAATAGGGCAACAGAATCTATTTTAATTCAGCGAATAAAAGTATGCGTATAAATAAAATTTAGTATACATACATATTCATATACCAATAAATTGTTTTTAAATTTCCCAGTAAATGGTTTTATTAACCCTTTATTGCATAGTATCTTTAATAAGTGGAAAACAATTTTTTCAGTAGATCATGCATGATATAAGAAATGATTTTTCTCTGTAAATGGTTTTATTAACCCTTTACTGCTTTAAAAATTATCATACATCTTTTTTTTATCAAAAAGTAGATACCTTCATATATGTACATATGTATATCTCTTTCTTTTCTTTACAGAAACTACTTATATATGGGACCGTATGCGATAATGGGTTAAATATTTAATTATCTATAATTACTGTGCTGGAATTTGGTACTTATTTTTACCGACAACATGGAGACAAATCTGATTAACATAATTGGAGGGCGCTGAATTCAGTCCCATCCATCATTTTTATACCCGACACACTCCGTGTCGAGGGTATATTGCGTTTGTGTGGTTGTGTGTAACACCCTTAACCAGTTGAGATAGACTATACAAAATATATATAGAAATTACCAGCGTCGCCAGGAGATTCGATTTAGCCATGTCCGTCTGTCTGTCTGTCTGTCGGTCTGTCCGTCTGTTTGTATACAGTTTTCTTATCGAAGGAGTTGAGCTGTCTTGATTGAAATGAAATATGCGTACTCACAAACACATGAGTAGGAACACGTTCGAGTATGAACCCGATCGGACCATTTTTAGGGGTACCTCCAGTACTAGGGTCTGTTACGAAAATCACAAAAACTGCTCTAAAATCGGATTTTTTGGAGATATTCCACTGAAACTTAGAATTTGAGCATATATTAAGGCCTCCGATTAGAAAACAAAAAAATTGGAAAAGTGGGCGTGGCAAAAGGGTGGTTTTCATAAGAAATTCAACAAAAGTCGGTATATGGGGCGCCTAATGGCCTTAAACACCTCATGATATTAAAAATTATTTGAACACCTGTCTCTGTGTCGGTTATTTTGTTGTCAGGCTCGCCTGACTATAACAACCTTACTTGTTTTAAATTGGTTTTAGTTTTTGAGATATCGCGATTTAAAAATTATGACTCAATTCATTAAAAAATATATATATTTAGTTCATGTTGCTATACATTTATTATAGAATAATGATGATTACGTTAATTACTTGTATTTAGCAAAATTCCAGTCCAAAACTACGTTGTAATCGCAACGTTAATTGGTATTTTATAAGTGCTTCTTTTTATTTTTATTGCATCACATTTATTAAAAAAGTGAAGCATTTGTTTTAGGGAATGTAAAATTGTTGACTTTCGATTTTTTTTATTGGTATATTTTATCAGTTTAAAGAAATTTTTTTTAAATAGCTTTAAGAGCTGTGATGTCATTTGGCTAATTTTAATTAAATAAATAAATTAAATATAAAGAACACGCGGGATAACGACAACCCCCTATTCCGTCAACACCCCAAAACGTCAACACTTTTTTATTTACATTGACTATTCTAAAACGTCAACAAAACCTAAAAGCTCCAAACGGTAAACTCTGCTTAATAGGAAATTTTTGCTGGAATTACGTATACAGGGTGTCCCGTTGACATATGGGGTACCAAATTAAAGGTAATCAATCCAGCATTTTGAATAAAATTAAAAATTTGCGTGTTAATTGGACACTTTTCATACCAAAATGGCTTCCAAAGTAAAAAAAAAATGAACGTTTTTTTCAGAATTTTTCACTTTGACCGTTTATTTTTCCCTCAATGGGTCGAATTTTTACCATTAATTTAATTTTGCCTAAAAGCACGTACAATTGGCTTTCAAACTACATTAAAATTTTTTTTCTACAATTAACCATTGGTGTGGGAGAATTGTTTTTCAGGACTTAGTGTCAAAAAACTTTAAAGCCACATATTTCCTCAGGGGTGCACCCTCACATACGATTTTTTGTTCATCTTGGTCCCCCCTACCACCCCTTTTAGGAATGTAATCCAACGACACCTGTAGAATCACGAATTTCCGGGAATCTCCCTTTGTGCGTACAAGATTTTTTGTCTCTTTGTTCAGTTGTGTTTTCGAACTTGTTACGTTGCCGTATTAAAATGATCTCTAAACCGAAAGTGGCATGATCTCTATAAAATGATTTTTTCAATTTTTCCAAATACATAAATTTGTAATCAGATTATTGGTTGGTTTCTAGTATGAATACTAAATAACGTTTAAAGTATAATTCCAACTTTAATTTGGTCTAAATGAGACAATCATAAACTAACAATCTGTAAATCAACACTGGTTAATAGTGACTTATCCGAGTGTACTGTATGTTTCAAATTCGAAAATTATCCTTTGCCCCGTTTTTGATCATCACTTTCCACACAAAATTAGATCCCCAATCCGAAGATTCAGCCAATAAAAACTAGACGAAGGGCTAAACAAACGTGTCTCAAAAATATCCATTAAATATTTATTAGTCGCACACACGCTCATTATCCATTTGGCGTTTTTTAGTGCTTGACAAAATTCCATTAGCGACAAACCGATCACACTGTGATAGTGATAAACCTCTGAGAGATATGTGAACGAAAAACGGCCGGTGAAGAAGAGCGAAGTGATTTCTATCATTCACAAGTGTACTTTACTTAAAAGCAAGAATTAATGATTTTTTGTTGAGAGGGACTTTGGAAGGAGTGGTGTTTTGCTAAGCCCGAAACATGCTGTGCTTAGGGTATATGGAGTCACCATCGAAGATTCTCGACCCTATCTAGAGGTATTATCATTTTTGAAGAACTCTTCCCGGAAAAGTTTAAAGAACATCTCTTTTTCATAATTTTCTTTCTAAACAATTCAAAAATCGGTTCAAATTGGCTAAAACTCCCAGAAGCTAGCAACATTGACCCGACCCCCCGAAACTGTTTTTTCGAAAGTTGAAAGTTAATCCTTCTTCTCATACGCGGACAACATTTTCTTCTAAAAAAAATTTAACTTATAAACCAAGTAAGGGTGTTATACTGAGGCGGGTCTAACAATGAAATACCCGACACAAATAATAGTTTAGTTAAATATGAATTAATTTTTTTGAAAACATGTCCCAGGACTACGATTTTTAAGCCAAAGTATTCTGGAAATTTTCAAGACAATAACTAAACTCAAGCACTGAGTTCCTTTCAATTTCTCTTTCGCGCTTTTGCCACGCCCACGCCCCAAATATCTCAAAAAATCAAGTATAAGGGCAGGTTTTGTGATTTTCATTATGCCTTTTCATATTACCTAATACTGAAGGTACCCTTAAAAATTTCCCGATCTGGTCCATTCTTGAACTTCTTCTTCCTCATGCCCCCGCCAATACGCATACCAATTTTCTCAAGAAAGCTCAACTCCTTTGATAAGAAACCTCTGTATAAAGACAGACGGATAGACAAACATACAGACGTACATGACCAAATCGAGTCTCCTGGTGCCTCTATATACCCTAAGCACAGCTGTTTCGGGCTTAGCAAAACACCACTCCTTCCAAAGTCACACCAAAAAAAAACTTTTTTTTTCTTATCCTAATTGTAGCTGAGCGCATAAAAATTTCAATTTACCCTTCTCCTTCACCCTACCGCCCCACATGAATCTTCATAAAACCGTTAAACCTATAAATAGGATACTTAAATAAATTCTTCAAATCCAATTTATGTTCCATTTAAACGGCAAAGGAAAAAATTAATCTCACCAATGACCATTTTTTTCTCTATCAATTCCCAACCGAAGCAAACAAGAAGAAAACCAAAAAAAGGACTTCGCCGGGCAGTCAATGTTTATGATGTTCCTTATTCTGCTTTCCTTGTGTAGTCTTCGGAATAAAAAATATAAAAAAAAAAAAATTTTATCCATGGACATTTTCTTGTTATTTTGTGCTTAACAAGATAAACATAAAATGAAAAATTATTACCATGCATTGCCTTTTTCAAACTCCATAAACGTAAAAAAAAAAGGTGGACGACAACAAGGATGTCCCTTTCTTCACATTGTTGCAATAAAATAATAAAAGAGTATATAGTATCCTTGCCTTTCGAAGAACATTAGCGCTATCGTTTTAAGACCATTAAACGCAAATGCAATATTCAAAAGGAAATGGGAACAAAACGATCCCAAAAGTTGACATCCCTGACAATAAGATTCTCCGATATTGGTCTATTTTTTATTTTTTATTCGGAAATGCAATAAAATTAGCATTCTAATCGTAAAAGTCCTGTCAAAAGTCAGAGCAAATTTTTTAACGTTATTGTAAGTGGAAGACTTACAGTGTAACACTGATATATCTTCCAAGGATGAACAATGCAACTAAAAATAGATTCTTTCTAAAAAATGTTTGCATATTACCACTATCCCTTCATCCAAAATGCCCCCCAAAAGATACATCTCAACACTGAAGGAAGAATTTCGTCACCACAGATGGTTTCTTTTGACTTTCGTCGACCCTTTCTCATCAATTTCCATGATTGGCAGCGTCTTATCTAAGAACAATGTAAGAAATGTAACATTTTCTTATTTTTATCTTAAAAATGCTCTTTCTTCCATTTTCATTTCATCGTTCATTTCATCTTTTTGTTTTTGTTTTACCTCTTCATTCAATCATTTTGAATTTTTGCCAAAAAAAAATCGAACCTCTTGAACGATAGAAGGCCTTCAACCCCAATCCATTGTCGCAAGGTATTCCATTATTAATCTAAATGGACGGAGGCAAATGGAGGGTCGTGTTCGGGAGGTAATCAAGAGCAAAAATAAAATTGAGGGTGTTATAGTCAAACAAACCTGATATTACAATACCCGGCACAGACAAAGGGCTATCTATATACGTTTGAATATATTTTGAAAAGCCTAAAGCGCTTTTGCCATGCCCACTTTTCCGATTTATGTCAACTACATTTGAGGCCCTAAAATACCAAATTTCATCCAAATATCTCAAAAAATTTCAGGATTTAGGTTAGTTTTTGTGATTTTCATTACAACAGACCCTATTACTGAAGGTACCCCTAAAAATGGTCCGCTTAGGAAATTTCTCGAACATGATCTTACTCATATCCCTGCCAATATGCATACCAAATTTCATCAAGATAGCTCACCTCCTTCGATTAGAAAACTGTACACAGACAGACAGACAGACACTCAAGCAGACAGACGGACATGACTAAATCGAATCTCCTGGATACACTGATCATTTCTATTCAAATTTTGGTCTATGGTCTATCTCGAATGGTTATGGATCTTACACACAACCGCCCAAACGCAATATACCCTCAACACAGAGTGTGTCAAGTTTAAAGAGCAATGATTGACAAATTCAGTTTTCCAAAATTATTTCGAAACCACACTTCGAACCCAAATAAAGAAACAAAAGAGCATTTGTAAAGAATTAGTCCTTTACAAAAAAAAAAAGCGAAGCTTTTGTCCTGCGTACTTTTCAAGAGACTTCGGCGAAAAAAACGTTTTCCTTTAAGTGGTACAAAACTCATGTCAATCTTTCTTCTATTTTTATTTTTATTTCTTTGTGTTTTTTTTCTCTTTTTTTTTACTTTAATTTTTCCTACAAAAGGCGGAAAATTGTTCACGAAATTTTTCTTTTATTTTTACTTCTTGCCCAACAGTTTTATCTGATAAATTAAATTAGATATTTACGCCCACGTTAGCACGTTTCAAAAGGAGGCAGTCATTCGCGAGGACCTGCTTTTGTTTTCTGTTTTGTTTCGGTTAACATCGAAAACACTGCACGAGAGACAAGAATGACTTCATTGTAGTTATTTAGTATCATCATCTACAGAAATTATATGGAATGCTCCTCCCTCTGCGGTTTTTCGACATCCCCCCCCCCCCCCCCCCCCCCCCCCCCCCCCACTCTCTCGAGCTCTTTGTAGAGAAGAAAAAGTAAATTGTACAGTGTACTTTGCCTAACTTGTTAGCCAGCTCGACGAGGGACGTTTCAGATGGCGAGTAACAGGGAATGGACTCGGTATGCTTTATCCAACTTAATTGCCATAATTCTTTGTTAATCTACGCTTTCATGCGAAGTTGTGGAGTTTTTCTGCGAACAAAAAATTAGCTTCATTTAAATACAAATTACGATTGCGAGAAATTGAGTTTTGGGAGCTTTTTTCGTGTCCAAAAGTTCATGTCCATTACTAATGAAAGATGACTGGGAATTGCTTCAACAATGTTGGTTGTAGGTATTTGAATTGGAAAATAAAATGGATGAATAATAGGACTTGTTGTGTGCGGATGGCAGAGGCTTTAAAATTATTTGAGTTCGGGATAGAGTCGTACGTACGGGGTTTTTGGGGGCTCATCAAACACTCTCCGAAACGCGCGGAATTCGAAAATATCACGAGAAGGTAGTATTGTAACGCCTACAGCTCCTCCGGAAAAAATGTTCGCTGCACGCACCTGGCACAGGGCATATAACAGGTTGGCTGATAAGTCCCCGGTCTAACAAAGAAAAACACATTTTTTTGTCAAAATTCGTTTTTATTATTCAACATAGTTCCCTTCAAGAGCGATACAACGATTATAACGACCTTCCAATTTTTTGATACCATTTTGGTAGTACTCCTTCGGTTTTGCCTCAAAATAGGCCTCAGTTTCGGCGATCACCTCTTCATTGCAGCCAAATTTTTTCCCTGCGAGCATCCTTTTGAGGTCTGAGAACAAGAAAAAGTCGCTGGGGGCCAGATCTGGAGAATACGGTGGGTGGGGAAGCAATTCGAAGCCTAATTCATGAATTTTTGCCATCGTTCTCAATAACTTGTGGCACGGTGTGTTGTCTTGGTGGAACAACCCTTTTTTTTTCTTCATATGGGGCCGTTTTGCCGCGATTTAGACCTTCAAACGCTCCAATAACGACATATAATAGTCACTGTTGATGGTTTTTCCCTTCTCAAGATATGTTAATCGATAAAAATTATTCGATGCCCATCTCAAAAAACAGAGGCCATTACTTTGCCAGCGGACTTTTGAGTCTTTCCACGCTTCGGAGACGGTTCACCGATCGCTGTCCACTCAGCCGACTGTCGATTGGACTCAGGAGTGTAGTGATAGAGCCATGTTTCATCCATTGTCACATATCGACGCAAAAACTCGGGTCTATTGCGAGTTAACAGCTGCAAACACCGCTCAGAATCATCAACACGTTGTTGTTTTTGGTCAAATGTGAGCTCGCGCGGCACCCATTTTGCACAGAGCTTTTTCGTATCCAAATATTGATGAATGATATGACCAACACGTTCCTTTGATATCTTTAAGGCCTCTGCTATCTCGATCAACTTCATTTTACGGTCATTCAAAATCATTTTGTGAATTTTTTTTGATGTTTTCGTCGGTAACCACCTCTTTCGGGCGTCCACTGCGTTCACCGTCCTCCGTGCTCATTTCACCACGCTTGAATTTTGTATACCAATCAATTATTGTTGATTTTCCTGGGGCAGAGTCCGGAAACTCATTATCAAGCCAAGTTTTTGCTTCCACTGTATTTTTCCCTTCAGAAAACAGTATTTTATCAAAACACGAAATTCCTTTTTTTTCCATTTTTTTCACAATAACAAAAGTTGCTTCACAAAAGACGCTCTATCTCACAAACTAATTGACTTACAGACGTCAAATTTTGACACGAATCATTTGAAGGTTGCCACTATAGAAAAATAATATGCATTTAATACTAGCGACGCCATCTATGTGTCAGACCGGGGACTTATCAGCCAACCTGTTAAGAAGCTTATTATTCTCCTTTAGAATACGGCAAATGAGCACCCATTTTTTGCTACATTAGAGCCATAGGCTAAAACTTGTTCGATTGCTGATTGTTAGGGAAACAGAAAATATTTCAAATGAGCACCAAAAAGTATACCTATATATATTTAGAATAATTCCAATAGTCAAAAATCTATTCGTTCTTGAAACTTTGCCTATTTAAGCACATCCTGAGCAAGGATTTCAGAAACTGTTTGGATCATATTGATGCCTTCTTTATGAACCATTGCTAAAGGCTTCAAATTATATAGATTGGTTTTGAAATAATCAAGAGCATGCATCTAGGTGTTGAATTTAAATATTTTCTCTTGCCCTACAGCAGTGCTGCCCACCACGACAACTTGCATTCAGCCCGATTCTAAATATTCCCCGGGAGTTTTTCCGTGCGGATTTGAAAAAAAAATCCGCCTCTCTAAGCACACTGAGAAAACGAATACTAAGGAACCAAGTATTATGGACTTTTTTAAGAATAGGAGTTTTAATCGATTATAACTCCCTAATGCGAAATTTTATCATAACGGTGTTTTCGGAAGAATTAATTGGCATATCTCAGAGTACATTTTGGTGTTAGCTTAGAATACCAAATTTCAACTCATAAATAGATATGAACCGTTGAATTCAGTCGTGTCTTTTAAAATTTTTGAAAAAAACTATCACAGTGTAGTTTTTCTAATTTTTTTACATTTATGTGTGCTTGTGTGAGTCATATGCACTGGAAAAAATATGTGAAGCAAATAATTTTTTTTAGTCAGACGATGTAGCTGAATGTAGCTACTTCGGTTTTCTCTAACGAAAGTTGCAATCCTTTTTTTTAAAGAAATTTGGAATGGCATATGTATATTCATTTTTTCAGTTGTATTAACTAGTTTTTTAATATATTTTATTAAAAATTAAATGCTATCATTGAACATTTATAAACAAACATACACGTTACTTAATTACATTCAAATTTTCATTATGTATCTACTTTTTGTCGTAAAATGTTTAACTTTTTCTAATGCCGCTTTCAGACTATTGCATTTAACTGATTTTAGCTGTTGTGATTTTAGCACCAAAAAGGAAAGTGTTGCAATATGAAATAGCTAAACTCATGAATTTATTTCTGCATTTGAAGAAGGGCGATTCCATTATCGCGGGTGCAACATTTACACGTATGTTTTAGTTTCATGTAACTAAATAAAAAACATTTTTAATAAAAATAAAAATCTTGAAAAGGCTACATCTTAATATTTTCATTGCATATTAGGTCACAAGTACTTATTTCAAAATAAAACTATTAAAGTCTTGAGAATGATTTAAATTGCCATCGCGGGTGCAAAAAATTTGGCCCTACGTTTCTAGATCAGAGACAAAAAACGCATAAATCTGTTAATTGTGATACATTTTATGTGTTATGCCTTAATATTTTGTTAGATGTATATTTAACAAACTTCAGAAATGAAAAAGTGTTAAATAGAAAAAGTATAAAAAGAAGAATATATGAATCGCGGTGCAACATACAAATTATGCTGATGCAAACCAATCTTTTTTTTTGCCAGGTTTAGAGCAATTGTACGACGGCATACAAATGGCTTGATTTTTCGACAAAAAAACTGCCTTTTAAAACGAGCTCTCAAATCTCTTATTTAAGTTTTTTAAAATTAGATTTGTCTCTGATAGACTCGTTAATATTTTCTGTATATTTAGGCAAAAACAGAAAATTGATTTCTATTGATGTATTGTCCGACCGAAGAGTGCGATTTTTAGCCGAAGCGAACAATTCGGCAGAGTTGAAGATTAGGCGAAGACCGAAGTTTTGCCGAAGCCAATGTCTTTTAATAACAATTTTACAGCTTAAGGAAACAATTTAATCAGTGCTTTATTCATTTAGACAAGCACAATTAAAAATAAAATAGCTCAAATTTTTCTTTCCTAAATTTCTTTTCCCGCTCTTAGATTCGACCTTTTTTCACAAAGCCTGAGTAATTTAACAAGGCAGAATAAATTTACAACTAGATGTAAAAAAGGTCTTTCATTTTATGAAGCGGGTTGCAAATCAATTATCGGGTGAACTTTTTTTTTCCATTTAAAATGTCAGAAAATCATTCGGCAAAATATTCGCTTTTTAAACCAGCATTGCGAGAGCTCGAAGCCGATATGATTGAAAAGATATTGGCTTCGATTATGCTCGATTACCGTAAGCCGAAGCCGAACCTTCTAGGGTAAATTCGCGAAAGCACATAATCAGGATGCAGAGTTTCTTTTCGTATTTTGAGATATGAAAGAGGCTCCAAGTCGTCATCACTCCAATCACTTTCTGTATTTGTGGGGCTTTTTGGCGACTTCAAAACCAATTTGCATTTAAAATGAGACCGTGAGGTGCGCACCACAGAAATGCTATGAGCCTCTTCAAATTGGAAGAAATGTTTTGATTGAATGCTTGGTATATGTTTCAGCCCGTCCCATTGTTCATCTAACACGGATATCTTTTCATTAATTTCTATTTTTACCACATACATATTTAAAGAAGATGTTCTTAGAGTGACTGCGATCTAAATCATAAAATTCTAGGACATTGTTGACGATGGCTTTCAGCATATATCATTAGTCAGGGCATATCAAAATAACAAAATATGTAGTAAATCGCACAAAAAGGTTAAATGACAAAAAGTTGCACCCGCGATCTGACATCAAAATTGCGGGTGCAACCAATTTAAATTATCGATTATTTTAACCTGGCAATCACTACACTTTTAAAAACGATTAATTTAATGTTTAGTTTTGGTTTCTTCTTACTTTCACAAAGTTTCAGAATGTTAGCTCTTTATTTCTGTGAAAAAAGTAAAGTTTTACACTTTTTGTATCGCGGGTGCAACAAGTCAACAGTGTATTTTCGGAATCAATAATGCTTAATTAATATAAAAACACATACGTAAATTTTTAGCAACGCGAGAATAAATTAATATTTCTACTTCAATTTAGTCGGTAAAATGTAACCTCAAATTGTCGGCAACGGCTGTTTTGTGACAGTTTAAAAAGGTATGACTTTAAAGTTTTGTCAGATTTTTGAATAGTAATATTCAAACGGCCAATAAATGAAATATGCATTGTTAATTAGTCCGTCTATATATTTGACTTATTTCAAGGTTTACATAAATTCCCACAAGCAATGAAATTTATCGAGCATAATTTGATTGTTTAAAAAAAATCATAATAAAAAATAAAATTGGAAAGTTCCCCTGTATGGAAAAAATTTTATTCAAGGTCAAAGGTCAAAAAAATCAGTTTTTCGCGATTTTCAGCAAAACGGTAAGTTTTATCATAAAATTACCTTAGATGAAAATTGTAGATCATACGATTATCTACAAAAAATGTCTATATGTCTTTTTTCTTACGAACTACCGTTTTTGAGATATAAAGATCGAAAAAGTTGTAAAAGCTGTAATCGTCATAATATGCACACTTTTCCACGCCACCTACGAGGTAGTGTATTTAGCGCATTTTTATTAACGTGGTTTCCCCAGTAGGCCTAGGATTCAAAATATCATGATGATTACACAGGCCGACACAGATTTTGGTGCCGACGATTTTGAAACTGATTTAGAATATTTGGACTCAGGTGATTTCAAAAATGTGGTCGGTTTTTCTCTATCAGCTCTAGTTAAAGAGATATAGGCAAAATATGTTTTTTTCGACTTTGATATACTTAACTGCCATCAACTCGGTTGCTTATTTTTATACTTCAAATTTTTTTACAGGAGTGAGAAGCGAAAAGACAGGTCTTATAACAAATGTAAATTGTTTTCTTGGTTTGTAAGAGTTTATTGGAAATTTTCCAATTCGAAACTGAAAATGTTAGTTTTCCCCCCCAATTTTTCAACTTTGAGCCCTTTTTACCCAATTTCCTTCGGTGCAACGCCTCCAAATTGGCATATTTTTGAAAAACACATTTAATTGACAATAAAATGGTGTATTAATATTGATAAGTTCTTGAAAATTGCTGAAGCTATTTAAGGTTTTCAAAAAAAAGAAGAGATTCGATGTAAAATTTATAAGAAAAACACAAGTTTGCTTTGCAACGTATTTACTTACATAGTATTTAGTATTGTACATGAAGAAATTGCCTTTTAAGTGATTTTCTTGAGTGAACGTTTTTTGGGAAATCGCGCATAATTCCCCAGCAATAGTCTGCCATCATACGAATGTCCCATCGAAAAACTGATTTTTTTGACCTTTGACCTTGAATAAAATTTTTTCCATACAGGGGAATGATGGGGAACTTTCCAATTTTATTTTTTATTATATTTTAAACAATCATGCCGATTTTCAGCTTGGTGGGAATTTATGTAACCTCCCACTCATTTTTTGGTCTAATTTGATCGGACTATAAATCAAATATAAATAAATTTAATATTAAATTTCGACTTTCTTCTTTGTACTATTGACAAAAAAATAACCACTTTTATCGTAAATAAAAAATTATTATCGGAAATTGTGTATAGCGGAATCGCCCAGAAGCTAAATTCAGGTTAATGCAGCGATAAATGCTAAAATCACTACAGCTAAAATCAGTTAAATGCAATAGTCTGTAAGCAGCATAAGGCAAAATTTAACATTTTAAAGAAATCAATTTAAGATTTTACTTAGTATTCTCTATGAAACTGCATCACTGTAATTTTGAAGAGCAATAGTTTGAATTGAAATTGATTTTTTCCTACATAAAATCCCACTGTGCGTCGAAGAACTTCAATTTTCCATATTGCTCATTTACTTCAAGAATGTCATATCTTCAAAAACACGATTTTTGAGTTAATGATGAGGAAATATTCGGTGTATCATGCCTCAAATTGTGTAAAAATTTCTTATCAATACTTATTATACCCTCTTTATGGGAAAAGAGTAATGTCTTTTATTTTCATCAAAATGCAAGTGAATTGAAAACTTTAAACGCATTATTTTAAAGTAATTTAAAGTAAACAAAAATTTCTTTGGACACACTATCTTTTGGACGACGCCCATTTGTTTACACAATGGCGGAAAAAATGATTCTTAATAGACATATTTATGCTCTTCCACTGCATAACAACAATAAATGCTGCTTAAGGTCTGTATAACTCCTATCTTGAGTAAACAAAAATTTCATTTTCACATATTTAAAGCAAATAAACAAATGAGTTATTGTGTGGGAAATTTGCAAGTCGAATTTTGAATAGCAAAACTGCCTCAGAATGTTATTGAATCAGTTCCGAGTCTGGATATTGTTGACTGGTAATAACGTCTGACGTAATTTGTTTTCGATGTAATTCGAAACAAGTTTGAGACATTAGGGCCCGATATTACAGTGCATACTTAAGGTCTCCTTAGCACTTAAGTAAAGCTTAAGTCTGTAAAGCATTTTAACAGTACAAGTTTTAAGTGCTCCTTAAATAAGTTTTCAAATTAATTTAATGAAGGAATTTCACTAATTTTACGAATTTTAAAAAAGTATAAATAAAAAATATAGGCTTTTTCAAATGTTGCCTGCCGAAAACAATTTTCGTGAGTTTTGGATAAAAATTGACTGTTAAACCGCTTGACACTTAAGGTGTTCTTAAGTCTTCAAGCTTCCTTAACTTAAGTATGCACTGTAATATCGGGCCTAGGTCCGTTCCCGTACTGCACGAAACTGGTTAAAACTGCCCAATTTTTTGAAAACTGTATGACAATTGGTCAAAATTGGGCAGTACGGGAACAGACCTATTAATAAATGATCTTTTAAAAAGGTGATGGATTTTGTTAAAACAATATTTATTTAAATAAATATTTTAAAATTAAGCACTTACAAATTAAGCAAAATGGTATTAATAAAACTATCATGTTAATGTACAAAGTTTTGCCGTTGGTGCATATATTTTCCTCAAAAATATATTTGGGGAAAAGACCAACGGAAAACTACTAACTAGAAATTTTGTTTACGCAATTTTCACTTAGGGTAATATAACTTAGTTAGCCTAAACGAGCGTCCTCCAGTTTCGACTTATTTAATTATTCTATCAAATAGGCTGTAGGCTTTGACCTTCTTTCCATTTAATTTTATTTAAAATTGTTATTCAAGCCCGTTTTGCTTCATCCAAACCGCTTTTTTTGTATAATATGTATAAATCAACAGCCTACGATCGCAATGAAGCCAAGCGACTTTGCATTTCTTGAAGATCTTCTTCCTCCTCATCTTCGGGCTCGTCTTCGACAGTTGCACTTGCAGCAGGAGTCTTTTGCTTCTCTGCCTCTATGCCTTCAGGTGGTAATGGTGCCTCGCCAAGCTTGCCATTCGTAATTTCCCATAATACCTTATCAACCTCCTTGGCGGCATCCTCTTCTAGCTCCTCAGACTCTTCTAGTGAGTCCATAGTCTCGTCGAGCATTTCTTCAATAATACCAGCTTTCATCATTTCCTTGGACATATCACGCATAATTCCAGCGAGCTCCGGATATCGCACTAAATTCTGCATAGCCTGCATCACTTCTGTGGATTTTTGCAGGGAGCCGGCAACACGCAGAGTAGCTGGAATGAAACACTTACATGAGAATCAAAATTGGGAGGTGCTAGGACAACATTTAGAATCTTTAATCCATTTACACAATTGATTCTTCATTTGAAGCTGTATCGAGTTGAGATGTGCCTTGGAGGTGTAAATACGGTTAATAGCTTTGCGCGCATTTACAATCTCTTTTGCCAATATTATACAGGTATCCCTATCATTCTTGGCAGCTGCTTGCTTCAGTGTACGTTTGACTTTCTCCTCTTCGCGCTGTATACTTCGAATTTGCCGGTCCAGTTGATTGCTTTCCTTGCGGATTTTGTGCGTCCATTCTTGCACCTATAAATTGCTTTATATTAAACTCCAGATTAAATATATGTATATTCAAATGACGTAGTTCCGCAAAAAAAAAACAACAACAAAGTGCATCATAAAAAAAAACAAGCTCACTATGACCGTGAACCAGTTTAATTTAAGACGTAATTAGGACTTGTCTTACCTGCTCCTTTGGGTCTTTGCTTTGAGTTTTGCCGAATAGACCCATTTTCAAGCCTCTTCTTTGAAATTGACAAGGAATTTTCAATAAAACTCTTTAATTTCTCAGTGCAATGACTAATTCTTCGTTTGTTTTGGTTTTGCCTGCGAAAGTGTCAAGTGAATGACGTCATTTTTCCGAAACAGGGTCGTTCTTTTTGCACTGAAAAACTACAATCCCAGTAGTAAATTCAGTTGAACATTATCGATATAAAATTTTTTTTTTTTATTTATTATGGGTCCTCATGCAACACATTTACACCGTGTAAACTGAGTGAAGTAAGTAAAACTGTCAAAATTGCATACAAAATTGACAATGTCTAACTTACTGAACCACTTAACATATTCACTTCAAACTTGGAACATATATACCTTGGACCATTGGGATGTTATTGAACAAACTATGGCGTGATCCGCCCACTGCTTCCCCACAAATGAAATATGCTATAACTCCTGAACTACTGAACATATTACACTTCGGACTTGAACGTACATACCTTTCACTCATTGGGATATTATGCAAAATATGGGCGTGATCCGCACTCCTACCTCCAAAAATGAAAAAATACTTATAACTTTTGAACCGCCAAACGTATTAACTTCCGACTTGGAATGTACAACATATCATACATGCAGTAAATGCCTCCGAAATAATAGAATAACATTTTATTTAAAAAGACAATTATTAGGGTAAAATTTTTACGTATTAAAATTTTCGCGGCCAAGTATTTCAAATACTTCCGTTTGGTAGTTTTGGCTTATGTCGTTTAATGCTTTTCATTCTTTATTAACGCAAAGATACAGGCTCTACGGAAACATTGCATATTAACTCAAAATGAAAAAATTGGAAAAAATTTTTTGTCAAAACTGGCATTCAAACTTTCGTGAAATTTTTTACTGAGTAAATAGCCACTTGAAAATTTCGAGTGGGTAAAATACCCACTCGAAATCTCGAGTGGTACAACTACCCCATGTAAACGCCGTTCTGCTGTGCCTGGACCTGGCATGCAAGGGCGGCTACTTAACACTTGTGTAAAAGCGATTCATATATCAAAACCAATGCCATCTCTGGTGAGCAATAGAGCTGGCAAAATATCGATAATCGGCCCCATGTTTGTACAAGCATGTTGTGTAGTATGTTTACGTGTTTTTGTGCTTGCTCGCACATTTGCGCTTACATAGGTAGGTAGGTAGGTTGAAGTGGCTGCCACTTAGGCCGTTAATCGGCCCATTGTGATACCAAGGAGGTTTTCTTGTGTTTGTGTGAGTGTATGTCTTTTTATGTAGTGTGCCCCTAACATGCGATTTTTGGAAAACCAGTGCTAGGCTTGGAACATTACACTCCGTTTCGCCTGTGCCGGGAATCTATCCTCGGACCCTGGGATCAAGAGCATAGCACGCATCCCCTACGCTATCCCAGAGCCACTTGCGCTTACATAAAAAATTTTGATTTTCGGTGATGTTTGTGCAAGCGGTTTGTATAGTGTGCAGATAAAAAAAAGTCTCATTTTTATCGAGATTTAATTGGGATCGGATGTGCGGATAAAGAAAATGGAAAACGACAAAAATTTACTGAAAATCCATGTTTGCGGGTGCATGGCTTGTACCGTGTGTGTCGGAGGATTTTATGATAAATTTTATGGATTTGTGAAAATACTTGTATGGTGTATTTGAGCCCTTAAAGTGGGTACAGACACGTCAAATGTCTGTCAGCCATCGAGACTGTGTTACACGGCAGCCACACGTTCAATTTTTGGCTTTCAAGTTCCCATACACTCAAAACATTTTACTAACACACTCACACTTTTAGGACTTGAACGCCAACTTGACTTCAATTTTTCTTTCAAGATCCGTTTCAATTTTACGTTCAAGTTTTTAACAGCTGATCATAGTTGCATAGCATTCTAAGTTGTTTCCTTGACGACGGCATTTTGAAAATAAAATTGCCTTTCAAGTTGCGTGCAGCCTACGTCATAGCTTCAATTTTAAAGAAATTTGACAACCAGTAGGTGTGCTCAACTTGAAAGCAAATTATTGAACGTGTGGCTGCAGTGTTAGTGAAATTCAGTTGGAAGTCGAATAGACACATATCCAACAGCGACCATCCAACATTCATTTTAAGGCTGATTTTGAGAAGAAAGCTCGTCTGCTGAATTAAGAAGAAAGTATGAGCGATACGGACGACTGCTGCATCGCATTGGGGTTGGCATTGGTTTTGCAGAAGAAAAAAAAAATCGGAAGAAACGCATTTGGGTAAAGGATTGGTTGCAAAAAAGAAGCGATTTATGGAACAAATCTATTTTATCGCCGTTAAATTCATGCCAAATATTTTATTTAGCCCCATTAAAAAAATAACTACTGAAGAAAATAAAGACATCTTTTTTATTAAGGAAATGTTCCGCTGCTTTCCAACGTCTAACCTGTTCGCTCTTCACCTAAAAATGAGCATGTCGTACGACAGTGTATACACACGTCAAACAAGCTTCAGACATGCCTGGCTGTTGGACGTGAAATCAAAATTGTTTGATTTTGCTTCAAACACTATAAGTGTGGTCTTTTGTCACTAATACAGTCTCGATGTCTGACAGACATTTGACGTGTCTATACGCTCTATTAAGTGACAAATCAGCAGCGACAAAGTTGATTATACATCGAACAAATCACAACAAATTGAAAAGATTAAGTCTCACATGTGTACATGTGTATGGCTAGCTTTAGTGAAAAAGCATGTGTGCGGTACACCAAAAAGATTATCGATTGATGCATCAGCCAACCAAAATGTCTAAATAGATTGATATTTTGCTATAACGTTTCAGTCAAATTCACACTTTGACGTATCGCGGTTGACGCGAACAGATGTGCACTGGCCTAACACGAAAAATAAGAAGAAAAAGAAAAAGGTCAGATAGAATGCGTCACGGAAGTAAAATGATGTTATAGGAATGGGCAAGAGTACATCAAGACGTACACGGATGACTGATCGGTCCGACTGAACGCTTATGTAGCGCTTAAAACCAACATGAAATGCAGGTTATGTTGAACTTTTAAAACAGTGATGTAAATGAAGAATATTTCATGTAAACATCGTTCAGATATCAAAATTTTTCTTTGTATTTTAAAATAATTAAATGACATACCACCGACTGAGATGTTAAATTTGAGAGTAGCTGCAGTACTGCCAAGAACACTCGCAAGAAAGATCGTTTCACGAAATCTCTTACACATTTACGCGCGCTGCTTTTACAGCAACAATTGCAGCTACGCAAGGAAGAACCGTAACGATCCGGAAAATGTTTCGGCATTGTTCAAGCCTATCCACTTGCGACACTTGCCGGAGGAGCATGACGTTGGTTCGGAACTTGTCGGAAAAGTGGAAAAGTCGGAGTTGATAAAAATTTTGAACAAGTTTACGCAGAAACGCGAAATAAAGCAACTTTGCTTGGAAAACGGCTTAGATGGTACTTACCATAAAATATATCGAGGATACGGTTTTTGATCCATTTATTTCCTATAGCTTATTTACAACAACAAGCGTTTGCTTCGTTTCGACGATATTGCATTGAAGTCGAAAGTCTTCCAGTGGATTTGCATATAATATTTAGCGATATAGTGCAGGGAGCCGGCCATGTGGACGATATCTTTCCGTATTTTCTGCGCCATGCTAAATCGGTATTTCCACACTTAGATTGTATGGACGATTTGAAGAAGATATCAGATTTACGTAAACCGGCCAACTGGTACCCCAGTGCACGTGTTATTACAAGAAAAATCGTTTTTCATGCGGGTCCAACGAATTCTGGAAAAACCTATCATGCAATGGAAAGATTCCTAACGGCAAAGACTGGTGTCTACTGCGGACCACTTAAATTGCTGGCCACTGAAGTATTTAATAAGGCGAATGAACGCGTAAGTTATTTAATAGTATGGAGTCTTAAGCGTAATATATTATATTTATCATGGTACAGGGGACACCATGTGATTTAGTTACTGGTGAGGAGCGTAAATACGGTATCAACGAAGAAACACCTGCCAATCATGTTGCTTGTACTGTTGAAATGACTTCAGTCAATACTCCATGTAAGTAAATTATAGATTTAGATTTTATTGTGAATGCTTAAGATTCCATACAAACAGACGAAGTCGCTGTAATTGATGAAATACAGCAACTACGTGATCCGCAACGAGGTTGGGCTTGGACACGTGCCTTTTTGGGTTTAATTGCGGACGAAGTGCATGTTTGTGGAGAGGCTGGAGCTCTAGAGCTGTTACAGCGCATATGTGAGACGACAAATGAAACCGTTGAAGTGAATAACTATAATCGTTTGACGGAACTGACAGTCGAGGATTCCGCACTTGGTAATTTAGACAATATAATGCCGGGTGACTGCATTGTTTGTTTTAGTAAAAATGATATCTATGCCGTCTCACGTGAAATAGAAGCTAGGTAGGATTGGACGGTCTTTTATTTTTTATCAGAATCTGTAAATTTAACGTTCCTCTATTTAAATATGATAGAGGTAAAGAAGTTGCTGTGATATATGGTGGGCTGCCGCCTGGAACAAAATTGGCGCAAGCCGCTAAATTCAATGATCCTGAAAATAGTTGTAAAATAATGGTTGCCACTGATGCTATCGGAATGGGACTGAACTTGTGAGTGGGCTTTTTAATCAAAAGAGCTTTTTATATAAACGTTTGATTTTTCCAGGAGCATACGTCGAATAATTTTTTATTCGCTGGTCAAACCATCTATGAATGAAAAGGGCGAAAGAGAAATTGATACAATTTCAGTTTCATCTGCTCTCCAAATAGCTGGTCGAGCTGGTCGATATCGCACTCAATGGGAACATGGCTATGTAACGACGTTTAAGACTGATGATCTACCAAAGCTGCGGGAGATTTTGTCGCAAAGTCCTGAACCCTTAAAGCAGGCTGGTCTACATCCCACAGCGGATCAAATTGAACTTTATGCTTATCATCTACCGAATTCAACGCTGAGTAATTTAATGGTATATATTTTAGAATTGATAAAACAGCGGCGGATCAATGTAAAATGATGTTCATGATGGTCATGAAAAATATTCAAATCTAAATACCTTTTAATTATATTGAATCCGCCTCTGCGCCGGAACAAATAATAAGCACTAGATTGAAATAAGACCTTATTTTTCAGGACATTTTTGTAACTCTCTGCACTGTAGACGATTCACTCTACTTCATGTGCAATATTGAGGACTTCAAGTTTCTGGCCGAAATGATACAGCATGTTCCACTTCCACTGCGAGCTCGTTATTTATTCTGTTGTGCACCAATTAACAAAAAGATGCCATTTGTTTGTTCCATGTTCTTGAAAATTTCCCGCCAATACAGTCGTAACGAACCCATAACTTTCCAATTCATAGCCAATAATTGTGGTTGGCCACTTGGGCTGCCAAAAACCATACTCGATTTAGTACATCTCGAATCAGTATTTGATGTTATGGATTTGTACTTGTGGCTAAGGTGAGTTCTACATTTGCCAAATTAAACTTTAAAAAAAAAAAACTACATTTATTTTTAAATTTAATGTAGTTATCGCTTTACGGATGTCTTTCCCGATACCGCAGAGGTTCGCAACGCGCAAAAAGAGCTCGATGAGATCATTCAGCAAGGCGTGTTTCAAATAACACGATTACTCAAAAATAGCGAAACTTCTCAAAACCTAGCTGAAGGTTATGAATCGAGCTATGGTCATCGTCGAGTATCGCAAACAAAAGGTAGAGTAAAATATTCTTTCAAAAAATTTGATTTCATTGATTTTTCCTATTTTCGTTTTACTAGAGCCTCGTATACCTTCTCCGTTACGAGGTCGTCTTACGGAAAGGCTCCTTGCTCAGGGTCTTCTAACACCGGGAATGTTAAGTGAATTGCGAAAAGAGTGGGACTCGCAACAGCAGAAATTATCCAAAGAAGTAAGCGAAAGCAAGGAAAACGAGGATGACTGTAATCCATTAAGCAAGAAAACCAGGAGAAAAAGGCGTACTTGAGAGCTACGAATCTAAATTTTTCGTCTTAATTAGATTTAGTTAGTTTTTGGAATATAAATTGTTTCAAACTGTTTTCTTAAGTACCTCTTTGTTGACAAAAAAAAAAAAAAAAAATAGACCAATTCAATTACAAAATTGTGTGGATTTCATTTTACTTTAACAGAATAGAATGACCAATTGTTTGTCACCAACATCGAACGGCTGCCTTTTTTGAAAGCATTCTTCTGACTTAGAAGAGTTCTCAAATTTTTATATAACATATATAAACCTACGGCATCGACTCATCAAAACAAAACGACGTCTGCCGAGTGGGGTGGAAGGAAAACTGTGAAACCTGTAACTTGTTTTTCGATAGGATATAATTAAACGTGCCTATTCTCTATTCCGACGGATCGAATCCGTTCGGATTTTTCACAATTTTATGAATGTGAAAGAGTTTTTTCCCATCGTGCACTGCTCCATAGTTGGTGGTAAAATTGACGAGCCAATTTGAAAGCCCGTGGCCCATCTCGTATGAAATTGACAATATTCGTTGGAGCACATTCGTGTGTTGAAGGAGTTACTCGAAAGTGCATCAGTTAAAAATGTCTTCTATCGAAATATTTTGACTTTTTTTTACCAGCCAGGACAGTTAATTCGATTTCGTCCGCCATATCAAACATGAATTCTATCTGAAAAATCTATGGGGATTGACAAGGGCGTAATCCAGGCTATAATGAAGAGGTACTAGCATTTTTAAAGCTCAAAATTAAAGTAGATTTAGACTTATGGCTGTAGCCGCTCGCACGAGAATGCTCGAATTGAAAAATCTTCCCATACAAGCCCTGCAAAGATTGAACTACAAAAATTGAATTGTATTGGCTTAATTCATATCGCTATCATTTCAAACAATACTACCTTCAAATTTAATATAAGGATTTTAGATGAATTTTTTTACAGTTATACGAGAGTGCCGGTATACAAATTTAAGCTAACTATTGTGACGAAAGGCGTAAAAATTTAATTTTTCATGCAGCCCTATTGCGCTTTCGTAATTACAGCGTTCTTAATGCAATCGATCATGAGTAGATATCAATGTGCATTCCGAAGTGATCGCAACTGCATTGCTTTTTCGCTAAAATTCATTTTTATTTTAATTTTTTAAATGATATCGATTAGGAAACCATCGTACCTTTTGGCAAGACTCTGTCGCTTCATGCACAAAGAACACAAAGTTCCAGTAAATGACTTGAAAATAAATGTTGTAGAAACTGCCGCAGAAGGCAGAAATACTGTGCTCCTTTTACCCGGTACTATGGGCTCAGCATGGACTAACTTTAAGCCGCAAATTGAAAGGCTACCAAAACTTCTTCCACACTATAAGCTAATCGCATGGGATCCACCTGGTTATGGTAAATCAATACCGCCTGAGAGGAAATTCGATTTGGAGATGTTGGAAAATGACGCAAAAATCGCTGTTGATTTGATGCGAACATTGGGGAGAGAGAAATTTTCTGTTCTCGGATGGAGTGCTGGAGGCATAACGGCACTAATACTGGCGGCAAGATATCCACAATACGTTGACAAGTTGATTATTTGGGGAAGCGGGTCGTACATAACAGAAAAGGAAGTAAAAAGCTTTCAAGGTGAGTTTATATCGTCTTTAAAAAATTATTATATTTTTTTTTACCTATGGAAATTATTATAAAATCTTAATCCTTAGAGAGACAAGATATACGACAGTGGCCGAGAGAGTTGAGAAATCAGTTAGAAAAAGTCTATGGAGAAGAACGTGCCGCTGCTATGTGGTCTTCGTGGGTTAAGCTGCTTTTCAGATTTTTAAACGAACGAGCTGGAGATTTCTGTAGAACCGAAATTGAGAAAATCGAAGCACCCACATTCATAATTCGCGGGAAAAGGGATCCTGTTATATCCGCTGAGCATCCACGTTTTCTTATCGATCACATCAAACGTACAAAGTATGGGATTTAAATTCGTTTCGCTCTCATAATTTAATTCAATTTCGAATATTTTAGATACCATGAATTTCCAGAAGGTACCCACAGTGTGCACATAACCAATGCAGATGAATTTAATAGACTTGTGGCTGATTTCTTATTAGAAACGTCGAATTAATTTTTTTAGTTAAAGATTTTTTTTTTTAGCTTTAAATTAGAAAAATATATTTAATCGCCTTAGGGCTTATTTGCTGAACAAAACAGGGGAAAAGGAAAAAGAAAACAAAACTTGAAGCTTCTCAGGGGCGTTTTTTTTTTGTTTTTTTTTTAGAAAACATTACATTATTTGTGATATTTTAAAAATATTTAAAGAGGCTCGAACGGGATCTGTTTTAGCTACTATAATTAGTGCCATTCAATGTATACCTTTATTATTTTAAAATAAATTGTTATACCCGATCTTCGAGAGTTGATTGGGTACGTCATTAATATGTGTATGCTTTTAAATTAAAAGTTTTAATATTTTTTATTTTTTAGGATCCTTCTACGTTCGGGTTTCTATATAAATGTATCTCTTTGAACTTCTTCTTCTTTTTCTAGCGTGTTCTTTCCCGGCTTATACCGGGGTCCGCATGTTTTGAATTTTTTCTCCATTTTCTTCTATCCACTGCATCCTCGATTCTTAGATCAGTTGCTTGGAGGTCCCTTTTCAAAATGAAATGTATCTCTTTGAACTTGTTTGCAATATATCATTTGGCATCGATGGGCTTCCTTTGAGTGTTCCACTCATCTGTTATTCTTCCGTGCACTCTTTATGTATATCTTTCAGTAAGTCACTTCGATTGTGAAGAGCTCAGAAAGCATTTAGAAGTAGTATGGAAAAGTAAGCGGCGTGTCTTACCATAAAGAAATTCTTGCTTAGCTATTAACTTTTAAAAATATTATTTTAATTCTTATACTTTTCTTTTCTTTAATTTTCTTACAGTTTTCCTTTTTGATTTTTACAAAATTTTAAATTTTGTTATGCTCATAAATCAAGTCCTTTTCAAAATTGTCTTCAATCGAGTTTTTACCCGTTTTATCCATCAAGAAGAGCATATAGTTCACATCCATGGACATACAATAAATACTGTTGAATCTGGCGGTGGGACGGAATGTTTGTTATTATTGCCTGGAACATTGGGTACAGCATGGACCGACTTTCGGCCCCAATTGGAGGGTCTGCCGCAATTATTGCCAAATTATAAAATTTTTGCCTGGGATCCGCCTGGATATGGTAAATCAATACCGCCGAATCGCGACTGGAGTACAAAGTGTTTTGAAAAAGATGCCATACTCGCGGTGAATACCATTCGTGCGCACAATTATGAGAAGTTTTCGGTATTAGGTTGGAGTGCTGGTGTTTTCACTGCGCTAATAATGGCAGGCCGTTTTCCGGAATTCGTTGATAGACTGGTAATATGGGGTGGTGGAACCTACTTAAATGAAACGGATATGAAAGCACTAGAAGGTGATTCAAAAAAAAAAAAAAAAAAAATGGTCTTTAGAAATATTTTTGTGCTTTTTCCAGTCCTCAAAGATGTAAATAATTGGTCTGAAAGAATGCGAACACCCCTAGAAAGGGTATATGGAACATCTCGTTTGGAACAAATGGTGCCCAAAAGTATTGATTGTCTTAATAGTTTCTATAGAGAACGTAACGGTGATATATGTTCTGAAGAAGCTAGACAAATTAAGGCACCAATTTTCTTACTCCGCGGCGCTAAGGATCCCTTAAGCTCTCCCGAACATGTTCCATACTTATTGGATAATTTACCATCAATTGTCAGGTGAGTGTTACATGTCTCAAAATGAAAGATTTACCAGGTGATTTTAATTATATTTAGATATTATGAATTTCCGGATGGCAAGCATAACATCCATTTACGATATCCAGAGGAATTCAATACGTTGGTAGCTAAATTTTTATTAGAAAAAGAAGAGAACCTCTTCAGAATGGATGAATAAATCGTTCTAAAGAATTACATTTTTTTTTTTTTGTGTTGGCTCTAAAAATTCATATAGACCAAATGAATTTTAATTTGGACAAAATTATCTGAGCCTCGCAGTAGCGCTCTCCCAACCACGCTGGCCAAACTTTATTTTGATTATGAAATCCTTACTTTTTGAGTGTATTTCTATTATGAAATTTTAATAAAATTTCTTTGATAATTGAAAATTATTTGAACTTAACCGCTGTACAGTGGTTGCTGCCATAGGCCAAAAATTAATAATTGAAAGTCAAAATGTAGGACTTTAAAGTATGCAGAAAGTAGCTTATATATTCATGCTCCATGACTGTGTTTTTATTTTGGATTAAAACGAACGACATTTTTTGAGAATTGAATCAGAAGTGAGAGCACGTGTTACGTTTGTTAGTTCAATCTAAGCAATTCGAAAGCGAAGCAAGTTTTGAGAGAGAAAAAACGCCGTCCAAAGTGTCGAAATTTAATAAAATAAAATGGATATTGAACATAAAGGTATTGTTTATATTCTTACGTAAGAAAGTATTATTAGCTTATAGAGAACTATTTTTAAAAAATTGTTTATTTTCGTGATCCGTTTTCTGGGATTTTGCAGTTATTATAGAAGTTTAATTAAGGTCTCAAATCAGGGCGTGCAACCGGAACCGAAACCGTAACCGATTTTAACCGGTTTATTTTCTTAACCGAAATAAAACCGAAACCGTTATTTCGTTTTTTTGGAAACCGGTTGCCGAACCGAAACACAATTTCCAACATCTTCCCAAAAATTACATTTATTTCATGGTCGCTCATTAATGCGCCACATTAACATTCAGTCTGACTGATCAGTCACCCGTGTGCATGTTTATGTACTCATGCCTACCCACCCGGCATTGAGATCCGAAAACGGATCCGCAGGCGAAGAATTTTGCGGGTTTTTGCGGACAAAACGTCCGTTTTCGGATCCGAAAACGATTCGCGTATACACACTTCGTCGCTCAGTTTGTGGCACAAGAACTTTCATTTACGAATCGCGCAAACCTCCACCTGCGGATCCGTTTTTGGACGTTTTGGCGAAGGTTTTGCGGGTTTCCTATTAGCATTTTCCTATTCGAATTTTAATAAGAAAATTTGATTGGTTTTGCTTTTACTTTTATTTGGTATTTATTTTCATTTCTGTTTCTTCTTATTCTTAAAGTAATAGCAATTGTTATGAATTAATTCAAATCTTAGGTGGTAGTTTTTTGATATGCAGTCTTTTTAATAACTAAATAATTTGTATATATGGGCATTTCCATTTTGACGTGACGTGACATTCGAACGAAAAACAAAATTTTTTTTAAATGAAGAATTGCAAATTTAAAAAAAGTTTTTTAATATTTGCATACTAATAAAGTAGCACTATGTTCAGTAAAAAAATTAGACCAATAGACCATAAGGATTTGAGTATTGAAGCAAAAAAGTGTCCTAGCGTTACGTTACGAAAAACAGAAGTGGGTTTTTGACTTAGATTACAAGATCGCAAAACTCTGCTAATTTCGCAAAACTTTTCGTATTAAACTTATAGCAATAAGATTGGAAAATATAAGAGTTCATTTTCCAAGTTTTAAAATTGTAAAATCGTTTGTCGTTCGTTTTTTATTGGCCTTAATTACCTGGCGTTACGTTACCTGGCGTTACGTTACTAAAATTTCAAAAGGGTCTTAGTCATGAAAATAGTTTTTTATTTTAACCTTTTTTCCTTTTAATTCATAAATTCTGGTATTATAAATAGAAGGGACAATAATAAATTTTATCAAAAACAATATTTAATTGAGCTTGCGTAATTAGAAGATAATTATCAACTTATTCGTTAAAGAATTTTTGTTGTTGTTGTTTTGGTTGATTCTTCTGAATGGAATTATTAAGGACGATAACTTCCATTGATCAGGTTACTAAAATGGCCCAAATTTCATAGATAAAGCACTTTTAAAGGTAATTTAAGAAATACAAATACAACAAAATAAGCCTTTACCTATGTTTTACAGAAATGAGGGCTGACTATAACCACCAATCTTCTTAAATAGTGGAATTCAGATGTGTTACTATGATAGTACATACCCAAAAATTGTTTTAAGGAACTGGGGCATTTTCATTTCCGGTAGACTTTTCTGTGGAAATGCCCATATACAATTCCCTCCATGTGTTGGTGTGCCGCACACGTGCTTTTTTTCACTAAAACAATTTACTGACTCATCCAGTCAATGTTTATGTGACTCTTAATCGTTTACATACCATGTTTACGTGACCACTTGATACGTACTTACTCGATACGTTTAAGACTATCTGTCTCTGCCACCAGTACAAACCGTGTGGGCAAACAGACTTAAGTGTGTCAAGTGAATACGTATCTAGCGGGTCGTGCAAACATGGTAAATGACGATAATAAAAATCTTACACCATGTCCTAACTACAGCCAAAGATGCACCTTTTGGAAGTTTTTAGATTTTCGGCACAAACATAATAAATAAGGTTTGTACGCATTTACACGTTAAGACATATCGATGATGAAACACATTATTTGTAGGCCAGACGCGAGGGGATGTGTCATACAAGTGTTTTTCTCCCTCCCCGTGCGTCCCTTGCTAGAGAAAATTGTTTTCACTGTATGCCGGGTCAGATTTGTGAAACATGTTTCGAAATTATATCATTTGAATACATGGGAAAGAAAGAGAAGCATTGCTTGAAGAATGAAGAAGATTGTTCCGGAACAGTTAACAGTTAAGTCTCTCTTCTTCTCACGTCTTTCTCTACTTGCTTAATTTTCTCAAAACATTTCTTCGTGAGACTGACCCTGGAATAGAGTTGGGCGCGGGATGGGATTCCCGCGGGCGGGACGGGAAAAATTTGAAAACATGCGGGATGGCCGGGTTGGGATAGAATTTGAAAAAGTGCGGGATGGGCGGGATTTTAACACGACCCCGAAATTCCCGCGTATTCCAAAATTCCCGCGGTTCCCGATATTCCCGCGGGTCCCAGAATCCGCCACTACTCTTGATAAGTTTTGCTTCGCCAAGTTAAAAGTTAGAACAGCTGCTGTTATATGGCGGGTCATGAGTAAGAGCAGCACTTTAACACAAAGGGTTATTTTGAGCTAAACAGCAACACAACAACATTGACTACAACTTTTTAAAAGAAATTGTCGACTTTTTGAGTATTTTCAAAGAATGTTCTGAGTGCTGGAGCTCCGACAAGGAGCCTTAAATACACGAATACGCCTTATGGCATTGAAAACTATTAAATCATTGTTCAGAAAATTCATTTGACTCACAAGTGAATTAAAAGGCTCTGTAAAACGCTCTTAATAAACCGCTGTGGACCAACTGTATTTCATTACGTAGCCCTGTTTTTAAATTCTCCTTTCAAGGAGATGCGTTTTTTTTTTCAGTTGGAAATTTAACAATTTCAGGGTTTGCTTTGCAAGAGATTAATATCTTGAATTTTTTTCCGCGACTCTTAAAATCTTTGAAAAACCGTAACCGGAACGAAACGATACCGAAACTGAAATACTTTTTTTCAGAACGAAACCGTTATCGAAAGCAAAATAATTTCATAACCAAACCCATGACCCGAACGTTATTTGTTTCGTTTACACGCCCTGTTTCAAATGTGTTCCCCCCGGTTCCCCTCTTAGTATTTATTTCCTAGTATTAATACATATTTAAAGTTTATAAAAATTGTAGCGATAGCTGCTTTTATCTACTATTCTTTGAGTTGTCTTCCAAAATCGAACGCATCCTTGCCGCAGTTTTTACATCAGAGACTCCACGCCATAGAAAAATTTTTCTGCTAACAATCAAACGTATGCCTTACGCTCTTTCTTTAGTCGGTAGCAATCGCCAGACGAAAACACTGCTCGAGCGGATCTGCGCTAATTTTCTTTTTAAAAAACACATTAACAAATATTTTATCAAATGGAACGCAATTAGCCTACTTTATGATCACCAAATGCTTTTGAGAAACTTCTTTAAGGCTTTTATCGTTTTTCCCATCAACTTATTTTTGTGAACAAATATTTTCAGATTTGAAATACATTTGTTCAAAGCAGCGCAAAACATTTAAAAAGTATTCTTTTGATAAGAAATTGTGGCGGTGTGGTTGGCATTGAAAAATGCATTGAACATGACACCTTTATATAGCCGAATATTTGTTATTTGTTATTTGTTAAGTTTTTCCACGCTAGTAATCTTATATTTCATTGATTTATGAAAACTATTTAATTTTTTACTAACAAGTTATGGAAACTCAAAATTTTATTGAGCGCACGCAATTAGTGTTGAAATTTTTTTCAGCGCATTCGCTCTCTTGCTCACTAACACAAATGCCTTTCCCATTTTGGAGATGCCTGTTTTACATTGAACGGCTATTATTTATTAACAAACAAGTGTAGTATGACACAGGGGTGTACGCAGCATATATAACTATATATGTCTTTCAGGAGCCGTTTCTATTTTGGCTCTTTTCAACACGGTCTTGGGTACCCACCACGGTCTTGAGTACCCACCAAAATGAGCAATTTGCTGTTAGGTACTCACCAAAAGTATTTCTCTCTCGCTCTTTTTTTGCCTGCCGAGTAACATCTCTTTCTAACTGGCGCGAAATGTCCCGCCCAAAATCTATGAGAGTGACATATACATATAGTAATATATGGTACGCAGAGAAAGAGTGCTCTGGTAGCGCTATTTTCTAGGGTGTTAAATTCAGCAATTAGAAGATATTAGCCAAAAAAAATTGGTAAATTAAAATAAGTACGCATAAAATCAAAAGGGGGCGTGGCAGTCCCATTATGGTTGATTTTTTTGCTTTGGGAGAACATATCTAAGACGTGCACCAAGCTTCAACACTCTAGGTCAAAAAATAAAAATTTTGGAAAGTGTCGTTATATGGGAGGTGGGCGTGGCAGTGATTGGATTTCAAAATGTTTTTCAGAATTTCTTAATTTGAATCTCAAAAGTGCTCCTTCCAAATTTCAACGCTCTGCAACTTCTCCTTCTATTTTTGGTCGCACGATATATGGAGCCCAGACCACTATGCGCTGGACGCATCCTCAAAGATTTAGCGGACACGGCCGTAATTCGGCATCTCTTTGAACTTGAGCATTAAATACAAAAGCTATAAACCTTATGGTGCATTTATGAAATGCCAAGAATTAATTAGAAAAATTCCCCAGTTTTAGCTTAAGTCTTGATTGCTCTTAGTCCTTCTGCCTGGTCAGAATTTTTGCACACCAGAAATTCAGTGTATTTTGTGATGGTATCCATTATGAACTGATTTTTTTTTATCCTTTGTACTCTTTTAGAATGCCTTCATATATAGCAATAAGAGTTATACAAATTTGCCTTTAGCTTTAGCTTATTTAGTCAGATTAGCCAGATTCGACTAAAGAAAATATTCCAAGATACGTTCCGAAATAAATTTATTGTCAAAAGAGTTGTACAATCCATGTTTATGGCTGCCTTGGCTCACTCAACTTGTTTCATTAGAATGGGAACATAATCATCATACTGAGCTTCATAGTAATTGCCTGCCACTGCTTTGTCTAACTTGTACTTTGATAGATAATCGCGAGTTTTGACTTTCATGCGTCCGTCGCGAGAGCTGTAGTGAAAAATTACTTGGGAATCGCTGAGAGAATCGATTACGCCAAAGAAAAACTTACGTTTTAGGAATGAATGTCTCCGTAGTTATTTTCTCTTTTTGTTTAAACACAAGGAATATGTAACGGTGTAGACCACTTCCTTCTGGTGGACCCGAGCCAACATATTCAGCAACAGTTTGCCCTGCCGAAACCTTGTCACCGGGAATATTGATTACAAGCCAGTGGCAAACTTCACCCAACGTTGGATTTTCTCGAGATGGAACATCGGGATCTGTCATTAGAAGAGTATATAATGCATTTGAATCGGCGTTCCATTTCACTTCGGGTTGATCTTTCACTTGTGTCGGTGTTAATTCTTTGCCCAAATCGACAACAGCTCCTGACGGATAACTTATCTAATTGAAGTAAATTTTCATTTGTGTGACCTTCTCCAAAAACGCCTAAACAAACCTTCGCCAACTCCTTTGGTGCTTCATCAATTATTTCTGGTACAATTCCATTTCCATCCATTTTTCATGTACTCTCGTTGAGGCTTTCTGATATTCTGCATGAGCACTTGTTTTCTCGTTTCCATTTAAGCTTATAGATTTAAGTGCCTCTGCCGGGAGATAACAAGAAACGAAAATTGATAAAAAAAAAAGATTTCACTTAAACTTAATCAAATATTTTCGAATTTCCGTTGTAATTTAACAATGATATATCTCCAACCCATCTTTAGATTACAATTATTTTTCAAATTATTTTGGCTTGTTGAAAAAATGTACCTCTTTTTCCGGTAATCTGACCCATATTTTTAACGCTAAAAATATTGGACCTGTAACTTAAAAAACCTCAAATGCATTTGGGAGAACACATAACCCAGTAAACATTATTCCTTCTTTTAAACTATTTTCACACTAAAAAATTTAAGCCCAACAGTAAAATTTGACCATCATTTATAGTCAAAAAAGACAGATTTTTTTCGAAAAGGGCTAAAAATTTAAAATCTAGAATAAAACTCCCAACCCAGCGGCCAACAGTGCCTACCAACTACAAAGTATACGAGACTGTAAGCGACCTGAATAATAATGGCTACAAAGTATACAAGATTATAGGCGAACTGCCCACCAATAGCTTACTTTATGTGGTGGTGATAGGCGTTCACTCCAAAAAAGGCCACGCTCGAACAAAAGTATACTAGGATAGTATATGAGGTCGTATGCATTACAGCCTACGGCCTACGAAATTTATTGCGGTTAATCGCTTCTGTAAGCAACTTTCAAATCTGTTTTGCTGCTTTTAGAGTATAATTTTTTACAGTTTTTGCTTATTTATAATTTGAAAAATATTTTTTAAAATATATATCTCTTGCATTTGATTTCCCCTGTGTGGGATTTGAACCTCGAACTCTCATTTTCTAGTCATATGGCTTCATAACCCGTTTTATTTCTAACTATTTTTAACTCTATTTTCATACTCTTAGATCCGATTTCACCAAGCTATTTAAATAAAACTTAAATGAAAACTTTTTTTTTATATGAATTTTGACAGTTCGTATAGAGTATATTTATATATTCCTATTTTTTAGATCTCGAAAAAGTGCTGAAATTTATAAATTATAATAGGGGACTTCCCTTAAACGTGTATTTTCTGCGAAAACTTCGAAAAGTCTTAAATCAATAAGGTTTAGGAATTAATGAACGAAGTTTTGTAGGAAAAATTTAACATTTTTCCGCTTTTTCGATATTTTCACGTTTAACGGAAGACCCACAATATTTTTAATCTCTCAATTTTGAAAGCTTCGAAAAGTGTTTAGTGGGAAATGTCTTTTAATCACAACTTTAGAGAGTATATATTTTGATTATGAAATTATGAGAAAAGTTTTTCCCTCAGACCTTTATTACGGAGATAAAACACAAACTTATCATAGATTCAAGCATTTTTCTCTTAGGAGTACCTAAAATCTTTTTTTATTTTTTTTCCGATTTCCGTTATTTTTTTTTAACTTTCTTGTCCTCGGAAATCTCTAGGAGTATCGTCATACATTATACATTTGAACCGTGTTAGAAAACAACGGATGATTTTTTACATTCCATAAACAAATCTATTGTCAAAATGCTATGAATGTTTATTTACTTAA
The DNA here is from genome assembly GCA_020466095.1 of Chlorops oryzae. NCBI lineage: Eukaryota > Metazoa > Arthropoda > Insecta > Diptera > Chloropidae > Chlorops > Chlorops oryzae. The sequence goes on along the minus strand of CM035807.1, from coordinate 34,789,502 downwards.
ATTGTGATCTTAGTATTGGAACATAATCATCATACTGGGCTTGGTAATAATTGCCCGCAATCGGAATACCCAAATTATACTTTGATATATATTGTCGGGCTTTAACATTAATGCGTCCATCGCGAGAACTGCAATGAAAATTTTCATTTTAAAATCTTTGGAACAAATTCAATATGTGTGTGAGTGAACGACTTACGTTTTAGGAATGAATGTCTCCGTAGTTATTTTCTCTTTTTGTTTAAACACAAGGAATATGTAACGGTGTAGACCACTTCCTTCTGGTGGACCCGAGCCAACATATTCAGCAACAGTTTGCCCTGCCGAAACCTTGTCACCGGGAATATTGATTACAAGCCAGTGGCAAATTTCGCCCAACGTTGGATTTTCTCGAGATGGAACATCGGGATCTGTCATTAGAAGAGTATATAATGCATTTGAATCGGCGTTCCATTTCACTTCGGGTTGATCTTTCACTTGTGTCGGTGTTAATTCTTTGCCCAAATCGACAACAGCTCCTGACGGATAACTTATCTAATTGAAGTAAATTTTCATTTGTGTGACCTTCTCCAAAAAACCCCTAAACAAACCTTCGCCAGCTCCTTTGGTGCTTCATCAATTATTTCTGGTACAATTCCATTTCCATCCATTTTACTATTTAGCCACTCGTATGCTTCTCAACGTTCTCTTAGGCTCACTGCACAGTCATCTGGTTTCTAATTACCTATATACCTATGTATGAGTTGCAACATTATACGCCGGCAAATAATGCTTTGCTTTGTTCAAACTTATCAAGTTTTTTCACATGATAATTGTGACAAAGCAATTTCTATAAATAACAATCAATGTAATTATGTGTACATAAGTATATATATACACTTATAATGTTAAGAAATTAACACAAAATTGCATACAAATTACAGTCCAGCTTGCGCAAAAAATGATTTTGAACCTGAAGTTTGTCTTCCATATTAATTTATAAACGAAATTTTAATTGGGTTTGACTGTAAACCTGTTGAATGGATTTATGTTTGTCTTTCTACGTCTCTAATTTCAAACTATTGAAATTATAAATCACATAAAAACTTGATAAGATAATGTCTCTCAAATGAACAATTAAAGATTCTCCAACAGTTACTCTCTTTATTTAAAAGCTTCGGGTCGATTAATGTTCTTTAAATGAGTCGTTGCTAGAAATTGCATGTATATACCCAGCCTGAATTTATCGCATGCGTGATAAAAGTTATGAATGCAAAACTTTTGCCTCACTTTTGCAGCAAAAGTAGTGACACATTGATTTGTAAAGAGACAAATTGGTTTATATTCGAATTATCTTCTAGTGAAAATATCATGAAAACAAGGGCTGGCTGCTGCAACAGACCCTTCTTCTAATAAAGTTTTCATTTAAAATTTCATTAACGTGGAACTTTCTACGTGGTTGGAGATATTTTCAAGAGCATTCTAATCAAGAGCAGTCTAATTGTAATAAGACTTCTGTTCCTCTCTATTAAAGGCTTTAAAGGCTCATTTAGTCTTATTTGAACGTAACTTAATTTGAATAATTTTTAAAAAAATTAACTGTCGCTTAGAATCCATTGAATTAATTCCAAACAAACTGATCTTTTCAAAATAACGCATGAGAATGAAAAAAAGGCATTTCTATATACAATTATTTTTAAATCATTTATTTGTTCATAAATTAATGTATCTACAATAGTTTTCGATACTAAACAACTTGCGTATTTGTATTATTGATACGTTTATGCATGTTTACACAGCGATTGTTAAATAATTTTCGTATGATCTGTTGCTTTGGGACTCAATATCCGCGAACAACGTGAATTATCTAACTAATTACAAAGAGTACATTTGTTTCCCAAGACTTGGCAAAAACACATGAAATATTGTATACACTTTTATTTTAAAAAAAATTCCACCTATAATCGATGGTCGCAGGTGCGGATACAAGTGTTTTATGCCATTTCACTAAATTGCCATTTATAACAAGGTGATTTAAATCATAAATTTATCGTGTTTTATTTTTAATTTAATTTTCTTTTATAAAGCTACTGGTAACGATTGGGAATGATAGAAATAGAATGGGACAAAATAAAAAAAGGTACAGGTAGGGGTATTCGTTACATTTATCAAAGCGATAGGTTATTCGGACTTAAATTACTTAATCAAATCCACTTGCTGTCTAGGTATTCAGTTTTGTTGATTATATTTCAAGAATATCGAGTTCTCAAGCCAAAAGTATTCTGAGATTCTGAATTTTTTTAAATTTCCTAATATTATATTGCGATAGTAAGTGAAGAATACCCCTAGTAACACAACAAAAATAATGAATCAGCCCCGTTCTAAATATTCCCGGGGAGTTTTTCCCTGCGGATTTGAAAAAAAATCTCCCATTCTAAACACTCTCTAGTGTATGAATATGAAGGGAGCAAGAATTTCGAGCAAATCTCATCACATTTTTTGTTTTATTGACGCTTAGGAATACTTAATTTTTACGCGGAGAAATAATTCTAGGAGAAAAATTTCCTGGGAATATTCATTTAGAATAGGGCTGAATATATTTCTCAATTTTATCAAATCATGTACGCTAGGCATTTCATTAACATATTTTTTTTTTTTAGTATTTGAGTGCTTCTTAATCGTAAAAAACAATTTAACAACGCGTTTCATATAGACCACTTCGACCGATATAACGGACCCATTTCACGACGTCATGATCAGAGTAGTTGAGCTTTGGTTCGAATACTTTTAGATATCTCACTTTGAAACCAGACGGTGCAAATGGTACTTCAAAGTTCATTGATATTGGTGGACGTGTCCATTTCTTTTTCGTATCTGTTTCCAATAATTCGATTTCAGCGGATAATTGTGTTTCCTTCATGCCCGCCATACGTTTAATTTTCCAAACGATTGCATTCTCTGATGCCTTGTATTTGGCTTTGCCTTTCAAGCATATCAACTGTACACCAGACGTGTTCAATGGTGTTGGAATTTTCACTTCAATCTTTTGTCCCAATAATGATGGTTTGAAATTGGATTTCAAGACAACTTTAACTTCCATTTTAGTACGTCCGACTTCACGTACCAATGGTATAACACGGAATGGCAATGAAATATCTTTTGTTGTTCGATAACGCATAAGTTCGAACTCTCCATCGGGTGGTATAAAACTGATTGAGTGTTCGGTTTCGAATTTGCTTAGCTTCACGCATTGATGGAACTGACAATCATCGATGACGACAACAGGTTTTCCTGAACGCGATGTTTCCGCTTCTGTATTGCCAGACAAACCACGTCCTTTCGATTCCATGACGATTTTATCGTTGATACCAAACTTGCATTCGGGCATGCCTTTAAAAGAATATTTAACATTCAATTTAAAATAAAAAAAAAAAAAGAAATGGAATATATAAATTAATTGCCGCCTACCAGACAAGTACGATTTCATTACAACTTTTCCAGCAACGTGTGCTGAAAGCACTTGTCCTTGCGGACTCATCAGCAAGTTCACGTATTCAAGTACATCGAGGAAGAGTTCGTTTCGACGATACTTAATGCCTTCTCGACGCCAGCCAATCTGACCAGTGACCTAAGAATATAATAAGACGTAGGTAGCATTGAAGTAACTTTATTCCCTTCGAAGTGTCCATTTCGTCAGCACTCACCTGAGAGGTAATTTGCATTTGCTCCTCCTTCGTTGCCGATTTGATGCCCTGCTGTGTAATAAAGGTCTTCAGAGTTCCGGAATCCGTGTTTTGAGGATAGCCGAAGTCTAAAATCTCGTCGAGCAACTCGTAAATGAGCACGAAATTGTTCTTAATATTCTCTTCGGAGATTTTTCCGAAGTACGACTGCATCACTTCGATGATCTTGAGCAAGAATTCAAATACCATTGCGGCATTGACATTTTGCTTTGTGACTGCTGCCAACCAGATATTAGCGCGCTAGAATTAAAAATGAAAAAAAAACGATTAATTGAGATAAGCAGCGGAAGTTGGGGCGTTGTTGCCCAAAATACGGGCTCGCTGGTCGGTCACTCACCTTTATGTGGAAAAAGCTGGTTCGCGCAATATTTGTCACTGGAGAACGAACTTGCTGACGTGCATGAATAACATTTACACGGAACGCATCCACTGCATTTCTTCCGATATCATCACGGTAAACTCGACTTATTAATACTTCGCCTTTGTGATTGTATACGAACAAGCCACCAATCATTTTGGCTCCGAAACTCTCTGATCCTAGTAATTCTAAATAGATTAATGACTGCCAACGGTTTATTTGTTGCTTGGAGTCGCACCAATTCACTTTTTTCCTAATTAAGATTTCTCTATAAACTATTCGTTTATTGATTTGACACCCACTTTTCGTTTGATAGAACTATTTGACGTATAAAATCGATAGATTGATATCGTTTGGACGGGAGATTTAGTTTTAATAGCTGCATGTACACGAGTCTAGTTGTCAACTTTTGGGAATATAGCGCACAGTGGTATTTTTGTAGCAGAAAGTCGATTTTCTAGCAAGTGTATTTCGAAATTCTAATGATGCCGTTTTATTCAGAAATGGTGAATTCTCTCAAATCAGAAAGCTATTTTCCAAAAGTCAAGTATTTTTTTATCATAAAAGTTATAGCAAAGTTGCTCAAGGATTTTTCTGCACAAAGCGATGCAGATTTCTACTCAATGAAGCGGTGAATCCTTTGAACATTTTTTGTTTCTTGCCCTTTAATTGAATCTTGCGCTAAAGTATAGTATTTATTCTTTAGTATAGTGAAAAAGTAATCTTGATTAGGTATATGGTTCATTAGATTTTCCGGGGAAAAAATTAATATACCTACATCGAGGTATTTGTTCTTTCACTATAAAAATATAAAAGGTAAGAATGTTTTCTTTAACTTTTTATTTTTAATTTCCTTGAGCTTACTGACCGTTTCGTTGTATGCAAATAAAAAAGCTTTTATTCCATATTTTTACCCAACGTTTCGTCGATTTGTTGTCGACATCCTCAGGGGCACAATTTTTTAGAACTGTAAAATATTTTAGTCAGACTCTACTTATGTTTCATTTGATTTATAATACATATGTAAATTTTTATATAAACTCACAGGCTTTAAATTTCTATACATATAGGTTTTACTTTTTGTCAAGTCAATATACGTAGTCAAGAATAAATTACACATTTAAGTTTAACCCAAAAATTGCAAAAATAATTAAAACCACGGAAAACATACACGAACTTAAATAAATATCACAGCTACTTCAGAAGATCACAGTGTAGACTAATTTGGCGCCGTTTTGGTCTTCCTTCGTGTTTTTCTTTCGATTGAAGCAAAAACCATTAATTTAAACAAAAATGTCACGAGAAATGTTCAATGAAAAGATCACAATGTATTGAATATTATTAGGGAAATGCACTTAAATCTTGGCATCAAACGTATGAGATTGATGTAATTTTATACATTCGAGTATGCTCGTGGAGCGAAGTGGTAGTGTTGGCGAACCGATTTGATAATTCGGGGCTTGGTTCGCATGAAATTGAAAATATTCGAATTTTCGCACGTTCATTCGAGCACGTTTTGTGAGAACGGATTTGCTCGAACGGGCATCAATTGAAAATGTAATTTGAAGAGACAGCACGTCAATGAAAAGCCTTGTCTGGCAACATTTTCACTTTCTACCAGCCAGAATTTCTTCAAAATTCATGTTTCCTCTTCCTGGCTTGATTTTGTTCACCATATCCGTGACCTTCTATCACCGAAAAATGTGTGGGGAATGATGTGATCAGAAAACACGAAATCATAACTTCCAATTGGAAGAAATATATAAATATATTAACAAATGTCTATTGACGTAAATGTTTCGAGATAAGTTAATTTTTAATTGAATGAGTACAAAACAAGCCGTGTTAACACGGCAGCCACACGTTCAATTTTTGCCTTTCAAGTTCCCATACACTCAAACTAACACACTTAGGGCCGTTTTCTCATACTTCTTTTAAGCTCTATCTGCCAGTTAAATTTCATTTTCTTTGACTTATTAATCAAATTTGTATGAAATTATCATCAGGATAATTTAACTTACAGGGGCTCGCCCCAGTTCTGTCAGAAATGAAACAGAAATGAAAAACTTCATATAAAAAAACGCTTCAGAAAATTTCTGATTCATTTCTGAAGCGTTTTTTTATATGAAGTTTTTCATTTCTGACAGAACTGAGGCGAGCCCCACAGATAAAAAAAAGATGAGAAAACGGCCCTTACACTTTTAGAAATTGAACGCCAACTTGACTTCAATTTTGCTTTCAAGCTCCGTTTCAACTTTACGTTCAAGTTTTTAACAGCTGATCATAGTTGCATAGCATTCTAAGTTGTTTCCTTGACGACGGCATTTTGAAAATAAAATTGCCTTTCAATTTATGTGCAGCCTACGTCATAGCTGCAATTTTAAAGAAATTTGACAACCAGTAGGTGTGCTCAATTTGAAAGCATATTAGTCCGGTTCTACATTAAGAGGCAAAACACGACTCACTGGATTGAAACACATGAGAGTGACAGAGACGGAAGACATTACATCTCCGTCCCTCTCATGTGTTTCTTTCCAGTGAGTCGCGTTTTGTCTCTTAATGTAGAACCGCACTTATTGATCGTGTGGCTGCAGTGTAAAGTGCACTTTTCCAATTCATCGAAAATCGATCTGCGAACATCACACCGGTACAGCAACCTATCGACACTCAAAGAACATCCCTAGCTGTTTGACTGCTGATTCAGCTAAATTTTTAAATCAAGAAAAATCACAAAGAAGTTCAATAATTGAAGATGCCCGCCGAAAATTTGGAAGAACAAGGCCTGGAGAAGAATCCAAAGCTTGAATTGGCGCAGTACAAATTCCTGCTGAGTCTGCCGGAGCACCAACAGGACGCAGCATTAAAAGCAAAACTTCTAGAAGCAATCAGAGTCGATAACATGGCGCCATGGTACGAGCACGTTTGCAATGATCTTAATTGGCCAGTGGACAAGGATCTATTGGCACGCATGAAGGAGCAAAACCACGTGGAGTTGCAAAAGCTAGACGAAGCCATTGAAGACGCTGAAGGCAATCTTGGAGAAATGGAGGTGCGCGAAGCGAATCTACGCAAATCAGAGTATCTATGTCGTATTGGTGAAAAGCAAGCGGCGGAGACAGCTTTTCGCAAAACTTATGAAAAAACCGTCTCATTGGGTCATCGTCTGGACATAGTTTTTCATTTAATTCGTTTGGGTTTGTTCTATCTGGATCATGATATGATAACACGCAACATCGACAAGGCAAAATACTTGATCGAGGAAGGAGGTGATTGGGACCGACGTAATCGCTTGAAGGTCTATCAGGGCATTTATTCTGTTGCAGTGCGTGATTTTAAAGCAGCAGCAACATTCTTTTTGGATACTGTTAGCACTTTCACGTCATATGAATTGATGGACTATCCCACTTTTGTGCGTTATACTGTTTATGTTTCAATGATCGCTTTGCCTCGAAATGAATTGCGCGATAAAGTCGTTAAAGGTGCTGAGATACAAGAAGTGCTGCATGGATTGCCCAATGTCAAGGCGTATTTGTTTTCATTGTACAATTGCCATTATGCGGAATTCTTCCAGAATTTAGCTGACGTAGAAACCATGCTACGTAATGATTACCTCGCTCATCCACACTATCGTTTTTATGTGCGAGAGATGCGCATTCATGCCTACACACAGTTGCTTGAATCCTACCGTTCGTTGACGCTGCAATACATGGCTGAGGCTTTCGGAGTCGATTCCGAGTATATCGATCAGGAGCTTTCGCGTTTTATTGCTGCCGGAAGACTGCATGCAAAAGTGGACCGCGTCGGCGGTATCGTAGAAACCAATCGACCCGATAACAAGAATTGGCAGTATCAGGCTACCATCAAACAGGGAGATTTACTACTTAATCGCATACAGAAATTGAGTCGTGTCATTAATATTTAAGCAATGCAGGCATCGAGATTTCATTTGTCTTTAGATTTTATTTAACAAAGTAAAAAACAATAAAAATAAATTTAATAAAATTCAAATTAAAATCCCTCTGAACAAACAGTTTACTCAAAACATTAAAACATTATTAAATGATCAAGGAGTAAAAATGGAAAATTGATGCCATCATGTCTATAGTAAAGTGTATTTATAAAACTTTAGCATCGTCAGCTCAATACTCCTCGACCAAAAACAGTTGTATAAAAAGAATCGCCCTAAAAATTGTCATTATAAATTGATATAAAATTACTTAACAGTATATATATATATATATATATTCGTTGCTTAGTTTCTAAATTCTTTGGAATCATCATCTTTGGATACAACTTTGACGAGTATTGGAAAAATTTCTTTAATTTTGTACTTAAACTAAATGGAGAGGACGCTTCGTTTCAGAAGCGTCTGAGAATTAAACGTGCGTTGTTGTTGTAAAGTTTTCAGGTTTTTCTTCAGTGTCGATTGTATTCGTTTTCTCATTCACTTCGATGTGCTTTTGATGGTGTTCATTCGAATCATTGACAACAACAATATCCTCTTTAACACCTTCAATTGAAGTCGAGCGTATGCCACAGTCAAGTGGTTCGATATCTCCGCAATCATCGCGCTTTTGAAGAGCAGTCATCAAATTCGTTTGTTCACTGGTGGCCGAAAACTTACCCAAATTGAGTAGATGTTGCATTGAAGACGCATTATTAGTGGCACTATGAGCAGCAAGCGGTGCAATTTCACCAACACCAGCACTAACACACTGCGGTGCTGTTAGACTTTGCTGTAAATGATTCAAGCTATTGCCAAGATTATTCGCTTGCTGATGATGACGCCTTAAGTTTTCAGCCAACCGATTAGTACTCAGATTTATCAAGGCGTTCATCATGACTTTCTGGCGCTGATAGTCCTTGCGTAAATGTTGTCGTATTTCGGTATGACAATGCTCATTGTTGGTCACTATGATGTCGCCGGTTTCCGTTGTCGTTACGCGCGCCTTGCAATTGTATTTACGCCTTCGAATAATATATATAATCAGGTTTAAATTGAATTATCGCCAGCCTCACAAATTTACTTACGATAAATTGCATTGCCAGTATTTCTTATCTTTCCTTACGTACTGTATTCCAAATGTATGACCATCGTGTACGAGCAGCGGTTTACCACGTTGACTTAGCATGAATTCCAGATTGCCTTGAAACCAATGTTCACCAGGAGCAACTGTTTTTAAAACAGGCAGTAAGAAGTCATAAAAAATTTCAAAATTGCACATCCTACGATTTCGTCAAAATAAAAAGAAATAAAATTGTTTTTTTTTTTTTCGTTGTTTCTAAATGAAAATGAGAGGACAACACACAAAAGACAAAGAGAAGAGATACATTTCGTTTCTTATATATTCTCTAAATGACCCACTATGAAGCAGTTTTTAATGATGATGTTCATGAGAATTCCCTGTGGTATTAGTAGTAATTAAAACCTATAAAAACTTTTAATTAATTTAAGAATTAATTTGTGAAACTAAATTCCCTTCATTTTTTATCTTTTCTTTGAATATTTACGATTTTCTTTAATACAATTTTTTTTTTACTCCCCATGCAAATGTATCATTTAAGGTTAACGGTCGAATTCACCAAACTGTTTAAATGAATATTTAAAACGTTTTTAATTTAAATTAAAACAAATATTAAATCATTTATCTTTTTTTTTTTTTTTTGGCTTCCACCAGAACTGCGATTATGACAGTTTAAAAAAGTGGCATCACTTGCAAATGTCTGAATTGAAGATACCATTTTTGTAAAAACAATGGAGTGGCATACAAGAACGGGAAACTTTTCGTTTAAAGAAGTGGGATTGTTAAGTTTCTACCAAAACATCGTTTTCAGAGTCACTTCATCCTAATCTATTTTGGCCAAAATTGAAAAACTTTTCGATGTAACTTGTTTTTCTATCGCACTGATATTTACAGTTATTTAATTCAACTCCTGAATTACTCTAATCATTTGTTAAATGGATGTTGAATCAAAAAGTGAAACAAAAAAGTCAAAATTTCAATTTAAATATTTATTCAAAATTTTGGTGAATTCGGCCGCAAGTCTTTTAAAGTTAGATCGTCTCAGAGTGCTTAAAATACAGGAATATTTTCTATCGAATCATATACGGATATGAATTAGTTGGCCGGCCCATTGGACTTAAACAATAATTATTGATAGCTTCAAGACCCTAAAACGATGGCCTTCCCAGAATTTAGATCCCTAAATAACCTGATATCTTAATATATAATCCCATACTGGTATGAAAGAAAATTGTATTGCCTGAGAAGTCAAGTAAAATAATTTTGTCCTCTTGATGGGCAATCTTTTTACACAAAGAAACGCCGTAAAAAATATCGAAAATATTTTAAAATTCTTTCATTTTAAATACCTATGTTAACACAGATTATTCGCGCTTATGATCCATGAAATATTTCGGATTTTGGAAGAAAGTTATTGCTAGGATAATGCTATCTGTCGATTGCAATCCATAAGATAGTACTATGGGAAACCATAAGGCGGAGAATTTCAAAACTTCGCATATAGTACAAAAAGAGAGTCTTTGATGCAATATTGCTGAGTTGGAGCTTTCGGTCTCGGAATTTTTAATGTTAGCGAACATAACCTCAAAATGCTGCAAGCACGGCTCTGGTTGATAATTTTTTTTTTTTGTATGCACTTACCTTTGAGCCTTTCGGACGATAATCGGAAATCATCAATAAAATTATTTCAAGATTAAAAACTGTATTTTTGTAGTTTTTGTTGTTTTTTTTTTTCATCCGAATTCTAAAAATTTTCTAAACAACATTCCTCGTTAGACTCTACGCTTGCCAGATGCGCACACTTATCTAATATAGAAATGGATATTTACATATTAACTTTCGTTGTTTGCGATTTAAATTTGTGTGTGTGTTTTTGCGTTTGCATTTGTGGTTACCGCCTACGAACTTATGTCCTAAATTTTCTCCATTTTAAAATGCTGTTGGCCGTCATTAGCATTTGGTGGCGATATCGTTATTGAATCGATCACTTGAGCCTGATGGTGCGCCGCCTCGTGTTCAGATTCGTTTTGTGAGGACAAACTACTAACTTCGACTAAGGACCCGTTGTTGGTTGATGGATTTATTTCGGAATTCGGTGAGAGCGCAGCATTGATAACAGCGATGTGTGAATCGTTCAGATTGGGCTCGTTGTTCATATGCAAATGTGACGGAGATCTTTGTAACGAGTGCATCGCATTGTTATTCGTTGATTCGCCTTTAATTGTCGGTGAATTGCTGAGCGTTCGGCCGTGTTGATGTGATGTATTGGACGTTGTTGAGGAATGCATTAGAGAAGTGATCTCTAAATGTTGCGGGTGTTGAGTTAAATGCGGGGAATGCTGTTCTTGTTGCTGCTGCTGCTGCTGATGCTGTTGCTGCTGATGTTGCTGTTGCTGTTGGTGGTGATGGTGGTGATGATGCTGGTGTTGCTGGTGTTGTTGATGTTGCTCATGGTGACTTGACGGCGGGGGCAACATGTTTGGCATATGCATTAAATTGGAAGCGTTAAATACATTTTGTATTACACTATTGTTGCCTCCACTGGATGACAGTGGTGCTATCGTCAAGGGCGGTTGATGGTGGCTTGCAGACGGCAAAAGATGATGCGAATGCGTAAATAGTGGCGTATGGTGTGTTGGTGGTGGCGGTGGTGGTGGTGGCGGCTGCTGCACCGATTGCTGGGAACTATGCGCATGCATATTGTGCGTAAATACATTTGGTGCTACAGAATTATGAGATAATCGGGTTATGCTGTGTATGGTCGTATTGCATAGGCCACTATTGCTGGCAATGGCCGTTGCGTTCGCATCATCTGGACATGCACTAGTGGATGCTTGGCTTGAGCTAGACGCCGGTACGTTACTTTCTGTATATCCTCCACTAGTATTTCCCGATATTGATGTGTTGCTGGGTGGTCCATTGTTGTTAGCGCCAGCGGCATTGACAGCGCCACCACGCATGTGCGGCGGATGATTGTGCACACCAGTTGCTGATATTATGCGGCCCTGGTGGGTTATGCAACGGGCTCGGCACATACTGACGCGATACGATTTACATAGCCAGTATGTTTTCATGCCTTGTTGTGTTGCAACGGTATTGTTGCGATTGAAAACGCAATTTCCATGCAGCAGAGAGGTGGACGTAAGCATAACAAGGTTGCTGCCGCCTAATAGAAGAAGAATCATTTTTCAAATCAATTCGGATGCAATCGTCGAGCAATCATCGTGGATCAGTCAAGCGATCGAACGCAGACACGCAGCATAAAAGACATAATGCATTAGTGAAAGAGGCTTAAAGGTATCTACTAGGTGCGCAATCTAGAGGTCTAAATTTATACAAGGCATGAACTTGGATTTCAAGTATATTTTTTTCCTAAAATTTTGGGTGCTTCGAATTTTGGTTTTTGTGCATAAATTTATCTTATTGTGGCGAGTTGTTAACACAAAAAGTAAAAAAAAAAAAAAAACGGAAATTGCGTATGGTTAAATCATATTTACAAAAGCAATATAAGAAGACAGTAAGAAGAACCTATGGTTTTTGTAAGTCTGAATGGTTTGTGGAATAAATTTTTCATTAAAAAAAAAACTTAAAATATCTTCTGGAATATTTGAATGTTTCATTTTTCGAACATGAATAAACACAATGTAAATGGCGTGTGCAAAACTTTCAACATAATTGTGCTAAAATTGAGTAAATAAAACATAAAAAGCTACGGATTGGAAGTTCAATGTTGATGAGAAATTTTATGAAGTAAAAGTTCAACAGAGCTTTAAGTTCTAAATCCAATAATATAATTGTTATTAACATGGTCTAGTGCTTTCTATGAGATTGAGCCGTTTAATCCTTTATATTACCTTCTTTAAATGTAATGTAATATAAATCTGTATATTTAGGAGTAAAGCATCATCAATTTAACTTTAAATGAATTTTAAATTACATAGCCGAATAAAAGATTCAGACCTCGCGGTCTTATTGCACTTACAATATGTTTTTGGGGTTGCTGAGTCCAATCAGCTGCAAATTAAGCCATAACCTCAAAAAACCATCCTCGAGTCGAATTTTTGGGCTTATTTTTTGAGGCTATGGCAAAACCTAGACCCGATGGAGCTATACAGATCTCAAATTTGAATTCAGCGACGCCGAGAACATATGGACCGTTTACTTTGAAAGTGGAGATATTAAAGAGTGCATGTCCATTACCCAGCACTCGCCACCACCCAGCAAAACTGCGAAGTCTTTAGAATGGGTAGCTTAACACGAATCCAAAAACTAAATTAACCCACGGCCTTCAATTTTCCCTCAAAGCCGCTCAGAACCGGAAAATAGAAAAATGGTGGTGCACCACTTTCAAAGTAAACGGTCCATATAGTAAGTGTAGTAGGACCCCTGAGTCTGACACTTTTTCCTATCTTTTAAGTGAAAAACTAATTATCATTTTTTAACAGGTCTGTGTAGGACTCCTAAAAATATTATCCTCATCAACTGCGTAACAGACCTAGTAGACAAAGGTTAAACTTTTAACATTTTCCTAAAGTCAGCCTCTGTGCCGTATGTGGCTGAGGTGCAGATTTGCGAAGCGAGAGGCCCTGGGACTCCCAGCTGAGGTCGTGGATGTTTGTGTCGTTTTTCAGTTTCTATTTTTCTTCGTTTTCCCATTGTACGTGGTATCACAACGGGCCCATTTGCCGCCTAAGTGTGTCACCCTTGGTGGCAGCCGCACTAACCTAACCTAACACTTTGCTATTTTATTATCATTATATTTTCATTGGGAAATATTTTTTCCAAAAAAAACTTTTTGAGGAAGTTTTATATTTATCTCTGGATTTATAAGGAACCATCAGTCCATTGGTCTGTAAGTATACAGCCCTATTCTAAATGATTACCCCGAAATTTTTCCCTAGAAAGCATCAATAAAAGAGAGAAGCTGATGCCTTTTGCTTAAAAATGTTCGAAGTTCTTCCTCCCTTTATAATGCCTTTCCAATGTGCTTAGAATGGGACAATTTCTTTAAATCCGCCGGGGATAGTTCCCCGAGAATATTTAGAATCGGGGCTAATATTATCTTACTTTACAGGATCATTCTTAGTCAATAGTTCACAAAGCGTTCCCAATTTTCCTTGAAAATTCGGGTGGATATTGATAGCAATTTTATACAGTTCGCCCCAGAAAAAACTCCCCCTCTAAGTATCTAATATTCAAAAAATATGATTCCTCCTTCTAATAAAATCAGCCCGATTCTGAATATTCCCAGGGAGCGAATTCCCGGAGAGTTTATTTATGTCGAGACTAAAATTACCCTTCTTTAAATAGATAGGGTAACGAAAATTATGGATATGGGTCTAATATCCATTCCCCATCAAATCAAATATATAAAAAAGAAGAAGTTTACTCTCAAGAAAAGTAAATTCACCGGAATTTGTTCCCCGGGCATATCGTTAGCTTCGGATAGAAAGGGCGTAACTCATTTTTTTTTTTAAAACGAGATTTTTGCATTTTCTGATGGTCGACTCTCAAATACACCCCCTCCAAAAAAATTGACGACCTTTGATTGAAAATACCGAAGTTATAGTTACTTTTAAAAAAGCCCTAACTCATAGCGAACAATTTTGCGAAAGAAAAAAGCCCTAACTCACAAAAAGACGTTCAACTACGCCAGTGATGGCGAGACCTATAAATTAACATTCATAACTGTGCGTGTGCATTAGGGTGATGACTTTTTTTGAAACTCTTTTCCTGTATCATAGTACGATGAACTTTTATTAAAGACTTCATAAAATACTAATTTTAAGGTTATTTTGTAAAAAAAATGTCACGCATCAAGTCATTTGAAAAATTTAATTTTTGATTTTTTTCCAAATTTTTGATGTTACTGTAAGCAGAGTAGTAAGCAGAGGGGTCAAATGTAGGACCAACTACCATTATTTTTTTTATTCCCAACATTTTATCCAAAAATACCTTCCCCCTATCTCCACTCCTTCAGGGGGCTCCAATACAAAAGTAATTTTTTTAATGAATTTTCCCCCCACTGTCCTAACTAGCCCCAGAGTGCCCCTAGAGGAGTCAAATGTTTGACCGACCCCCATTAACTTTGTCTCATTAACATTTTTTCCCAACATACTGACCCCCTATCTCCCCTCCTTAGGGGGTCACCCATACAAAATTATCTTAATTTTATCACAATTTCAGACAAAATGCCTGTCACTACAGTCAAACCCCTCCTAGGGGGCTGATATATATGACCGACCCCCATTATTTTTTTACCCCAAGTATTTTCTTTAAACATACCTACCCTCTATCTCCCCTCCTTAGGGGGGTCCCCATACAAAAATAGGCTTAAATTAAAGAAAAATGCCTCACGAACTTCAATCTATAATATAGATGCCGTAGGAACAAGAACGAGCATGTTCAGTATGTATATTCGAAAAATTTACACAAGTACCTTTTAAACGAGCCTAATATGAAGAATATTGGATTCGTTTTTGGTATGTTTTAATAATATGTTATAATTATTATTTTTTTTTAAACTGAATTTTGGGTTCCATCCCCTAACTGGCGAAATAATGACCCTAGTAGAAAAAAAATAAATTTTCTACTCAAATGCCGCAAACCTCAATCTATGACGAGTTTTTTGAGACTATAACCATTAAATTCGGTTAGTGGTTTCTATTCATAAAATTAATTCAAAACAAATAGTTTTTGGAACGCATTATTCCCTGTTTTCACGTTCCTTTCTTAAGTCTTTGCATGCCTCTCTTGGTCTGTATGCATGCAAAGACTCAAGACACGAACGTGAAAACAGTGAATAATGCGTTCCAAAAACTATTTGTTTTGAATTAATTTTATCAATAGAAACCACTAACCGATATTATTGGTTATAGTATAGTGCTGGATCGCATCTTATAATTTTATTTATATTTTAAACTTTGCGTACAAAGACCTAACTCACGTGTTTTGAACGAAAATTGATATCAAAAAGCCCTAACTCAGAAAACTGCTCGAAACACAGAAAAAATAAAAATTCAAGCCTAAAACAAATTTCGTGCGTAGTATTTAATTGACTTTGCGTTTAAACTTTTTTTAAATATCTAACCTTTGCGATTTTATGAAGTTTTTTCCTTCTCCTGTAAAGTAGCAAAATAATGAGTTACGCCCTTTCTATCCGAAGCTATCGATATTCAGAATCGGGCTGAATATTTTTGATGAGATCACTCTCTGCTTATAAGTTCCTTCTCCTTGTATTTTTCACGGTGCTTGCATCCGGGGATGCCTTGACTGCTTAAGTAAAACTTATCACCTATAATATAGTAAAATAACTTTTGTTCGATGGCTATAGAGATGGGTACCTAAGAATATTTCGATGGGATAATTTTGCTCCTATTATTTTCGAGAGGTTTACACTAACTAATAAAATTCTACTGTGATACAAATAAGTGTAGGTGTTCACACTGATACAGATAAAAGGCAAGTATATTCTACATGACTTTCTTTCAAAATAATGTGGACTCAGGAAATGCTAATAAGTTAAAAATTTGATGCGATTATGTTTTATAGAATAAAATGAGAAAATATGAAGCGAGCAAGCAAATGAAGTGCACACATATAGCAAAACAGAGTGATGGAATATAATATATTCATGCTTTTAACATAAAGTAATGAGGCGAACTATTCGGTAATGAACAAGAACCTACTTGGTGGAATTTCCATGTGATTTCCGAAATTCTTCGAGTAATCATTTGGCATATGAAGTTCATTGGGATATTCGGTTTGCTGAGATGAGCCAGCAGAATTATTGCCACTTCCCGAGTTCGTGTTGCTATTATTATTTTTATATATATTGTAGTCGAAACCGAAAGGTGCGCCAAAAGTGTTCCGTAAGGACGCAGCAGCAGCAACTGCTGCTGCCGACGCCGTACCGCCTTCACGGTAATCTCGTTCAGCATTGGAATGCTCACGTTTCAAGCTCTGCAGATCATAACGTGATTCGACCATGGAAATTGATGGCAGCAAGAAGTCTTCATTGCTCATCGAATCCATTCCAGTGGCACTTTCATTCGCATCGCTGATATCACTATTTTGATCTGTCGCTGCCGAGGCCAGAGAACGTCGCAATTGTTTCCTTGAGAAGAGTGGAGATGATGTTTCGGATCCACTGAAATCCGCTTGGCGTTTTAAGGCAGCATTTGCGACATGGTAGCCCGTAATATAGTTGATTGCTGGGCTATTTTCTGATTTAATATTTGCCTGATGATGCCCCAATCCGCCAGGATATGAAGGAGTGGAAGGCGATGCTGTACTCGGCGAACGAGGACGATTTGCATTGCTCGCATTTTGCTTAGGCGTACTCAATGATGGATTGGGATTCGCTTCATTGGCATTATCACTTTTCTCTTCAGCAGGCGTTTCGGCATTTGGGGCATTATTTTCATTATTATTTCGACTCTGTTCATCGGGATTGTTCGTTTGACTAGTTGATTTCTCGGAGGATGTCGAAGCTGCCGATGAGGAGGAATTTGTTGCTAGCCCTTTAATTTGCAAAAGCTGCCCAATTTTCATAAATGACTGCAATTCAGCGTGTTTAACATTGACGACTCCTTGGTACATGAATTCCAGAAGTTCGCACATTATATTGAATGTCACATCTTTGAGGATAACTGAAAGGATCAAGAAAAAGTGCTGAATATAAGGATATATGTAAGTATGTATAATAAAAATTAGTACATTAGAAAGTGGTAAAAGAAATACGAAATTAGTGAGATTTTTACGTCGATATCAAGAATTTTTTCAACCAATATCAACATGGGATACAACAGTTCTTTGGACATTAAGGACAGAAATTTAATAGATATTTGAGACCTACACATTTTATCTACGGGTAGGTCAGCCATATATCTGAGATTATATGATCAAAGTGCTAAGTAATCGTTATTATATTTACTTAACAGGGTCACGCAGGCCCAGAAGACATTACTGAAAGAAAATGAGCTATCATGGTGACCAGCACATTAATATATGTACATACTTATATCTTCATTATTTTAGCTGAAGCGAAGCTGTTTGGGAAAAAAGGTTCAAGGACAGCATCCACTTAAAATGTTTGAGAATGCTTATGAGCACGAAATCAGTTCATATGTTGACTCTGACTATCTTTCCGCTCCTTTATGCATTTTTAGTTGAGGATACTTTTGCAAAATTACCCTTCTACCAAGCCCACTTATCAAATACAAGTCATTTACCATTAGAGTTCATAAAACCAGTTAAAATTTAAAATTTTATAAAAGTATCGCGAATAATTTCGATTTTATACCAACTTTCATGATTTTCTTTAACAAAACCCGGTACTAAATATAGCCCGCCTAAAAATAGCCCGATCGATTCCATTCTCGAAGTTGTTCTTATTTATATCTCCGCCGCCAACAAAAGTAGCGAAGTCTTGTTGAAAGACATCTCAACTCATTTGATAAGAATAATGTAAGCAGGCAGACAGAAAGACGGATGAGCAATGCAATATTGAATATCCTGGGAACCTTGATCATATCCGTATGCATATACCACTTATATGGTAACGGTCTATCTCGAGTAGTTCTGGACTTTAGACACGCGTAGACACCCAAAAGCTATATGTTTTAAACTCAATAAAGTGTGTGGCGGATATAGAAATGGGCATGATCGGTACTGACTCTAAGAGCTGTGATTAGGTACATGGAATATACGATTTTTGGTCTTTTCGATACTAATTGAAGGTGAGCAAATATATCGTTTTTTGACTAAATCTTAATCGTGATGAACTGGATTTTTATGATATAAAATGAATGGAATAAGGTAAGGTAAGTAAGGTAAGGTAAGGAAGGTGTGGCTGCCACTATGAAGGGTGACACACTTAGCCCTAACATCGGCCCGTTATGATACCACGAGGAAAGTAATACAACACAAATTTCTCCAACTGAACTGGGAGTTGATCCTAGAACCTCTCGCATTGTAAGTTGGCATCTCAACCAACTACGCCACGGAGGCCGTAAAATAAGTGAAATAAAGAAGCTAGTAAATAAGGAAATTAAATTATAAAAATATGTTCAAGAAAAGACCGGAAATAGTAAAGCTTTGAATACTTCAAAATAGACTTTACACATTAGACTTCCTGGAATTTCCATATTTTGCAAGCTGAGTTTTATAAAATGATAAACATTTCTACAAAAAGTCAATACTAAGATCCCAAAAGAGGTCACAAGCGTGCACATGTACCTATATTACGAAGATGTTATCTCTTACAAAAAAAAAGTGCATACGAATACTAAATCAATATATAAATTAAAATTATTCGATAAGAAATGGAAGTCTTCGGAGGAGCGAAATAATAAACGATTGAAACAAATATGATTAAAAGCGAAAAACAAACGAATCTCGATCTATCGAATATCTCGGAGTGTACATATAATAATTTCTGCTGTGAGCAGCAAAAACACAGCTACATGATCATCGTACATCGAACATCCAATCTACTTAAAAACAATATTATCTCTTGTGCCCAATAAGAGTTCAAAAAATAATGGCACCTCTACTGGCAGCACTTCCCCCTTTCGCGAGCAAATTGGAGCAATATATACGATTTTTATTTAAGTACTATTTCCTATAGTAACTATACTCGTGTATACACGAGAAATAGACAGATAGAGAGAGAGAGAGAGAGGGAGAGAAACTATTCAATTCAAAGACCTAGTAAGATTTGAGGCCACGTTTTTTTCATTTTTACTATAAGTATTTTTCTATTAGACTCGGTCCGCGTTTAAATTTGATCAAATCAGATTACATGAGACGTGTCTCTAGGGTGCGAGGATCATCGGTCCGCAATTGTAAGCGTGCTCAATACCAACAATATTAGCGATAAATAGTGTATACTCATCTCAGACTCATATGAATATATGATAGTTGATAATCTTCTCCAATGTATTGGAGATTATTTTGTTAAAAAAAAAAAAAAAAATGGGAAAAAATAAATAAATAATACAAATATAATAAAACGTGTACAGTACACGTCGTTGGCGACTACATCGTCGCGTTTATACTGTATGATGTTTTCAACTCAGGCATCATCAGAAAATAGAAAAATTATTGACAATCCAATTTATATGTACTTATTTCAAGATAAACTTCGGACTAAAGTTCATTGAAATTGTGATAAATCCTTATAGACAATCGTCGTTGTTTGCCATTAAATGCTGCGCATCGTCGAGGAGCTTCTTTCGAAAAGCGATCAGAAGAAGAGAGAATTCTCAGTAATGTTAAGAAATATCGGGAGGAAATGGGTTTTTGTTTTTGTTGTTGTTCTTCTTCTTTCTTCTTTCTTATTTTATGTTTCTCGAGAATTATCACAATCATGTATGATGGACATTGAGAGTCTCCGCCCATAGGCGCTCTAGTCCGTCGCTCGCTTAAGCCAATGAAATCACATTTAAAGCCACAGAAGAGACTTTGGAACGATGCGATGATAAAAATTTATCGAATCACAAACGAGAATGATCAACATTGGTAAATAAAAACCGATGAACAAAAGTTCTTATCGCGAGACGTAAAAAAACCGAAAACAAATACATAAAAATAAAAACAAAAACAAAAAACACGACTGATGAAACATAATCAAAAGTTCAACTAACGATGACCAAGTTATCTGCTCAATAATTTCTGTTACAGTGCTGAAAAAATCTCCGATTAAAAAAGTTTAAGGGGTTTCGATATGATGGGATTGAAATGGAAATGATATAGTTTTTATTTCCTTTGAAATTTACCCTTGTTATACCGGAAACTCTTTAGTGGTCCACAAATTTTCTGACGCCGCACAAGCGACCCTTCGAAAGTAGTTCGCAAAATTGATTGGTTTTTCATAAATTAATGTTAATTTATCTTCCAACAGTTACTTTCTTTTTCAAATTTAAGTTTAGAACCATTTGTACCATAAATCTTAGGCTTGTCAAACGCGACTGGTCGTGTATTCCCTCCCCAACTTATTATGCGAACGACGTTTGCGAGCCTGCATGAGGACCACTTTTGGATCGAGATTTTATTGCTTTTGTGTGTCCGTATTTAACGTCTAGGGTACAGTTGGTTATAGTTCGATTCTCTTGAAGACGAAATTCTCTAATACCCTTAGATGGCATAGTTCAGGCCCGTACAGGCCCACCGGGCAAACGGGCGAATGACCCGTGGTCCCTCAAGGTAGAGGGGCGTCATTTGGAAGACACGTTAGAAATTATATGTATACACCCCCACGTTCACGGCCCTCTTGAGATCCTTGAAACTTTCAGCATTAAAAAAAATTGTTTTTAAGTGCTGAAATTTGATGTAGTAGAGTTCCAGTTTTTAACCACCAGGGCCCTTTGTACGAGGTTCTCAGTACGAATCACATTTTCAACACAATAAATTGATGAATGCAACGGCTCCTGGAGTTTCCTAATCATATAGTATAGAGGCCCTTCAACTCGTCTGCCCGGTAGGCCCTTTGGGTCCCAGTCCGGGGCTGGCTTAGTTAGTGAAAACTTCAAAGAGCAATGCTTTGAAGATTGAATAGTAACACCGTTGTTTCTGTGTGATTATATTACAGCAGAGTCTGGATAGAGTGAAATAATTTATGCAAGGCAGGGGCGGACTGGGGATCAAATATCGAGGCCAAATTTGTTCATATGGACAATTTTCTTACTGGTAACGTTACAGTAACGTCCGTTTTTTTTTTTTTTTACATGTTTCACCTCAACATTGACGAAACGCAATGAAAACACTAAATTTTTTAACCCTGGTGTTAGAAATAACTAGACCTACAATTCGTTCTTTAAAATATTTTTGATTGCGCCTAGGGTTTAGGAGCTATAAGTGGCTAAAGATTGCTGGTAACGTTACAAAAATGGAACTTTTGTGAAAATTGGCCATATGCTTTATTTGGTTTCAAATATGTATGTACATATATTTGCGAGTAGAGTTTAAAAATTTTTTTTGTTTTTTTGCTAAAAACTTTTGGAAAAAATTCAATGGGGACGTGTTTCTTACGTTTTCCTAAGCATTTTTGATCGGTCTTCTCGCGAAAAGTTAGAATCCCAGCATAATCTGCATCATAAGCGACAATCCTTGTGTTCACACTACCGAGTTATTCACTCTGTCCGGAGTTCACACTATCCTAGCTAAAAGTCAAACAGTACTAGAGATTGGGTATAAAATCAAACTGTTAGTAGCTTTGTGGTCACGAAAGGTTGACCAAATGACTTTGTTAACTTGGTACAGCGGGGATCAGGAGCTCCACGGTCTGAAGAACCGTGCCTGATCGCTGGCCTCCTTGTGGGAGCTTCGCTGAGGCTGTAGTTGTTGATAAGATGAGCTAGCACCTCCACCACATTACATATGTGGAGCGGAATACTCAAAGTCAAGTTATGCCCGTGATGGCCATACTGACTCAAAACATCCAATATAATTACCTTGACCATCATATTTGTTTTACACAGAGGTGTTCTGTTTTTTAGGCGCTTGTTCTGCGTATTTTTTTTCTTCTGGAAAATAGCGAAAATGTTCTGTTTTTCTTCGCGATGCAAATCAAAAAGATTCTAACTGCAGAAGCTTTTACACTAGTCAATTATTGACAATAATTGAATTTAATTTTAACTTACCAGGTTCAAATGCCCCAACTGAAAAGATATTTTCTATTTAAAATAAATCTAATTTACAGTGTTTTTTTTTTTGCCGCGATTTCGTTAGTAGTTTTGGGTTAGGGTGGTATTGGTGACATAAGGAACATTTTTGAAAATTTTTTCTCAGCTCTAGTTTTGGAGCTACCATCGATTTTGTGAAAAATCTTCAGTTGTTTAACTTTTACGGAAAAAATAGATAGCGCTTTATTAACTTACTAGGAGTGCCAGTTGCGGTCGACATTCGACCGCTCTAGAAAAAACTTTTTTTTTATCAGTACCTATTTTATTTTAAATTTATAAAATTTTTAAGAGAGAACAATTTCTTTATTCACAACATTTTTCGTAAAAGTTGTGAAATCATTAGGCAAATAACCCTATAGGGTGGAGTTTCAGATTTAAAAATCCGCCATTCATAAATTGAGCGAACTCTGCAGGCGGCAACATGCAGCTGTCCCTGCTAAAATACTGATGTTCTTACACCGAGAGAAAAAGGTAGTTATATTAACTGAAAAAGCAGGTTAAAATAACCGAGTTCACCGTTAATTTTAGCTTATGTTAGAGCGGTCAATTCAACATACAAACACAGTCAATAAGGAATAACTACCTGATGGTAATGTTTTAACATATCTTAGGCTGAGGTTAAAGGTCAACTGTGCACCATCGACTTTGCGAAAAAAAAATGTAAATTTTTGCTTTGACTTTTTTTATCTTCTTTTATTAATATTTTTTTTTTATTAAATTAATTATAATTTTTTCTTTATTTATTTGTTTCTATTTAAATCTTTTTCTCTTTCATCTCTTTAAATTTTCTCGCCTCGGCCGAGCCTTGAACCGCAGACCTCCACTTCGCTGGCGAACGTCTTAACCATTACGCTAAACGAACGAATTTAATTTGTTGGTCAAAATGCTCACTTGAGCTTATGGTTGCTCAAGTTTTGGGGAACGTGCTTAAGGAATTGTTTCACTCCCAAAATTTTTTGCTTGAAAATGAACCATTAAAAAAAATTTAAATAAATTAAAACCTTAAAAATTTAGGAGAAAATTTTTTTCTTCCAAAACAACTACACTCTGAACAAAAAAAAACTGTAATTAAAATAAAATTCAGAAAAATTCCCGCCGCCAGCAGGGATAGAACCCCGAATCTCACGACTGTCGAGTCACAGCTTAAACAACTGAGCTATCGAAAACTCCGGAGACGGTTGCTCAGAATGCGAACTTTTACGTCTAAGTGAACGAAAGCGAATTTGAACATAAAAATTAACTGTTTTTCAACTGTTCATTTGACTGCCTTTTTCAGTGCATTTAACGCGGAATACAGTTTATTTGACCACTCTTACTTTAACTGTTCTAAGTAGTTGATTTAACTGTTGTTATTTCTCCCGGTGTAAAAATATACTATATTTTAGAAGAGGAGAGCCCGTGCCAAAGATCCTCAAAGAAAGAATTTTGAGTTTAAGGTGGCAAATGAACTTTGCCCTTGTGGCAACATAAAGTGAAAAAATTTGTATTCCTATTAATTCAAAGGTTCAAATTAGCGCGGAGCTTCATTCAAAGCGCACTTGTATGAAGCTTCCAAATTGTTAATTTCGTGATCGTTTTCATTTATTAACTTTTCGGCTTCATTTATTTTCAATAAAAACGTGCCGATGCACTGAAATTACAAACGCCAACTAAAAAAGATCACTCTCCCACATATTGCAAAAATATTACAGCAATGCTTATTGAATTTACGCAAAAACAAAAAAACAATCCAAACAGATAAACAAAAATTCAAAAATATATCTGTAACTGTTTTTCTATTGTCTTTGATTTTTCTCTGCCTCTCCTAAGAGCATATCACAATGAACCATAATCCCAAAATATTACACGAACGCAATGAATTTACGCAAAAACAAAAACAAAAAAAAAAATCCAAAAAAAGATCACTAAAATTCAAACACTTTGATTTTACTCTTCTTCACTCAAAAAAATCATAAAGGTGCAAGAGCATATCACAAAGAATCAATAACGAAAACAACAAAAGCCACTCACACATAAGTGCATTTCGACAGTCTTGCTATTTAAAGAGCATGCAACAACAACACTATGGAAAACTTTATACATGAATTGTAGCCTTAGTTTTCAACCATCATTTTGGAATTTGTAAAATAATAAATCATCTGCAAAAAAATATTTTTCCAATGGCGTTTTTTGTATAAAAATCGCTTCAGTAGGATCGCTAAACAAACGCGGAAAAGATTTGTGTTAGCGTATTAATATATAGTTTATGGTTGGTTGCGTATCAAAGCCAATACCTGGAGGTGAAACTGAGTATTTGAAGATAATCCTCAAAGGTACTCAGCATCACTCGCACAATTACATAGAAAATCGTAATATTTCCTTAACACTTCATGGTCTAGTTTTGTTTACAAAATTTCCTTCTTCTTCGTTCCTTGATCGTAGAAAATGGCTGCTCCTAGGAGGATCATAGGGCGGAAAGGCCATCAGAACTAATTTCTCCCTAAATCAGTGGCTTCTAGAAAATACTGCTGATAGGTGCTAATTTTCCACAGTGATATTGAGCAATTAAACATTAACCCAAAAAATTTGGGGGGCTAGAGGAATTAGAGAGTTTGGACCAAAAACTAAAAATCGAAAAATTTATGCTCCGATGGAATAAATTTGAATATAGAATAAGCGAAAAATGCTAGAATTTTGGCGAAATTTTCAACTCTGCTCTTGTAATGATATTGGAATAAATAGATGAACGCAATTCGAAATCGATTGAGAATATATGAAGAAATACATAAATAAAAAATTCTTACAGAAGATAAAATGGATCATTATTTTCAAGGCAAAACAATTCCACCAAGATAAAGACTAATCAAAAGCGTTTTTTGTTCTAAGCGAATATTATTAGCCACAAAACTAAACGTTTGCTCAAAAGTTTTATATCAATCAGGCTATCAGATCTCTTAGCTAAAATCTATGGTTCGAAATTTTTAGTTGGAGTTCATATGGTTCTACCTATAAACTTAAAATACCGTGGGCCCTTTTTAATAAAATTCTTTCAGTGAATCGAATGAATTGAATGAAGCTACTGTAAAAGGGTAACAATGCCAAAAGAAATTAAATTAAAACCTTTTTGGTATAAATAAAGGGAGAGAAAATAGAGACCTTTTCGTATGAATTATAAAAAAAAATTTATGCATAGAGCAAACAGAAATGAGAGATATTGCCTCACAATCTGATGGCGAGTTCAATCCCCGGTCAGGCAAGCGTCAATTTTTTTTTTGAGTAATAAGTAGATAATAATAATATATTATAATAAAAAACTAAGAGGAATAAAAAGCTTGCAACCAAACTTTTTATGGAAAAAAATAAGAAGAAAGATTCCAGCAGCCCTCATGAAATTCTTGAAACAGCACGACATGACGACGACACACGTTTTTGATGGCAGGATCGATATTTCACTTTATGGCTGGCGAATATGTTTTCTCCTTCCCGAGTAGATAAATTTTTCCTCTTTCCAAGTTCAAAATTTACTGCTGTTAGAGAAAATCGAACTATCCCAGTAAAAAATAGGATTACTTAAAGATTAATCTTGGATTACTCCTTTTGTAGCAATGGATTACTCCTCAAATCTCCGATCCTCATGTATTTTGTACTCCTTTTTAGCATAGCATGTCCTTACGGGCGAGCAATCCTTTTGAGCTCCCAATGGAGATCAAAAAGACTACTCTTTTTGACCTCCGAATGGAGGACAACGAGAGTAATAGCAAATAGTGAGTAATCCTTTGAATCTCCTGAATGAGCAAAAATGGATTAATATTTTGTAGCTCCTGAAAGAGCACTAATGGATTAAAATTTTTTAAAATAATTATTTCCCGCTTTTTATTCTCCTGTTGTGGGGTTTGAAACTCGGAACTCTCGATACCTAGTCAAGTGTTCACCCTCGACACCGCCCAGCGGAAAATTATCTCCTGCATGACAAAGTCGCCAATGATGTCATCGATGACATATACAGCCCAATTTTGAATATTCCCGGGGAATTTATTTCTCGAGACTGAAATTCATTCTTAAATATTTGGGGAAAGAAATTTGATAGGGAATGAGTATTTGACTGATACCCATAATTTTCCTTACCCTATCTATTTAAAAAAGGAGAATTTTAGTCTTGAGAAAGGTTAATTCCCCGGGAATATTCAGAATCGGATTGATAGGTGACATTGTCATGCATGACATCTTGGAGGACATGTCATCGTGGAGGGATGCTGTTCATGTGCTTGACTCTCATTGGCTACTGAAATTTAAATAAGGTTTTAGCGTCAGTTCAGCGTTAGCATGAAGTGGCGTAGATGATGAGTGCTCGACTCAGAATCCGAAGATCGCGGGTTCGATCCCTGGCAGAGGCGAACAAAAATTGTTAAAAATAGATTTTTAAAAATTTTCGAAACATTCAAAGAGAGGGCAAAGAAGAGAGTTATCAAACTGGTTTCTATAAATTGACATTTAGAGAGAAAAGAGCAATGTGATGCTCTCAAATGCTTTTTTCGCCATCGCATCCCCTAGCATGACAATGTCACCGCTGAAGTCCCTGTCAGCTCCTGTGTAAATGTCATACAAAGTGTCACCGGAAATAGCATGCATTCCGGCTCCGAAGTCACTAGGACATCATCGGGGATGTCCGCGGGACATTTCCCGCTGGGCGTGTTAGCCAAATCGAAAGTATAGAATTTTTTTCATTTATAAGTTTGAAATCAAATTTAATTTAATTTTATTTTGATTTCGGATTGCTTTATGCTCCGAATGGATGAAAAAGTTCATTACTCCTTCACTGCTCGATTAAGGACATTTCTCCTTAATTGTTTACTGGGTATAAACGCCTCGTATGTATGTATGATAGCTATATAATCGCGAGAACAATTTGAAATTTGAGAATTTTGTTCGTTTTGAAGATCATTTAAAACCAAAAAGTTTTAAAATAAATCTTTTTGGTGTTTTGGAAATTGAAATTTAATGCTAAAAAGATTTAATTTTAAACCTTTAGTTTGTCCTTTTATTCACTAAACGCATTTGTTTAGGATATTGGGAAAGAATCGCGGAAAGGGAACAACGATCCTGGATTAAGTTAAAAATTGAAAGCGACATTTTTTATAAAAACGAAATTTAATAAATTTGGATTAACTAGACCGAAATATCTCTTTTTTGGGGTCACTATGTCACATCATCATCAAATACAGTGTACTCTCCTTTAAGCGGACACCTACGGGACCGAAGAATATGTCCGCTTAACAGAGGTGTCCGCTTAAGAGGAAACTACTTATTTGAGAATCAGGAATGCTAGAGCATTCCCAAAAAGTGTCCGCAAGGAGAGAGTGCACTGTATAATTTTTTTTTTTTTTATTAAAACATTCATCGAAACAATAGTACGACAACTTTTAACCCTTTATCGCGATAAATAGTTATTTATGAAGCTTCAATTAAATCATTTACTGCGAAAAAAGTTATCCCTCTTAATTAACATATCATGTTCTTTTATTTAATACATAATTCAGTAAAGAGTTAACAAAATCAATTACTCCCAGAAAAATGTCTTCCACTTATTTTATGTCACATAGCTAAGGGATAACAAAACCATTAACTATAATAAAATTTTTCTCCTCTTATTTAATATATCACGCAGTTAAAGGTTAACAGAATGTGGTTGAAAACCATAACAAAAAAAAATTTTAATCCCATTTATGCAGATTCCACTGTACTCCACTCCTGCAGTATACAAAATTTTGTTATTGTTTTAAGTCCAAAACCAATTGATCTATTATATGATAAATAATTCTGATAAACTTATCTTAAAAACGTTCGAAAGTGTTTCCGAAGTACACACAACGAACCTGCTAACAGGGAACATTTTAATATTAAGAGAAAAATCCAATTTATAAAGAGATTATCGTTCATGGGTTTGAGATAAGAGCGTCATATGGTTTTTAGATACAATTGATTCGCGCCTGAGATCGTGAGATCTTCAAGCGAATGGTATGAAATCTCTTCAATGTTTTTTTTTTTTTTTGTTTTCTTCCTGTGTACAAGGACCTTAGTCGCTTTTATTTTTTAGATTCCGATGAATTATCGAATATATCAATTAAAGTATGAATGTGTTTACTTATATCAATTGCACGGTATGGTAGTGCTTTATTTTTGAGTGATTTTACCCAATTGAGGAATAATATCATTCGTGCTCGAGAAAAAAGTGGTGAGAAAAAATATCAACTTGAGCACTTGAGTGTTTGACGGGGCAATAAAATGATTGTTGGACGTGATAAAAAGATAAAACGGCGCACAGCTCTTTTCTTTGGGTTCTACTAAAATGCGAGTAGGTACATTTTTTTGTTGATCGTTTCATATTACAGTCGCGTAATTCTTTCTAATATTCTGTTATAGACTATTTAATTTAATTTTTTCGTTTTTTGCTGGACTTTATCTTTCGAAATGTCGCTGAATGGTAGCACCTTTGCTGCTACTTGAAAGATAAAAAAAATTGTTTTTATTACAATTTAATCTGATAAAGCAGCACGAAATAACTAATTGCATTGGTGGAAAACGCGATATGATATCCATTCCATAGTTCAGGTCCATAAATAAGGACTTGATTGTGGTGTTGGTGATTGACTTTTAGCCACCTAGTAATTTATGATCGACTCATGAAGGCGATATTGCCGTCCCAAGATATATGATTCTAAACGAAAACGATTCAGTCTTTGATAAAAAATAACTTTGAACCGTATAACAAATATCGTGATCCAAGTGGCTAATGGCCATGATAGTGTCGATCATGGTTCATTTTTATTGAAGGAAAATCTTATGGTTTATTTAAGTAGCAGAAAACAGTAATTGTAGCCATAAAAATGGACATAAAGATATAAAATTTTGCTGAAAGACGTTGGCACTTGGTTCTGTATTGTAGGTTTTTATTTTTTATCAATATTCCATAAATAAGCAGAAGAATGATTTAAGACAGGGATTTTTATTTGGGGGAACATTTTATTTATATTTACAAATTCTTTTCATATTTTATTGATTAACAATATATTGGAGGAAAACGAAAACCTACGATTGTGCTGCGGATAAGTTCTCAGGCAGATCTTATATTTTTTGTAGAAGTGATTTGAAATTGTTTTCTACGATTTCTTAAGCCTTTTATACATTTATTTTATTTATTTTTTTTTATATATAATTTTCTTAATAAGTATTTCTTAAACATTTTTTTAAAATTTTTTAAATATTTTTTTTATAGTTATTTAAATATTTTTTAAATATTTTTTTTATATTTATTTAACAATTTTTTAAATATTTTTTTAAATATTTTTTTTTACTTATTTTTTTGTAATTTTTATTTTTGTTTTTTATTTTTATTAGGTGGCTCTGGAATAGCGTAGGGGATGCGTGCTATGCTCTTGATCCCGGGTTCCGAGGTTCGATTCCCGGCACAGGCGAAACGGAGTCTATTGTTCCAAATCTAGCACTGGTTTTTCAAAAAATCGCATGTTAGGGGCACACTCCATAATAAGACATACACTCACACAAACACAAGAAAACCTCTTTGGTATTACAATGGGCCGATTAACGGCCTAAGTGGCAGCCACTTCAACCTACCTACCTACCTAGGGGCACAAGGCCTTAGCTTATTATCTCAATAAAAAATGAATAATTATTGAAGGATATTTTATCTTTTAGGCTGATGAATAGCAAATGAAAATTTTCTGACCACTTCAAGTTATGCTCACCGGAATTTCGAGATATCTCAGTATGAAAATGTAGGATACTTTGAAGTGATTGGATATGATGTCTAAATCGAATCTCCTGGTGACGCTGATCATTTCTATGTATATTTTGTATAGTCTATCTGGACTGGTTCTGGGTGTTACACACAGAGTGTGTCGGGTATAAAAATTATCCAAGATAAATCCCAATTAAACCAAATGCTAGCATGAAGCTCCCAACGTACGAAACTCCCATTTTAAAATCTATCTAGTCCTGTATTTTTCATGATTAATTTTAAAATTCTTTCTAATTTTTCACACGGAATTATTTAAGGGGATCGCTCCTGCTCTGTCAGAAATAAAAAACTTCATATAAAAAACGCTTCAGAAATGAATCAGAAATCTTCCCAAGTGTTTTTTATATGAAGTTTTTCATTTCTAGCAGAAGTGGAGATAGTCCTTAACGGATCGCGTTCAAATGGAATTTGAAAATAAATATAAAAAAAACTAAAAAAGAGAACATCTGGTCACCCTAAATTACGTTTTGAACAATAAAGGGATAACACTAAGATTTTATTGGGAAAATTTTGGAGTTTATTCATTCCTAATTCTCTCCTTATGGAGCATAGGACCTCGACAGGTTTCTGGTTCAATAGACCAGTTTTTCCGGATATATGAATTTCGCGCCTTCATGTCAGATGTGCGTGCCCTCGAAACTGGGGAATTCCTCAAGTGTTGAGTGCCTTGAGTACACCGAGAGAAATAACAACAGTTAAATCAACTACTTAGAACAGTTAAAGTAAGAGTGGTCAAATAAACTGTATTCCGCGTTAAATGCACTGAAAAAGGCAGTCAAATGAACAGTTGAAAAACAGTTACTTTTTATGTTCAAATTCGCTTTCGTTCACTTAGACGTATAAGTTCGCATTCTGATCAACCGTCTCCGGAGTTTTCGATAGCTCAGTTGTTTAAGCTGTGACTCGACAGTCGTGAGATTCGGGGTTTTATCCCTGCTGGCGGCGGGAATTTTTCTGAATTTTTTTTTAATTACAGTTTTTTTTTTGTTCAGAGTGTAGTTGTTTTGGAAGACAAAAATTTTCTCCTAAATTTTTAAGGTTTTAATTTATTTAATTTTTCTTTTTAATGGTTCATTTTCAAGCAAAAAATTTTGGGAGTGAAACAATTCCTTAAGCACGTTCCCCAAAACTTGAGCAACCATAAGCTCAACTGAGCATTTTGACTAACAAATTAAATTCGTTCGTTTAGCGTAATGGTTAAGACGTTCGCCCAGGGAAGTGGAGGTAAGCGGTTCAAGGCTCGGCCGAGGCGAGAAAATTTAAAGAGATGAAAGAGAAAAATATTTAAATAGAAGCAAATAAATAAAGAAAAAATATAATAATTTAATAAAAATAAAAATAATAATAATAAAAGAAGATAAAAAAAAAGTCAAAGCAAAAATTAATTTTTTTTTCCCAGTCGCTGGTGACAGTTGATTTAACCGCGAGACAGTTATATCAACCATCAGGTAGTTATATCCTTATTGACTGTGTTTGTACTGTTGAATTGACCGCTACTACACATAAGCTAACAATTAACGGTGAACTCGGTTATTTTAACCTGCTTTTTCAGTTAATATAACTACCATTTTCTCTCGGTGTACCTCCTGGAGACCATCCATCATCTATATTGTTTGAATTCATATTTACATCCTCATGTGGAAAGGTCATGTTTGACAATTTCCAATGCAATGGTTATAAGCCACCCTTTTGACGACTTAGCTCGTCTTTTACACGTTTTTATAGCGCACCGCTTGCTGCAAGCCCGACCTCTGCTTCAGTCGCGCCTACCGCGCCTAAAAATAAGACTTTGATAAACACCGTTGGCCCACGGAAGGGCTCCTCCGCTGCTGTCTCCACCTTGGCTTGGTTTTGTGACGATGTGTCCTTCACCGGCCTGTGTGGTACGCGGGAGATACATACATATTATATTTCTCTCCTGCCATCCATATCTGAGAGGCTGTTCTCTTTCCGCCACCTGGGGACGCGTCATCTACGGATCTCAGGCTTCCCCCGAGGGGGATATAAACAGAGTTTAAACAAAAATATAAAAAAAAACATCATGAAATTACGTATCTGACACTTCCTTTAACCCTTCTAATCATGCGACTTTTCAATACAACAGGTTATTTTTAAATAAAATTTTATTATAAATAAAAGTGATTGATTGCTTTTTGATTTAAACTACAATACATTATAGGCTAATATTTTAGACTTTATGATGCTTTAATCTGTGCTAAAAAAAATATTATTTTGGTTAAAAATTGGGATTTCCTAAAGAAACCTATAATCGAACAAAGTCAATAGGGAGCTCTTAAGCTATCTCGTATCTAAGACTATTAAAACGAAATTCGTTCAACTATTGGACGCATTGTTCGGAATTTATTGCCTTCATTGATTTATATCGAACGATATGGACAATAAACCCAATGCATCGTACTGGAAATGTACATATCAGCGTACATAGGGCATCGGATGGATTGATAAAACGTACTGATGTAAAAGTATTGAACTAAATAATCGGATAAAGCGTGATAACGACTTTAAACCTTATCTTTTCCAGGAGCACACACTAATATCTAATTGAAAGAAGTAGCGAACTATTCCAAGTTATAAGAAGAAAAGGCAAAAAAAAAAAAAAACAAATTGCCCTTCTTATTCAAATTTTGTTTTTGCTCAATGTTCGTTAGGCGTTTTTGTGTTTTCATTGCCAAATAAAACGCATTGATAGGAAACAAATTATCATAAATAATCGATTCAATAGTGTCTTCAGTTCAATAATAGTGTGTGAACTTACCGTTTGATTTTGAATACATTTTAGATATAAATACGCATTTATACCTTGTTTTTTTTTTAATTTTCTTTTTTGGAATAATTCCTAAGCACAGCAAAGAAATGGGCTCTCAAAAAGGAACAAAGAATCGGATTCAATTCAATAAAATAGGGCATACATATAGAAGTTCTTTCCATTGTATTTGTTGATTACAAATACTCACTTGTGATGATCTAAAAGAGTTTCCTTGGCTAACATGGACGACCCACTTGCATTGCAAAATTATGTGGATAAATATACATATCGTCGGGCTTAAAGTGTAAATCTGCCAACTAACAATTTCAAAACTTTACAGGGTAAACGAAAAACACTTTTTTCAAGACTTAAAGCTTAGGAAATATGGATGGTTTATTTTCTTCCTATATGAAGTCTCTTCTAAATTCGATTCTGTGGACTATACAAAAACTACGTTGGAGTCACTTGTTGGTGTTAGCTGTGAGCTTTGACCACAGTTGGACTTGGCAGTTTTACTCATCACCAATATCTCCGTATTTAGAATTTGAAATTAAAAAAGATTTTTTTTTGCCTAACGATGCAGTGTGCTTTTTTCTTTCGAAAGACATCGAAAAGTCAGAATCGGTTAAAAGAGGACTTAGCAGTTTTACACTTTATGTGGACGATATGTAAATACAGTCGAATCTGGATAGTGTGAACGCCGGATAGAATGAACAACTTAGAGGTGTGAACTCATCGACTAAGGCTCATACAATAGATTACGCTGATATTCAAACTTTTCGCGAGGAGGCCGCTCAAAAGTCCTTCGGGAACGAAAAAAAAAACACACATCCCCATGGAATTTTATTCAAAGAGCTGAGATTCTTAGAAAAACTATTTTCTTTAACCTAATTTGTAAATTTGTGTACATATTTGAACCAAATGAAGCAAACTCATCATATAAAAAAAGTGTCTCGATAGTGTGAACAGTCTCGGTAACATGAACACGTCTTTCATAACTTAGTTCACGCTATCTAGAGTCGACTGTTTATAAATTCGAAAATATTTGAACCAAATAAAGCAAATAAAACAATAAAATCTTCGCCTCGATAGTGTGAACAGCCTCGGTAAGATGAACACGTCTCGGAAAATTTTGTTGACTCTATCCGAACTCTATTGGATGTTGTAAAAATATGGATTAAAATGAAAAAGTCCGGGTAAACAACAGAGCTGCTTTCGTGTCTGGCATTCGAGATCTGGAACTGTTCACATGAACTTGAAAGCACCAATAATTACGAATCAATCAATAGTGTTGATTACGTGGAAGCGTAATATCTAAAAATGTAATCTATTTTATTGATTTTATAAGATTTCATGTACCTACAATGAAGTCCCAGAGAGCTGTGGGAATATAACTTACGCAGATCTTCAAGAAGAATCTTCTGGTCTCATCACTGAGAACATTTTGTTGCGATATTAAAATTAAAGAATCAATTTTTTGTTCACACATTTTGTTGGCCTTTCTCATAAAATTATTATTTTTTTAAGTTTTACAATTTGTTTGAATCTTAAGATTTCAGGAAAATACCGTTACGAAGACCTTTAACGGAAATAGTAAATAATTAACCTTATGTAATATTTGAATACATAAAATTAATAATCAGCATTTCAGTATATTTGAATTCCTTTACTATTTCGATAGATTTTCCATTAAACTTATTAAAATTCATTTAGTAAAATAATGAATTCACAAACTTCTCTCGAAGTCATGACAACAAACGATTTGAAAATAATAATAAAATATGACCAAAATAGAATTTTATGTAATAAACTATAATTTTGATTACACTATTAGAACTTATTACATTGTTGCGGAGTTCAAAGGTGAATGATGAGATGCTTTGGTCAACGTAAGTAAATATTTTTAATATTTCTTCGTAAATATATTTTTAGTTCGGAGGCTGTACTTACTTATGGGATGCTTGCAGGGGTTGGTGATGAAGATCTGTTGAAAGTATGGCGAACAAATTGCAAGAACAATCTTGTGAGCGTGAAGCAATTTTCCATCGCAGGCCAACGTTACATCGACCAAATCTCCCCTATCGTAGAGATTTTGGAAGCCACTGGCAATGTTATCTTGAAAGTTCTTCCAACACAATTTGAATTCTTCATCCATTTTTTCGAGAGGTACTACTGTAGGTTAGCGAATTTCTTAACAAAATCCAATTTTCACTTTCTCGCATGCACGTTCTTATTGGAACATTTGACAACGGTGTCAATTAACCGCAGACACACGCTGGTGATAACTTTCGATGTTTCTCTGTAAGCGCACGAATCGCTACGATCGAACAGTCAACACGGAGTAATCAGAATGTTTTGAAAACATTTATCAATCCGTATCCGTATTTGGTGCGATGTATATTTCCTTATTGTTGTTCGCATCGAATGAAATTAGGCCTGTCGATATTCCGATTGTTGACGCAAGTAGTGATGGCAAAGATAAGCCTGAATTCCAATAGCGCGTGAGCTGCGGGAAAATCGTGCGTCTCCATACATATAAAATTTCAAATGTATGGAGACGCACGCACACGCACGATTTTCCCGCAGCTCACGCGTAATTGGAATTCCCGCTTTAGTCGAACACTTCAAAGAGGCCATTTACACGTTAAGACATTGCGATAATGAAACAAATTTTCGTGGCAAGGGAGGCAGGGGGAAGAGAGAAAAACGCTACCATAACACATCCCCGCGCGTCCCTAGTCCACAAAAAGTGTGTTTCATTATCGAAATGTCTTAACGTGTAAATAGCGTAAAAGCGACAATAGTCGCAGTGAGTTTGTAAATACTTTTATTTTTAACAAAAATTTTAATTAAATGCATTCAGGCTGGTAGCATGAATAGTTTCTTACTTCAATAGCTTATGATTAGAAAACTTAAGGGCCCTTTATACGGTCATATATGTCCATGAACTTAGCATGATGCAAAGTGTGTCATAAAAAAACGTATTGTGTTTACATGGACGAACATGTCATAAAACTTCAAATCGTTCTAATTTTCAGCGAGAGAAGATGGCACGCGCATTAGTAGCAGGATTTATTATCGAGGATATATTAGATATATAATGTGTGCATGATGCAGTCATTTACATTATAAAGCTTGTTCGTCACACCGACAGAAAAAATCAAAAATTTTTTAAAACCGGCGAGCATGTTGTAGAACTTGCTTTTTTGCGTTTACACACTCATACTTTTCATCATACCCAACAAATTCCACGAACATATGACTGCGGCGCACTGCGTGGCATGGCATAGCATAGAGAAAATTTGTAGTAAACAGTGAAGCACAGCAATGAGCTGTTTGTTTCATATTTTAATTTGCACTATTTTATTTATGGTTAAGCAAAACTAATGGTTTCCCCATGTGAAACAAATAATTAGTGAAATTAACTTGAACTGCCTGCTTTGCGAGTAATTAATGCAATTTTCCAAACAATAGCAATACTACAGCTATCAAATTAGCACAGCATTCTAAATTCTATAGAACGCTATGCCATGCCATGCTATGCTAATTTTTTTACTGTTCGCTTTTATGCATTTTCATGTACATATTTTGATTTCTATGTGACAGATGGCACTGCGGCGCAGTGCGTGAGTGTGTCTATCTTAACTCTCGAGCTTGTCTCTGCTCACTTGTCGCCTAATATGAACGGCGACTTAATATACAGTTTTCACAGTTCGACAGAAATGTCATATAAGTGAGAGATTGTATTTAATAACTATTTTATTTATGTAATTTGTCTTAATTGACCGCTAACTCGAGAGTCAGACATACGTAAAAGATGTTCCGGAACATTTAGTTGTAGGCAAGAGATGCAAGAGAAAAAAGACTTTTCGTTGCCTCTTACGTCTCTCGGCTACGAACTGAATGTTCCGGACCATATTTTAGGTATGTCTGACGCACGAGTAAAATAGTAATTTGAAAAATACAGTTTTATGTTGACATCACTGATTAAAAGCAGAATATCGATATTTTTGTATCGGAAAATTACACTGCTCACTTAAAGTCTGTTACAGAAATTATTTTACGGATTGAGGCTTAATATTATTTTGTTTTGTTTTTATTATCATAATAGTCATCGTTTCCGACACATTCTCGGCATATTTGATGGGAAAAATTATTTTTTCAATTTGCTAAAAATTATTTCATTTTTCACTGAAATAAACTAAAACATGAGAGGCCAAAAGTCCCCATAACATTCAAAAATGCATTATTTTACGGATTGCTAGGCATTACATAATATTTTGTTTTGTTTTTATTTCATAATATATCAAATAACACAAAATATTTAAAGATACTTGAAATAAGACTTTCGAATATATTCAAAAATTTTTATATGGATATATAATTATGGAAGAATATATGGGGATTTTTGCTTTTAATATTATATGTAAATGTTTTTTCTGAAAAGTGTTTTATATGTATTTGTTGTAAAGGTTTTCCCTGAACAAATTTAGCCGAAATATTGGAAATAAAAGAGAAAGGAAGAAACATGAAAAAGTTAAAATTTGTGGTTTTCTTTTTATCTATTAAATAAATAAAGAAAGCCCGAAATACATCAAACAGATTGGGTTTCTTGAATATTGCATAAACTTGTTAAAATTTTTTAATAAAATATTTCTTTCTTAAGGAATAAACATACTTTTTCACCAAATTATTCCTAAAAGAAAACAATTTTGTCCTATTTTTTTTTCAAACAAAAGTGTCAAATCGACACTGTCAATAACATATAATGCTGTTTTTTAAATTGTACCGCCAATTGGTTTCATTTTAAATCTTATCACTAAAACAGCTTACAGCCACAATTTAGCATTGGCATATTTTAACTGGTCAGTAGATTGCAGTCTTTCGCACAGTTGAAAATATTTTCGGTAACGTCAAAATGGGTTCCTGCTGCAGTAAGATCTAATTTAAATGGGGAAGGACTCATTTTGAAGTGGTCTTTTAATTCCAGGCACAAGTAAGTCTGTAGATTTACCAACATCTCCTCCTGCTGTCGCCAGGCCACGTCAAAATAATGGACTAGGATTTATTGGCAGCCAACCAACAGCAACAACAATGATAACAACAACAACAACAGCTACAACTGGAGTGACAAATGCCGCGTTGGAAAACGATTAACCAACAAGCCATAGTACAAAAGTGCGTCTTATCTACTCGTATCAGTTCATAACTTTAAGGTGCTTTTATCGTAAGAAAAATTTAGCGCTCTTTATCTTTAAATATTCTCTAAGGAGTAAAGCTATTTTAGATCAAATAGTAATAAAATTTTTTGTTGGGTGTTGCAATATCTTCGTTGGCACATTCGAAATAAAAATTTCCACACAAAACTTTAATATGGATATTATGTAAACGAAGTTTAATACTTACGAGCTCGCGCAGGCTTTCAACGTTTCATGAACTCATTGAGATATGTTTTGACAATAATGTTGGACCTAGATCGCAATGTGCTTGAGTCCTTTTTTAACTCCAGTTGTTAGAGAAAAACTTATGTCTTCATTAAATTTTTTATCCCCAATCCTATTTCAATTTTTTTTTTTTTTTTTTACAAATTTTACTGCGAAGGAAACTTTATTAACGTATTATTTAAAATCTACCTACTTGCGGTTCATTATTTTTTTAATATAGTAAATTAAATTGAGCATGCATTCGAATTTTTCGCAGATAAATTAACCCTTTAAGGCAAATGCATTTCTGCATTTAGAATCGATCTTAGATATTATAAAAGATGATCGATCATCCAGTTCATCTGCCCGAAAATTATCGTGTTTTTAACCTTTTACCGCATACAAATATATGGTTGTTGTAAAAAAAAAAGGGAATCATAGGTTATTTGGTGATGGAAGGCGATATATAATTATTTTTTAAGACTTAATAAGACCACTTAGTCCGAAAAAAATGTATCCGCTTTTTCGATATATCTTGAAGTAAAGGGTTAATAAAATCATTTACAGTGAAAAAAATATTCCCCATTCATGTAATACTTCACGCAGAAATTGATTAAGAAAAAAAATTTTCCGCCTTATTTTATATGATGCAGTAAAGGTTTAAGTAAATTGGTCGATTAAAAAATAATACTAATATATATTTCATTAAATAATGCAGTGTGTATCCCATATCTCTCAAAAGAACGGCGAAGAAAAATTTTAATATTAATTAGAATTGAAATGAAACTTTTTTGGATCAATACTGCCACAGAAATTCTATAAAAATTTCAAATGAAAAGAAGGAATAAAGCTGAAGAGTTCAATTTTAAAATGATTTTATATCAAGTTTTATTCCTAACACCTAAGAATTTTTAAAGTATTCAATGCCAACCAAGGAAATAAATATTTAAGTAATCGCATAAATAAGGTCTCCATTACGTCGCGTCCGAATGCATAGCTGGTGCTAGCAAAGGTGGGCACCGTTACTTGAAAATGTAACTTCCGCTACCTTTCGTTACTTGCTAAAAATTGTAGCTTAGTTACCGTTATTCCGCTACTTTCAAAAAAAATGTAACGGAAGTTACCGTTACCGTTACCGTTACTCAAAAACTATACGGGAAGAAGGTTTTAAAAAAAAGTGTATTAACCAAAATGGACTGTAGTCCATAGGCGCGTACATATATGTATATGTATGAGTAAACAACAAAATTTGTTTCCCATAATATTACTTTTATTTAAGTATACTATTACTTATAGGTTGAGCTACAAGGTTAACATTTTTATCAATTTTTATGGAACAGGTGAGAATTTCCTTTCATGAAAAGTAGCATTTCAAAATTT
The DNA here is from genome assembly GCA_020466095.1 of Chlorops oryzae. Taxonomy (NCBI): domain Eukaryota; kingdom Metazoa; phylum Arthropoda; class Insecta; order Diptera; family Chloropidae; genus Chlorops; species Chlorops oryzae. Next base: position 34,749,351 of record CM035807.1, on the reverse strand, counting down.
TCATCAGATAAGCTTGATCTTTTGTCCCTCAAGATATCTTTCCTCCATGGAAAACAAACGCTCCACGGCAGCACTTGAGGTATGGGAGTATTGTATTTTATGAATAAGGTACTTAATGGTTCGCCTAAAAACGAACCATCCGCCGACACTTCTGTCGAAATACCATTGAGCCATGTTTCAACCAAATTTTCGGCTTTTGCATCAAGTGACTTTAGGGAGCGACTAATCGCTTTTCTCTGAGTGACGCTGCTGAAAAAATCATCCTCCTCGAAAGTGTCTCCGGAGACATTTTTGATCGTCTGAACATGAAGGAGATTACCAAGATAGAATATCGAAATATATCGAAACATAAAATAAAAGTAGCGGAGTAACGGAACTTGTTGATTGCAGCGGAAGTTACAGTTACAGTTACTAATTTTAAAATGTAGCGGAACCGTTACTCCGTTACCAAAAAAGTAACTTCCGTTAGTAACGGAGTAACGGAGGAACGGTTTATGCCCACCTTTGGGTGCTAGCTTCACATCGTTCACAATATTTAGGTTAATGAAACAAATGTTAGTCGTGGAGCTTAATATAAAATCGAATCCTAAATATTTTTGAAGTTATATTAACACCAAGCGTAAAACGAACGGTTTACCGTCTACACTGTGTTTTGGTGATTCAATCTCAAATAACACTCTCGATTCATTCAACATATTTGCCAAATTTTTTCAACAGGTGTTTGAAAATCATTCCAGCTGTACAACTTCATTGAACATGGAGCTGTCCAACAATTTCATTCACAATTTTACTATTGATATTAACGACGTTCTAATAGCAATTAGTCGGGGTTGTTATGGAAATCAATTGTTGTCAGAATCGGTTTTGAAATCATCATTTATTTTGTACAGATGGCTTGAAAATCATTTAAGAGTTTGAGCAACGATACATTTTTCAGAAAAGATGTAATTACCAAAAGCCATATTCGATTATATAGATCCCTGCACCAAATAATTGATGTTTTCAGAACCGATTCTGACAACTTTTGATTTCCATAACACCCCTGAATACCTCAAAGGCGAGCTCGAAAAAAGACATGGAGGGGTTTTCTCCATTATTCTTCAGATTCTTTTCTAACTCGGTTGCTCCCCTTTTTGGGTCACTCTTTAATAGCTGCATAAACGAAGGCACTTTTCTGGAGCCATGGAAATTATGTACTATTGTACCAATTTATAAATCAGGTAATCATAATGATATTCGTAACTACAGGCCAATCGTAAAGCAAGGATCTATTGCAAAGATTTTTGATTCTACTCTTTAAGCAAAGTTGTTTGACCACGTGAAAAATCTCATTTGTCAATGGCAGCACGGGCTTATGCCCGGTAGATCAGCCTGTACCAATCTTTCTTTATTATCGAACCATATTATTAGTTCGTTCGAATCTCAAGCGCAAACGGACGTTATTTATACGGATTTTTCCAAGGCTTTCGATAAAGTTCACCATTGCATTTTGCTGAACAAGCTTTATTCCTTCGGCATCCGTGACTCTTTGCTACAATTCTTTAATAGCTTGAAGTCTTTATATACAGCACTAATAAAAAGTCGATTGGAATACTGCTCCATTATTTGGAATCCCTATTATGTAACATATAGCATTAAATTAGAAAGAATCCAAAGAGTATTTTCAAAAATAGCTCTGAGTAAATTGCGTTGGCCAGAGGGCCTTCCAACTTATACAGCCAGACGTAAACTGCTTGGTTTGCAATCCTTAGAAGATAGACGTAAGCTTAACTCGATACTCTTTGCGTACAACATCATTAACTACAATATTGACTGTGAGGAGTTAGCCTCTAAGTTTCTTTGTTATTGTCCTCCTCGACTGTCAGTTCTGTTCAAGAATTCAATTTCTTATTTTCTTCGCTTCGAATAAACTAAAACAATCACCATAAAAACCTCCACAAGGCAATCACGGTTGTTAGTTGACTCGGTTCAACAGACAACGGACAGTCTATTCCTCCAACGAGCCAATCGCGAGATGTATTCGATTATGCAACAATAATTCTTCCTACATAGATTTTATTGTTAGCCTTCATATGTTTAAGCTTAAACTTTTTGAAATTTTTAATTAGATTAGTCTGTAAGACGTAAAATCTGTAGACCTAAATAAATAAATAAATCATAAAAATTTCCTTCATATCAGTATTTTCTTTATCGCATAAACTTATACGGAAGCATAACAAAACATCCGAATCGAAAAACTAAATTAACGTCTTCAGTTTTTTATTTCAAAAAAGATATCAATTGCAATCGACTTATCGATATTTCGATATCGACAACACGCACCACACCAGTGATGCCAGATTGTGGGTTTTTCCCCATATTGTGGGTTTTTTCACTCAAATATCGTGACATGGGGAAAAGTATGGGTAATTTTATATCGAAATTTATGCACTACATTTAAGGTATATTTACTACTTATGAGAATGAAAATCGTGTTTTCCCTCTTCAGTACCATGCATGACTCTTTTTGCTGTATCTAGTCGCGTGTTCCCTAAGTGTTGTAAAGAAACTTGGTTTTTTTTTAAGTCATGAAAAAGACTGCAATTTTAAGTTACTTTTATTTTTTGTTATTTTCTTGATACTTTTATTAAAATATTAAAATATTGTGCTTAAATCCAATGTTCAATTTTGAAATCGGTACGCCCATATTTTCAAAAATCATTCTGGGTTTTTTCGTGGGTTTTTAGTTTTTGAAAATGGGGAAAAGTGGGTTTTTTTCCAATATATGAGGGTTTTTTTATCGATAAAATCTGGCATCACTGCACCACACACCAGTGCTGGAAAATGGAAATTTCAGTGTGTACCTAAAATGGCCATTAATTGTACCTAAATATAGTAAAGTGTACCTAATATACCCAGCCGGAATTTTTTTCATAAATGACAAATAATATACCCAGTCGGAATTTTTCTCATAAATAGCAAATTTATTAATGTTTTCACCGAAGACATCAAGGGGAAAATTAGAGTGCTTCTCAAATCTGATGACATGATCATTTAAAAGAGATGTTATTCATACCAATTCTAATGGCAATATCATCGAGAGAAGGTGTTATTCACTCCAGAACGATGGCATTGTCTTGCAAAACGAGAGGTACTGATACGATGGAGTAATATACAGTAGTTTCGGTATATAAGAAAATCGATTTTCCCAAAAAAATTCATTCCTATATCCGGGTTTTTCTTAAATAAGAGCCCGTTTATAAGAAAATTCTTTCTTATAAAAAAAAACCCGTTTATAAGAAAATTTTTTCTTATATAAACAACCGATATTTGAAAATAGGGGTGTTAAATTTTTGATAAAAACCCAGTTTCTTATATAAAATTTTTTCCGTACAAAAACAGTTTTTGGTTTTGGTAAACAGTTTCTTAAAGGTGGGTTTTTTTATGTACGAGTTTCTTATATAGCGAAACTACTTTATTGCAATTTCGATGACCAACCTGACTCTAGACCAACATAAAATACAAGAAGGTGAAACATCAAAACATCTAACACCTAGTCCGCACTGGAAGCACTATGCTACCTTTTTTGGGAAATGTATAATACAATTTCTGCAAACACTACTCAGATAACCACAGAAGACCTTTCTCCATTTAATTCACCAACAAAATATCTTCATCTTGAAATTGTACCTAAAATGGACAAATTGTACCTAATGTACCTTTGAAGTGAAAAAGGGCCGAAAAAGGTACAATTGCACCTACATTTCCAACACTGCCACACACTACGCACAAAAGCTCGCGACCGATATATCTAGCGCATATCAAGCCGAAGTGACTTGATATCACATATAAATAGTTATATATGCTTGATATGAAAACTCAGTTTCTGATCGGAAGCAAACAATAAACACCAACGATGGCCGGTAAGTAACGGTTTAAATCATTTATCCCATCCATTATAAAATGAAGAAAATTTTTATCAAAAGGAACTAATCCATTTGCGCAGTTCGAGAAAACCTTCGAGAAAGACGGAGTAACGTACAAATATTTTGATTTGGCCTCTATCGACTCGAAGTTCGGTAAGTGATCATAGCTTCTAAGATATTTCTATTGTAATGTTGTTTCTTTATTCAAATCGTGTGGTATGTACCAATGTGCTCGGCTTAAAGGTACAAGTGTATGCGTTTGTGCGTTGCAATGTGTGATAAAACGCTAAACCGGTAACGGTTTGCATTTTTGTGCAAAGACTAGACTTTGATCTATTGGAGATATTTATAAATACCTAGAAGTGGCATGCATACATTAATAGTACAATGAACGCGTCTCAAATACATATTAAATGGTTCTTAAACCTTGAGGAATTTAATGAGTTTGTGCTGAGGTATTTGATTCTTGAAATCGAAAGTGAAATTTTATATTTTATTTCTTAGACCAACTGGGTTTTTTGTATCAAATTATATTAGGGGTATATCAGTAGAAATTTTCGAATAAGTTCTTATCGCTCTATATCTACGTTGAAATGAGTAAAGGAAAGACGTCAAATATCTTATCTTCCCATTCAAGTTTACTGAGATTCGTTCGGATTTTCTGTTTATTTTTCTTCAATCACTTAGATCAACTGCCATTTTCCATTCGTGTTTTGTTGGAATCGGCTGTACGCAATTGTGATAACTTTCATATGCTCGAGAAAGATGTACAATCGATTCTTGCTTGGACTCCGTCTCTCAAACAGGGAAAGAATGATGTTGAAGTCTCGTTTAAGCCGGCAAGAGTTATACTTCAGGATTTCACTGGGGTTCCAGCTGTCGTTGATTTCGCTGCTATGCGTGATGCTGTTCTTGAATTGAAAGGAAATCCGGAGAAGATCAATCCCGTTTGTCCAGCCGATTTGGTTATAGATCATTCCGTGCAAGTGGATTTTGCGAGAAGGTAAACTTAATTATCACTTAACGGATGGGTTAAAAAGTGATGAAATTTTTATGATTTTCAGTCAGGATGCGTTGTCCAAAAATCAATCTCTCGAGTTTGTGCGTAATAAGGAGCGATTTACGTTTTTGAAGGTAAATTAAAATTCAATTGTAAAAATGATATTAAACTCTGTAGGAATATAGTCAGGAAAGTAAGTACTAATGTTTAAAAGAGACTGAATGTAGGATAGTAAAGAGTTGGGGTATACCCTTAAAAGTGAAAACATTGAAAAAGAGGAAAATTGTAAAATCGTTCATACAAAACATCATTCATTCTCTTTTTAATCTTCTTGTTTGTTTGAGTTTTCGAGATTTCGTTTGAGGGAATCCCCCAAATAAATAAAATGATTTACGGAGAAAAGGCCATTGATTAACCTCTTTGTCGAAAATTCTTTATACTCATAGATAATTAGCATTTCCAGTTCCAATTAGCGGAATTCAAAAATTTTAAATAGAAAATCAATTGATTGTTATAAAGATCAGTTAAAATAAGTTATCTCGTGTAACAATCAAAAGTTGTCAGGTACTTTATTTTTATATTTATACCCGACACACTCTGTGTCGAGGGTATATTGCTTTTGTGTGGTTGTGTGTAACACCCAGAACCAGTCGAGATAGACCATAAAAATTGAAATCAACATTAATCATATTTTTATCGAAGATTGAGTTCAAATGACGTCTACGCATGGTAAGAGTTTCGATTTTAGGACCCATCTGGTGAAACAAAACTTAAAATCAAAGTCTTAGTTGTCTCGTCAAATGTTGTATTACAGTTTATGCATTACTCGAAGGAGTTGAAGGCTATCTTCGACAAAATTTCGTCATGACGATCTCAGGGACATGAGTAAAGACAATACTGTTTGTAGCCAATAGGTCCTCCGCCAAAAATTTTCTTTGGATCGTCTATATTTAGGGGTACCTCCAGTACTAGGGTCTGTTACAAAATCTCAAAAAGCCTCTCAAAATCGAAGTTTTTCGAAATATTTGAATAAAACTTAGGATTAAGCTTATTAAGCCTCCGATTATGAATTCAAAAAAATTTCTGGGCTTAAGTTGGCGTGCAAAAGCTTGCCTTTCGAAATTTCGGAACTGCACCGATTAATGCTCGAAATGGACTGAAGAAAAACTTTGCACATCTCTTTGTGAATGTCCTGCCTTAATACATCACAAGAAATGTTTCCATTCGGAATTTCTGTCATTAGGACAAATTAGGAGTTCTTCTCCAGAAGGGATTCTGACTATTAGGAAGCTATAGGGGCTTCAAAAATGATCTTGAAAATGGTCATCTGGGCAGAAGTGCCACTTTGGCAATTACGTCATATCATTATTAGATTTAGAGCGTATATCTAAGCCTCCGATTAGAATTCAAAAAAATTGGAAAAGTGGGCGTGGCAAAGGGGCAGTTTTCATAAAGAAATTTAATAAAAGTCGGTATATGGGGCCCCCTTATGGCCTTAAACACTTCTTGATATAAAAAATTATTTGAATATATGTGTCTGTGTCGGGTATTCTATTGTCAGGCTCGCCTGACTATAACACCCTTACTTGTTTTATATTAGTTTAATAGAATTTCGGCACGTTCATGTAGAATTAGATTGGATTGCAAACCTGAATTGATAAAGAGATGATTATAGAAATAAAAGATTCAAATTTTTATATAAAAAATTTAGATGATCGGCTCTATATTTGCAGTTATGGTTTTTGGAACGAATTTCCAATAACAAACTGTTTTCGCTTTTAGTTTTTTAAGAAAATCCTATAGTCAAACTGCTTCAGAAGGCCTCCATTTGGGATAAAATGATTAAGAAGCAACAAAAAGCGCTAAGGAAAAAACAAATGAAAACAATGATTGGTGTGTGTCACGAAAAACAATGATTCAAATTTAACCTAATCACGCAACCGGCTCAAAATTCAAATATTTTTAATTAGTTTTTTCATGTTTGACTGCACGTTACTGCAGGAAAGCCAACACCTAAAAAATTTACATTTATATTGATTGATTCATCAGCTAATTAAGAATACTCAGACCGATTCTAAATATTCCCGCGGAATTTTTCACTGCGGATTTGAAAAAAATAATCCCATTTCATACACACAGGCAAGCGAATATGATAGGAGCAAGAATTTCCAACATTGTTAGGCAAATGTCGTCACATTCTTCCTTCTATTGACGTTTAGGATACTTCCTTTCTCTGCGGGGAAAAGTTTCCAGGGAAAGAATTCCCTAGTAATAACCATTTAGAATAATACAAATTCGAAAAATAAATTCCTCTTTCTTACAGGCTTCGAAAGAGAATGGATGTTTGTGCAAGGAATGTGAAATTTTGAACTCTGCCGATTTTGTGATTAATATGTAATATTTCGTTTTGCATAATCAGATGTGCTAAATTGAAATGTCTAACAAGTTACAGTTAGAATGATGACTCCTACAACTACTGAAGCATATTCTATTTTTTTTTTTTTTTTTAAACTGCTACAGTCGAACCTATATTATTGAAAGTTTACGGCACCACAATATCTTTCTTCTCATAGAGGCTTATCAATAACCTGAGATTGCAAAAGGCACAGAGGGATAAGTTTTCACTCACTCAGGTTTTACTGTAGCGTGTAAGACAATTGTGTTAAGTCTAAACAATTATGAGAGTCATGTGAATTTTCACCGAAATCAACAAAATATTTTTTTCAATTCTAGAAAACGATTCATTTTTATATAATACTCAATTATATGAGCAAGAAAATGTATTTTTCTTTGCAATTAGGAATATTTATTCTGAATGGATTTATTTAAGAAAATAACAAGTGAATTCGTAATCCCCTCTATTTTCCAGTGGGGAGCACGTGCATTCGCAAACATGTTGATTGTACCGCCTGGTTCTGGTATTGTCCATCAAGTCAACTTGGAATATTTAGCTCGCGTTGTCTTCGAAGGTGCTCCCGACAAAGGTGGCAAAGTAATGCTTTATCCCGACAGTGTTGTCGGTACCGATTCGCACACGACGATGATCAACGGTTTGGGTGTACTTGGATGGGGCGTTGGTGGTATTGAAGCCGAAGCCGTTATGCTGGGACAGTCAATATCGATGTTGTTGCCGGAAGTGATTGGCTATAAACTGGTGGGAAAACTTGGACCACTTGTAACATCCACCGATTTGGTATTGACCATAACAAAGCACCTGCGTCAACTGGGAGTTGTTGGGAAATTCGTTGAATTTTATGGAGACGGTGTGGCCGAGTTAAGCATAGCCGATCGTGCTACCATCAGTAATATGTGTCCAGAATATGGCGCAACAGTTGGCTTCTTCCCAATTGATGTAAATACGTTGGGTTATCTGAAACAAACAAGTGAGTGTAAACATTTTTTTATATAAATATTTTTTTTATTAATGTTTATGTATACTTAACTTCTTGATGCTCCCAGATCGCTCGCAGAAGAAGATTGAACTCATTGCGCAATACTTAGAAGCGACGCATCAATTGCGGGACTACAATAATGAAGCACAGGATCCACTTTTTACGCAGGTACTCAGATATAAGGATATTTTCTTTAAAAAAAAGTATGTGTTACTTTCTTTTCCTCCTTGTAGACTATTACACTGGATCTGTCAACAGTGGTGACATCAGTTTCAGGACCAAAGCGACCGCATGATCGTGTCTCTGTTTCGGACATGAAAAAAGACTTCCAATCATGTCTTGCAAGTCCGGTGAGTAGTTTTTCATTGATCGATGAATTCGTTAGGTGATTACATTTCGTTATTATGAGATAAACAAAGCCCAGTGATGTATAAAATTGCTCAACGAGACAAAACTGAACTTAGTGTATCCCATTATATTGAAATTCTTAGCGATGAACGACAAGCATCCGTTCAACCACAGGCATAGGACATCATTTCTCTGCTCTCCTTATGCTAAAGACGCTTACAAAAGAGCTATCTAAAAGAAACAGCAACTGTGATATAAAATTGTTGACTATCGCTAGAATCACGGCTACTATTTCCTTAGATAACTCGATATAAACGAGAATTTCGGTTGGCTCCTCCAATCGTTTTGAAGACGGTTTTCTCCATTTTTCGATATTCCTTTTCACAGCGAATTGCATCGATGTTCTAGCTTTATGATTAAAATCACTGGGCGCTGGACACCATCATAAACTAGTACACCAAAGCAGCTAATTGTGATGAATTGGCCAAAAGTAATACGAAAACAAGACAATTCGATCTTTTATGGAAAAATGTTTCTTTTGCTCATATCAATCCTTAGTCACACGGTTATTCTGAAGAAAATTAATTTTATCAAATTCCGTTCACGACCGATTTGAACGCGCGATTTATAATGAACTAAACGTATCCACTTCTTTGTTCACCGTTCTTATACGTTCTTGGTTCAATGGCCAACACATTCCGTATCGATTATCGTTGAGCAACGCATCATATTACCGACATTGCACTTTTTCAATACTTTCGAGGTCTTTCCAACAAAATTTTTTTGCTATAGTTTGCATAACACTTAAAATTTCATACTTTGCATTACTTATGGAAAAATAATTCCATTTACCTCTTTACTTTATTTTTTTAATTTCTTTATGAGTTTTTTGAGCGCCCGCGGAACTCGAAAGTCTTATGTGGCCCAAGGCTTTGAGCTTTATTTAATTATTTTTGAAATTTTTTTTATGAACTTTGAAATAACTTCATTGCTCTTCTTGAAGAATTATTCAAATAAAAAAAAAATTAAATAAAAATTTGATGTTTGATAAGATCCTTGTTGGAATTTTATTTTAAATATTTCTTGCTTACATAAAATTTTATGATAAAGTAATCTAAAAACAAGACCAATGAATCTATCCTGTTTAATGGTCGTGTGCCTCTAAAAGCAATCTATGGTATGCCTATGTCTTTGGAGAAGCTAGAGTTGAAAATAAAAACAGTTCCATCTTATGCCGTCATTACACTTGTTGATCAGCGCCACAAAAAAGTTTTAGGAATTTAGCAAATCTCTTCAAATGTTAGTGATCAACTTGGAATTGAACCAAAATCCAGCGAGAAGCTTTAAAATTCAAACCATGTTCTATGATCCTTGTTTCAACATCATTTTTTATCATTGATTAGTAAGTACAATGAAAGTACATTATAATTTCCAAAGTTGTATGAAATTTTAACCAAATCAGTTTGAAGCGTAATGAAAAATGTTAAAAATAACTGGTGAAAATTATTTAATTTAATAAATTAAATTTTTAAAATTAATTTTACTACACAATGCCCTATAAAAATGACCAAGGCTTAGACATGATTGAACGCAATTTAACTGAGCTGATTCGATATCTACTGATGAATTTAATTCGTCGTTCCGCAGTTATCTTCACGTATATCACACAATCAAAAAAGAAAAAAAAAGATATCTCATTTTCGAAGGTGTATTTTTTAGATCTATCGATTTGTTAAATCCTCACGTCCCCATTCCTTATAGCTTCTTAGATATTATATTTTCATTCAATTCGGACATCGTACATTTTTTGATTCTTTTGATTTTTGGTCCATAGCTCCGTACGTTTCCAGTATCCCCCTACAATTTTTTTGACAAAGTGTGAAACGAGTGTGGGTTTTTTCCTTGTTTTCATGTATGTAAAATATCATATCAATAAAAATGAGTAATGATTTTTAGCTTATTTTCACGTATGTGCCCAACTAAACTGTGTTAGCTTAAAAGTATTTCCCAAAAGTAGTGTATAGAACAAAATGGGGATTTTCTTTTGGAATTTAAATTGGCTATGAATCGGAATCTTTCCAACATGGATTTGAACACTTTTATACTAATCGATGTTGAATTGCAAGCACTACATGTGATAAAAATAATAAAAACATGGGACCACTTTTGTCACCCCAATTTTTTATTTAAATTATTGAAACTTCAATGTCAACTTCCCAAAAAAAAAAAAAAAAATTTTTTGGAGATACATACGTGAAGATGTCTCCGGAACGACCATATGGAAATAACTATTGATAATCTGTTAACTTTGCTAAAGAATGTAAAATTAAGTTTAGTTATGTTACATTTAATCATGACTAATTGAGCTTAATGTCTTTTAACCGATCGATAATCGATCTTTAAGTTGTGAATTTGCAACCTATATGAAGAACATTTATGCCTTCCAAGTGAAGGTTTTTCGGAACTATTGTTGATTTTTTTTTGTTTTTTTAATTACAATTTTAATTACTAACATAAGCAAGAAGGAGATTATTCCGACTATAATATCATAGTGTTGCTCCATGTAAATTATAAAGAAGAAGAAATTTCCGGAATAGGACTGACCCACAAAATATTCGTCAACGATTTCGTTGGTTCAGCTAAAATTCCATTGCTTCAGTAAACCGCACGCGAAGTCAAAACATAAGCGGAAAAAAGACACTCGGACAATTTGAATGTGTCATTGAACTCATTAACGAATAATAATTAATTTTTTCTTTATTTTTTGATGGTTTATTTACAGGTCGGCTTTAAGGGTTTTGCAATCGCACCTGAAGCGTTTGGTGCAAGCGGCCAATTTCAATGGGACGATGGCAAAAATTATACGATTAAACATGGCTCGGTTGTAATTGCTGCCATTACATCCTGTACGAACACTTCGAACCCGACGGTTATGTTGGGTGCTGGAATGCTGGCGAAGAAAGCCGTTGAACGCGGTCTTACTATAATGCCCTACATAAAGACGTCATTGTCACCTGGTTCTGGTGTTGTGACTTATTACTTGAAAGAATCGGGAGTCATACCGTTTTTGGAGAAATTGGGCTTTGATATTGTTGGATACGGATGCATGACATGCATTGGAAATTCGGGTCCTTTGGATGAGAATGTTGTAAATACAATAGAAAAGAATGGACTGGTATGTTGCGGTGTACTGTCTGGCAATCGTAACTTCGAAGGACGTATACATCCGAATACACGTGCTAATTATCTGGCAAGTCCATTATTGGTCATTGCCTATGCAATCGCCGGACGTGTTGATATCGACTTCGAGACAGAACCTTTAGGTGTTGATGCAAATGGAAGTAAAGTATTTTTGCGTGATATTTGGCCTACACGCAGTGAAATACACGAAGTGGAGAGTCGCTATGTAATACCGGCTATGTTCCAGGAAGTTTACAGTAAGTACATACATACATATATGATGAAATCTTTCAAATCCCTCTTGATATACAATGTACATATGCATTTAAAAAAAAAAAATTTTTACAGGCAAAATCGAACTTGGCTCACCCGATTGGCAAACGCTTCAAGTTTCGGATAGTAAACTTTATCCATGGAGTGCTGATTCTACTTATATAAAACGCCCACCATTTTTTGAAGCCATGAAACGTGAACTCCCTGCGCCGAAACCCATTAAGGGCGCACGTTGCTTGCTATTTTTAGGTGACTCAGTGACAACAGATCACATTTCACCAGCCGGTTCAATTGCACGAAATTCACCGGCAGCACGATATTTATCAGAGCGTGGACTAACGCCACGTGATTTTAATTCTTATGGTTCAAGACGCGGTAATGATGCAATTATGGCACGTGGAACTTTCGCCAATATTCGATTGGTCAATAAACTCATAACAAAGACCGGCCCACGTACATTGCACATTCCGAGTGGAGAAGAAATGGATATTTTCGATTGTGCTGAGCGCTATCGTGAAGAAGGAACACCCTTGGTTTTAGTGGTTGGCAAGGATTATGGAAGTGGCTCATCTCGCGACTGGGCAGCAAAAGGACCTTTCTTGCTGGGCATAAAAGCGGTCATTGCTGAATCATACGAACGCATACATCGTTCTAATTTAGTCGGTATGGGTATTATTCCCTTGCAATTCGAATCGGGACAAAATGCAGAGTCGCTGGGTTTGAATGGTCGTGAGGTGTATAACATTTCATTACCAGAAAATGGCTTTAAGCCAGGACAACATATTCAAGTGGAGGCAAATGGAATTGTTTTCGAAACAATACTCCGTTTTGATACTGAAGTTGATATTACCTATTACCAGAACGGTGGTATTCTTAATTATATGATCCGAAAAATGATCGATTAGATTTATTTTTGAACAAAGTGTTAAATATATTTACAGTTGCATTTTATATTGGATTATTCCAAGAATTCTATGGTGATTGATCTTAGCAATTAAGTTCAAATTTGTTAATAAAGCTTGTTATGATCTAAAGAGGAAACTTTTAGAAATTTCATTTGTGATGAGTGAAATGACAGCGTTTTAAAAAACTGGTAAGAATGAGCATGAGCGCCCCCGAAAAGCCATCCATGTTCCCAACAAATATACCCAATCAAAGGACAGACGAACTACCCATAGATTGCATACTTAAAGCCGAAGTTTCAAAAAAGACTAGTTATCGAGAAAATCATATGCCCAAGAAATGCGGATTTCAGTACAAAAATTCGCCTGATTCACCAGGCGAACAGGAAAAAGCAGAAGGTGGATGCCAAAATTTCAAGTAGTGATATCTCGGAAACCACTGGGATTTTTCGGGTTTGGAAAATTTTGGTTTTTTTTTATTTTTTGAAGATATTTTTGAAATATTATTTTGGCGGGAAAATAAAGCCGTTATTTTTTTTTTTTGAATAAAGAACGTTTTTCGGTTTTAACTGTGTCAAAATGGCATTTTCTACGGGGGTTTTGACAGTTTTCCTTTTCTAAATGGTTCCTGAGATCCTAAAGGAAAATTCTTTGGAGAAAATTCATGGAAAATTCTATCCTTTCCCATTATTTGAAGCACTTTTTGCATTTTCCTTACAAAAGGAAATATTAAAATTTTATTCATTGCAAAGTGTGCTGGAGGCTCAGCATAGAAGCATACTTACCGACAAAGTTCTCGAAAAAAAATTGTAGCCTTCGAGAAAAAATGATGCCCGAGAAATGCGGATTTCAGTACGAAAATTCGTCGAATTTTTTGAACTATTATTTTGGCGGGAAACAATATCCGCTACTTATTTAAAAAATAGAAAACTTTTCGGATTCACCTATGTCATGGTGACATTTCCTACAGGGTTTTCGACAATTTTTCTTTTCTAAATGGTCCTCAGATCTTAAAGAAAATTCCCATTGCGAAAATTCGTGGAAAATTCCACACTTTCCCATTTAAAACACTTTTTGGATTTTCCATACCAACAGAAATATTACAAATTTATTATATTTGAGGACTGAGAATTTTCGCATTTTCAAAATTTTGGTTTTTCTTTATTTTTTCAAGACTTTGATTTGAGTTTTTGATTGTTGCATTGAATCGGTATAAAAGTGCTCAGCCCAACTTGAATTTTCTGTCTTATAAGTTATAACATAAATAGGAACCCGAAAGAATACGTATTTACTTCATTGCAGCACAAGTTGAAAAGGCAAAAAAATTTCCTTGTTCATAATTGCTATAGAAGTTTGAAATAATAAAAAAGTATATCACGAAATTCATGTTACGCACTGTTATAGCGTGCGAATTATTTTTATTGGTTTAGCTAAGAAACATTTTTTTCCGAAAACTGATTTGCAAATATTATTAATTAATTTTACCCTCTTTTCAAAACGTGTAAAGGGTTTTTAAATCCACTTGTAAATTTCGATGATATTAAACAAAATGTCCGTTACGCACGCGTTACAAAATTTTGCCTTTAGAAATTTTATGTCAGCTTCTATCTGAAATTTCTGTGAATCGACTTCAGATAGAATTTTCATATTTTTTTACAGCTATAAGAGGTTATCCTAGATTACACTAGTAGCTATGTTATTTGAGAAAAGAAATTATAAAACAACTTTTTTTTAACTTTAAACTCCGTTACGTACAGTTACACCATGTGTTCATATGTATTAAAACCTTAAATTCTTTACATTCTCTAATTTTTTTTATAATCTATTTTATTGGAAATGAAAAAAAATTTTTTTTCGCACTTTCTTTCCATCCAATTTCTACAATTTTTGCACGTTTGTATTGTATATTAGTACTGGGAGCATCTATATAATATATTATGTGCCCTTGCGTTTTTCTAATTATCTCAAAAAGTAACGAATCGATTTTATTACTTTTTATTTTAAATAAAAGGTAATACCTAGAGGTATTTTTTTTTAAATAGCTTGAAAGTGGCGCAAAAACGGTGAAACACTGAAAAAAATTAATTAATTCTTTTTTTTATTTTTTGTGGAAAGTTTTTTCTCAGTGTAAAATAAAAAAAAAATTTTTGCATTCTCGGTTAAATTAACTATCATCAGCTTTTTTTTCATTTTTCTACCATAATTACTTTTTGAGATATAAAATTTTGAAAAAAAATCTTATCAAAAGGGATTTTTCAAGGACACTCCGCAAAAGAAACTTAAAAATTGGTTCCTCGAGTGTTTTAAGGTTAAACCGATAGAAAAATTAACAAAACTTCAAAATCTCTTTCAGGGGGCTACAGTTGGAAATACCCTTTGTGTTTAAAAAACACGTACTGAAGAAAAAGTGTAAAATGTGCGTAACGCGTGAAATTTTTTTCAATACAGATATACAAAAAAAAAAATTGTCAATCAGCTTTACCGTCTCAAAATCGACACATAACATCATTTTCGAAAAAAAATTTCTTATATTAGTCTGTATTGGAAAAAATGTGAATTTCGTTACGCACGCGTTACACTTGTTTTACTTTATTTTAATAGACTTACCTCGGTATGTCGATGACAATTATTTATATTTGCATATATATATTTATTAGCAATATATCAATAAGTTTGAATAAAGCGTTTTTTTCCAATTTATTTGAGCCACCAGCGCACGCAATCACCGAAAAGAGCGATATGAAACTGCAAAATTTTTGCTCAAATGCGCTCGCTGCGCCAAAATTAAAAGAAAACAAATAAAAACTACCGTAAACTTGAAGAATTAAACTTAAAACGTAAGTTGGAGTTCCATAGAATATATTCTGTACAATTTCTCTTCTATCTTTGCAATTGCATTTTTGACCTATGCGGTTGACTTTTTCGTGGATTTCATGATATATAGAGAACATTGAGAAAAATTCAGTTTTTGGAATCCATCGTTTGTACTTTATTGCGTACGATAAAGAACTTTTTTAAAAATTTGTACAGCAATTTTACGTTTTACAGATTTTAAATTCATTATTTTTTTTTTTTTCATTACTATTCTTATGTTAAACATGCACTAGTAAACACACAAACACTAGATAATAATGCTACACTCGCCATATAAACAAACTTAACAATTGTAAATTTAAGTATTTATTCATATTTATGTATGTTCGTGTAAACATTATTATTAGAGATGCCGCGGATATCCGGTTACTATCCGGTATCCGGCATATCCGGCATAAAATGAACTATTCGGCCGGATGCCGGATACTAACTCATTATCCGGCCGGATACCGGATATTAAAAAATTTCACAGTTTTTCATATAAATCTCCTTGAAGGAAGCCCTTTATGAAATAATTAAGTAGAACAAAACGATTTGTAATGATGACGACTTTTATGTGTTTATGTATTTCAAAAAATCAAAAAAAAAACGTACAAAATCCTTAGATACTGGAGCGAAACAAGTGAGAATGACGGAGATGCAATAACTTCGGCTTGTGTCATTTATTTCTTTCCAGTCTTGAATGAAAACTTGAACGTGTGGCTGCCATGTCAAGTCGAAATTCATTTGAAAAATAATAATTCAGTATTTGAGTGTGTGAATGAAAAGGAATGCATAAATTTCGAGTTTTTTATTCAGATTCGGATTCTAGAGCATGCCTGAATAAAGCTACTTTTGAATTTGGGAAAAAATTCAACTATCCGGTTTCCGGATATCCGGCTATCCGGCCTCGCAGCTTGCCGGATATCCGGTATCCGGTATCCGGCAAAATCACTATCCGCGGCATCTCTAATTATTATTCATTTAAAGCTGCTTAAATAAGAGAGTACTATAAGAAGTTAGTCGATGAAGTGCCGTCTTTGAGCCGGCCGTCCTAAATTTGTATGAGTGCTTCGTGGGATCAAATATAGGAAGTATCGACGGAAGTATTTTGCGTCTAGAACTATTTGCTCATGGGCAAGATTGCAGAGGACAGAAGAAGAAATTCCTGTGGCGATTCAGGAAATTCATAATGAGGAGTGGTAAGTTTATTAATAAAAAGGAAAGGTCAGCTGGGAAAAAATTGAGAGGATCCCCATTGGGAAAGACTCAAGGGGGCTCAAGAGCAAGCCAAAAATTGCAAAAACAGCAAAAAATGTCACCTAGAATATTGAAAAGTTAAAAATTTCGCAGCCCGCATTAAGTAAAGTCATATGGTCCCACCCACTATTTCAATAATAATGTGTTTCTATGTTTTTAGAGAAACAATGGGAAAAACATGGGGTCTCGAAAGAGATAAAAGAATATATAAAAAACCATTATATACTATTACACTATTAAATATATTCCATTTCTAATCGATTAACTTTCCACTTTCATTTAAAGTTTTCATTTCATTGACATTTGTTTTCTATAAAGTTCTACACTTTATGAAAGTAAACTTACAAAATTACATAATTTTTTGAACAGCAAGGAAATCTTACAAATACTTAACTTGTACATAACTTAATTCTTTAATATATACAACAGAACATTAAAGCTTAAAACTGAGGCTTCTGAAAGGTTTAAAAGAAGGTCTTTGGTGTAACCAGCACAATATAAGAAAAATAAAACCAAATTAAGCACAAATGATTTTTGTATGTTTCAACTTTAAATTCGTAAACTAAATAATTTCTGTGCGTTCTATCGAAAAAGCGGGTCTAAATAATTCAAATGTGTTCTTAAATTCATAAAGCGAAAACAGCGAAGCCAATAATCATATTGATAAAAATGACTTAAAGGTACTCGTTTCTAGTCCTAGAGAAAATTGTAATTTTGTTCCGACGCTACAACACACCCGCAGCACGTTTGATGACAGAATCGATCACAAAGATTAATGGCTTCATTAACCATGACATGGCATTTTTAACGGAACTTAAAAGTACTACAAAATGTACTAAATTGGTCTAAATTAAGCACAGTTACGTTAAGCTAGCTCATCAGTAACAGCCCTCTGCATAGCATGGCAATCTTTGCTTCCGCCATCGAAACATTAAGACGTGTTAGTGCAATTTTATACACAAGCGTATTAGTCGTATGTATGGTACAAGAATCTTTGAGAGTTCAGAGTTTCGGACCCTAATTCCTCTTATTGTTGGTTTTTTTTTTTTTTTTTTATAAAGTAAATGCAATAATTTCGGCTTTTGATGACCTATGTTTTTGACGTTGAAACAATGATTTTGGGGTGGCATCTCTCTATGAACGATAATTTTTTACTTTCACCAACGTATCCGATCTTTGTACCGTTCATCTATGGCAATTCTTTTAATGGTTTCATAGCCTAATATGATACTAAACGAGAATGCAGCCGATTGCACCAAACGCGCTGAGAGACCTTTAAAGAAACAATGTAGACTCTCTTCACGCCATAATTCCTGGAAAGCCACTTTCATTGAATCTAAACGTTGAACCTAGTGATAAAACATTCAAAAATACGTATACGTGCATAATTGTTTCAAAGAACTGATATTTTTTATATATATATTTAACACACCTGTAAACGTGCTCGTACGATGTCTAATGGGTTCGTAATTATGGTCGTTGTGAAGCCTCCCATTGTACCGGCAACACATTGTATAAAAAGATGTGACATCCATGGAGGACATATGCGAACTAATTCATCTGTGTGAATGGAAAAAAATATATATTGTATAGGTATTATTAAAAGAATACAAAATTAATTTCATAAAATAATTCTCTTTTATATAAAATTCTCGTGTCGAGGTGTTTGTTACCGAACTCCTCAGAAACGGCTTCACCGATTCTTAGGTAATTTCGTGTGCATCTCGGGTAGGTCTGAGAATCGACCAACACCTATTTTTCACACCCCTAAACCTAAATTTTTGGTCTATCGAACAATTTTTAATTTTGGTACCCGACGTATGAGCAATGTTATTTTGAAAAAATTGTATAGCAGGGCGTACAATACTTATACGTCTTATATTTAAAATTAATGAACTGATTCATGTCAATTTATGGAAGACAAAGTTGTATTTTTAAAAAGAAAATCATGTGTCTTTGAACGTCAAGGGAAAGAGGGAGATCGATGGATAGAATGGGATCTGAATATTTTTAGTTATTGATTCATTTTTGATTCATGAATTTCTTCTGAGGCGGTACGAAGTGCGGCGGATCAGTTATTTTCTTTATAAAGATCAACAAACTAAACATCTCTTTTAATTAGGTCAAAAAGACAGCAATTAGAGTTGCATCAATTTGTTTTATGCCTTTTTTTCCGGGAAGCTTATCATTCGATAGAACACGCGATTGCTTATCGTGAAAGCTTGAAAGCTGAAACATCTATGCTTTTTGGTTACGCTTTTATCTTTGCAGCTTGCTGCCAAAAGGTCGTAATTTGTAGTAATTTTGAATAGACAGGAGTAATGACCATTTAGAACACGATTCTTTTTGATTTATTGTTTTTGTTTTATCTGTCTTATTTCTTTCACTTCCACTTTCACTTCCACTTCTACTTCAGTGTTTTTTGTTTGTTTTCTTTTTTTCACAAATCTCTTTCAGACTTGCTGAAAGATTGAAATTACCTTGATAGAGGTGATAAAACGCCCACCACATAGCTGAATTCGGTACATATGCCATCAAACTTGCCGTATAGCCTCTGTAAAATCCTCTCACGCCATCCCGTTTTATGATCTCGCGCGCAATATCCACAGATATATTAAATCGACTCCGTCCATTGCCAGTTTTAATGCCCAATGGATTAACATCTCCATGAGAGTTTGTACTAGCATGAGCTGCCATACCCAAAACCATAGCATGTTGTGATATAACATCGAAAGGAACAATTATCGTTTGCCCGACTAGAGAAGCGCAGCCGCCAGCGACCAAGGATTTAACTCTAGGTCCCGCACCAACATCATTTAAAAGATGCCGTACACCTTCGTATGTACTAATATAAAAAACGCCGGATACAATTTGAAACGATGAAATCCAAAAACCACGATATAAACCAGGAACTCCTTCGGAGCGATAGATTTTAAAAGCACAATCGAACATTCCTTTGTAAATATCACTTTTATGCTGAATCTGGAGTTGCGTCTTTATCACCGTCAACGGGAACAAGCAGCAACGCACGGAGAACGAACTCAGCATCGATAATGGAAAGAATTTAGCTTTATTCATCATATTCCATTCGATTGTCTGAATAAATGTTGATGCATCCATCGAACTCCCTGTGGAGGCTACCGATACACGATCCATGGCGCTATCTGTAGAACGTACCAATCCAAGGCGATGCAAACATGCAAAAACGTTATTTCTAAAATACGCATTCGACTGACTAGTGAACTTAAATCGCACGCGATCAGACCATATTGTGCGTGTAATTGTCAACTGAGAGCTGCCAAGTATCTGCAACAAAAGAAGGAAATGACAACAACGGAATATCAATCAAGTTCAAGTTCTACATCGTGGCCATGAATGGAGTTATTTTAAAATTTAAGTCTTACTGAACATATATAACTTATATAAGAAAACACAAGTGCGAGAGGGAAGGAAGTTCATTTGACGTTAAAGTATTTAATTTCGACTTCCTTTTGATGGCACCACTTGAAAATGCCGTAAGGACGAACTCCTTCTCGCCCGCTTACCTTTTATTTTGTCAATGTCAATGGGATCTCCTCATCATTGCTTTATTTATGAACGTTGGCTTGCAAGAAAAACACAAGATTTTGTAGAGTGTCATCATGGGCAAGCTAGGGCTGCTTTATATCCTAGGGCTGTTCGCTTGTACTGCGCAATTCATCGATAGAAAGTGCGAGAGCTGTTTATCGAAGAAAGTGAAATAATCGCTTTGAGTTTTATAAAAATCGAATAATTGGATATATCCATTAAAAATAATTAAAATTTAGATAAAAATCTATCCATCAATACAGTTTTTCTTAAGGAATTTATCACTTTTTTTTACTCAAATAACAACGAACAAATGTTTTAAGAAGTCTTAATTTACAGTTGATGTCAAAAAATTAGTTCAATACATAGTATTTTTAAATACTATCGACTTAGGTACATTTTAATAAAACTTTTTGAATTACACAACTGCTGATAGGTATGCGTTAGTAATAAGGCAGATGAGACAAAATGTAACACCAATGGGTCTTTGCGAAAAGGATATTACTGATAGATGTACCTCGTCTTTTGTCGGGATAGAAAGTCCAAGGAACAAGAAGAAAATACTGGTACCTCAAGCCCGCATACAAGCATATATGCGAGGAATATTATTAGGGCTCGGGAAAAATTCACTAAAAATTACGAAAAATGCTTTAAAAACCATCAGAAGGAATGCAAATAATGTCAAATCATGTAAAAGCAAAATCTAAAGTCTGCAAACTCATTCTTCTGGAAAAAGTCCTTAAGGTCTTTGTTTTATGAGTTGAAAATCATTAAAAATAATTTATTTTGAAGGGGCTTCTTCGTATTCATTGCAATTAAAAATTCAATGCAAGAAAAAATTGATTTAAAAGAAAAATAGACAGAATATATTTTTTGAAATGTTTTTTGGGCATAACACATAAAAAATTTTAAGGACATTTTCCAGATGCATTGAATCTGATACTTTAACGACATTTCTCATCGTTTGTAACGCAATTTTGGTCATTTTTAGGACATTTTTTCTAAGCCCTAAATATGATACTCTTGATTTAGACCATCTAAGCGACTCCTCTGTGAAACGTGTTGAGTTATATATGATAAGTATTTACTGCAGCTATTTTCAAACCACATACGATCCGTTTTTGAACACTTTCCAAAATCCCGTCAGTTATAGCCTCCATTCAGACCAGTGGCGTAGCGATATATTTCGGCGCCCGGGGCACAATGGGGGAACATGCATGAAATGCCGCCCCCTCCAATCGGCCTCAATAAAAATACCTTCATAAAAATTGAAATATGTTTTCGCGCCCGGGGCGACTTCCCCCTTCGCTCCCCTCACTACGCTACTGATTCAGACGGGAAGTATGCACATTAGTGTGTTGGAATAACTTGAGAAATCCTGCTTTTGAAGACCATTCTGTTGTTACTTCTCTACACAATCCTTGCTACAATGTTCGTATATTTAACAAATTAAAATGGCGTCGAGGTCACGAAAGAAAATTTTCGATAGGGAAAAAAATTATAAGCCTTTATATGTAAATATGTGCATAATGTGTATTGTTTGGGACAATTTTGCACCACAATAAGCGGATGTATTGATTACTGAAACCAATCGGAAGAGGGCAGCCAGGTTTTTGCACCTGCGCAATACGTATGTGCTTTTCTTTGGCTCCGCCTACTTTTATAATTTTCATGAGGATGCAGGATGTCTTTTGGAATTTATGAAACAGTCTCGACAGAATATTAAGACGAAGTGTAAGCTTAAGCGGAGAAAATAAAAATTTCACTAATTATTTGAGATGAAACACAATAAAAGTGGGGAAGTGAAAGTTTTCAAAAAAAGTTCTATTTAAATGAGAAATAGGGACAATGAGGATAATGGGTTTTGAATTGAATTTTATTAACTGAACACCGGAAGAATTGAAAGTGAATTGATTTGACCTTGCAATTGTGATCAAAAAGTGATAAAAAACAATCGTTGAGGAGGATATTAAAAAAATCGATTAAAATGGATAATGTGAAACTGGTAAGAACGGGAAAAAAATTGTCGCTTTTGAAAGTTATTTCTTTGATGAATGGCGTCATAAACTAATTAAACATAGGTTAGATCACTCAGATTTAAAGACGATTTAAAAAAGTTGTTGAATTTTCGCTGCCCAAAAACAATCCAAAGTAAATAAGTAAGGATGTTATAGTCAGGCGAACCTGACAATGCAATGCTCGACACAGACACACATGTTTAATTAATTTTTAAAACTCGCCCAAGAAGCAGAACCATTAAGAGAGAATATTCAACATATTTTTAAGCCCATAAGGGGCATCATATACCAACTTTTGTTAAATTTCTTTATGAAAATCACCCTTATGCCACGCCCAATTTTCCGAATTTTTTGAATTCTGATCGGAGTCTTAAAAATGTGCTCAAATTCAAAATTTCATTCAAATATTTCAAAAAAGTCCGATTTTGGAGCAGTTTTGGGATTTTTGTGACAGACTCTAGTACTGGAGGAACCCCTACAAATGGGCCGATCCCGTCAATTTCGTCAAGATAGCTCAACTCCTTCGATAAGATAACTGTATACAGACAGACGGACATGGCTAAATCGAATCTCCTGGTGACGCTGATCATTTCTATATACATTTTGTATGGTCTATCTCGACTGGTTCTGGGTGTTACACACAACCACACAAACGCAATATACCCTCGGCACAGAGTGTGTCGAGTATAAAAATAAATAAGTCAAATAGTTTTCATTTTTATCGTTAAGGTTACCCTAAAAACTAAAGAAAAATTACAAAATTTACGAGCGAAGAATAGATAAAACGAAAGGAAATCACATTTTTTTGCTTAACCATAGCTTAGCCTATAACCCATGTTCTCCATTAATGTCTCCTTAATGGCTGGCTGTAAAGCGCGTTGCATATAAGTTGTCAAGAGGCCCCTTACACCCATCGAAAAAATTTTCTCCAATTCTCCGCTTAGCGCATCACCCACCATTTCATCGCCGTTCAATAGACCGGAGAATGCTCTGGCATCTGGCTTAACAATGTCCTGTAAGCTATCGTCGGAAAAATTAAGGATATCATCACTGAAATTCACCTCATCGTTGTCATCCAGTTTCGGCGCTGCATTACGTTTAAATCGTCGACCTTGTCGATAGAAATTATCCTCTCCGAGCTGTTTATAATCATCGTACGACTCACGCGAGTCATCGAAATTTAGAAATTCTCCATCCATACGGCTGCCAGTGGCCGTAAATTTAAGACCATTTCTAATATCGTAACTTGAATGATATTGATCGCGTTTATCCCAGCGTTTATTATCACTATTCGATCCGACTACAATGTGTGGCTCGGAGAGTTCGATATCCGGCGAACTGTTATCACCGCCAGTAAAGCCGAATCGCCTCTTCGAGTTCTGTCGTATGCGGATTCCACTTGGCCCCTGACAGCCATGGGCGAAGACGGATATAAAGCCGGGCTCTGCAAAATGCGAGTCCGTACGAACTGTCGCTGGCGCTAAACGACGCGATTGCTCGCTGTGTGCAACATCGAAGCCAATTGGTGTCGTATGAAATTCTATTCCCGCATGTCGGAGTCGTAGAATCATGTTGCACTTGCCTCCGGTGGGTTGCAGAACGATCTTGCCGCTTATCGTTAAATCGGGGAATATGAGACGCGTGTCAAGTGTGGCATTCTCAGTACTAAATTTACATTTATCCACTTCAACCCAACGGGATTCTCGCTTCGCTGGCAGTCTCACCTTCAGATCCTTAAATTGAAAGGAGTTAGTAAAAACAAAAAAAAGGATTATAGACTTTTAAATCCCACTATGCCTTACCTCTACGTCTACCCGTGTTACAGTAAGTCTTTGTCTCGCATTTTGCTCCCAGAATTTATCGCCTTCTGAGGAGTCTTTATTTTCATGCAAATTTTTCGCATAATAGCCACGCCTACGGTACTCCCTTCCGAATGGTATATAATTGTCGTAGCTATAGTATGGGCCACTGTTGTCCTCCTCTGGCTCATTCTGTTGTCCGTAGAGCGAGTAGTAGATGTCATATGGTGTTTGGAGGGAACGCGATGTTTTCACATTTGCACTACGCCGCCGCATGTGCTCCAGAGCATTTTCGAGGCGATTGGAGCACCTTTGTTGATGGTATGGCTGACCAATGGATTCTAAACGTAGTGCGATATTTTATGCATTAGAAAAATCATAGATCTGGTTTTCTACACCCTCAATTACGCCATTTTTGAAGAATCAATGCTTTAGGAAAATGTTGAAGATATTTTGGGTTGTAAAAATTACGTATACGTATTCCAACCCAAAAAAAAATTACGTATACGTCGAATAAGTGGGGATTTTTGATATATTTTTGTCGAAAACAACAGTTGCCTGCATTTTTCTGTATTGGTGTCTGAAGCAAATTTGTTGGCCGCTAAAATATCTATAACTTTTCAGAAGACAGTAATGCGATATTCATAACGAGTCAGGAAAAATTAGCATTTTAAATTTTCGAAGACTTAAGCGACAAACCTGCAAAATTCAAAGTCAGATTCCTCCTAAACTAGAGCCAATCCAGAGAAAAGGTCGATGGATCTGAGCTCAGCATACTTTTAAGAAATACGTCACTCAGTTGGTCCAACATTTTCTATACCCAGTCGAATAAGCAGGGTTTTTGATATAGTTTTTGTGCGAACAAAGTTGCCTGATTTTAATCTGTATGGTTCCTGAACTAAATTGTCTGCCGCTAAGAATATCTATACTTTTCAGAAACAGTATATAGTCGATATTTCATTAACGATCAGGATCAAAAACATTTAATTTCGAGATTAGCGATAACCTGCAAAATTCAAAGTCGATTCCTCCAAACTGACCAATCCAAGTCAGAAAATTGCGATATCTGAGCTCACAATACTTTTAAGAATATCGTTGGATCCGAGTTATATACCTCAAGTAAAAGGGTAACAGTCTTTCGACACTTGACACCTGAACTAAGCTCCACAATATGAAATATTAATGTATTCTTGATCAGTAAAATATCGATTTAGACTGTCAACTCCTCACACATCTTCATGAGGTTCTCAAAGGCTGACAATATCGAAATTGGACAATGTTGGATCCAGAGATCCAAAAAAATGGAGACATCCGTCCCACTCCACAGCCCACAAATAATAATGTTTCAGTAAATCTTTTGAATTGCGTAAAGCTCAAAATTTCTGATAGGTGTACGGAAACTCGAAAGGTATCCTGAAAAAAGACTTCCCGCACTCCCACGCCCACAAATAAGAGTTTCGTAACTTGAATAAGGCGTAGAAGCTTCAAATTCGCAACATAGGTTGACCAAGGCGAATGAAAGGTCTAGGAAAAAAATTTATGTGACACGCCCACAAATGGAGAGGCAAAACATAGTGCGCCAATAATGTCGGGACGCTGGGTATTTCAAAGTCGGGCTTGACCGACTTTAGCTTTCTTACTTGTTGTTACCATTTTCGACTTGCACAGTGTAACTTTTGCAATTTTTCGAATTTTTCTCTGAAATTTTAGGAGAGGTCAAGTGCGTTGAATAACTCTAAAAAAAATTATTGTTTTCAAGATTTGAAAATTTCGTGAAATGGGTGGCCCGTTTCACGAATTCTTACCCACCTGCTCTTTCCATTTTCCAAAAATTCTTCAATTTTTTTAAAGGTGGAAGTTTTAACACCCTTTAGTGACCTATGTAGGTAGAGGACTTTTTTTAATGGGTCGCTGAAGAAGTCTACAAAACTTTTTAGTCAAAATTGAGAAATACAGAACATTGTTTTGTGTTGTGCCTCTTTTGAATAGTTCAGGCCACATATAGATGTTAAAATTTAAAAATCATTTTTAGAGGATTTGATTTTAAATCAATATTTTTGCAAATAAGTTACTGAACCCGGACTAAAGCGTTATCCGAGCCAACCGTTATCCAGTGCTGTGTCGAAAGTCTTTCATTATATATTTTTAATGTTCTCTAGTATATTCAATGCACATCATATCGTCATTCCGGAGTTCCCATCACGTATCTCTAAGTTATCTAAGATACTATAAGGGATTGGGATGTGGAGATTGAGTAGGTGGATAGATATGAAAATTCAGATAATTCCGGATCGACGATATGTGAATACATAATGAGTTATTATTAATGCACTGTTGCCATTTAAGGGGAATCTCCCCTAAGCATTTACGACTTTTACGATCTTTAGTCGAGTCTTAGGGCAGAAAAGTGGTCAGGGAAAATTTTATGGGACCTTATGGAACCAGGTTTTTATTTTTTAGAAGATATCAAAATTAAATTTTTGGGACCTTTGGTCTTGTTTTGAGGCATTCAGGGGAATATTCCTCTAAAAAACTAGCAACAGTGTATTAATGACACAATATTTTTGATATTCAACGGAAGTTATTCTTATTTGATTAAATTCTCCAGAGTCCCTTGGTCCGGGGAAAAATCAAGCACTAAATTATAAAGGCCTTTTATTTATTAGAATAGTTGTATTAAATCACTTTGAACTATTTTTATAATCAAAATTGTATATCACTAGGGAAGGGGTATCAGGGTTTCAGGTTTACTTAAACAGATACTCTCCACTGCAATTTTGGCTGTACTTTGGCCTGTGTAGAGACAGTTTTAATGTAGAAGAAAGCTAACAAATATATCTTCACTCATTTCCTGAGGAGTTTGCGATTTATTTTGTTTTTCAGAGCATTTTCATCCATTTTTTTTAAATGATTACCTAATCGAAAATTATGGAGCACTGAGTTTGATCTTTTCAATATACAGTACACTCGGGATAATGTCAACTAATTAAAACCGCGAGTGTTGACGTTTACCAGATTGTTGACGTTTATGATTGTCCTCATTTTAGATCAACACATAGTCGGAGCTATAGTTTTACACGATTTTTTAGTATAAACTAAAACAAACCAATAATCTGATTCAAACAAATGTTTATGTATTTGTAAAAATTGAAAAAATATTTTATATGAGTTTTTTAGAGCTCATTTCATACGCGCAACATCAAAAATTTCGAAACACAACTGAACAAAGAGAGCAAAAACTACATTGTTCGCACAAAAGGAGGTTCCCGAAATTCTGAGAATTCGTATTCTATACGTAATTCCAGCTAAAATTTTCTATTACGCAGAGTTTACCTTTTAGAGCTTTTAGGTTTTGTTGACGTTTTAGAATAGTCAATGTAAATAAAATGGTGTTGACGGAATAGGGGGTTGACGTTATCCCGATGTGTACTGTATTTTTATTTAATTTAATTAAATTTTTTTTTAAATTTTTGATTATATTTTTTTTGTATATTTGTTATTTTTTGTATATTTAAAAGTTAAAAAAAAACAAATTTATTTTTTACCTAAAGCCAAAAACAGAAAAATCACACAAAAAATCAAAAATCCACGCAATGGCGCCATTGTATGCGAAATCCATCGACGACGTCCTTTCATAATATTGGCAAGCAATATTTCAATAACCAAATCGGAATTATATTTTTTTTATTGAATTTTTTGGAGCTTTCCGCTTTAAACGATTTTCCGACGTTGCGTTCACGTCGTGGTACGATCTTGCACTAACAAAAGCCGCGTTGAAACTTCGAAGTGTCACTGCCGTGTCTTCAGTGAAAGTGTTTTCCACGGCTGTCTTCGAGCGAGCGCACATCTGCTCCATGGGAATGTGTTGAACTTCACATGGCTATGTATGAATGCTTCTAATTTTTTTTAAATATTTTTTTTTTCTATAAATGATGTGTGAGCTAAGCGTAGAAAAGAAAATTATAGCTTTCGAGCTTTGTAAACACAAAATCCGATATCAAAATAAAAGATCAGAGCGGAAAGACTTAGTTTTGTCATTAAATATGTAACACAACACGCCTGTAAATAATACATACAAACGCCTATATATACATACATACATGTGGAGCGTCTTCATGACACCCACAAATTTGAAATTAATGTGCACACATGCGAAAAGCGCACTCTTTTGTAACGGAAATTAGCAGAAGACGAAGGAAAAGCGATCTTAACTCGGCGGCTCAGGTTGGATGAGTCGACTTCGTACCACATATATTTCAGCAAGGCAGATCATCTCTTTATACCCGACACACTCCGTGTCGAGGGTATATTGCGTTTGTGTGATTGTGTGTAACACCCAGAACCAGTCGAGATAGACCATACAAATTGTATATAGAAATGATCAGCGTCACCAGGAGATTCGATTTAGACATGTCGGAGTTGAGTTGAGCTATCTTGACGAAATTGACTGGATCGGCCCATTTTTAGGGGTTCCTCCAGTACTAGGGTCTGTCACAAAAATCCCAAAACTGCTCCAAAATGGACTTTTTTGAAATATTTGAATGAAATTTTGAATTTGAGCGTATGTATATTTAAGACTCCGATTAGAGTTAAAAAAATGTAGAAAATTGGGCGTGGCAAAGGGGCGGTTTTCATAAAGAAATTGAACAAAAGTCGGTATATGGGGCCCCTAATGGCCTTAAAAACCTCTAGAATATTCTGTCTTAATGGTCCTGTTTTTTGGGAGCGTTTTAAAAATTATTTAAACATGTGCGTCTGTGTCGGGTAATTTATTGTCAGGCTCGCCTATCTATAACACCCTTACTTGTTTCATGGGCGTTTGTTTGTTTTTAACGTAGCTGTAGGCTATAATGGAACTATTATTTACTTTCTTTTTCCCTTTCTTTTCTTCCGAATAGTCTTATCTGAACACATCCCCTCCGATCGGAACATACATATTTGTGTGTCACTCAGATCTGCCGATTGGGGTGAATATACTCTGTATATTTTCTAAAAGTTTTGGGCGCCAATTACAAATAATTTGTTTCACCAATTCTTTGAAATAGAAGAGATGACTTGAGGTCTGACTTCGTTCTCAATTGTAGGTATAAGTAAAAGAATCACTAATAGACCGATTTCACAGCCCCGAAAATAAGAAATTGTCAGACCTAGGGGTCGCTGAATCCGAATTTGAGGTCTGTACAGCTCCATTGGCTCCAGATTAAAGTATAACCTCAAAAAAAAACATCCTAAAGCTGTGCTTTAGAGCCTACTTTAGCGATTATGGCGAAAGCAAGAACCAATGGAGCTACATATTGACCTTAGATTCGGATTCAGTGGATCCGAAAACGTATTTTAACCATAATGAGACCATAGTTGAGGGGCTGTGCTATCGATGTGTGATAGTAACTTTGATCTCACATCCATTTATTAGAGGGTAACATCTCCAAAATGACTCAATACAGTAAAATCTCCTATAAAACACCCCAAGGAAATTGAAAATATTTTCTGTTCGGGGAGAATTCTTTATGGAGAGGCAAAGCAGTTTGTGACTCGTTATAGAGAAAAGGTATGAGTCCATTATAGAGAGGTTCCACTGTACACAAAAACTAGATTTTCTTTTAGCCGAATTTTCACTATTCATCATACTTGCTACTCAGTTATAAGAAGGTCATAGAAAATAGGTCAAATTTTGGTGCGTGGAAAAACTCGCCCCCCCCCCAATTTTTAAACTCTTTCATATGAATAAAGGAATATATTCCAATTGAGTTAATTTAAATTTAGCAGACTAATTTAAAAAAAGTGTTTATTCGTATGCTTTTTGGTAAAGTAAATATTGCCAAACAATTACAAGCCTCGAGACTTGAACGGATCGTGGCGCCCTTGAATTCCGACGCGCTCTAGAAAAGCACCAATCGTTAAGTAGAAAGTTTCTAAAGCTAATCTCGTCGGAGTCTTTCTCTTGTAATTACGGCCATTCTTGCCGTTTACTCAACATTAAGTGAAGA
Source organism: Chlorops oryzae (assembly GCA_020466095.1). Taxonomy (NCBI): domain Eukaryota; kingdom Metazoa; phylum Arthropoda; class Insecta; order Diptera; family Chloropidae; genus Chlorops; species Chlorops oryzae. The sequence goes on along the minus strand of CM035807.1, from coordinate 34,718,867 downwards.
AATAAAAGTTTTCACTCAACAAGAATAGGTTAATGAAGAAAATCACTTATGTTGTTGCATACTTAACCCATCAAGTACCAACACAATTATTCTCCAGGGAACAAGCTAATCGAAACAAGTGTAATGGCCCTAATTCTTTGTTTCTATTTCAATGGGGAGCTGTTAAGCAAGGTCTGTTGAGTTGAATATTTAAAAAAAAATTGACTACCATCACTTCTAATGGGTTAACATCGTAACAAATTTTCCCGTTAACTGACTAAAAACAAAAAAAAAAAAAAACACTTGCAAATGAACAAATGCACACAATTAAGGCCGCTTTTTGTGTAAAAAAAGAGTCTTTAACGATGCGTTTTCCCACTGAAGAAAATCGTCTTTATCGTTTCGCTTTTACGGCGCCTTACATGATTATTCGGGGTAATCATTGAGACCTGAGTTAAAGATAATTGATCGAAGGGAGAACTTTTACTGCCAGTATGAAAACATCTTATGATAGAAAAAATATTCTATGGACAATTTCTAATGACCAAAATCAGCTGAAAGTTGATAAGCCCCGTCAGTGCGCCACTGTCTTTTTCACAGTTCGACGAAATGCCAAGTGTTCACGCATCTCTTGACATTAATGATATACGGAAAGTGGTTGATGAGAAAATTTCCATCGTGAATTGTTGCAATATTCGCATTGTTCGAGAAATTTCCAAATTTATGTGAATCCGAATGCAGTTCAAAGTGGCTTTGGCAATTCGTTTGGAAATGTTAAGAATATGATTAGTATTTTGCTATATATTTATATATATTTATATATTTTATATATATTTATATATATATTTGCTATAATGCTACAAAAAAATTTTTTTCATACACTTTTTTCTAATGTTTATTTTATGTTAGCTTAGGGCTCCCTCATTCCAAAAAGGTCATTGGTTTGATGGATTTAAGTAGCGTTTCCGAGATATGGCCCAAAATGTGAAAAAAGTAAATTTTCTCTACTTTGCCCCATATTTAGGGCCATAACTCAATTACCGTATAAGATAGCTAAGCGCATAGACCTAATTTGGAAAGGTGGAGACCGTGCGCAAATTTTAAGTGCCTTAGTACATACATTTGTGACTACGGCTACGAATTTGATTGTACATAGAATTTAGTATTTTTGCTGAAGCAGTGTGATCAAAATATAATATTATGTGGACAGGGTAAGACAAAAAAAATTTATGTTTCTCCTTGATATTGAGTTTCCTTGATTAGTTTTATGTTTTTCAAGCTTTTCATATCATTTTATGAGTTTGGTAGATATTTTATATGTAATGTCCCAGCCGGAAATTTCACTACTTCTGCAGTACTTCCGAAGTGGTGAAAATTCATACTGCGACTACTCGCATTACTAACCCTTATTTCTAATGATATTTGTTAGGAGATGGCCGCTATTTTCAGTACTTCAAAATTCATGTGTTAAAGGAGTTTATGACCCCAATTCGCATGAAAACTTCATTTGAGAAAAGAGCACATGCTAGCTGGCTGAAATGGATTCAACGTGCATGATATTTTCATTTGAAAATAGAGTATATGATCCTAATACAAATGAAAATTTCATTTGAAAAAAGTAAACACTACTGGGATCTCGGAGGGAAAGAAACAGAAATATTTTTTATTTTAAAATTTTAAAATTTTGTATTTCCATTTCGGTTGAAAACACTTCATTGAATATGTTATAATATAACGGTAGCTCATAACATAAAACCTTACTGATTCTATCACAATTGTTTAGTTTTAAATGCCCTTCAATGAAAAGCATAAGTGAATTGAACTTGCTCGAAAAATGTGTAAATCATAGCAGACATTTTGAAAATATGCAAAACACTGTTTTCATGAAAATTGCATAAGATCTTCATTGAAAAAAGGAGTAATCAACCATTTTTCAAATGAAAATTTCGTTTGAAGAAGGATTTCATGTAACGAGCTCTTGCTTCCATGAAAATTTCACTAGAAAATCATTCGAAACAGCACCAATTGGTCTCTTTACAAATGAATTCTTCAATACTTCTGCATCGATGATTTTGTCACGCATGCGATAAAATCCGACTGGGGTACTCGAAAATCTCCAAAAATTAAAAATAAAAGTGGCAATGCGTTTCACCACAGCAGAGTTAATGATTTCGCTGCCATAGCATGCTTCTCTTTTCCTCATGCTATATGCCTATGTTGAGGCAGCGTAGCTCTAACACATTGCAGGGATTTTGAAGAAGAAGAGTTAGACCTACACTCCTACATGGGCATATAGTATAGTCCCTGTAGGAAATGTCAATAGTGAATCTATACTCTTTTTCTACTGACCGCGTCAACGTCACTACTGACCAGTTATACCCGCCCCAAGCCTTTGCCTATTGACATTTTATCATTGAGTGGGCATTGCATGTCAACAATTGACCGAAGCAATATTGACGAATTATTGATGAACTATTGACGTCGGCACTATTATGTAGACAAAAGGAGTACTCTTTCGTTTTTATAAGGAGACACGTTGTTGACATGGTCAATAAAGATGAACTGTACCTCTTGACAGTACAGTTTCTCTAATGACACCGCCTATAAATACTGTTGACGTTGGAACTAGTTCTCTTGTCTATTTTGACGTCAATTTAGACATGGGGCCATATGGCGACAGGCTTCCTGCAGGGGTACTATATGATTAGAATGATAGTTTTTGCCTGACCGGTGCTGCCAGTCAAGCCCGGTGGGAAAAAGGGCGAGCAGCTGGGCTTTCCCGTTTTTTCGCCGCTGGTGGGATCTAGCTGCGTAGCGACAGCGGCAAAAAACGGACACTAATATTGAAATTTTGATTCATTTGACATTTTTGAATATATTAAACTGAACGGGAGGGGTTGGTGGTTGGCCGTAGGATGTCCGCTTTTTTGCTTTGAGCATCTGGTAACCCCAAATTTTGATCCTATACCCGATACTTTCTGTTGAACATTTGGATACGGTCCGCGGTTTTGCCACACCCGTAACCGTTAGAGGGCGGTCCATTCCGGTTCATCAAAAAGACCTTATAAGTAGGATTTAAGGCATTATAGAGATTTATATTCCTCGCAATCATGACCCTCTGTATATGTCTTGTGGTCTGGTTGTATATGCCCAATCTAATTAAACAAAGTTTTCAGCGGTTTGATGATTAAATTACACTTTCCGAAAAGTAATACATACCCAGTGCAGTAGCAATTCTGTTTTGCGTGGAGGGGAAAATTATTTTTCCAACTTGCGTGGGGGGAAAAATTATTTTTTCAATTTTATTCATGGGCAAAAACAAAAATGCGTGTGGGGGCAAAGCCCCCTCTTGCCCCTATGGTTGCTACGGCACTGTACATACCTTCATTTTTCCAAAAGCGCAGAGACTGTAGTCGCCCTGCTCAGCGTCAAAATAATTTTAGAAAAAGTATTTTTTTGACTTTTAATTGATTGGCCTTGTTTCATTATTTTTATACATAGGTAGGTACATTAGGATGGGTCAATTTTTTTTTTCAAAAAAGCGTATAGCAGAAGCGTAAACTAGATGAAATTCTAAGAAAATTTTGCCTACAAACCTAGGGTCTATAATGAATTCCTAGCTCGTGCAAATCAACCTCAAAACATTGCTTTTGGGTTTCATGGAAAATATGTGTTTACATTCATTATTACTGTAAGGAAGCATAAAAATCTAAGTGAATTCATTTCAATTTAGACTTTTATGGTAGAAAACTTTTCCAGCTTTTAGAATATGACCCAAGCTTTAAAAACCTTTTACTTTAAAATGAAAATTTGAAAGCCTTTTTCGAAAAAATGGTCAAAATCTATAGTTTTGTTTAAATTGAATTTTATTTCGGCCATTTTTTCGCTTGTGTCCGATTTTTCGCTCAATACAAATCGACCCAGCCAAAGGTACATAGTCCTAAGACCTCGTGCCAATCGATGAGCTTCTCTATTTTGATTGAATTCAAATTTAACATCGATTCACCAAGCTTTTTTTAATACAGCCGACTCTGGATAGAGAACTAGTTTAAGCAAGGCCTGTTTATGTTACCGAGGCTGTTCACACTATCGACTCTCATTTTTTTGTGTTTAACTTGCTTTATTTTTGGTTGAAAAGCTCAGTTTTTTGGAAAAACTTTTAGTGGGAACGCGAGTTTCTTACTTTCTAAGACAAAACCCTTGTGCAGTGCCGGATTAGGGTAGGGCTAGCTGGGGCTATATCCCCGGGCCCCAACTGGCAACGGGCCCCGAGCGTCCAAAAAAAATATCATCAACATAATTCTAAAAATATTTTTCGAGTAAAATCGCTTTAAAGCTTAAAAATTATTGAAATAAAAAATTAAATTATATAAATTGTTTATCTTATTGTTCATTCCTTTGAAAGAATTTATATTGTGCTAATAACTCATCTTGAACTTAAATTGACTTTAGCAGTTATTCCTTATTTAAAAAAACTGCGCCAAATAGAGCATCAGGGGGCCCCATCACTATATAAGCCCCGGGCCCCATTACACTCTAATCCGCCGCTGCCCTTGTGTTCACGGGTTTATACTATCCAGACTTGACTGTAATTCGAAAAAAAAAAAAAATTTATTTCCTCGCTGGGAACTGCTCATAATTATTTAAGTTCATCGTGCTTTAAAACAGTCTCTCTAAAGCAATCAAATTCAATAAGGCATAACGAATTGTTGCATCAGCAGAAACAAACACAATGCAACGCAAACGAACTCATCGTGTTGCTTCATTGTATTCCTAACGCCTCCCCCTGCCATCGTTTCGCAGATCAATTTCAAATGGTATTTTCACCTCGAGTACATTGAAGTGTGAGGTTGACTTGTCACTTGCCCTTTGTCTTCCAGCTTGTAGCTGACAATAATATCCAACTGTTCATGATGAAAGCTCACCGTCTATATGACATACTATTGTCTGTGCGGTTTTTTTTTACTTTTATTTATTTTAGAGCACTCATTACTTAATTGCCCTTGTATCTGGAGCACTGGCCATTGTTCTTCTTCTTGGCTTTCTTTCGAAAGTACATAAGCTTTTACACTTTGGCTGCAGAAAAACTCTTAAGCTAATTACCTCGGTCTCACCACATGTGAGAGGCTCTCGTCAGTTGTCGAATTGGGTCTTTCGTTTCAACCTGTTGTGGCGATTCTTTTTAATGATGGACAAAACCTCAGCACACAGCAAGTGGCCGTCACTGAAATAGAAAGAAGATCCATACATATAATCTTACTGTGAAAATTTGGTTTATGGTTAATTAGATTTTGTTGTGGACATGTTTTTTGGGCTTTTACTGGATTTCCTCTTTCCCACTCACAAGACGAAGACTCAATAAATCAGTATTCTCTGTCGCGAAGAACTGATGCTGCTCGAGCAATGGTTTTGACTCCTTCTTCCGAGACTGTCTTAAATAATACAAACATTTCCTTTTAAGCATTTCTGATGGCTCTTATATTCAGGGAATATATACATATGTATACATATAAACATCCCTCATTGAGTCATGTGCTCTCGTGGAGCGGATGAAAATTCGCCTTTTCCCCCCATTAAATCATTTTAAACTGGAAAAAATTGGCATCTACTCTGTGTTTACCACTGTTGACTAAAGAAACCGCTTCGATTATTTCCTGTGTCTTGGCGTCTTCATGTTTCTTCTTGTCAAATCTCAGCTCATCTCAAAACTCCAAATCAATTTGGTTGCATCCGCATTAAAATTTGTGCTCAATTTTCAGCGAATTTCCTGCCACAAATTGATTGACTTCTTCCCCTAAATCTCGGAATAAATCGAAACGTGCGAAAAAAATTTTAAAAAAAATCTTTAATTTCTCATTTTCAAGTCGGACTTCAGCAATGATGCCGCTCTGGTGAATCTTCAACAGAGTCTAGCACACTCGAATCATCAGCATTTAGAACAGAATCAATTCCAAAGCTCAACGAATACAATAGCAACAACATCGGCTGTCAATTCGATAGCCTCGCATAAGATGACACCAATACCAACATCAATGGCTGGTGGCACACCAACATGCAACGGTGCAATCGCTGGTGAGCGTAAAAAATGCTCCGACATGGATGGTGAAACAAATGCACCCTCGACAGGAATAGAACAACCGGAAGAAACATCACAGAAACTATGTTGTCTATCCATACCATCGCCTGTGCTGAATTCGGTTGCCAGCAGTACAGCAACAGCGCCGGCGGTGTTGCAAACAGGTAGGTGACCATAAAACTTCGACAGTATAGAGGAAAATTCTTATGTTCCATATCAAAAGAAGTAATTATAATTATAATAATCATGTTTTAATAGACCTCAGCCGCGATCCTTGGTACACGCATGCACATGTCCATCATCATCATCATCATGCACCGGCGGTCAGTGGGCATCACCATCATCATCATCACCAACTGACCGAGGAGCTGGTGATGTATGCACCGACAGCGGCAGCAGCCGCATCGATTGGAAAATTCGGCTTAGATACTTCAACGGAGGGTTATCTCAATGCAAGGTATAACGGTAAGGCTCGACACTCAATGACTTCAACCGTAGCAGCCCAGCATGCTTACATGTAGCTCAGCATGCCTCCCACCAATGATTTTTTTTTTTTTTTTTTTTTTTACTGACGTTCAGTTGCGTTTTCCCTTCTTTTCATTCCCGCTGCTCTGTTTGAGCACAAAATTTGTTTGCCTATTTCAACAAAGTGTATCTGTTTTTGTTTTTGTTTTATGTTTGTTTATTTGTTTGTTTGTTTGTTTGTTTGCATTGTTCAACGCTCGCTCGTTTGTTTATTTAAAAATTTATTAAATCATTTGTGAGCTTTTTAAGTCGACTTTGTAAAATATCTCGCGGCGGTTTTTGTTGCCTTCTTCTATATTTAAAAAGGTATTTTAAGTAAGGCGAGATTCATATGTGGAGAATTCTCGGAGATTTGGGAATTACAGTATTCCAGGACAAAAGAACTGTCAGATCTCAACTAGAAATACTTTTAAGCGGGAAATTCCTACGTTCAAAAAGTTGCAGTACAATGAGAATTAATCATGGAAAATGGTTTGGTGCTTTTAAGCGGTTTGTGCTTATAACCGAAATGATTTTAACCAGAATATAGTGCATTAAGAATTGAAAACGGAAGAGTGGCTTCACAAAAGGATTACCTGGCTTTCTCTTTCCAACAGATCCATCGAATTTTTTTCTTGAACCAATACATGGCAGATATACAGTACTCTCCGGATATAAGAGCCATCAAAAATGGGAACTTAAATATATTCAAGGAATTTCTTTTCTTTCTTCTTCTTAACTCTTGTTTATCCCTTCTCGGATTCGTTCATGCTCGTACGTTTTTTACATGTCCCAACATGGTCGAACGCCTACTGTTGGGCACATCTCGCCTTTAAATTTCCGTGGAATTTTCTTGTCACAGAAAACGATGGAACGAGAATCGTCACTTCATCCACCCAACACTGGTGCGATGTTTGATGTCACCATCACAAGGATCAACTGAGCCAAGTTACTTAAATTTGCGGCTTATCATCAATTTTTCTTCACCGATATAGACATCTGGATTCGGCCTATCTGAATCAGAAAATTGACAGGGAATATTTTATATGGAATATGGAAACATTTATTAAAACTTTAATGAAAAACCCATAAAAACAATGTACCTATGAAGTATTCTAATTCCATTAGGTCCTTCCCAATTAATCGACCATTCGGCCATATGAAAATAGCTTTCAATATGAAAATCCTTAAGAGTCCAGATCTTTCTTCTTTTGAAGACAGTAAAAAAAAACACTCAAGCCTTTCTTTTTGGACATTTTCATTCTAATGAGTCAACGACGCATATAAAGGGACAATTGACATACATATGTACTATCATGAAATGTTTTCCTTCGGAAAAATAGTTTTATGAATTCTTTACTCGTTGACTATCAAGTAATCCGCCTCAATGGCCAATGGATGAAATATTAGAGTTTAAGGGGAAAGTTCATGGTTTTTTTCTGATTTTGGTTAAAAATTGTTCCGCCTTGTAGTGGCAAAGCGGTATCAAGGAGTGCTCGGATGCGGTTAGCATTTTTAAAGAAGTTGTCCAGATATGTTTTTTTTTCTATTTTGGTCAAAAAATTTCCAAAAAATTCCAACCAGCTTAGGAGCTATGGGCCAGAAATGTTGGAGATGAAAAATACGTGAAGTTTTTCAGATATTGGCAATTTGTAGCTACTAGGTGGAGCTTTCCGGGATCAGTTGACAGTGCAACTATTTTTCTCAAGTCTAGGGCTAAGACTTTGTGATAAATAGGGAAAATTTTATATGGAACGGTTTACGAGAAAAAGCCATAAGTATGTGCGCAACTTAATTCTCAGCTGCATTCCTCAAGATCGATTTAAAAAAAAAACTGGAGCCAATCGGAAAAAACCAAAAATGGGGAATTGATAAATTTACCGGGATGACTTTCAGAAATATGCATACTGCTTAAAAGACTATTCTATTTTCATTCTGGATTGTACTAAAATTATTTCGATAAAAGTACTTCTCTCTCTATGCTCCTCTCAGGAGCAGGCTTGTAGAGAGGTGGGTGGAAAAGGAGGATTTTCCCATGGGGCCCACAATTGGCATTGGACTTTCTTGTTTTTGGCCCCACAATTCTCTCTACAGGCCTTCAGGAGTAATGTATGTATAGAATATTATGAATCTTTCACTAAGGAAACATTTTTTTGATCGTCCTTACATTCCGGCAGTAACTATTTTTTCCAATCTTTCGAAGAGATCTCTTTTCTGCTTTAAGTTTTGCACTAAATCATGTCCCTTGGAATATTGTTTTTGCCCCCCAAAAATACTGTAGTCTCTTGCGAATAAGTTTTTCTTTGGTGTTTCCCCAGCCACCAATCAGTCCATCATTGCGATTATGCACTTGTCATATTCATTTTTCGTCATTATTCGGCAAAATCAAAGATTTCACTCAAACTAATCTTCGCGTTCAGCCACAAAAGCCGTCTCCCGTAGTGTATTAATATTAAACGTTTTAATAAAAGTACGCAAAAAACGTATTTATTATCTTGCAAAAAAAAAAAAAAAAAGAAAAATAAATAAGAAAAAAAATTGTTTATGAAAAAACTTTTCCCAAATTACTTTGCAGTCAACGTTAAAAGCACACGTCACGAAAGAACATCAACGTTTTTCGACTTACCCGCTGTGACACATCCATACTGCTACAGGTAAGGAAGCCAAACTGCTTAAAATTATTTTTTTAGATAATAATAAAACGATAAGAAAGTGGGCGGGCGTAGAGATGATGCTGTTTTCATCGAAAAAATATAGCAAAAAATCCATCCGAGCAGCTTTCCGCATGCATCGCGAGATCAAAGTGGGAATAATATTTTGAATATTAATAGAAAAAAAATTAAATAAAGAAAAATATCTAAGAAAAAAAAAAAACGTTCTCTTCCCGCTTTCCTTTCCTTTTCTTCTCTTCTCAATTTCAATTTATTTTGTCCCAATTCGAACGGCGGCTGCATTTAAAGATTCCCAGCATCACCACCTGCGGCGGGAGTGCTTAAAAAAAGCGATGAAGGTAAGTCAATCTACGGTGATCCAAAAGTAACAAGAAAAAAAATCATTTATTCAAATTAGTTTGATTTTTCATAGATCAACTCTCGCCCATAGCGCTCCTAACTCAATTTGTTTTTATTCAATTTCGGATTTAAGAAGTATGACTTCATAAAAAAATCCGCGCACGATTTATCCTGCCTATAATCCAATTGGCCGCAAAACAAGCTGCAAATAAAAAATTTAAAAAAAAATAAAATAAAATAAAAAATTGAAGAGAAACCGCGAAGAAATTCAATTTTGAATGAAATGAAGCTTTATGAATTTGTTTATGGAACAATCACTTCCTATTGAAATGAAGCCAGTAGAATTAGGATTCGTTTACATGCCGTCAATAATGCCATTGATGCTTCGGTGATAGTGCACCCACATCCAGGCAGCCGACGAGTGAACTCTATTAACATCGTCAGCGGCACCAGCACCAACATACAAGAACAACCCACGAAGCGGCTTATCAGCCAACCACCCCAGACCGGCTTACCTTACTGCAATCCTATGGGAATTTTGCTCTTTACCTTTTTACCTCCCTTCGCAATTTGTCGGTTGCTGTTCTTCATACACACACACACACACGCACACACACCATTCCACTCCAACCGTACAACCGTTCATTCCAACAGGTTTAATGTTGTTCGTTGATGATGTTTTTACTTCTCGACACTTGCTCATGGATTATGCAAGGTATCTTTTGAATTCTTAATGGATGCGCGCTCTGAGTGTGGCACAATGAGAAACAACAACAACGCGGCAACAAATTGCAACATATTGAGCCCCTCCCTTTCTTTTCACTCTTGAATGCTCTCTATCAGTAGGTAATATAAATTATAAATTGCCAGCTAAATGCCGTAACCATTTAAAAGTAGATTAGACCGTTTCCGAGATTTTTTCCCCCTCCCCTTTGTTTAGTCTCTTTTGTTCTCTTATCCTTGGACTTATTGAAATTAAACGGCAGAAACCCTTTTTTTGTGTACACATATCAATTACATGTGTCTATTTTTTTTCTCTTTTCTTCTTCAATTTTCTCCGCTTTAGAGTCTCAATTTTGCAGTAATACCACATCACCGGTGCCAACAGCAACGAATCCAACGACCTCAACGCCATTGCACTTAAGTGGCCATCATCATCACCATCATCATCATCCGTATCATAGTTCGAAAACTGAGCATCCCGATTCAACAACACATTCACATTCGCATCAACATCATCATCACCTGCAGACGCATCCGCAATCCCATGTGGCACACAGTCAAGCCAATCATTTACATGCCGCCAACCAACATTCTCATCTCAATGGTCATCCGCATTCGGGGTCCGCATTCAAATTCAGCCATTCCAGTGTCATTGCGTCTAGCGCTTCTGGCATCTATCAGCATTATAATTCCGCTCAGAGTCCATACAATTTACGCGATCTATCACCATCGCTGGCGGCAGCAACATCAACCGAAACTAACGATGTCCTCAAATATGAGAGCCCATACAATTCGACCATTTCGACAACCTATGCGCTGCGTCCGAGCGCTGTGGATACATCATCGACGGCGGTCACATCCACCGACGAGGCACTCAAGTATGAGAATATCTATGCGAGTAATACGATATCCACAAGTCAAACAGTGTCGCAAAGGCGTGGCTCATTGCAATTGTGGCAGTTCCTCGTCGCTCTACTTGATGAACCAACGACAAGGTAGGTTCTGGATCAATTTATATCGCACTCAGAAATACTGATATTTGATGTACTTTCAAAGCATAGCGAAGTCATCACTTTTTTAAGGAACGCAAATGTGGGTTTCTAATGAGGATTCCATTGGTTTGGGAATCTACAGAGAACTACAGTTTAACACCGAATCCGAACAGAAGTTGCTTTAAAAGTGGCTTTTCAGAGGAATTTAGCTTTATTTGTAGACTCCCATCCAGCAAAATGGGGATATTCCACCAGCCTTAAGTCCATTCGACCTATTTTGGTTAAGTTTTACGTACTTTTGAACAAATTTTTGTCTTAAAAATTACCTGAGTTGAAGTAAGTTCTTCGAGATTATTTAAGTTGAAATTTGTTTTCGACCTATTATTGGTCAAATTGGCTTCTCAATGCCTTAACCCTTTCGCGTCGGAGTTTTTTTTCTCGAAACACAGGTTTTATTTTGATAGTTATCAGATTGCAGAAATGGATAAAGGAGCAAAAAAAAAAAAAACAAGTTCTGCATACTCAAAAATTTCGAATGTCCTTCGGTTATCCTGGGATATATAATCCCAATAACAGTTTTATATGGGACACAACATACATATGTATTTCCTAATAGAAAAAATCAAGTTTTAACTGAGTGGGACGTATTGTCCCAGTAGGCGCGAAAAGGTTAGCTTTAAAGACTAAGGGCCATTTTTTCATCTTTTTTTTTATTTGTCAGTTAAATTATCCTGATGATAATTTCATACAAATTTGATTAATAACGCCCATTTTCTACTGTTCCGGATAAAGAAGAGGATTTTCATACAAATTTTTTGTTTTTCGGAACGAACAAATTTAATCGGAACAGTGGCAAACGGGCCTAAGTCAAAGAAAATGAAATTTAACCGGCAGATAGAGCTTAAAAGTACGATGAGAAAACGGCCCTTAATGCCTTATTATGCCATTGTTATGCCTTATATATCGACTTCCACTCTATTCCCCACTTTCGACTAATCGATGTCGTACGAACGTGATTTTTTACTATTAAGGTCAGGTATACGAAACATTTTAACCTAAAATAGGTAAGAATTCGCCAACTTTCGACCAATTTTGCTAGTTGGTTCTATTCCCACTATGCAATATAGTTGATTTGAAGATTTTTTTCCGACTCACAAGTCCAATGCTGAGGATACAGATTCCTATAATTTTTTTTTCTAATTTCGTCTTCAGATAACATAAATATTTTATGCTGTTTTATTTGGTCTTTAGAAACTTTCAGGATTTTTTTAAATATTTCATCGTCTTCATTTTAGCTCCAGCTGCATAGCATGGACCGGAAGAGGTATGGAGTTCAAGCTTATAGAGCCCGAAGAAGTTGCACGACGTTGGGGTATTCAGAAAAATCGTCCTGCAATGAACTACGATAAGCTATCGCGAAGTCTACGATATTACTATGAGAAGGGAATTATGCAGAAGGTTAATGGTGAGCGTTATGTCTATCGATTTGTTTGTGATCCGGATGCGCTATTCAATATGGCATATGGTCATTTGGCCGGCGCTGCAGCGAATTCGTCAAAAGGCGAGCATAGCCATCATATATTGGCAACAAGTGCGGCATTATCCAAAAATATGCTAAACGGTAGTGACTCTTTAAGGAGCATAACGTCCGGTCTTCACGAACAAGACCTTAACCGAGAGCGTAGCCTTGTGGATCAATTGAATAATGGGAAACCCAATGACGCCCACTATTATAGTGCATTACATAAATTTCAATAATTTTTGAATCGTTTTTTTTTTTTTTTAGAAATCATAAATCCAAAGATCTTTGACTTCTGTTATTGTTGATCGGAATTGTAAACAGTTTATTATTACTATTATTGTATGTATATCGAGGTATATAGTTTTAAGGTGTAGACATAACTTGTATAAAATACCGTTACGCGTTAACGTTACTCGAATCGATATGGCGATCAATAAAGTTTTAGAACAAAGGACTTACAGCTAATAAGCTTAAGAGCCAGCTTAACATCGATTAAGTATTTGCGATGTTTCGGTGTGTAAGTACAAAACAAATGCACTCTCAACATTTTTGAGATTCCGAAAAATAAAAAGTTCTTTCTTCAGCAGGTACCCACATTTGTACAACTTATTACTTTGATTTGGATTTCTTTTTTGGTGATTCACCTTCACTGCTTCCACTGTGTTCAGAGCTTGAACGCGAACTCGAACCACTTTTACGCTTTGCAGCCACTTTCTTGCTTCCACTCTTCTCAATATATGCTTTCAATTTGTCCGGCTGCGGTGAGTAGGCCCAATGGATTAATTCGAGATGAATGCTCGTTGGTGCACCGCTCTCTTCAACGAAGAGTTTGCCTTCGGTCGTCTTTCAGCTTGTCCATAATTTTTGCGATTTTTCGATTACGTATAATATCCCACGATTTGGAATCATCATCGGCCGGGTACATTGTACGCAAATGTTTGTAATTGCCTTTGGCCTTTGAGCCACCATAGGCTTTGACGAATTCAGCTGCAAGCTTATCATCCTTCGGGGAGGAGAATTCTACGATTGTACTGTACGCCAAATAGGCGCGATTGTTTTTCATTCTATTCTCTGTTTCGAATTTTTCAAGGAAATCCTCAAGAATTTTCACGCCCTCGTTTATAGATTGGATTTTGTCTTCGTTTTTGGTGCCAGCGAGTACACGTTTCGAGCTACCAATTAGACCTTTGATAGCTAGTCTCTGATAATCCGGATCGCGATCTTCGAGAATTCTAAAAAATAAAAGAGAAATCGTTAATTTTTTCGATCTATTTTATTATTCCTATCCTATCTTATCTTTTCCTATCCTAGCCTATCCTATCCAATCCTATCTTTTCCTATCCTATCCTATCCCATCCTATCCTATCCTATCCTATCCTATCCTATCCTATCCCAATCCTATCCTATTATATCTTATTATATCCTTTTATGTCCTTTTATATTCTATTATATCCTATTATATCCTATCCTATATATTTTCCTATCCTATCCTATCCAATCCAATCCTATCATATCCTATCCTATCCTATCTCCTATCTTATCCTATCCTATCCTATCCTATCCTATCCTATCCTATCCTATCCTATCCTATCCTATCCTATCCTATCCTATCCTATCCTATCCAATCCAATCCAATCCAATCCTATCCTATCCTATCCTATCCTATCCTATCTATCCTATCCAATCCAATCCTATCTTTTCCTATCTCTATCATATCCTATCCTTCCTTCCTTCCTATCCTATCCTGTCCTATCCTGTCCTATCCTGTCCTATCCTATCCTATCCTGTCCTATCCTGTCCTATCCTGTCCTATCCTGTCCTATCCTGTCCTATCCTGTCCTATCCTGTCCTATCCTGTCCTGTCCTATCTATCCTATCCTATCCTATCCTATCCTATCCTATCCTATCCTATCCTACTATATCTTATTATATCCTATTATATCCTATTATACCCTATCCTATAGAAGTAAAATCTTTGTAATCTTATTAAAAGTACAAAGACAAAGGATGGATCCAAAAATACTTTAAATTAGAAAATATGTTCTCATTTAGTTTACATCATCCGTCACCAAATCAGGAAAAAATAAAAGACCATCATTTATCTTTGCCAAAAATATCGCAAAAAATATTGAAAAAATTCTTCGTCGTTTTTTCGATCTCTCGATTTTTAAAAAGTCATCGAATTGTACCAGTGGCGTAGCGAGACATTTCAGCGCCCGGAGCACAATTAGGGTACAATGGAGGAAATTTCGCCTCCGATTCCTGCCCTAAACAAAATTACCTTTATAAAAATTAAAATATGATTTGATGCCCGGGCGGATTCCCCATTCCATCCGCACTCACTACGCTTCTGAATCGCACTAAAAAACTTTCAACTTCTTTGAGTTTATCGTAAATATGTATATTGTGACCAGTTTAAAGAATCAAATTTTTTTTTAGTAAGCTACACACGTTCTCTCCCTTTAAAGAAGCATAACAACTACAAACATATTCGAAACAAAACATACAAATTTATCAAGCAACCCTCCTCTTCGCGATTGTTAGCAGCCCTCATGTACAAAACACTTTCGCTTTTTTTCAAAGCATTCGGCATTTTTTGCACCAAGTTTCTTTTATCTTTTTCTATGTTTTTCAAACCGGTCGACACAATCATCATCATCATCATCATAATGAGGAAGAGAATAGCCTACAGTCGGCTATAAGTGGATGACATCACAAACAAACATGACCTTCATCGAAATTGCTAATAATATTGAAATATTAAGAGCTTAATAAACGACTTCTTAAATATTGCTTGGAATGTGCTGGTACCTATAATAGCGTCACTTTCTTATACTTGAATTTACTTCTTTATGGAATAAATTAGATTTCGAACAAATTGAATTACATAATCCGAAATAAACATGACCGGAACTATGTCACACTCTTTTAAGTATTCATGAGTGCCGCTTAAAAGAGCTTTGAATTAATTACAGTAGCGTAGTTTGGGGGTTAAACTGTTGGTATTTCAACCATGTATTTATTTTTTTAGCATAACTTCAAAGCCTTCGGGACACTTTATTGTAGTCCAAATATATTGAGAAATTATTGAGGAAAATCAAATGGTATTTTGAAGCGTTCTATTGACTTCGAAAAATGGGAAGAAATCCTTTTGATTCTTTTTAAAAATCAAGAAATTTTGTACGTAAATCAAATATTTCGGGCTCGGAAAAAATTACGTAAAAATGGGGAAAATTACTTTAAAAACGATGAAAATATGCCGTTAAAGTGTCCAAATTAATGCATCTGGAAAATGTTCTTAAAATCATTTACTATGCCCAAAAATCATTTCATATAAAATTTTTTGTGCATTTGATTAAAATTTTCGCGCAATGAATACGAAGAAGCCCCCTCACTCCAACATTTTTTAATGCGTTTTAAACCATAAAACAAAGACCTTAAGGAGGTTTTCCAGAGGAATGAGCTTGGAGAATTTACCAGTATTTTTCGTCATTTTTAGAGCATTTTTGCTGAACCCTAACAATGATTTTAGTGAGAGCCTTTAGAATAATTATATTTATCCCATCATCACACCTCTCTATGCATCTTTCTCTATCGACTATCAATAAACACAAGCATCCAACAATTCTAAAAACATCTAACCCCTTGCCAAAATACATTCACTACCCCATTGTTGGCTTCTTTTTACGACAAATTTTCGAATGTATCTATAGAAACTTAATTACCAACGCCACATATAATCTCCTCACATCATTCCATTCGGAATGTATTTTAATGAGCTAAACTAATTTTGCATTTCTGAGCTATTTGCAGTCGCTATTAACGACCAACAGAGACAATTTCAAACAAAAAATATTATAGGTATATACTCACTTGAGTGTTGCTTCTGCAGCTTCTTTATCCTTAAAACCTAAACCAGGTACTGTATCCACTTTGTCTTCTTTATCTGTCTTAGTATTCTTATTGGCCGCTCCGCCACCATTCTCTTCCAACCAGTTTTCAAAAACTTTGATAGCTTCATTTATATTCTTTAATTTCTCCTCCGCTTTGGTCACTGTGACGAAAATTTTATAAAATTTATTATTGATTTTTCCCATCCATATCCAAATTTCATTTCAAATCACTTACTTGAGAGAACACGTTTGGCTCTTCCCAGAAGGCCTCGTACTGTTAACTTTCGATACTGCATATCATGGCTCTCTAGCAGTTCCAATGTTTCCAAAGCCTTCGCTTTATCCTTAAAACCAAATTTTGATTCACCTCCGTTGGCTGCTTCTGATGACATTTTTCAAAGAATATTTTTTTTTTTGCTTTTTCGATTCTTGAATTTAGAATTTAGAGTTTCGTAGAACGTCCACAACGTTTGACGTTCGAAATTCAACTGCCAGTTTTCTATCAACTCGAATCGAGAAGGAAAGAAGCGAATTCTAATTCAGCATTAGCTAAGCAGCAACAATAAAAAATGATGTCACAGCCGATAGCGGTGAGCATGCTGAAGCCGAAAAAAATGTGTGTATGTATACATTTTCGTTATATAAACACGTGAGTGTATTTCTTTGTACATTAGCGGTTCTAGAGTTCATTTTCAGGAAAGTTCTTTTTTATCATTTTGATTTCAAATGAATTATTTTTTTCTGTTTTTTTTTTATGATTTTCGGAATTTAAACGTTGGCATTGCTAAATTATCGTCTTATAGCCTAGACCAGTAGTCGGCAAAACATAGAACAATTGTTGAATATATGCTTAAGCTCTTTCATTCAGTCGTTGATGAGACAGCGACGAGACGAGGCATTGTGAGCGCAACACACAAGAAAAATTTTTCGCAGCGAAATGGATAAAGAAACAATATGCAAAATGCAAAAAATATGCCGCCATTTTCAACCTTTTAAGCCGTGCCGACCACTGGCCTAGACAGACCTATAGCCTACGCCATTTTGTAGATTAAAGATGGAATATGTATGGATTAAAGTAGGATTAATTACTTATATTTTAATCCACCCTTTAGAAGTACGATTATTTTTATAATCCTATTTATTGAGAAAGCAACACTGATGGGGAAAAAATAAAACGTGAATACATTTATCAAAGATTGGTGATAGCTGTAAAATGCAATGTAAACATTTAATTCAATTTAATTGAAGAAGTTGTTTTAAATGGATTTTTTTTTCCATTGCAAGCTTCTGCACTAATAATTGACCTATTCACAAGGTCTGCTAAAATCCCTTCTAATGTTCTAAAGCTGTCAAACTCCATATATAAAAAGCATATTAGCACATTAGAAGGGATTTTAGCAGCCTTTGTGAATAGCCTAAATATTAATCCCCCATCACCCATACTTTGATTTTTGAATTTAAATTTTAAATTTGTTGACACATTAAACAGCTGGTTGCTTAATCCTACTTAATTTAGTCCACCTTTGTCGTCTGTCAGCGACAATAGGCAAAGTGGGTTAAAAAATTGAATCGCGTTTAACAATTTAGATGCTATTCTGACTGCCTGGACTATATTAAAATGCGTCATGGTCTGCGGTATTAGAAGTTTAATAAATCGGACAGTGAATTCGACCGAATGAGTGAAGTTGTATCAAGTGATTAGTTGCCGTACCTAGCGTGAGTTATCTCCACTATTTTTTTTTTTTGTCCTCGGAAATCTCTTTTAATAATATAGAGCCCGTATGCATAGAGTAAATCTCTGGGCCCTATTTACCTTGAAGGCGCCACTGCTAATGAGATATGTGCTCATTAAACTTATAGCTGATCATTTCGGCGAATGAGAGGAATCAAAACAAAATGAATAATTGAAAAGCGAATGTTGATACGCCTAATTTTGTACTCAGCTAAAATTGACAGCATTTATCGAGTCCTAATATTGGTGTTAAAAATTAAATTAACATTTTTCGGCCGAGAATTGATCCGTAAAAACTTTTATTTTCCATATAACATGTTTTTGAAGGTTAAATCTCAACCATTTTGATAAGGGGCTTCGTTTCTGAGCTTAATCTTCTTGAGTTTTCATCTAAATTCTTCCATTTCCCGAGTCATATGAACATATTCCAAATGTTTTAATGGAATAGCGGTCCTACGACTCTTCCTTCAAATCAATACCCTTAATGATGTTTCTTCATTTATTCAGGATTATTTTAACGCTATATGTAAGCAACTTTGGAGCTACTTTACTCTTAATGATAAAAAATAGTGAAAATTAATAGCAATTACGTTGAATCTGCAGAACGTCGTCCATCATGAAATTACGCAAATGACATAGAGCCTGTACAACATCATTGGTTTGGCCATTGTAGTCGCCAAGCCACTGACTAGCAATTTGCGGCAAACGAGTGTTAACATTAACATCTGCTGGTGTTATGGGCTTAAGTGCCTTCTTATGCGGCAAGACATACGGAGAATTCGTTTGCAGACCTTCGATATATTTTATGTACGCCTCGGAATGGAGTACGCGTTGTGGCCTGGGTGGCACCGTAACAAACATAGGCTCCGCTGGCGGACCAACGACTTGAGTTTGGACTTGAGTTTGTGCATTACTTTCAGCAGATCCAATCGGTCTTGGTGATAAGGCGCTATTGAATTGTATAATCGTATTGGAAGCGTTAGCTTGAGTGCTGTTCATGTTAGCTTGATTAATCGTTGGATTTACTCTTTGTTTCCGTGGTACGAAATTCTTTCCACGATCAGTTATGGCAATAACTTTGCCACCTTTGCTTAAATGAACTTCACGCACATGCTTGATAAGTCGTACCATTGTGGGAAACGCTTGCATATTCTTCCTCACGCGAATACAATTACGCCACAGACAAGTGTATTCTGAGTCAACTGGTGGCGGTGCTGAACGTTGTATATGACCCGTACTCTCGGACAGACAGTGTTCGGTAAGATCTGCGGCCTCTTCGAATTGAAAGTCACACTTATCCCATTTACATTCAAAAACTATATTACGATTCTCATCAAGCGGGCCAGGACTCGCAGAATTATTTAGATTATTGATTTCATCATATTCGCGCCGTGATTCCTCATTCAAACGGGAGGCTTTATCTTCCCAACTTTGCTTAATACTTGCTGGCAGATTTTTCCATTCGTTTCCCACCATTCGTGAGATATCACCGAAAGATGCATCCGGATTGCTTTGGCAAATACTACGCCGTACATCGCTGGAATAAAGTATATAACCGGTTAGGCATTTTTTAGTTGGCTTCACTTTTAGCTTCGATGACAACGGTGTTGAAGAAACCGATGGTGCAGGTGATGATATTGTTGCAATATCCGAATTCACTGACGGTGGATTACCGTCCATTGAGTCCTCCAATATGCCTATGTTTTCTGTTATTTCAGCTCCTTTTGTATCTTTGGTTGGTTTAATGGGCGATTTGAAATAAAATATCTCATCTTGTGTAACATCCGGTGTATGTTGAAATCTTCGCATCGAGCCAGCACCAGTATTGAGCTTACGCAACGAACGCTTCAGCTCATCATAAATGGATTCGCATATGTAGACATCACTCTCTGGGAATTCGGTAGGTCGACTGGATATATAATCGTTATATTCGAGTACGGCGCAACGTCCAACAATGGCAATGATTGGACTTATTTCTTCAACGGTGGAGAGCAATAACTCCTGACGATAGAATTGTTTTCCCACTGTTTGTGTTGCTGTTATCTCGCTCGGAGTTAAAATCCACGGCCCTTTAAAATAGGATTTATTTGAATTCTCCCAAATTTGTTGTATTTGCGCAATCGATTGCTTGCCAGCTTGTGTAGCCACATAGACAAAATCTCCGGTCTTAACAACACCGCTACAGATGGTATTGTATTGTTGATAATAGCAGCTGTTGGGTTCAGCATTCGCTGGTGGTTCACATGGAACATTTGGCTTTTCTTTCTCCACTAATGCCTCTTGTAATTTCAACTCCTCCAGTTCGCCTTTATGTTTTTCAATACGCTCCTTAAAAACGGACATAACCCGCTTCAGCTCGAGTGGCTCGTCTCGTTGTATGAATTTGACAGGATCATTCTCGCGTACAAAGGGCCAATGTTTGAATTTCTTAAAGCATCGACCACGTACGTTATAACGCGACTCGCAGACATAAACATCCTTTTCAGCGAAACCTTCTGGCTTGAGTTTTATATAGTCCTTAATATTCATGATATAGCATTTCCCAAGAACCTTGTCCATTGGAATTTGCTTAGCTATGCTGCTTTTAAAAACTTCCTTCTCGAGGAATTTCCGTGTTGTCACATGAAATGTTTCATGCGGACGTAAGAATATAGCACCATACATCATTTTAACATTTTCTTCGGTTGTCCATAGACGTTCAATATATGCCATGCTTGGTATTTTGTTGTCCGGCAATTGGAAATAGACGAAATCTCCGGGTGAGAAAACTTTTTGATTGATTGTCATACTTTCACCTTCCATCGCTGCCGTATCGACCTCTTCTTTATCCTCTTGATCTTGCTCTTCCTGTGCTAGTTTCTGCGTGCGTACAGTTTCAACTTCACTCATAAGCTTTTCCAAAGTAAACGATAAAGCTGGTGAACTTAGTGTGTCCTTGCACAGTTCATTTCGTTTCTTGATAAAGAAACTTTGCAATTCAATTGAATCTTGAAAAATATCGGAATCAGTGCGCGAAAGTTTTCTCGCACGTTCTAAGCACGAAAAGACGTCTTCTTGAAACTGATCGAGTCTTTTATAGACAACCTTATCTAAACGACGTTTTATTAGATCCAAAGATATTCCCCTTAACTTGGACGTATTTTTGCTTTCATCTGTCAACTCATCGTATTCGGGTAACTCTGCCAATGAGTCTGAGAAACAGCGACCTTCTTCATCTTGATGATTGTAAACTGCTGTGAAAAGTGTCAGCAATAGTTCCTGCACAGCCAGCGGTACATCCGGTATCGATTCTCGTTCTCTGCGTAAAGTTTGCTTCGATTGTAATGTCAGCTGCTGCAATACAAGTGCATCCTTGTAAATTTGCGAGTCTGGTTCATTATATTTGCAGGCATTCTCCAGCATGAGAAGAAAATCTGCAGCCAAATCATCAACAGTTTCGTATACATTTTGTTTTAACTTATGCCCTATACGTTCCATATCAATGGGTTCTTTTATGATGTCATAATAATCAGGATATTCATTTTTCGATGGCAATTTAGTAAATATCAAAGAGAGTTGACGCTTTCCCTTCGGTTCTTGATAGTCTCTTATTGTTTCGTAAAACTGCCATAGCTTATCAAGGAGACCAGTTTTCTTTTTAGCGCTTACTTTGGGTAATTTCTGTAATGGCCTTTTAATATCCGCCAATCCCGGAAACTCTTTCAATTTTTCACTCAACGCACGTTCTAGCACATTGGCATCTTCGTAGATACCCGAGCCCTCCTCATTGTACTGACGACAATTGGCAAACATTAGCATATAATCAGCTACAACATCCTCAACAGTAGCATACTTGTCCGCACGTATATTATGTTCGATTGTATTCATATCGATGGGATTCTGAATGATATCATAGTAGTCCGGATAAACTTTACGCGGTGGCTTCTCCATAAATAATTCAATCGCACGTCGATTACCCACAGTATAGTCGACCAAATACTTCTGTATACTTAATATTTTCTTCTTGATTGCTGCATTGATTGGTATACGATTCGATTTTGGCGAATTAGCAGTGCTCGGTGTTGCCGCCGGTGTGCTCGAATTGGAGTTTATACGTGGACGACCGACTTTCTTCTTCTCACGTGGAACAACATTCGTAGTAAACGTATCATCCAATTCATCTTCGACATCGGTCGTTTCTTGATCGAGTGTATCTTCAATTAGTTTCGCATTCATTATTTTTAACATCTTGACAGCATCTTTGTGAGTGCGATGTGTTGGTGGAAATGCCTTTTTAGCGTTATCCAACATTTGGTAGAGATCAGCTGTTAAATCGCTAATGTTAGCGTAGTCACCTTTCTTGAGCTTGGTCTGTATTTGACACATTGAAATGGGTCTTTTGATCAGCTCAAAGTATTCCGGATGAAAGCGGCGTACCGGAAGCTTCCAAAGTGATGTTCCAAGTGGTGGACCAATTGCACCTGGATGCTCTGAGGTACCTGGAGCGTTATATAAATGGTCGAATAATGCCCACATTGGACCCTCGCCTTTTTTACTCGTCTCTTCGTCATCGGAGCTGTCCACTTCTTCTTTTAATGCTGTAAATACGAAATAAAAGGGGAAATTTAATATCCATTACATCTGTCCATCGATCAACTTAAATTCGAATATTAATACTAAACGTACTCGAAATTGCTGCACTCGAAAGTCCGCGCATACGGCGCGTGATCTTCGCCTTTCCACTATCAATTTCGATACGTTTCTGTGTGAAAATCCTCTTCAAGGTTTTGGCGTCTTTGTATATCTGTGAACCTGGCTCATTGAATTGACATGCGTTCTTAGTCATTTGAAGCAGATCTCGTTCCATTTCCACAATACTCGAATAGGCATTCATTTGAATTTTAGTGGCAATCAAACGCAAATCAATAGGATGCTCTATAACATCATAATAATCCGGATAGACTTTCTTCGATGGCAAGAGCAAGAACATTCGATGTAGAGGCCGATCATTCATGCTCGAATCGACAGCGGTCATAACCGAAGCGAAAAGCTCTTCATATGGATTTATATCTTCTTCAGGAGAACGCGTTACTTCCGAATCATCATGACTAGCGGTCAATCGCCGTGCAGTTCGTGATGTACGCTTTAATTTTGGCTCTTCATCTACAATTCCCACCGATTCTAGTATTTTCTGCTTATTCGTCAATATATGCTGCCATAGTGCCAAAGCATCCTGATACTCCGTCGAGTCATTTTTATAGAAAGCCTTTGCATTGTTAATTAGCAACTCGAAGTCTTGCATCAAATCATCCATATCATCGTACGAGTCGGTCTTAAGCTTCTGTTGAATTTTGAGCAGGTCAATTGGATTCGTAACCACATCATAGTAGGAAGGTTCCTGCCGGCGTTTTGGTGCTCTTATGAAATCTTACGAAAACCCATTTTCAATTTACAATTATAAATTAAAACATATAATAACTTACTATCGCAAAGCATGGCGCCATCCTCCTTTTTGATATTTCGTATGGAGTCGTATAACTGTTGGCAGAGCTCGAACGGATCTAACTGTTGGCGAACGAAGAATTCATAAAAAATAAGTATTGGCTCCTCATGCCCTTTCATACATTTTTGTATTTTTGTATTATGTATGATTTATCAAATACTCACGCGTCGTTTTTTGCGCGCCGTTGATGTGGCTGTCGTTGCTTGCACAGGTGACTGCTCGGGCGTCGAATCGTCCATTTGCAATGGATCTTCATCTTGCTTGCTGGATATAGAACTTGCGCGGCGTTTGCGGCTAAGCATTTTAAATTAAATTCCCAAATTTCCAATTTCTAAAACACAAGCCGAACTCGTAATAGGTTTGTATAAAAATATCGATGGTTACCAGGGCGGCTTATCGGTCGATAGGACGTAGATAACTTTAAAAAACAGACATCTGATTCTCTATTCTATTATTGCGTTTATACGATCGCCTTACTCGCGATTAAAATTATCGCGAATAGCTAGTTTTACCGCATAAACGGTGTGAACTAATCTTTCTCGCGATTAGCTAACTAACGAAAATAAATCGTAAGTAGTGAGAATAATTGTGATAAATACGCCAGATGATGCCATTTTTTTTCGCAGATTTTGCTGTTTTTGACAATCGGGCAGGGCTGTTTATTACCTTAGGGAAAAAGAAGCATTTCATAACAACATTCTTCCGTTTTTGCATTAATTGCATTGACAGAGGAATAAATTAATCCGATTCTGACATTTTATCATAATCGAAAATTATAAAAACTCAAATCATATATTTTCGTATGAGTGCTACCATTTCGTCTTATTTTCAGTCTAGTGGCACGAAAAATTTGATTTATGCCCCTATTATGAATTACAACCGGTTGTAGTTGTATTTTGTATAACAGTCTATTTATAATTCGTAATAGGGGGTTAATCTTGCTTCTGGATTGTAGTATAAACAGTATATAGTAATTAATATGGTATTTACACGATAAGACCCAACGATAGTGGCACACACTTTTTGTAGGTTAAGGACCCCAGTTTGCTCGCAGCGTTAATATACTTGGACAGAGTTCTTTTTTTTTTAATTGTTCAAGGAAAACGTCTGTCAGCGGGGATACTAACTAGCAAAACAATTTAAATTAATTTTGGGTTGCATATAAAAATTAATAGTTCGTGAAGAAAAGGCTAAAATTTGTTTATTAAAACTAATGATGATTGAATTATAACATTTGAAGAACATTGCCTAATATTTTTATGAAGAAACATCAAAATATACGGCGGTGACCCCCTTAACTCGGTGCTTGATCATCCAAAATCAAAAACTCAAAGTTATTTCGTTATATGAGGTTGGGTTGGTTTCGAACTTTCGTTTTTGGGAGCTTAGTCGCCGTTCTTATGAGGCAATAGATCAGCAACGAATAAGTTGGTTTAAAGTTTAAACTTTAAACGCAAGGAACGTTCGGAGATGTGATATGAGAGCAGAGCCATAGCCAGAACGCAAAGTCTGAGCATGCTGAGCATCCAAAAATAAGCAAAACAAAAATCATATTCCCAAATAAACCTTTTTATTGAACAAAATCGAAACAATGGTATTTATGATTTTTTGAAAATATAATTTCCTATATGATTCAGGCATGCCTTGGGCATGTTCAGCGATGTCTTGGGCATGCTGAGAATACTCCGCACCCCCTGTCTACAGCTCTGTATGAGAGCGTTTTGCTCTCTTTCCCGTGCGTTCCTTCCCGACAAACCAGCTTTGTCGTCGCTTAGTTGTCGCTTAATATGAACGGTGACTTATGTCATGTTCAGACGGCACCATGAATTACGCAATTCGCTCCTCATTTGTAATTCACAGCCGCATCCCGTCGTGAATCACGTAATTCGCCATATAAAATTTGACAAGCTGAATTACCTCCTTCGAACGTATATCACTTTGAATTACGATCCGAATTATGTCAAAATCAGTGTCGTCCCTAATTATTATCGAATTTTATCGAAAACAGAGTAAGAAGAAGAAAGAAAAACCAAACTCCCTGTCGGAATTTATCGCATGCATGACAAAAGAGACCAATTCGTGCTATTAGCACGACCTTGTAATAAAAATATCATGGAAACAAGAGATGGATACAACGGACTGTTCTTTAAATGAATTTTTTAGTTGTAAAAAAATTGTTTATTTCAGTTCAGACAGTCTCACTACGTCGGGAAAGTGCGGTATTCTTGAATTTTTCGGCTGGGATGTTGCTTTTTACACAAAACATAAAAAAAACGAATTACGAATCTCTCGTCTGAACGGGGTCATTCGCGAACGTAATTCAAGGGGCGAATCACTTAATTCATATTGCCGTCTGAACATAGCATAACAAAGTATAGCTTATCGGTACATCTGAACTATCGATAAGCTGCCAGCTCTATTCGAAATGTTTTCAATGTATTGTATGTTTTGAATTGATAAAGTGCCGTTAGTAGAAAGGCGGGAAGGATTTAAGCAAAAGGAGCTGTGCAAAAATGTCGGCGGAGTTGAAGCACACTTTAAGGAAGCTTGAGTTCCCGGCGAGTGCCAAAGAGGTGCTCCCTAGATTAGAATCTATAATTGTAGGCCGGGGGAAACAGAATTTGGCCATGCAGTTGATTTCCGAGTTCGTTTTTCTAGAAATAGAACCACGAAAAGGACATCAATCCACATACGGTTCTTCGCAGATGACATCATTCCAGGAGTTCCAATTGATATTAGTTCTAATAGAGTTCTTTTCGCAACCAAGTCCAGACGCCACACGCAATGCTTTTTTTCTCTCCTTATTTGGAAGGTAATGAAGATGTTCATGCCCATTACAGACCTTAAGTTAAAGGCACATATTTATTTAATTTCTTTTCAGCAATCCTAACCCACAACGCTCGAAAGTACTGTGCCACTTAATAAGCACAGCGGTTTCTGGATCAGTTGCTGCATTACTATCGTCAGCGGGTTCCTGGATGCAACAGGTTGGGTGCACAAATGCACAATCGCTCGAAGTTGCGAGGGCTTTGGTCAGCGATTTTATAAAATTTTCAAGAAAAATATCAGAACAACTTAGAATATTGCCAATGGTAGCGCCGAATTTTGCTGCAAACTTAATGACCGCAGTGGCTGAGCTGTATATGAATGATAAACCTGGAAATCCACTTACGCCACCACCAGATGGACTGTTAGACGTATTTACCGAGTGGACGGAAAATCCCGGATTATGCTTAGCTTCTCAGCAGCCACCGGCTGGCATAGTGATTGCAATGCCTGTTACGACACCTGTCGCTGGCCTCATCCGTTGGTGTGTGCTAGCACCACTGGTCCCTTTAAACAATCCTGCCTATAGTGAGCTGCATTTATCGCTTCTTCAGACATTGCTGGAAGTCGTCAATACCGGACCACCTACAGTTATCAATGCACAACATCTAATGCAGATAGGAGCACACTTACAGGCGTACGTCGCGCGGAAGAGCACATCAGAGAATGGTAATTTTCCTGTTAGCGATCCTGCCTATGAAAAGTCAATGGAACGATTTGCTCAAGCAATAGAAGTTGGAATCTCAATGAAATGCGTTTTTGGGAATATACCACAGTTAATTTGTATGCTTCAAATGTTACCGCCTCATCCACTAATGACCATTATAATCAATAATAATCAATCAATCAAAAATAAACCGGTTCTGTAGTCAAATCAAAACATTTCTTCAAGCTTCTTTATTTTCCCCCCCATAGCTGACATACATCAAAATGGTCTGAATCTACGCGTTTTCTTCAGCATTTCAATTTTATTTTTATCTTCCTCGAATTTCTTACGTAGTTCAATGACGTTCTTCATATTCGATTCACGTATTTGGAACGTATAGAAATTCTTCAGCTCTTTCTTCTTCTTGCCGCGCTCGATTTTCGTCTCCAAGCGTTCGATTACGGATTCCTTTTGTTCGAAACCAGCATTGTGTCCTTGCTTGCCCACCGTTACCCAGCCATCAGCATCAGCTTCAGCGGTTTTCGCTGCAGCTTGTGCTTCCAATTCACGTCGATCGTAGTCAGCAATATATTCATTGATGCGTTCCATCGTTGCCTCTTCGTCCAAAATACGGTTTTTATACTGCGTATGCCAAAGTTGCATGCCGGACTCTAAGAACGATTCGGTCGCACCTTGCCCGAAGAGGTCAATGCTACTAATTCTCAATGCCTTTGGAAGGCTAGCGGTTGCTTTGAAAACCACATAGCCTACTTTGAATATAAATGGCGGGTTAAGATTGCTGAATGATGTCTTATATTGCTGCCATTTATCCGTTTCTTCTCGTCCTGGTTTCTCCGCGAACATCACGTTTTGTATTTTGCCAATTGTTGCGAAGAAACGTTCCAAGCTTTCTTCTGTCACATAGGGTGGTATGTTCAGCAGGAATAACGTACGACCTTTGGGTTTATTGGGATCCATTAGACGAATTTTGTTTTCTCTCATATAAATGCTGTGGCAATACTGCGCATCCGGTGTGAGACGCAATGGCACGACTGAAAGCGATCTTTGTGAGTGAGCATTTTTTTCGAGCTAATTTTAATTACCTTTAAAGTCTTCCAACTCCGACATTTTGATAAAATTAAAACAACTTTAATTC
Source organism: Chlorops oryzae (assembly GCA_020466095.1). Lineage (NCBI taxonomy): Eukaryota > Metazoa > Arthropoda > Insecta > Diptera > Chloropidae > Chlorops > Chlorops oryzae. The sequence continues at coordinate 34,690,325 of CM035807.1, read as the reverse complement.
GATGGTACTTTGCACGTGCGATTTGTTTACAAACATATCCAGTGCTGCCAGCAGGCAAAATTTAACTTTTCCTACAGTCTTCAGAAAAAATTGCAAAATTTCCTACACATATATACGCTTAGAACTGTTGTACACGGTGATTTTTAAATCGCGTATTATTGCGAATTCCCTTTTGAAACTGATAAGTAAATCTTACTGATTCTACACGTTGAGATACTTGCGTCTTTGTGACGATTAGGCGGCCGATTTCCTTTGATTACTTGCAAAAGTTCAATCTACGCGAAAGCTAGCAAGGCAAATGTAAAAAAAATTCGGAGATTCGTTGCCCTTGCATGTTTGCCTTCCTCGCTTATATCTCTATATTGCCGTCATACAATCTCGACATGCGAGTGAAGAAACGCGCGTTAAAAAATCCTCGCGTATAACATAAAAAAATTTTTTTTTCCTATTAAAAAGGGGAAAGGTCCGCCGTGCTAGCAAAGAATTTACGGCAATTTATAACGTACCCAGCCGGAAATTTCACTACTTCTGCAGTACTTCCGAAGTGGTGAAAATTCATACTGCGACTACTCGTATTACTAACCCTTATTTTTAATGAAATTTGTTAGGAGATGGCCGCTATTTTCAGTACTTCAAAATGCATGTGTTAAAGGAGTTTATGACCCTAATTCGCATGAAAACTTCAATTGAGAAAAGAGCACATGCTAGCTGGCTGAAATGGATTCAACGTGCATGATTATTTCATTTGATAATAGAGTATATGATCCTAAAACAAATGAAAATTTCATTTGAAAAAAGTAAACGCTACTGGGATCTCGGAGGGAAAGAAACAGAAATATTTTTTATTTTAAAAATTTTAAATTTTGTATTTCCATTTCGGTTGAAAACACTTCATTGAATATGTTATAATATAACGGTAGCTCATAACATAAAACGTTACTGATTCTATCACAATTGTTTAATTTTAATACTTCATGAAAAGCATGATGATTTTGTCACTTGCATCGATAAAATCGATGAAATCATAGAGGAGATTTTGACAATTCCTCAAAATCCGTTTTAAAAAAATTGCATCACGAACATTCATTGGAAATATAAATAGTCACCATTTTTCAAATGAATATCGTGTGAAGAGATTCTATGTTACCTGAGCTTGCTTCTAAATTCCTAACAATCATCGAAATATGCACCTATTGGTCTCTACAAATGAAATCTTCAATTAACTTGCAACTGATTAATGACGCATTGCGATAAAGATGAGGTTTTCCCCCGTCGAATAATTGAGCCAATTATTTTTACAAAAATTTCAAAAATTTGCCCCAATTAATTGCAATATTAACATGAAAGCCAGTTATTTAAAAATCTGTCCTGGATAACGGTTTTCGATGTTGACATTTCCAATGCGCAGAATCAGGTTCTGCACTTGTCAATCGATACAAAATTGTTAACCTGAGTTAAAATATCTTAGGCTTTCACTTGTTGGCAAGTAAATATAACATTAAAATGATTATATTTTAATATACTTAAATTATTGGTATTGATTTATTTTCGTTCACGCAGTACGATGCAATGAATTCAATGGGAAATCGTGACTATCTGGAGGTGCATGCGATGCACCAGCATCAGCCCCATTGCAAACAACAATGTTTTGTCTTTACGGAAATCGCAGATATCGAACTTCCGCCAGATTTGACAGGGAAGTTCGGTAGTGAGAAACTAAAAAGTGTTGGGGGCGGTGGGACGACAGGTACCATAGGTGGCTATTCGAAGGATTCCTCATGTGGCGAACTTCCATCTGAAGAGAAACGCTCATCGCGTGGACGGAAAGTTCTGATTGTCTGTTTGCTCACATTGCTTTGCATCGCGATGGCTGGTGGAATTCCATTGGCCTTGCAATTAAGATCATCGTCTTTGCTCGAAGCACGTTTGGCTTTTATACGCCGTTTGCTCACGGAGGCGCCATTGATCGAGGGTTCATGGCGTCCTACACGCGACCTGAATAACACTCTCGTCGAAGTTGCACGCCAGAATTATATTGGCGCCGTACTTTGGCCCATCGAGGTGCCATGTGGCGCACAATATCTGGATGCTGTGCAACTTACTCTAGAGGGTATTGATGAAATAAGACGCATAACTGCGTCAACTGATATGCATATCGTTGAGTCAGCCGATGAAATGGAACAGAGTCACATGAGAGGTTGGTGGGGGAACATCAAGCATTTGATTCTTTTTTTTTTTCGAAATAGAAAAATTCTTAATTCGAATTATTTCAGGTGAAGTGGCTGTACTATTGGGAATCGATGGTGGTCATGCGCTTGGTGCGAGCTTAGCCGTTTTACGTTCAATGTATTTGCTTGGTGCACGTTTCGTATCCGTTACAAGTTTGGAATGCACTACTCCTTGGGCTGCAGCATCCATACGCAGTCATGATTATTTTGTGGAGCAAAATGCCACCAATTCTCTAAACGATTTCGGGAAGGTATGTTAATGCAAGAAGAGATGATTGCTTATGAAAATTTAATCGAATTTTCGCATTCCTTTGGCAGATCGTTCTGCATGAGATGAATCGTCTTGGGATGTTGGTGGAAATATCACAATTGTCGGAGAACGCAATGGTCGCTGCAATACGCACAGCCAAGGCTCCTGTTTTATTGATGAACTCTGCGCCGCAGTCATTGTGCAACAGCTCAAATGTAGCACTCATACCGGATAGAATATTAAGGTGAGTCAAAGGGTTGCCATGATTTTTTTTTGGTAGTTCCTATTATTTATTTTTTGGGGTTTTTATATTTTGAAAATTTCATTGATTTTTTTGAAATCTACGAACGAAGGAGGTTTTAAGATCTGAGGTGTGCCTTGTCAATAGTCTTTAAAAATTTCAATTGGAATGTTCCAATTTAGAGACCTGTACGTAGAGCCATTATTCGATATATTATGGCTGCTTAAAAGCTTTTTAAGCAGAAATAAGTATCACTAATCAAAAAAGGTATATTACTATTACCATCTGATAGTTTAGCCCCAGAAAAATTTGAATTTGCAATCAGAACTTTAAACCAGTGCTGCTCAGCGTAGTACTCTTTCATATAGACAGGTGTAGTGCTGCTTGTTTTTGCTTTGTTTTCAACTGTGTTTTCGTACACGTTAAAAAACGGAAAATGCTATTTTTTTCTGAATATATATCTGTCATACTCAATGCTTGATATGCGACCAAAAAACAAAAAGAAACATGGAAAAACATGATGATTTCATAGTTTATTGCTTGTTTCTTCAAAAAATTTTTTCAGTGCATATCACTCGCTCAAGCACACATAAATGTGGAAACTTAGAAAAATTGAACAAGTGGTCGTGTTGAACAGAAGTATGTTATAAACAGCTATTTAAACATCTAAGCTTGAAAAGGCTATTTCAATCGACGGGAAAATATGAGTAGAAAAAATTGAAAACCTTTTTTGACGATATTCACAATTCCCAAGTCGAAATTGCCAAATTATATGAACCCCTTTATAGCATAGTAGGTCTTAGTGTCTGTTTTAATTTACCCAAAGGAACTTCATAGCGTAGAATATACCTCTATTTCATATATTTTCTCTCAATGTACAAAAATACAAATACATTCAATATATTTTATATTATCGTTGCGCTGGCAACCCTGAAACTTTCGAAATTCGCCCAATTTTCGTTTTATGCATGCATTTCTATGCAAATTAATCATAGCTCTTGAGACGCTTTTGTAATCGCATGCAATGGCTGCAACACGTGAATGCACCCTATAGCCACCCACTAATCGACATGTTTGGACATCTGTTGCAAGTTGCAGCAGCGTATGTCGTGTCTATGCAAATTGCTTTAATACCCACTCGATTCGCTTACCACCATCTTCTCACCCACATCATCATCGTTGTTATTAGTTTCATCATTATTATGAATGTTACACTTACCTTCAATTCGATTGTAATTCGTGCTCACATATACATGCATATACACATTTATCTTCGCAGTTTACTTCCCGACAATGGAGGCGTGATAATGCTAAATTTGGAGCGTTGCGGTGACCGGCAGCTCACCGTCCGTGAGGCAATTAAAGCAATAAATTATGTGCGTAAAGTGGCAGGCGTGGATCATGTGGCACTTGGCGGTGCACCGAAAAGCTATGCGTTACTATTAGCGGAATTGGCGCGTGACCGCGTTTGGGGTAACGTCGCAATCAAGAAGCTCATCGGCGCGAATGTCGTGCGAATACTGCGCGAAGTTGAAGCGTCAAAAAATCGAATGCCACTTCACGAACAATGGTTACCACATGATCTAATTGAAAGTAATTCCTATTGCCGTTATCCGGAATCATAAGAGTTGCGACGAATTATGAAAAAATTCAAATGCTGCGGGAATTATAATGCTATATTCTTATTCTTATTTTTGTGTTCAATGAAAGAAGTTTTTAAGTGCTCAATTAAAAAAGTATTTCTAGACTAGAAAAATTAAGAAATAAATATTTAAAGTTATTGTCTAAGAAATAGAAGATGAATGTTTTTTCTTCACAATGGCGGTCTGAAATTCAGAAATTCAGACGAGTCCCCCCAAACGGCTTGAACGATTACGAAATTTTGTTATACGATATGATTTGAACTTTTTTGTGAATATTTGGGAGGCCTGAGAGTAGATTGTTAGGTATTTTTCTATATCCCTAAGTGAAAAGTTTGTCTTAAAAGCGACAATAATGAGAATAAGTACCCGACGTATGAGCAACGTCATTTCTATAAAATTGAGTAGGAAGTTACATTGCGTATACGTCGTGCTACGATAATAACGAAAATTAGATTTTACCCTAGCCCTTTCGCAGTGGCTCTGGGAAAGCGTAGGGGATGCGTACTATGCTGTTGATCCCGGAGTCCGAGTTTCGATTCCCGGCACAGGCGAAACGGAGTGTAATCCAAGTCTGTTCCAAGCCTAGCACTGGTTTTTCAAAAAACCGCATGTTAGGGGCACACTACATAATAAGACATGCACTCACACAAACCCAAGAAAACCTCCTTGGTATCACAATGGGCCGATTAATGGCGTAAATGGCAGCCACTTCAACCTACCTACCTAGCCCTTTCGCATTTGCGCCGTATATATGTCAAAGAAAAATGTTAAAGCATGACATAATTAAAAAGTTCCCATGTAATATGTCCCAACATATTATATAAGACGAATGGAACACATTGATACCAGGGGCTACCACCCATCCCCTCAAAAATTTAAAGACTTTATAATGCATTTATTATTTTTTTTTTTTTTGACTAAAGTAAACTTAATAAAAGCCCAAAAATATAAAAATTGAAAAAGCTGCGAAAGGGTTAATGCAGCGCTGAAAACAGCAGGATAAGTGTTTTCTTTTTTGAATGATTCTGTCCATTCGTTCGAAAACAGCACCCTGAAATTTGTTCAAGATGAGCTTGCCCACCTACAAACCTAGAAATCTCCTTTTAAACACATCCTGAGCAAGGATTTTGAGTGTTGTTTGAATCTTTTAGGAGATTTTATTAGGTTACAGTGGAAAAGGCTTGACATTTTACAATATAAAAATTTAATAGGTTTTCAAAAATGTATAATGCATACTGTTAGTGTGAGGGACAACAATGAGGAGACGTACCTGTGATTGCTGGTCGTCGCGGAGTGGTCGCTGATTGCTGTTGGTTCTGCTGTTCCGTTGGTCGTGGTGTGGTTTAATTTGCTGGCGATTGCGCGACGTGAATAAAGATTTGAGAGTTGATTTTTTTTAAACTGATAATGGCCTTCTTGGCCCACTTAATTTTAAAACACAAAGGTGAATTCACCGGCGATTAAATAAAAAAAGGGAATGCCTTCTTGGCGAAAAATTAGTTCAAATTCATTTTTCTGTTTTTTCTTTTTGGTTTTTGTTTTTCTTTTCGGGATTTTTTGTTCACTTAACTTTTATGATTTCATATATTTAATTTGGGTCCTTTTATTTCGTTTGCGATTTGAATTATTTGCGGAGCGGCGAAGCGCGTTTTATGTTAATCAAACTGATCGAAGACTGCTAACTGTTTCTCCTTCTCATCGGGAAGGAGATTTCTCACGAGCTAGCGCTGTAGAAAAATAAGAAGTACTCGCTAGGATGATTTTTTCGCCGTGCGATGGATGGAAAATTTAAATATTTTCTGTTGCTCTAGTATGAAAAGAATCAAAAAACTGGAGTACACTGAATGAACAAAAAATATTTTTGTTTTCTTTTTTTATGCAAATTTTTTTCTTTGTGTAAAATTTAGGAAAATATTTTTTAAGTTTCTTGTTTTATTAACTCTGAGTCGTAATTTGTTTCATTATTCTAGGAACCATAAAATTGGTTTCTACAGTGTTTTTAGGTAGTTCCCAGCCAAAAATTAACAAAACTTTTATATCCCTTTCAGGTGGCCGTAGTAGTAAATAGTAGGCCGTAGTTTAAACCCTTTAAATATTATAGGCTGCTGTTGGTGCAGATGTCAACTTACGACGCGAGAGACTCGGGAGTTCCCCTTGGTGGCAGCTATGCCAATGAAGCAACTATCATTTTTATTCCTGGATGAATTTGAGAGAAAGCGTTTGAAGAGGACTTTAGCAAGACAGATTCTTTTAAAGCCAACGAATCAGTTTATTATTTATTATTATTATTAAGAAAGATTTTATTCATGAATAATTCATTATTTCTAAGCTTACATTATTAATAAATCTTAAATATGACATAACATTATGTGTTGTGTGTCAGATTGGCATACTATATATTAAATATTGGGGAAAAAATGAATAAAGTTTTAGTTTCTTTTAGCTAAATTCATTCACAATTAAATCTCGATATTTTAAACAAATTTTTAAATACATATATAGACTAGCATAGCTACTGCCATTCAAAATTACATAAAATTCAACCTCAGTAAGAGAACTCTTTCCGAAGCGACTAAGCCTTTCATAGTTAAAGATAGGGCACCTACCTACAAAATGATAAGTACTTTCAATTTCCCTCAGATTACATAGTGTACAAAAGCCAGGTCTATTTTGATTACTAAAACAACATCCATTTAAATTTAAGAGACCACCCCTTGCACGAAAAAAGAGATTGACTAAATTTGAAGAGTTGTTGTCGGTTATATAGGGGGGAACATCATACTGTAGGTGGTGGTAGGCATCATGTAGTTGTGAATTACTTGCGCCCTCTAAGTGCCTTCTATGGTCAAAATCAATTAATTTGCGCAAAAAGTGGTCTAGTTGGGATTTCAAATTTGTACCTCCAAAGTCGAAATCAAAGTCTACTTGAAGCTCATCACATAGCAAGTGCCATTTACGAACCCAAAAAACGTTTTTAGTTATAGTTATTTCAGCGAGTAAACGAGGAAGCCTTGCATGTGAATATCTGAAGACTTTTTGGATATAGCCAAAGTGTAACGCGAGAGTTTGTATAAACATCGTTGTGAGCCTGGTTTCCAGATGTAGCATATAGTTTGGTGTGTTATTTGGCAAATAAAATATTTTTTTCATGAAAAACCGGAACAATTTTTCCACCTGCTCAAAACGATCAAATCCCCACACTTGTGCACCATAAAACATGATTGACTTCGCGGCTGAGTCGAAAATTTTGAGTTTGTTGCATAATTTAATTTTGCGGTTATGAATGTAACTTAACCAAGAAGCGTTAATTGCTGTTTTTGAAGATGTAAGCTTAGCATCGAGATGTTTGTTGTATAACAAGTTAAAGGTTAAAATTACTCCCAGATATTTGTACTCGTTTACAATTTCAATTTTATCATTGCCATAATACCAAGCTAGATTGTTTGATATGCGAGGGCCATTTCTAAAAATAAGAATCTTGGACTTGGATAAATTAATGTTAAGACACCATTGACTACAATAATTATGCAACGAATTTATCATTAATTGCAGTTCCCTTTCCGAGCTAGCAAGAATAACTAAGTCATCAGCATAGAGAAGTACTTTAACAACTAAATCACCAAATCTAATACCACCAGGTAGAATATTGTGCAAGTCGTTCAAGTATAATGCGAATAGAACTGGGCTCAACAAACAGCCCTGTTTAACACCTTTTACAACCGGAAATGATTCTGATAATAAATTACCATCCCACACTTGACTGGAAGTATCAAAATATATCATTTGCAAAATAGTTATCATTTTTGTAGACATGCCCATAGTGGACAGTTTGTAAAATAAGGAATTTCTTGGTATTGAGTCAAAGGCACAGGAAAAGTCCACAAAAAATGCATACGTTTTATTTTTATTTTCCAAGTTTAGGTGAACAATGCTGTTTAAATTGAAAATATTGTCAACCGTAGAGTAGCCTCTACGAAAACCTGCCTGAAATTCACTTAGAACATCATTGAAAACGATCCAACTATTAATTCTATTACGAATAAGGCCAGTAAAAATTTTATAAAGCGTATCAAGTAGTGATAAGCCTCTATAATTTGAAACTTCATTCGCATCACCCTTTTTGTACAATGGGATGATAATAGAGCGGCGAAAGGATGAGGGTATATCTTGAGAAAGAAAAATCAGTTCTACATATTGAACTTTATTACATATTATTTATTTATTTAAGCCGTAATTATATTTTCACGCCCCTATGTTCCTCTTAGTAATTGAAATGGTAATTCGCAACGAAATGTAAGTGCTACATATGTATTTATGTTATATAGTATATTATGCTCGATATCAAACTCTCAGTCTCATCATCCGTAAGCAAACGTAGGCAATGTCCTCCCATTTTTTTCCATTCCGTTTTCATTGTGTCAAAGAATTTGTTTTTCCTATTTACCTAATTTTGTCATAAAAGTTATTACTTGTCCTCGATTCGGCTCAGGGCCGGATTAAGACAATTTGCGATTTTGCCGCTTCAGACTGCAGACTAATTTTCGCCTTTTCTGTTATTGAAGCATTGACATCGAGTTGTTTGAACGCATGAATTTGTATACCTATTAGCAAAATGTGTACAACTAGCAGATATCGTTCAAGTCGAACAACTAAGGCATTCCTCTTGCGCTGGCCTTTATTATAAAAACGCTGTATTTTATCGTATGAAAATGGCATAATATCTTTAACAATATGTTAGACTTTTACACCTTTGGGTAAAAAGTTTTACAGTTTCCCTTTAAAGTAGCATTTGATGTAGTGTAAACGGTCATAATTTGCCGCCCCCTCAAAAGTGGCCTATGCTGTCTATAAGGTAAATCCGCCACTGGTTCGGTTACATTCTTTTTTCATGCGCGCATACATACATCAAGGATTTGGCGTGGCTCTTCGAATTTGTCACCGAAGCAAAATAATTACAGGCATGAGAGCTCATGTCAAGAGCACGTGTGATTTCTGTTTCCTTCAGGTATTTTCTTTTCTTTTTCTTTTTCATTTTTTTTTAGTAAGAACAAATGTTCAAACGTTGTGCTTAATTCTAATAAAGTAATTTATGAAATTTACGGTACTTTCGGCCAACTTGAATCGTTTTGTCGATGTCGGAAAGTGTGCGGCAGGAAGGTGAGTGCAATAAATGCCTACAACACAGTCTCGTCGTAATCGGGAGAGCCCTTGCCTGCGTGTGAGTGCTAAATCATGCGTTTGACAACGAACAAATACAAGGAAACGTTGAGAAAACCATCCCACGCACAAGCTCACACACATGCATGCCTGCAGACGTAGGTACATATAGACAAATTGAAACATGAAGCACAGTGTACACACATATGTATGTATATGCACATACATGTATGTATACCTTTGTAAGGCTAAGTCGCAAAGAGGATCTTCAAGTAATCAAGGTATTTGGACTTAATGTGCAGAGAAGGCAGGTCGTGCAGGAGTGCTTGAGAGCTCACCTGGTACGCTACTAAAATTTTGGAACGTTTCACGCCATTAAGGCAAGCATTTGCTGCACACATTCATACAATAAATTGTTGATTAATTCAAGAGGCTGCTTGCTGTCTGCTGCATATCTGCCGCATTATTAAGATGGCTGCATGCGTGAGTGTCACATAATTGGTTGGATGAGGGGGCGGCTGTGGGGCTACATATTTAATGTGGGTACATATATTTCATACAGGTTCACAGTTAAATACCGGAACCGGAAATTCAAAACACTCAAGCAATAGAGTACGATAGCCGGAAATCAATTTATGGGCGAACGTAGCGCACCAATATGCTGTGTGGCGCATAGCTTTCGTGCGTTCCTTTCGTTCGTGTTATCGAATTTCCCTACACATGTATGTATACCACTTGTGTGTTCTATGCTATGTTAGACTATATTTTATTGATAAAGTTTGCCATGATGTGTGAACGTCGCACATGTGCACACATACACACACAGGGAGCCCTCGATGGTATTTTTCGACGTTTTTACTGTATTGCTGTGCGTGTGTGCGCCAGCGTCGCGCTCGTATAATGTCCTTTGACCGAGAAACTCCTTTTGGCTGTTACATAAATGGTCGCTAAAATTGACCTTTATTTCACTTGGACTTGGGGAGAAACGGAGAAACTTTGAGAATTTATGCCAATTAAGGGGAATGACACAATTTATTTAATGCCACAGCACGTTGCCCTTTTTTATTGCTTGTTGTTCTTGCCGAATGTATGAGAGAATCCGTCGTCCAGAACAAGAACCTGGTTCTGCTACTGTTTCATGTTTAAATAAAGTTGAGTGCGTATGTGCCCTCAGGAATTTTGTAGAATTTCATTCTTATTTTTTATTTTTGTTTTAAATTTTGGGCACATATGTTCAGTTATCAGTCGAAGAGCGCAGAATTTTTTTTTTTGGGTGGTGTGGTTGAATGTTTTGTTTTTGTTTTGATTTTTGTTTTCCAATAGATTCAACTTGGCTAGAAAAATAAACTTGGAAATTTTGTCGCTCAAGGAAAGTTGGGGTATACATGCGTATAGAGTTTTGTTGTCTCTTCCTTGGGATGTATCAATTATATCAAAGTAGAAAATGAGCAAACAAAGAAGCTTTTAATTTTAAACGTTACTCATGTTGAGACTTGTTTTATGGTGTAAGAAGGGGGTGGGGCACTCTGGGGAATTCGGAAATGAACGAATGGATTTTTAAAATAATACTAAAAGGCAATACTTGGAAAAATGGCGAGTAGAATGACTTTGTTTTAATATACTTAACAAGTCGGAATGCTTTAAGGAACATACTTACATATGTATATCGGCTTGTGTTTGGTCTCGCTTAAGATCAATTTTGTGATTAAGGTTTTTTTAAATAGCGTGCTTTGTGACATAGCCCTCATTAAATCTATGTAATGAGGCTTTTGGGGATTAAAAAGCCCAGATCAAGTGGTCTTTTTTATTTGGATAATTCCAAAAAGGATAAACATGACAACAAAACGTTTCCAATTTAGAAAGAGGGGAAGACAGAAGCTGTTGAAAGGATATAACTAGACTGTGAAAGGCTTTGAAAGCTACATTTCATGGTAATTGAGAGTACCTATTTAGAGAGAAAAAGTATTACGGTTGAAGTTAACGGAAATAGTTAATTTTGGCGCCTAAAAGTATGCATATAAATCAGGATGAATTATAAGGAGTTTTTTTTATACCCGACACACTCTGTGTCGAGGGTATATTGCGTTTGTGTGGTTCTGTGAAACAGCCATAACTTGTCGCAATTTAGAAAGTGGAAGAAAATGTGAATAGAATATAGATCAGCTGTAAGGTAATTCATTTCATGTCATTGTACTTTTTTCGATAACAAGTATTAATTAGAAGGATATAGCTAATTTTGACAAAATTGTATGCTACTCAGGTCGACTGATAAGACGTAGTTTTAAATGACTTTCGGATCAAATTTGTAGGGGTAATACTAGGTTTGGTCTGTTCGGAACACCCAAACTATCGAATGAGACATATGAAAATCGTAGTTGAACATAGCGGCAAGTAATCGATTTTCAAATTTCAAAAGTGGGTCGTGGAGAAGGGCGTTTTTCGAAAATTGTCCCCTACACCCGAAATTCAAATGTGACTTGAACGAAATTTGGCACTTATGCTTCCTTTGTAGCCATAAACATCCTCCAAAAAATTTCCTTGGTCGGTCCATTATTAAGGGTACCTCCAGTACTAGGGTCTGTCACAAAATCCCAAAACTGCTTCAAAATCGGACTTTTTCGAAATATTTCAATGCAACTTAGGATTAGAGCGTATATTTAAGCCTCCGATTAGAATTGAAAAAAAAGTGCAAAAGTAGGCGTGGAAAAGGGGCGGTTTTCATAAAGAAATTTTACAAAAGTTGGTATATGGGGCCCCCTAATGGCCTTAAAAACCTCTTGAATATTCTTACTTAGTATTCCTGTTTTTGGGCGTGGTTCAAAAATTATTTAAACATGTGTCTGTGTCGGGTATTTTATTGTCAGGCTCGCCTGACTATTACACCCTTACTTGTTTTTAATTGTTGAGGGTCTGCTCATTCTTGAAAGCAAATGAATTTTTGCACATTTGCAGAAATGATATTTGAAGTTGGATGGATTTTCTAATGTCTTAAGTACAGTTAACATTTGAATGCGTAGTTTTAGGCGGTCCATTTGGCTGTTTTATGTTGTTCTTATTATAGCCCAGCCAACCATATACGGAGCGCTCCGAAAAAGCGTGTAAAAGAACTCGTTTCAAAGCACTCTGACGATGTTTTTTCGGATTGCTCCGAATAGGAGTGTTAAGGAACTCCGAACGGAGCTGTTCGAAGTGGTGCTTTTGCCTCAAAGAAAACACGTCTAGGAGCATTTAGGGAGATCAAACGAGTATTTTTAATTTGTAACTGAATCTGAGATTCTAGCTCTCATGAATAGATGAGTGTTTAAGGAACTCCTTAAAAGTATACTTTTTCCATAGTGGTGCATATTCTGCCTCAAAGAAAACACGTTTATTAAAGCTCCTATTAGAGAGATCAAGACGAGTATTTGCTGAGTTTTAATTTGTAACTGAAAGAGAGTACAAACAGATTCTTACGAAGGATTCTAGCACTCATGAAAGATGAATTTTGAAATCTCGGCGTAAAAGTATAACTTTTTCACAATATTTTCGATTAAATTGCTCCCGAAAAACGTTTATTTAAAGCTCCTATTGGAGCGCTTAAGAAGCATTTGCGCTGGGAGTTAATTCTATACTTTAAGAGTTTAAAAATTCTTTAAAATATATGATTTGGATTAAAAATAATCAATCAAGACAAGCGTGAGTGTAGAAGCTGAAAGGGAACAGTGATTTTCCGGGAAGTAAGACTTCAATAGGTCATTCCTTTAAATGATTCAACAGCAGCTTATATCTTAAGTATTATCTTTTCTTTTGCATCGTTTATTCCCGGGAATCGTAAGGGATTATCATGGATTTTCAATATTAACAGAAGTCAACTTCATTCGCAGTCTTTTATCACTCGAGAAACAGAAATATTAAAGTTCAACACCTAAAGGTATGCATTATTTTTTTCTTTTACCAAAGGTATTAATTTTAAAAAGTCAATTTCTATAATTTAACAAGCCTTTCCCACCGGAAACTAAAAAATCTTTTAAAAGACTCAGACAAAAATCAAAAGCCTTGCTCATAATATGTTTCAATAGAGTTTTCTAGGGGAAAGAATAGATTTACCCTTGTTGGAAATATTTTAAATATTTATTTACATCATACTTTTGGGTGTTGAATTTAAATATTAGTCTGTTGCCATATTTATCACAAGAAAACTTACATTTCTCACTCTTTTTATCACTTGGGACTGCTGTCAGAATTGCACTGTCAATGTTTTGATCTCAATAAACACTTTGTCTTCTCCTTTTTATCAAGTTGAATCTCTTATCCTTTTAAAAATTTCAATAAAAAATTTACTGACCCTCTGATTTAAAAAAAAGGTGTTAACCATTTGCTGCCATATTTCCAAGTAATAAAATTTGACAGTTCATTTCTCCCCCCTCATAATTTATTTGGATGTTTTTCTCTAGTTTATTTAATATGTTTTTTTTTTTCGTCTGTTTTTTAACATGCGGACAGCAAAAAAGGAAAAAATCGCTTAAGTCAAGAGCACACAGAAAGAAATAATAAGACAAAGAGTCATTCCCACACACACACACACGTTTCAGAGTCGTAAGATTTGTAGTTTTATTGTACATAGTTGAAATTGCTTGAGGCAACACGACTCCGACTTATACACACTTTCACTTAAACGCTTTGGTAACACGTTGGGGTCGAGTGGTTTTGCTCTGCTCTTCTGTTTTGCCGCTACTACTTCAGCTGCTACTGCTCCTGGCACGATTGCTGCTTCGCTCACAACCGACTGCGCTTCCATTAGCATAATTTTATATCTTAGGGCGACAAGAAAGGAAACACATCTTGAGGTCTTACAGCAGACAAAACACAATTGCACTAGCGTGATTCAACTTTATACTACGCTCTTTTCGCAAAATGTTTATTCGCATAAATAAAGAAAACACAAAACGTACAAAGCCCATGACGAAAGAATTGCACGCGATACGCTGAAAAGTATGCTACACAGAATTTTGTGAGCACAGCAGCACCAATACAAAATACGCACACATGCCAAGCATTTTCAGTTTCAAGTCGAAACAGGAAGCCCGCCAAAGAAAATACGAAGTGAATAAGGCAAAAGGATAAGGAAAAAAATTTACAAAAAATAAAGCGAAAAAAGACAAAGGAAGGAATTGAAAACCAGGCCTGCGAAAGAGCATATTTAAAGAAAAAAAAAATATATAAAAATAGTAATAAAAATAAAAACAATAATAATGCAAAAATAACAAGAGGAGATTGCGAATTTTGGAGAGTAAGCAGAAAAGCGAATGTCTTGGAAAAACTCAAGTGCAATGAGATTCTTGTTTATGCGACAGCGGAGAGGCATTTTGCAGTTTTTGGCTCATGTCACCGAGATTAGTTGCCTCCGTTGTTGTTCTTCTTCTTCTGTAAGGGAAGTCGTTTTTTTTTTTGCTCTTCTTCTTAGCGACGCTCACGATGATGAGGCTTTCGCAAACACTTGCGAGGCAATCCCAAACGAAATACGCTTGAGATCGCAAGCGACTATTTGCTGAAGGAGGTACACACCTTCACGATTTCACGTACCAATTTGCGGTCAAATTTTGCATTTTTTTTATTACTTTTTTTATTTTTTATTAAATTTAATGTGCACTTGGGTCTTAAGTGAACGCATATTTCATTTTTGTCTTGCTCAGCTTAGACGATTTTCGTGTTTCTTGCAAAAGAATCCCTTCTAACGAAAAGTGTAAAAGTATACTTGTGAGAAAAAAAGGACAGTCCACCAAAAAAAAAAAGGCACTTGAACGAGCCTGTTGTCAGTCCGATTCAAAGTACTGATTGCTTGGGCTTGGTCGCTTCTGGCTTGCAACTTAAATTGACTGTAGAAATTGTAGCAAAATAAAAATGTTTTATTCATGAGGCTATAAAATTGGCCAATTTTCAGTCCATTAAGAAAATTTACGCCTTTCATGCCAAACGCACATCCATAGGTACGTATATCTCTGGTACGTAGAGCAGCAGTCCAAGTAAGAAACGGCAAAGCACAATTTTTAGAATAACATACATAGATATATAAGTGTATGTATGTATGTACCGATGAATGTACTTCAGACCAACAGCAGACATCGGCTAAGGAAGTCAAAGTTAAAAACACTCGCAGTGGAAGTAATTCCGATGTGCAGTAGGCGTAATGTGTGTGTGGGGCACTTTTGAGGTTAAATGGGACCGACTTGCAATGCTTAATATTGTTTTAATCGTTGATTTTTTTTTTTGCCCTCTCCCTGTCTCTTACTCTCTTTGCCATCTCTAGAATTCCCTGCGTGAACATAAATCATGAAAAAGGAAAGCACTGACTTTATGACACTCTCGTGTTTAGAGGAAAATAAAATGAGCACCTGTGTGGTGACTTCTCATGCGAAAGGATGCGATGGTGGTGACGGTGGCGGCTACTTGGCTTGATTCTTTAGTCTTTCGGGCTACAATTTTGATTAAGATAAATAGCATGACGAAAAGGCTTTTCTCAACTTTGGGGGATCTTTGAAAATATTTAAAAAAAATATGATTTATGTCAGCAATAACAATTTAAGTGACCCAGAGCCCAGAGAACAATTCACACTTTAAACTCAAATAGTCACTGCCCAGTTTCATTTAAAGGATAAGGGTATTTTCAACAGTCTCGATATTTTGGGGCTTCTTTCTTCGTTCATTGAAATGCTCAACGGAATTCTAATGAAAATGAACGGAAAAAAGACTAAAGGCGTTGGTACCCTTACTTCTACAGGGTGTCCCAAGCTGAGTGTGTCAAACTGAAGGAGGTGATAGGGGAGGTCCAACGGAGACGGACAAAAAATTGTGCAGGATGAGGGGTCCATCTAGCACTCGTAAGGAGCTAGAGGCGCGGAAAGAATTCGACTAATTTGGTGAGCATACTTTTAGGCGGATATGTAAAACTAAAACACTATTCAGAAATTTTTAAAATTCTTAGATTTTTCTTTTTCTCATGCTGCCTAAAAGTGTGCTAAATAAATTTGATTAAAATAATTTTTATGGGAGTCAAAAATACAAAATAATTATTCAAACCTTAGTTTTGCATTGAATGTTAAACCTTTTTTTTTTTAGCAACCATGGTATTAAATTGAAGAAAAAAACTCAAAGTTTTCGAAAAGAGTAATAAAAAAGAGACTCGATTGTATTAATTTAAAAATAACCGATTTTATAAGCCAAAATTACACTATTTTTGACTTTGATGGCCATAAAAGACAAAGCAAAATGTATTAATTTATAAACTTTTTGGTCCGTTTGGACCCCCCCCTATCAGCTCCTTCAGTTTGACACACTCAACTTGGGACACCCTGTATATCCAAGGAAATTTACTTTTGATTTATTTATCATGAATTCGGTAGAGGGTCAGAGACGGAAGGGTTAAAAAATATCCAGAGTCTTTTCCCATCGAATAATCTTCTGTTTATTAATAAGAATACATTAAAAAATGTGGTGAGGCTTAGTAAATTGAATAACTAAGAGTGTGATTATTTTTGGGACTGGCGTTTGAAAGGGTTAAACAAAATTAAAAAAAAAAATAGATCTACAACGACGGTGAGATGTTCAAGTACTTCGCCATAGCCAAAGTAAAGAACGTGAATGAAGTCAATGCCGCGCTGTATTTGATCAAACTCAAGGTATTAAAATTCATCGCCTAAACTTATGCATTTGAATATTAGAAAAAATATAAATTTACACGTCTTCATGTAATGAGTTTAATTATAACTTTAAGACGATTCATAAAGCTCCAGAAATCCTTAATAAGACTCTAAATATCTGACACTTATAATTATGGCAAGAGAATATATTTCAATTTAGCATCCAAAAGTATGCTTATATAAATATTTTGGAATTTTTCCAGTAGTGGGAAATCTTTTCTTTCTTCTAGAAATTTCCTTTTTAAAACATCTCGAGCAATGCTTTTGACTCAAAAGTTTTGAGTGTTTTAAATGTTTCAATAGCTATTTTTAGGTTCCGGCGATACAGGCTTAAATTTATAAAAATTGGTTTAAAAGAATTTTAATGCATACTTTTAGGTGTTGAGCTTTAATATTTTCTGATGCTCCATACACATATTACTTTAGCTATATCCATTTTAAATAATTCTTTACAAAGGTTCTTGAGAACTGTGAGGATCTTTTTATAGCCTTTATTGAAATATTTTCCGTTGTGCTATTTATATGCATATTTTTAGGTGTTGCATTTAATGAATTTGATGAACAAAACAACTAGAGTTTAACTTTCGTGGCGTAAAGAAGAATTGTTGTAGAAATTTTCTGCGAATTGCTCAGAGTTTTTCCATTTATTCGCTAGAAGACTCAATCGAAGACTCGAAGAAGTTCATCCAATCCGAAATGAATTCCAATGAGACATGTTGATTCTGTAAAAATGGGTCGAACATACTACCTACAGCCGAACTTTCTTAATCGGTTCCACGAACGAGCTGCCTAAAAAGTGCTCACACACTTCGACAGAAGCCACTATGAATACATAAATCAAAGTACTTTGCTTGAGCATATCCCAGATTTATGACGATTTAAATGGAGTTATAGCATAAAGGTAAAAGGAAAAGCGTATAAAAAGAAAAATGAAAAACGAAAACCGAGGGAAATAAAATAGGACAAAAAAGCCCGTAATGATGACTTATTTTCCGACTACCTGTGTAGACACATTCAAATCCCGATGGAAACAAAACTTAGTCCGCTCAAGACTCTCAGTTAAAGTTTCACTCGCATACATGCACGCACACTAACCACCACATATGCACTCACATAGATGACACACGCACGCGTTCAACGGAAGGGGGATCGATTATATGAAAGCGAACGCAAGGACGAAGTGGCGGACGCACTTTTCTAAACTTTATTGCAAAAATTTTCCTAATCAAATTTAATGAAATGTGAAAAAGGCAAGAATACGATGACTTCTGCGATGACGACTGCGGAAAGTTTGTCGTCGATGTTTGGTGTTGACTTATTTTCGGGGGGCTTTCAGCATTTTATTTGTGTGGAATTGACGTCGTGTTTTCCACTTCTTCTTCCTCTTCCTATTCGTTTTCTTTTTTGTTTGTTCGTTTGTACATAAGCTCAGCGAGTAACTGAATTATGCGACCTTTCTGGCCGGCTTTCGTGAAGCCAATTTTTATTTCCCCCAAAACTCTATGGCAACTACGGGTTTCTTGAGTTTTTTTCTATTTTTTTCTTTTCAAGAAATAAAAAATTTCTTCACTTGAATGGATATTTTTGTGTGCTTCGCTGTGGTTATTTTATTTTCATTCGTCAATGATTCGGAAAAATGCTGCCAACTAAAAGTTAATATAAATAAAGCCAAATTGATGCTTTTGAAGAAGATTTTTTCGGGCGGCATCGGTATTTCGTGCTGAATTAAAAGGTCTCCGATAAATAAAGATATTTCTCCTATTCCTGCAAATGATATTTCCGTTTCGGTTGTGGGTTTCATCGCAATTTCACAATTCGAAGCAACGGTTATGGCAATGAATTTTATAATAGCTGATTTCTTATTGCGTGGGCTGCCCTCAAGAATTTTTTTGGTTTTTTTTTTGAGTTGTTTATATTTTCGTTCTTCGAAAGGTCAAGCGAATGCTGGAGGCTTTACCATTCATTTTATGAAAATTCATACGGAGTGTTCGGAGAAAATGAAAGATGTTCAACGAGATTTTTGAAATTTTAAACTTAAGTCTTAATCCAATCTGCTTTTAGACAATTCAAGGACCTCTTGAGTCGTATATGAAGTCCGTATGAGTTCTTGAATAAACACGGTTGAATGTTTTTTTTTGCAAACCCATTAGACCAAAAGGGGTAAATACGATTTGCTGCTATTGCTTATTATTGCTTTTCAATTTTCTATTTATAACTGATTGAGTCAATAATGAATTGACTCCAGATCCAAGAGCACTTAAGGGAGCCTCATATTTTAGAAAACTCCCAAAAAAAAAACCAGACTGTTGCAGACCAGTGACCATTATTGGAACGTAGAAAGAACTAATTTGGAAAGCTTCTATATTTATTATTCTATCACGATTCCCAGCCAACCAAAGAAGTCCGCTTGTCGCTCTTAAAGACTCCTTTTCCGGATCGCAAATGATCCTAAAGACGCCTCTAAAGGAGCTCGAATTGAGCGTTTTTTCCGGAGAAAAGAGAACGAAGTGTTATATAGAAAAAGTGTACCATTCGGGTTCTCAAAATTTATTTTTCAGGTGGACTCCCAGAATGTTCCTTTAGATTATTCAAAAATAGCCTGTGTGGACGCTCTTCCTTAGTTACAAATTCAAACTAGTATACCCTGCTTACGCTGGGTATAAAAAGGCCCCCTAAACGCTTCCTAGGTATTATTTATTCTCGGGCTATTGGAAAAAGGCTCCGTAAGCATCAGTTAGGAGTCCTTTTACTTTCCATTTTTAGAGCACTCCGAAACATTTCCTCAAGGTTTTTAAATATCAGTCCTTTTACATCCCCTTTTTGGAGGAATATGGTTGGCTGGGTTGCTACAGTTAACATTTCAGCTCAGCACCCAAAAGTATGCATATAATTATTTTTATTTGGAATGATTCTTGTAGGCGCATATTTTTAAAGATGTGATTAGTATAGCTTTATAGAGTCTTCTAGACTCGTTTGGCAAAGGCCTAAACTTAAGAATGAATTGGACATCGAGATATTGAAATGCATACTTTTAGGTGCTGAATTTAAATATTATGTGTAGCTCTTATATATAAAAAAAAAAAAAACAGTGCTTCCACAAAGTAATCACTTCGGACTAAAGTAATCGCCCAAAAACACAAATGCACTGAAATTATTTCCACACAAGCCCTTCCCTTCTAAAAGCCCTTCCTTGCAATTTTATTCATGTTTATATCCTGGAATGGTTGTCGTGAGGGCACTCCAAAACTCCCACACCCTTTTACCTGCTCTGAAATTATGTCAAACAGTTTTAAATAGAAAAATCCGAAATTCCAAATGAAGTACTCAATTTGAACTCGACTCGACTTAAATACCCCAAAATATCTTTCATTCGAACTGGAACGATATAGCCCCATCGGCTCAGGATAGATTTAGAAAATTGAAAATCGCTTCGCTGAACGATAACTGCTGCAATCTGGCCACTCGGATGCGCGTAATTTAGGATTTAATTTGCAGATTTATGTGCGTTTCCTACGGCCGTCAGCCATAGGGCAAAGCATTCCAGCCAACGTGGACCGAAGCCAGAGACGCGGCGAGGCTAGGCGAGACGATGCAAGGCAAGGCTCTGCCTGCTCTAGCAGTCCAGCGGCGGCCATAACCGTTCAGTTAAACGGTAAAATGCATTATAGCTGCAGCGGGAACTTTTGAGTTTTATGCCT
The DNA here is from genome assembly GCA_020466095.1 of Chlorops oryzae. Lineage (NCBI taxonomy): Eukaryota > Metazoa > Arthropoda > Insecta > Diptera > Chloropidae > Chlorops > Chlorops oryzae. The sequence goes on along the minus strand of CM035807.1, from coordinate 34,669,432 downwards.
CTTCATTATACTCGTCGGTGCGGTTGCGTGTGAAAATTCAATTTAATGAGCTTCCGCTGACCAAACTCAATATCAACGTCACACTACTACGGCTACTTATATCGCCGAGGCATCGTGAAGTTTTCAAAATTTATTCGAAATTGTCGACCGAGAGTCGTATGTAGTGCAGTGTGTTCGCATGTAGTCGTGTATCCGCGGCATGGCTTATGCCCAGCAATGTTGCCTATGAACTCGAAGCGTTTAGATTTGTTGCGCTGTTGCTTTTTGTTGATTTACGATGCTCATCGTAATATTTCATATTCATTGGCCTCTTGAGAATGCTAGCGGGAACTGCGCCTCGTGCAAAAGGCTATTTAATAATTTTTAATTAAGAAATTGCCCTTGATTTTGCTAGCCCAGGAATTTCATTATCTTTAAGTGATAAATAATATTACTGTTATAGCGAATATTCGTTACTTGGACGTCATTACTTACGGTAAGTAAATTCGGAAATGTGTTTTTCTCCCGCCTTGAATTTCAATGTACCAAACGAATCACTTTCAACGAAACGAAGCACCGTGCTATTTCGATGAAGGTCATTACAAGTACTCCGCAATGGTGCAAATTTGAGGGAACTTTATGATTTTGTTTAGAGAACTGCGGGGGCGATTGCCATTTACGGTAATTAGGATAGATTTTACGGCTTAAAAATAAGAAAATTTATACCTATCTAACCATATTCGGGGTGTCCAGAAAAAGTAATGTACAAGCGCTCCTAACGGTACTCTTTGAAGTACTACTAACGAAACCTTTTTTCAAAGGCCTGAAAAAAAAAACAAAACAAAGAAAAACGTCGCCTTGGAGCATTTAGGGAGACTAATGCAGTTTCCTTTTGAATTTATATTTGAAAAAGAGAGTCCACACCTAAAGGAGCATTCTGTGACTCCTGAAAAATAAATTTTCAAATCCCAAAAGTTACCTTTTTCCATGTTAGATTTCGTGCTCTTTTCTCCCGAAAAACGCTCATTTAGGACTTCATTTGTGGCGTCTTTAGGAGCATTTGCGCTCCGGCAAAGGAAGTCTGTATGAGTGCTGGGTGGACTGTGTAAGATCACAAGCCTTTTTGAATCGCTCAATCATATTTTCAATCGATCGGTAAGTAAAAACAACGACCTTTTCATAGAACATTTTGAGTTCAAAACAATTTTTATTATTCCTGATCCTAAAAGTATACAGAGTATTTCGAAAAACTGTCAACTTGAATTCAAAAACAAAAACACTAGGTCTGTTCCCGTACTAAACGAAACTGCCCAATTTGATCGAAAACTATCCCCAAACTCTCTTTAAGGTATTCTTGACGAAATGCAAATCGTCTAAGCGATCTCTAAACCGTTTCTTTGAGAGGGAATTTCAAAACTAAAACCCTTTAAACGCTCCAAAGGGACTTTTTGTAAAAAATTTCCTACAGATAACGCTTCAAAATGGAATTCTTGAAATCCGAAGGGCGAAAAGTTCCAACAAAAGTGCTCAGTTTCATAAGCACTTAGTTTTTTTTTTGAACGCAGATCGTTATCCTCGAAATAGCCACTCGATTTCAAACTCCCTGTTTGAAATGAATAAAAGCAACAAACGGCATAAAATTCTACCGAACAGAGTCTCTTCTAAGCTTAATAATGGCATGTTTTAAATAAATTTTGTGGTAATTGTAATTTACCATGTCTGCGTAGTAGAAATTCATTTCCAGGTCGCATTTTGTCTGACCATAGCGTTAAAATAATTTGACATAAAATACAAAACAGCCATGCTAGGCGGTGCTGCCATGGCGGGAAGGGCATTTATTATAATTTTCTTGCTCGCATCTTTCCATTAGGACGACGATATCTTATTCTGTATTGCTTTTGCATGCCTTAGATGTCAGAATTTCCATTCACCTCGAGTCGGATCTAATTTATGCTCTGTTTTTCTTTCCGCTACGCGTCACACGGCAACACAGGCAATGGACGATTCAAACAGAATTTCATTTTCTTTATTACCCGAAAACAGCTTTAAGAATATAACTTAATCCTCAGAGTCATTGTCATGCTATTTTATTTTGATCTGAGTTTAATTGTACTCATTACTTTCATGTCGTCACCTTTCGGGTAAATAATTTAGATAATTTCTACGTCTTTGTGTCGAATAAAATTTTGGATTTGTGAGATTCAAGGGATAATCGTTTATGTCCACACATATTGTTTCGAGAGTATTTTTGAATGCTGTGCAATGTGGAAATTAATTTAAATTCTTTCTACATAGGGCTGAATCCTTTCAAAAGATCATTTATTTATATCAAACAAAATCGAAATTCTTCTTCGAACGTTTTTATCGAACGCAATTGAAAGCTAAAGATCCAAATATCTTTCAGCTGTGGGAGTGTATAGATCGAATCATCATCATGAAATGAACAACGAACGAGTCCGATCGACTTAAGTGGATTATAATTTTATTTCTTCATACCCTTTTTGGAGAATTTTACCTATTCATTTTTATAAAAGAATTATCTTTTTATAAATTTAGTTGTTCAAATCAAGCAATTCATATTTCTCTGACGAAATGCATCCTTAACAACTTAAATCTTCTTCATCATTACATTTGAAGTCACTTCTAGTTTGAAGCAACATGTTGCCGAACTGAAATATGTTGCTGGCTTGTTTAAACCATTGTTTTCCTTTTATCTGACCCAATTTTCCAGTTGAATTTATTTTGATAAGGAACGTGGAAACATTTCTAAGAGAGTGTCTTGTCTCTCTCAACAAAAAGAGAATAGTTCGGTCTTTGCAATGCAAAGGAATGAAATGAAAACGAAACAAAATTTTCTCCGGCTTTAAATCGAAGAGAGTACCCATAGCCGGCGTTTGGTTAAATTTTTTAGCCCATTCAGAAGGCAACATCCTTTGAAAAAGGAATATATCATTTCAGTAGACATCAAGTGTCCATGGCGAGTCCATGTGAGCGTATAATTGTCATAAAAGTTAGCGTAGGGATATGCGTGAAGGATCCATTCACTCGAAAAATACTTTTAGTCTGAAGGTTCCATTAGAGGACGAAATGTAATGCTTAATGCCATCGTAATAGTTTGCTGCATTTCGCACCACTAATTAAAATTGCAATTGCTATCACTTTTCAATCATTTGTATTGAATTTTGGCTCGGCATATAATGACATTTTTTAGTGTACGATCCTTAGCATGCATTATCCTGACAGCATAATCAATATAATTAAATGATTTTCATTGGAAAAATAATTTGTTTATGTTTCAGCCGCATTGCATGCAACTAATGAGCAGAAGCGAATTGCTTTACGTAAATATTTTTATCATAAATACACTTTGCTTGTAATGTAAATACACATATGAATATACATATAATATATTGTGATTTGTGTCTTTTTTAACTTCTTTTTTGTTTTTTTTGATTTTCTCGCTTTACATTTGCTGATTAGTGACGCCAAAATTCTGTCGAGCCGTCGTGGTTTGCGTAAATTATTATGTAAATTTGTCTTGTAACTAGTTGTGTGTGTGTGTTGAGTTTTTTGTTTTCACACTCGAACTGGGATTGAGTGTGACAGTGGGTTGGAGAACGATCCAAAATGACTAACCATTTAATTCAATTTCATTAAAAATAATTTTCATAATTAATAAAGTAAGTGTTTGGTTTCAGCTTTTAATTAATGAGCACTCATATGCAGATTACATTGAGAGTTTACTTATTAACAATAATCGGGAAAAAATGCAATTACCAATTATATTTAAATGTATTCATTATAAACGTACGCAATATGAGTGTGGTGTGTACGCGTTGAAGAGTTCATTGAAATGATGAAGGGTTCGATGGACAGCGCTGCGTATGAGTGACTTGATACCCACGAATATTTTTGTTTTTTACATTACGTATACGACACGCAGACCAGTTGAGTGAGAGAACTAAAGCAGTGCTATTTGCACTTTAAAATTAATGTAATAACATTTTGTTTTATGAGATTCATTAAATTCAAGATTAATTTCGTATTCAAAGAGTAGAAGTGGCAGCCACAATAACTTGAGCCATCAAAACAAATTTGTAAAGAAGATTATTTACTGCTAATGTAAAAGTTTCATCGAACTCTTAGGAAAAACATCATAATAAATTTATGGCTTTGACTTAAAAGCTGAGGCACTTATCCATTTAAGAGGTTAAAAGACATCACTATGTAGTCAGAGAAATTTGTTTTTCTTTTTAAGATAGGGGTCTAGATTAAAGTTTAAATGAAAGAACAGAGTAAAATATTATTACACTGCAATATTAGGGCACTTCAAACGTGAAATAAACTGTTGAATTTAAAAGAAGCCAAGATCTTAAGTAAAAGATAAGGTAAAACAACAAATTGGGGCATTATTTAAACTTTTTCATGGTTCGAGGTTGTTAACTTGAATTAGGAAGTTTTCCCGCCAACCGCCCATGAACCCCCATGCCCAGCAAACAGGTACTAGATCCGACGATCTGGCAACAGGTATGATTCCCCACACACCTATATCCTTGACAGTCATAAAAAAGGTAACAGAAAATATTTAAATTCAGCACCGAAAAGTATGCGTTGAAATATTTCGAACATTTCCGATAGTTACAAGCCTAATTTTTCTTGTAGTTATTTATGCCCATTTAATCACATCTTGAAGAAGGATTATGAAAGATGTGAGGATATCCTTAAGGTAGTGATGGCCAGACTTATACGTAAACAATTATAATTGTGTGTGTGAATGCCCTGTCGACTTCGACACGAACGCAGCCGACCGTGTTTCGCACGAATCGGAATACGCTATACGTGTGCGACTGCTGCGGTGGCAGAATTTGGTCTCTCAAGCACGCGTGATAGGGAAATCGCAATTTGGCCGACACTGCTTTAAAGCCTTGATTAAGCTCCAATTATAAAGGCTTAAATTGCTATGTATTAATTGGTTATTAATATTCTTAAATGCATTTTAGCGACCTCTAAACCTCAATAAAAAATAATTTGAAATCATGTAAGAATTTTTCGCTTTACCTTATCTTTCGCATTAGACCTCGCCTTCTTCGAAATTCAACAATTTTTTTTTACGCCTGAGACTTTCAAGTGTAATATATTGTATTAGGGTCTTTCATAATTTTCCTCAAAAACGCCTTAAAGAACAAAGCCCTTGGCAAAGCATAACAAAACAATTAAATATACTAGGAGTAATTTAACTCATTTAAAAAAAAAAAGAAATTTAAAGAACTTACGAAGAATTCTTTGAAACTTTAAAATTGCTTTTAAGCAACACAGTTCAATCAATCCCCCATCGTCTTAATAAGAGTTCATTGATATTAAGTTCAACTGAAAAATTTCTTGAAGTCTGTGGGAGTTAGTAAGTAAATGGAAATAGCTTTTAGCTAAAATGACTCAATAAAGAATAAGAAGATCGTTAATTATTCCGCGATTCTGCAATGTAATGCTGCCAAGAGAGCAAGAGCTTCAAAGCGCTTTTCTCAGAAGGACTAAATTAAGTTAAATTATCCTGCAATGAAATCAAACACATTCGAGCGGCAACCCAACTAGTCAAAGATATATCAGTTGTAGTTACCTTGTTTTTGGCTTACTTGCTCGAAGCACTTCCAAATTTAAGTACAGTAATTGATTGGAGATCAATAATTCCGTTTTTGCCGCATTGGAAATAGAGCACTAAATCATTTACTTCCTTTCGATTGTACGTATACTAGACCTTTTGTTGGCGCTTAGACTACAGTCGAGTTTCCCAAGCGGGAACATTGTAAATTTCGATTTGTCACCCAATTTTAAGCCACGTGTACTCTTTTTTTAGCAAATTAACCTCATTTTTACTGGAGGAAAACAATCTTATGATGTGTTTTCTCTTTATGGATCACATTCTTATGGAAGGATTCGTTTACTACCCTACAGTAATGAGCCGGTCAATTTCCTAAGAAGGGCTGGCCTTTGACCGGTCCAAATCGTACCGGTTATATTATGGCAGTTCGCTCCATCGAATTCGGCTAGCCAGCGGTCAGTAATAAACGGGAGGGTTAAAGTGTAGTCTGTAGATGACACTTTCATAAACTTAGAATATATTGTATATAAGAAATTGGTTTTTTATATTCCTTATTTGACTATCCTCAGACTAGACAAAATTACGACAATTGACCCAAAAAAAACTGACCTACGGTCAGTCGTTTTGCAGACTAGTCCCTCTTCAATGACAGGCCCATGTTAAAAAGGTCAGTTGAATACATTAGAAGTGGTATTATGAGGCGACTAGTACTGGTAACATAAGGGACTGACCGAAGGCTGCACTTGGGTCAGTTCATATTACTGCAGGGTAAAAACTGAAATGTATGGAAAAATCACTAAACGTTGATCAGCCTATTTTCCCTACAGATTATTATTATAGAAACCTAAAAAAGGATATTGGGCGAGAATTATTCTTTTAAGGCTCAAATCCCTCGATCTGCGAAATGTACCCCGGTATTGATGTGCTGATAGTGTGTACGCTTTAAAGTATGCAACTTGTTTTTGGTACAAGGCTTAAGTTTGTCATTTTCATTGCTTATTTTGCTTTTAGTCCCTCACTTCGAAAATTTTAACTTTGCTATTTATGCATAGATTTTAAGGACTCATATTTTATTTTGTTTGAAAAAGATCAAATTTTAAATAAAAAATTCAAAAAAATCTTTTTATGCAATTCGACATCATAATGAGCCTATTATGATGTCGATTTTAAAATCATAATGAAGCATATTAGGTCTGTTCCCGTACTGCACGAAACTGCTCAAAACTGCCCAATTTTGCCCAATTTTCATACAGTTTAAAAAAATTTGGCAGTTTTGGGCAGTTTCGTGCAGTACGGGAACAGACCTAATATGACACTAGTTTTGAGAAAGTATAGTTTATACAAACAAAAAGCATGGCATACTACATGGTTTGTAATAATGAATTTTAAGGCGTGCAATAATACTACATACTACGAAATTGTATAATAAAGAATTTCAAAGTATGAATCTGTCAAATCAAAATAAAAAAAATCTTCACAAAAAAAAAATACGTTCTCTTAAATTTAGTTAAAATCCAATTTGAAATCTTATTGCATAAAATATTATTCGGCTCTCGTGTCGAAACTCAGCTTTTTTCGCACTCGTGGTATTGTTAAACGCGGCTGCCCTTCGTTTTACAACATTTACCACTCGTGCAAAAAAAAAGCTTCATTTCGACACTTGTATCGAAAATATCTATTATCTGTTTGCGATCGATTTTTTAGATGCCGATGAAAGAAAAGAGTTCATTAATTTTCTCTAAAAATCTTTGTGTCTTTTAATTTAAACGGTATATGTACTGTAGAGTTCTCCTCGAAAAATCTACAATACCCCCTTGACAAAAAAAAAAAATTAATATAAAAAAATGCATCCAAAAATAATTTTTTAATATTTTTTTGGAGTTCAGAAGGTCAAAGTCCACTGAAAAATTGTATTGCGATCTCATGAGAAAAAATTGTGGCATCCCGGCTTAATGCTTCTATTAGGCATATTATAAGAGTGCTTAAAAATGTCTTTGTTTGCTGGAAATCTTGAATACATCAAAGCAACTGAATCGAAAATATTGTAATAGCCTTCCCTTACAAATTGGCTGCTTTCAATGTCCTCATGCCGTTCGGCAAGCTACGAATTAATTTTCCAAATATTCGTAGGCATTAAGTTTAAATGTTTTCATTGTTTTGTCGTTGTTATGAAATAAAGCTCAAGAGTTTTCCGTTGTCAAAAGTTCCTCAGATCAAATGACTGGAAGCGATTCTCCGCAGCAGTATTCAGGTAAAATCATGCGAATTAGTGAAAAACAAAAAGAAAAGGAAATTCAATATTTTGACGTCTCAGTCAAATGCTCGCATTCCTTCGAAATTAATTACCTCTATTCCATACACACAAAACAAAAAAAAAAAAAACAAAGGAAACGAAGAGGAAAACATTTTTTTTTTGTTTATTGCCGCAAGCAGATATTGGATTCAGCTACAGTTACAGTTGAATAAACAAACGCTCGTGCGTTCCGAATGAATTTTGTCTAAAAATATTGAAAACAATGCGCAGCGAATTGATTTTTCGGTAACCAAAGCGAAAGAATGTTATGAAAACCTAGATTTTCGTTTTACTTTTCATTATTTTTTGTTATTATTATTATTATTATTTTTTTGTGTTCTTTTGTTTATTCGAGTGCTGTCAGGGGAGGCGGAATAAAAGCCAGCAAGCCAGCAAGGAGGAAAGGAAGCCAACATAGACGCTGCGATTTGTGGATGAAGGTTGTGAAAGGAATTCGTAAAACAATAAATTGAAGAAATAAATCATTTCAATTATTAGAAGAATTTCGGATAGATAAATAAAAAATTAGAAAAAAAAAAATCGAAATCATTGGCGGTGTACATCGTCGTGAGAGTCTCTCTCATTACAATCAAGTGAAAGTGAAATCAGCAGGGATTTCGTAATGACAACGCAGGATGATCTGAATATTTTAGCGCAGTAAATTTTCAAGCTGAAATTAAATCGATTTTTTTTTAATTCCAATAATTATTCGTGCAATATAATTCCACAGTAATAATACGAAAGTCACGCTGTGAGCTCCGAGTTACTTTGATTTCGTTGGTTTATTAGGATCGATTGGAAGCGGGCGCGGGGGCGGCGGTATGAAAACCCAAAAGGTGAAAAGGCATTCTGTGTTCGAATTTACAATTAATAATGAATTGAAAAATTCGTGTTTGTTTATTTTTCATTAAATTCCCTTTAAATCAGACACTCATCGAAAGTCCTCCGGCACTCTTGAGTGAGTTTATTGAAAGAGGTTAAATTACGCTCGAATGTTTTTTGCTTGTGATGGCAATTTAATCGCAAGTCAATCTTTTAATCAATTGTTTTTTGTTGTTGTTTTCATTACTTTTTTTTTTTGCATTGTCAGCGCAATTGACATCAATTGACATTTTGGCAATGATTCGACAGAAAGCAGATTAAGTTTTTTATGGCTTAAGATTCTGCGTTCAAACACTTGTCAGATCAATCATAAACGTCGCTTGTGTTGGCTCGATACACAAAAAAAAAACAAAACCTCCTACACGCCGAACACAACGCATTTGTACCAATAACAAAAATTTGTGTCATTTCTCACGGCAACAACAGAAACACATTGTTCTATTTTATGGATTTTTATATGGAAAAACCCGACACTTACCTTCAAAAATGTCCCATAAAAGGTGATATAGAGACTGATGTCAAGCCTATTCGAATAGACTAGATTCGACAAGAGTAATGATGGAAGGTAGAAAGCAGGCGCGTACACAGAAAAATATTTAGGTGGGGTTTTGGTTTTTCAGGGACATGGTACGTATGAGTAATGTATATTCCTTATACAACCCTGCAGTAACTTTGAAGATGCTTTGCTTAACGTGACTACTCACGTCACCAGAAACAAATGAATTACGTTCGAATGTTCATGCAAGATGAAAGATTTATATCAATTATATCTTTGTCAATCAATTTGTTGACGTTGTTGTATGTTCAGCACTAGTTCGATTTTCATTCAATTTAATATATTTGTTGCGCTGCGAATCAGAGGTTGTATGGCGTGGTGAAGCTGTTTCAAACGCTCAGACAATCATGAAGGTTCGTGGTTCAAGTACCCGACGAAAAAGTAGAAAAAAACTGTGAAGCCGAACATATTTACGCATTTTTATAAATCCAAAAATAAATGGAACGGTAAGCAACGGAAACATCAGGGTGCTATTTTAATTAATATGATATTAAACACTTAGATAATGTCAAAGAGATTTAGAGACTTATTTGGTTCAAGTCCATTCAATGATAGATTGACGTATAATATTTTCTCACAACAGGCACGTTGCACAGGATATTTAGACGGGAGGAGGATTTATATTTTATAGGATTTATTGTGCGTAGATAATTTACCTTCTTTCGAAACAATACGCCGATGAAGCTTTGATAGATGCGCTTAACAGTGAAACGTAAAAAAAATGAATTAGTAAAAACATACAGATTACTCTTAATTGAAACATTAATCCGTCAAACAGATTTGACATAGGGTGCGTATAATAGAAGTTCGTTTCTGAAATATATTTAGAACTTAAACCGAACCTAACAGTCATTGTTGATATAATTAATTAATAGTGAGATTATTTTTTACAATCGATGCGAATTATCATTGTAGTTGATTATTTGCATGCACAACTGCATATCAAATGATTACGATTACGAAATAATTCAAAGATAATCGGGATGATTTGTGATTAGAGGAACTTATGCTATTGTGGTATAGGAGGATGATGTGGTATACGTATAATATTTTTCTCACAAAGACTCCATTTAAACGAGTATTTATGGTTTGATTTATTCCTACATAATTTATCTTGTCAAACGTAAATACGCCAAATTGAGTAGAATCTTAGGAGCAAAAGTAGACAAAACAAAACATGTCGATCTGTTGAATGAAACATGTGATTGCGTGCAGACGAGTTTTTGCTTTGATTCCAAAAGAAGTTACGTTTTTCTAAGGAAAAATACGAGCTGTATTTTATTATTCACAATTACAACAACAATTTCGATAAATAAGTGTTAAAATGTGTTATTTAAAAAAATGTTCAATTTAGGAGGATTTACCCCAAAATATTAAGATCGGCTATTGTGGGTCACTTATTGGCGGGTAATGTGGTATTATAGGCACATGTGGTATTATAACATACAATCAAAAAAATATTTTTTTTTTTTTGCAGGAGCTTCGGGTATTGTGATATAGGAGGTTAATGTATAGTATAGTAGTCTGGTATAGTATATCAGATTATTCTACTCATGTGTACCACAATACCCTCCAATTTTTAGGAAAGCAGCTTTTTTGGGTTTTCTAAGATTTTCCCTAATAACTTTTTTGTGGGTCATCACTAGACAGCGGATAATATGCAAATGCATATCTTTAATAGATGATCGGATTTAAATTTTGTTTGCACACAAATTCGTTTCATAAGAAAATATTGCAAATGAGCCCTATTTCATTTTGCATATTTTGCATAAATGCATATTCTTGCATATTCTTGCATATTTCCAATATGCAAAAATATGCAGGAATATGCACGTATATGCACTAATATGCACGAAAAAAACCTTATGAAATAATTGTTTTCGACTTGTCTTACGCGAAATACAACTGCTGATCTAGTAGGCAAATGCAAAACCGTTGCAAATATTTGTCATTTGAATCAAAAGTTATAATTTTACTTCGATTTTTAAATGAACGTATAAGATGCCGAAAACGAAGTTTGCTTCCAAAAGAGCACAAATAAATAATTGGCTCAATGAAACGCAATCTTTCTTAAGTAGATAACTTGTGATCGAAAATCGCAAATTGTACAGCACATGAATACTGCTTCTCACAAGGCTGTCTGTATGGGACACGAAGCATACTCTCTTCGGTCAAAAGATAGCTGCTAGAATCTACATTTAAGCAATTGAATCGAGTCTTTAGATTAAGTTTTTCATGCTCTGTTGGTTTTCTTCGGTCTGTGAATTGATTTCATCATTTTTTGTCATTGAGTCAATTGAATGAATTGAAAATGATAGCTTATGAAGGAACTTTAAGTTAAAAAACTCAACATGTGCATGAAGGTGATGGAAGCAACCAATCTCGCTTCTTCTTCTTCTTCTTGAGTTACTTCCAGCAATAGTCTATTGAAAAGAATTCGAAATTCCCACATAATTCGATATTTAATTGGATTTTCCTACATTATAGATAGGAGCAACAGAAAATATTCAAATTAAGCATCTAAAGGTATGCAATAAAATTTAAAAAAAATCAAATTTTGTTATTTTAAGCCTTTCTACCATCGGAACTTAAGAATAGAAAACACTCAAATGCCTTGCTCAGGATGTGTGGAAATATTCGAAATATTTATATACATACTTTTGGGTGCTGAATTGAAATATTTTCTGCTGCCCAAATTATAATTTCAGATCCCATAAGTATGTTTGGAAGAGCTGTTAAGCTTCTTACCAGCCTCAAATTTTTTCACAGATAGTAAGGAAAAATTTGGATTCCCTTCAACCCATGCCCAGAAAAGTAAAAAATTAGATTTTTTAGGTATTTAAAAAAAAAACATTATGGATTTTTTTTTATGACTAGTTTTTTTTTTGTTTGTGTTCACTAGACCGTTAGCTACAACTTTGCCAGAGACAGTTAACCGATATCTCTAAGTCTTACGCAGTTGGTGAAAAAAAATGATGCTACTTTTGGCTAAAATCAGCAAGGCTCGCAATGCTTAGATCTGAAATCAAACCGCCTGCTAAACTCGCGAAACCCAGCTTGGATTTTACTCACCTTTGGTCATACTACCAAACCTTTATAGTGGATGCCTATTATTTTTCCAAAGCTTGATTTTTGTGTCACAATTTTATTAGGGTTTTTACGAGGAACTCCCGATCACATCACGTTCCAATGAAAAATCCGCTGGTCTCACAAAAATATACTTTGAACCTTGGCATACCATTTCTCCAGCTCCGTTCTTCCAAAGAGCAGGAGAAAATTTTAATCCATTTCCCCCCATAAATTATCTCCACGTATTTAAATTAGTTTTTTACCAAATCAAATTTGTCAATCGGAATCCAAGCACAATGCGAATTTAAATACCAATTTATCTATTTAGCAACTATAAATGTTATCGGCGCCCCGCCTGCCTGGCGAAAGATGAAATCAATCCTGTTGTCTGTCTGAAGCATTTGCATGTTCAATTAAGCTTTGTGTGAATAGATTTTGCGGGAATTGCCTTGAGTTTAATTAAATTTTTCAATCGAAATATCCAGCGCCACATAAAATCAAAATAATCCAACTTAATTCAATATTTCTGTTGCATTGCATTTGATGAACACATCTGCACACATGTATGTATGTATGTACACAAACACGTTGCTCTTCTCAAAATATTTAAAAACAAATAGTTTTTGTTGTTGCTTTTCTATTTCCACAAACACTTTAGGAGAACAGTGAATTCTCCGAAATCCAAAACGAAATTTTCTCCGAATTCAAAGAGATTAATTTCCACAAACAGGCAATCCATGAGGTGACAAAATATGAATCTGTTTTGGATTTGTTTGTTTTGATTGTATTGGGATTAGTATTAAGAGTATTTTCAAAATAATTTTCACTTCATATTTCAAAGGTTCAACGATGACAATTTATTCTTCATCGACAAGACCAACATATTGATGACAAATTAAAGGAATTTCAAAATAGCTTGACGTTCGATTTTAATTTGACTTGAAACTTATACCATTCTCTAGGATAAACGAATGAAGAGATCAATTTGCCAAGAGGGGAACTCTAAAGATACTCCGAATAGGATTAGCCAAAGTTGTAGAGTGTTTCAAAAAAGAGAAGTGACTCGATCTTTAGTGGCTACAAGGGGTCTTGAAGAAGCGTAGTTATAAAATTAGACCAACTGGTCCACATGTTGCAGGAGCTTCGTCAGCTTATTTGTCAATTACATCTCAATAAGAATACAATTGAAGGCATTGGTTGGCGAATTAAATAAGAACAGTCTTGGTATTTTGATGACTAGTCGGGGAAAAGCTGGAGAGTAGTAGAAAGAGAGTCTGATTTCTATTCTTGGCCAATTTTGAGTGTTTTTGACGTGATAACGTCTATTAAATCGATGTTAGGACATTCTATCTGCGAACATCTGACGCCGGAAAACTCAATGTGCGTTCAACATGTTCATCATTCAATTTACGCGACACACAAACACACTCAAATACACAAAATTTCAAACCGGTTTAGCGCAGAGAGCTAACTCTCAAATCTTGTTATTATATATTTAATTTATTTATAAGCCTTGGTAGATAATGCTTTCATTATGGTACGAATCGTTGTAAATTACACAACCGTAGTTTTCGCTCAGTGTAGTTTGTAGTGTCTGGAACCAGGTTGAGATGAACTTTCAAACAGTAAGCCGTGTCCAAGAATTTTTGTTGAACTATGGAGCTGAGTCAATTTATGATGCAATGTCGTCAGAACTGAGCCCACAGACTGAAGCAGCCGGTACTGCCAGTGCACACGGGGCGATATATGCATTATCTCTTAAGGGACAACATCTTTTTTTCTGTCAGGCTCATAGCACATAACATTTGCACAAATTGAAAAACCTACATTGAATCATTTTCTCATTACTTGAGAATGCAAAAAGTAATGCATTACAAAAGCAAGCCATATCGATTACTTTTCGTACGAAGAATGAAAATATGTTTGCATTACATTCGCAAGAGCATCGTCTTGTTAGAAATAATGGTTTCTGCATGGATATAACCCTAAGCCTTTGGATTACCATTTTCATTACTATCGGTTACAAATATCTGCTGGGATAGTGATGAAAACCTTCGGTCTGTGCGTGTCTCTATGGGGCACGAAGCATACTCTCTTCCGTCAAAAGTTAGCTGCTGAAATCTACATTTAAGCAATTGAATCGAGTCTTTAGATTAAGTTTTTCATGCCTTGTTGGTTTTCTTCGGTCTGTGAATTGATTTCATCATTTTTTGTCATTGAGTCAATTGAAAATGACAGCTTATGAAGGAACTTTAAGTTAAAAAACTCAACATGTGCATGAAGGTGATTATCTACATTATAGATAGGAGCAACAGAAAATATTCAAATTAAGCATCTAAAGGTATGCAATAAAATTTTTAAAAATCAATAAAATTTTTAAAAATCAAATTTTGTAATTTTAAGCCTTTCTACCATCGGAATTTAAGAATAGAAAAAACTCAAAAGCCTTGCTCAGGATGTGTGGAAATATTCTAAATATTTATATACATACTTTCGGGTGCTGATTTGAAATATTTTCTGTTGCCCAAATTATAATTTCAGATCCCATAAGTATGTTTGGAAGAGCTGTTAAGCTTCTTACCAGCCACAAATTTTTTACAGATAGTATAGGAAAAATTTGGATTCCCTTCAACCCATGCCCAGAAAAGTAAAAAAAATAGATTTTTTGGGTACTTATTTAAAAAAAAACAGTTTGAAATTTTTTTTTAATGAGTAGTTTTTGTTTTTATTTGTGTTCACTAGACCGTTATTTACAACTTTGCCAGAGACAGTTAACCGATATCTCTAAGTCTTACGGAGTTGTTGAAAAAAAATGATGCTACCACTTTTGACTAAAATCAGCGAGGCTCGCAATGCTTAGAGCTCCATGAAGTCAAAACGCCTCGCGAAACCCAGCTTGAATTTTTCTCACCTTTGGTCATACTATCAAACCTTTATAGTGGATGCCTATTATTTTTCCAAAACTTGATTTTTGTGTCAAAATGTTATTAGGATTTTTACGAGGAACTCCCGATCACATCACGTTCCAATGAAAATTCCGCTGGTCTCACAAAAATATACTTTGAACCTTGGCATACCATTTCTCCAGCTCCGTTCTTCCAAAGATCAGGAGAAAATTTTAATCATTTCCCCCCATAAATTATCCCACGTATTTAATTAGTTTTTTCCAAATCAAATTTCACCGAATCAACAAATGCGAATTAAATACCAATTTATCTGTTTAGCAACTATAAATGTTATCGGCATCCCACCTGCCTGGAAAGATGAAATCAAATCCTGTGCTCTGTCTGAAAATTTGCAATCAAATTAGTTTTTGTGTGAATAGATTTTGCGGGAAACTTTAGGAGAACAGTGAATTCTCAATCAAAACGAAATTTTCTCCGAATTCAAAGAGATTAATTTCCACAAACAGGCAATCCATGAGGTGACAAAATATGAATCTGTTTTGGATTTGTTTGTTTTGATTGTATTGGGATTAGTATTAAGAGTATTTTCAAAATAATTTTCACTTTATTTTCAAAGGTTCAACGATGACAATTTATTCTTGCATCGACAAGACCAACATATTGATGAAAATTAAAGGAATTTCAAAATAGCTTGACGTTCGATTTTAATTTGACTTGAAACTTATACCATTCTCTAGGATAAACGAATGAAGAGATCAATTTGCCAAGAGGGGAACTCTAAAGATACTCCAAATAGGATTAGCCAAAGTTGTAGAGTGTTTCAAAAAAGAGAAGTGACTAGATCTTTAGTGGCTACAAGGGGTCTTGAAGAAGCGTAGTTATAAAATTAGACCAACTGGTCCACATGTTGCAGGAGCTTCGTCAGCTTATTTGTCAATTACATCTCAATAAGAATACAATTGAAGGCATATGTTGGCGAATTAAATAAGAACAGTCTTGGTATTTTGATGACTAGTCGGGGAAAAGCTGGAGAGTAGTAGAAAGAAAGTCTGATTTCTATTCTTGTCCAATTTTGAGTGTTTTTGACGTGATAACGTCTATTAAATCGATGATAGGACATTCTATCTGCGAACATCTGACGCCGGAAAACTCAATGTGCGTTTAACATGTTCATCATTCAATTTACGCGACACACAAACACACTCAAATACACAAAATTTCAAACCGGTTTAGCGCAGAGAGCTAACTCTCAAATCTTGTTATTATATATTTAATATTATTTATAAGCCTTGGTAGATAATGCTTTCATCTATGGTAGGTAAATTGTTTAGGGAGAGTATACATATTAAAATAAATACATGTTCTTTATCTTCTAAGCTTTGAGGTTAGCCGGCGTTCGTGTTTTCTTTACGATGTTTTCTTAGCGATTCCACATTCCGATGCAGATCCTATTCCGCAAAAGCCAAGTACAACATCAGGATACACGCCATTATCATTTCAAACACTACCGGAATATCAGGCTATCAGAATCAGTATATGTGGATTTAACATGACACTCAAAGTATATTTTCTGCAACAGCACCAAGATGAGCTCTCAAGAATTTCAGTTGTCGTCTGAATCGCACAAACTTGTTGAACCCTCATTCGAAGGGCAACGGAAAAACTTTGCTTTTTGAGAACTAGATCGGAACCTCGAAAGACTACACTATATTTAGTTAAATATTGGTTTAAATCCCGCATAATGACACGCTTCTGAAAAAAACTGAGCCTACTCCAGCAAAAAAAGGCAGTTACACCGTTCAATGGTATAGTTGTTTGAAGATAAATGAAGTTCTGTTTTGTAAATATGGTTTTGCATTAATTTTCAAAATATAGCTCAATGGTTAACTATACCATAACAAATGCATCCGCTTTTATGAATCGATATGTCAGGAAAGCCAAAAAATTAAAAAGGCAACATTGTGAAAAATTCAATAAAATCGAACTGTGTAGTTTCAAAGACGAAGCGCTTGTTCATCGAGAAGAAACCATTGTTCATGCAAATCGGTGACGTTCGGGTCGGGCTGACACCCAACAGAGTACAACGGTAATAGCCGATAGTAGAAAAGTTGGCTCTAGAATTGCAAAGATATTCACCATTTTCAGGCCACCTTTAGCACTATCGAATTTTAAATCGTATTTTTTCATTATAATGGCTACAGGCATTATTCTCACATTAATTTATTGTAGATACGTCATATGATACAATTGCAGTCTAAAAACACCAATCAAAGCAATATCTAAGGCCATTTTTGGCAAAAATTTCATTTGTCATCACAAAAGTATGACTTTACAACAATTTTACAGAAATCAAACGAAATCAGGAATCATTTAACAGGTTGGACTGATAAGTCCCCAGTCTAACAAAGAAAAACAAAATTTATTTTGTCAAAATTTCGTTTTTATATATTCAACATAGTTCCCTTCAAGAGCGATACAACGATTTAATAACGACCTTCCAATTTTTTGATACCATTTTGAGTAGTACTCCTTCGGTATTTGCCTCAAAAATAAGGCCTCGTATTCGGACGATCGACCTTCATACATTGTAGCCAAAATTATT
This sequence comes from Chlorops oryzae, assembly GCA_020466095.1. Lineage (NCBI taxonomy): Eukaryota > Metazoa > Arthropoda > Insecta > Diptera > Chloropidae > Chlorops > Chlorops oryzae. Next base: position 34,651,549 of record CM035807.1, on the reverse strand, counting down.
TCCTGCGAGCAATCCTTTGAGGTGCTGAGAACGTCAAGAAAAGAATTCGTCTGGGGGCCAAATCTAGGAATACGGTTGGGTGTGGAAATGTTTTTCAATTTGAAGCCTAATTCATAATTATTTGCCATCGAATTCTCAATGACTTGTGGCACGGTGAGTTTTGTTGGTGGAACAACACTTGTTTTCTTCTTCATATGGAGGCCATGTTTGCCGCGAATATTCGACCTTCTAAACGCTCCAATAACGTCATATAATTAGTCACTGTTGATGGTTTTCCCTTAACCAAGATAATCGATAAAAATTAATTCCATGCACCAATTCCCAAAAAACAGAGGCCAATACTTTGCCAGCGGATCTTTTGAGTCTTTCCACACTTCGGAGACAGGTTCACCGAATCGCTGTCCACTCAGCCGACTTGTACGATTGGACCTCAGAGTGTAGAAAGCATAGAAGCTTCAAATTATGTTGTCGATCCATTGTTCACCATTCGAAGCAAAAAATCGGGTGTATTGCGAGTTAACAGCTGCAAACACCGCTCAGAATCATCAACACGTATGTTGTTAATTTGGTAAATGTGAAGCTCGCGTTTCGGCACCCATTTTGCAAAGAGCTTTCAGTATTCAAATATTGTATAAATGTATATTGAACTCAAACACGTTCCTTTGATATCTTTTAAGGCCATCTGCTATCTCGATCAACTTCATTTTAACGTACATCACAAATCATTTTGAATTTTTTTGATGATTTTCGTCGGTAACCAACCATCTTTCGGCGTCCACATGGTATCAACAGTCTCCATGCTCATTTCACACACGCTTGAATTTTGCATACCAATCAATTATTGTTGATATTTCTCTGGGGCAGAGTCCGGAATACTCATTATCAATGCTCAAGATTTTTGCTTCCACTGTATTTTTCTTTCCCTTCAGAATAAATCAGTATTTTATCAAAATAACGGATATTCCATTTTTTCCATTTTTTCTAACGAAATAACAAAAGTTGCTTCACAAAAGACGCTCTATCTCACAAACTAATTGACTTACAGACGCCAAATTTTTGACACGAATCATTTGAAGGTTTGCCACTTATAAAAAAGATATGCATTATAAATACATTAGCGACGCCATATGTGTCAGACCGGGGATTATCAGCCAACCTTTAATTGTATGATTTTAACATTTTAATATTTCGATTTTAATAAAATTTATTGCATACATTTAGGGTAATGTTAGAAAATGCGTAAAATTGCAAAAAAAACCCAATAGAACGTGCCTTTGATTAAGTAAATTGATTTAATTGAGTTAAATGATACTTATGTTTCAGTCTGGCTTAGTTAACCAACTTTAAAAGAGCGTCCAAAGCCTTTAACATTGAAAAAATATAACTGAAAAATTAACAGTGAAATGTTGGCAAAAAATGTTGAATAATTCGCAAACTCGAGCTAAGCTAGCCTAGTGCTTGGTACTGTTGTACTCGGGGGACCGAGCCGGACCCGACTGCGCCGGTTTGCGCGATGAACATTTTTTCGACTACCACAGTGTAATTATTATTTTCTATTTTATACTTATACTAAAAATCGTCAAAAAAATTATAAAATGAGACTTATTTTCTAACTTTTAAATTAATAAGTCTAAGGGCCAATATTACCAAACATATTTAAAAAATTTTTAAAATTAAAATTAAAAATTTTTTAAAATAAATTTCATTTTCAATATCGCATTTTTTTAAGCATCGAATTTTACGGCAGCACCGTCTACTTCCAGGGCTGTGAGTACATTTGACAGCTGATTAGATCGTTATTTTCAAAAACGGATTCTATAAAGAGCCATTCTAACGATTGTTTCGTACTCCAAATTGCTGCCCTGTGACTCCAAAGCTTTTAGTCCTGTCTGTGGTATTGTGTTATTTCCAAAACTGCATTTTTTTTTAAATTATTTCTTTGAATTTTTCCAAACAGCTGGTTTTTGAAAATCGAACTCAAATTTGATGTCATATTTAAACGCAGTGCCGAGGTGATTTAAAATATTTTTAAAATTAAAAAAAAAAATTGGAATGGTAAAAACCAAAAGCGGATTTTAGTTTTAAAAATTTTTTAAATATGCTTGGTAATATTGGCCCTAAGAGAGTTTCAAAAATCGTCAACAATAGCGTACGTGAACTTGAATGCTCCATTTCATGTAAATAATGAGTGTTTTCTTATGATGTTATCACTTAAAACTATCGTCCGTAAATTGACTTTACAGACACCAATTTTTTTTTTTTTTAGCTACTGGACGGACCTTAGATCACGCTTACTTAACCGGATTGTTTTTATGAGCTTGATGGAATTACCTACACATGTCGATTTCCATTCAAATTCATTCCAAATTTTATGTCTTAGAGAAATATTTTCAAATCCGAATTTTGTAAGGATTCTCCTTCGATACCCGGCTGGAAATTGCGTACAGAAATCTAGTTACTAGCTAGGACCTAGCTAGCGCCTAGCTGGATTTTCCCGACTAGATATATCTAGCCTGGCGCTAGCTAGCGTCTAGCTAGAACCGCTGCTATAGGGGCGATGACAAGAATAATCTGGACAGAGCCTAGCTAGTTTTCTCTAGGTAAAGCCCATATAGAAAGCTCAAACCTGGCGCTAGCTAGCGCCTATCTAGATAAATCAAAACTAGCGAGGGCCTAGCTAGAACCCAGAGAGAAAATTTGAGACAAAACTTATTTTATAATTCTCACTTAGTTTAAATTCGTGGAAATATAAACGGTGTACTTTGTATGTTAAGCGTTAGCTTTGCGCAGAGGCGATATCGTAACCAATGAGGTGCGAACTATGTGAGAACTTTAACCAATACCCCGTCAAGAGGACGTGAAAATAAATCTATATGTAAAACAAAGTGATGGACATATGATGTAGGCGCAAGCTAGAAATCACTAGCCGGGCGCTTGCTAGCCGAAACATTAACAAACTAGGAAGGCGCTAGCTAGACTTTACTAGCCCAAGATATAAACTAGCTAGGGCCTAGCACCGAAAGAAAAATTTCCAGCCTGGAAAGAAAACTGTGAAAATATAAATAGAATGGCAAATAGACAGATCGGAACAAAGACAGATAGATAGATTAGATTAGATCAGATCAGATCATACAATCTTTTCTATTTTGGATTATATTTTATATGGGCTAGCTCGAGTGGAATGTTATGTCCAGAGACCCCAAAAACGAAAAATTGAGCGGTCATGGAAATTTCCCAATTTATAGCCCAAAAAAGTTCTTAAATCTTTTCCCCAGCCGAATGCAAAGTGGAGCCAAAACAAAATCGCAGAAAAATGTCTCTTCATATGAAAAATGTGCTGTTATGTTTCATTTACATGAAGAAAATAGATACGATATGCCTCGGCGAAAGTCCTGATGCGACGGCAGTCTAAGAAAGTATGACGGTTAGTTAAAGCACACTCAAGGAATGCATTTAATGAAATGCATTTCCTGATTTATTTGCACTTCTTGTGAGCAGTAAACCAGCAGCTTCATGCAGCACGTGCACTCACATACGCACAAGTACATTTGTTGTATGTATATGTGTGTGTTATCCTGTTCAAAAAGTGCCAACTTTGCGTACACATGCACTTTCGAATGCAAAGTTCCGTTTGTTTCGCACGTGAAGATGTAGCTGTCATGTCCTTTCAAAAGCGAGCAATAGCAACACTGGCGACAAAAGGATGTGCATATTCTATAAATATACAGGAATATATGTATATGTATGTTTGTATGTATGTATGGACAAACAGCAGCTGAAGTGGCAGCATCAACAAATGCAATTGTTGTACTACAAAATTGCTTCGTTTGTTATGCAAATTCTGGAGAAGCGCATGTGAGAATCCGAGAATCATTCGTTCGGTATTTTCATCGACTCCAATGTAAGAGTCATGATCTTTGGAACAAAATTTTTTCCTCCTTTTCTTTGGTGTTTTTTTTTTTTCGTTTGTTTTTCGGGTCCATTCTTGAGCCATTGTCGATTGTAATGTTGATGCTTCTCCAAGGCGAGGTGCTGTCCACTGAAAGAAAACATGAAGCAAACTCGATGGCGTCATCCCGGCCGGATATGTTTTCATCAATGAAAAATGGACATGCATTTTCGCATGGAAGAGATTCTTATGAGGTCGAATACTAATGACATGTCTTTGACGTCTACGGACCATAATATCTGACGTGTTAGAATTTATTTGAAAGCTCCTTCCTATTGACGTCTACGATGCCACCGATTCGATTTGAACATTTCCTTGTGCTTTGGCTTTTAAGAAAAATCTCTTTTTCTTTCTACACTTCTTCCTTCTTTTGCCATGTTTATTCGTTCTGAGCACAGCACAACACCACACACATCCTGTTGTTGTGCATTTTGACGTGCATAATTTTCCTTTGTCCATTTAAAGCTGCAGCAACGAATATTTAAGCAAACACTAACACACACATGATCTTTTTAGTGCTTGTGTTGGTTTCTTAAATAAATTCGTGTGCCAACAAGAAAGTTCATATGGTAGGAACACTGTCTGACCCATGCTTGTAAGTTCTTAGCTTGTTTTATAGATTAAAGATGTTGTTTTTGTTGCCGTTGGTATAGCCGACACACTGTGTGTCGAGGTTACATTGCATTTGTGCGTACGTGTGTGATACCCAGAACCAGTCGAGTTAGACCATCCGAAATTGATATAGAAACAATCAGCTTCGCGAGGAGATTCCATTTAGCCATGTCCGTCCGTCTGTCCGTATACGGCTTTCTTACCGAAGGAGTTCAGCTATCTTGACGAAATATGGTATGTGTGTTCGCAGAGACATGGGTGAGAACAAATTCGAGAATGGACTAGATCGGTGCATTTTTAGGGGGCGCGACCAAAGGGCATTTGTCGATAATAGTCTCTTACACCGGAAATTGGGACTAAAACGAAAGTAGGCATGCTTGCTTTTTCTTTAGTCATAAACATCCACTCCAGAAATTTTCTTGATCCGTCCATTATTAAGAGTATGTCCAGTACAATGAAGTTTAGACTTTGGGCTTATATTGAAGTTTCCTATTTAATTTCCTAAAATCGAAAAACTGGGCGTGGCAGGAGGGCGGTTTTCATAAAAAAAATTGAACAAAATCGGAATATGAGGCCCTTAATGGCCTCAAATATCTCCAGAATACCTTATCTTAATGGTAGTGATCTTCGGGCCTGTTTTAAGAAATATCCAAACATACATACATACATGGCTATGTCGGGTATTGTATTTGTGTTTATATAGCATTTTCTTAGAATTGTTTTTGTTCGCATGAGATTTTATTGTTTTTTCTTTTCGTAATATTTGGTATGTAAATTTACTGTTGCTTTTCCTTCGAAAGCCTTTAATGGCAGGAAATTGTACACATGTGGGGAAAAAGAATGAAAAATGGGTGGCGGCTGTGTTCACTTATGCACTTGAGATTCAGCATTTTTGTTTGCTATTTGTGCAGTAAATTGCTCGTAATTTCAACAATTAGAAAGAAATTCACTTCACACATTTTTCATCATGGTTCTTAAAACCATGAATCGAATGATGGTACTTTAAGGAAAGTGAAGAATTAAAAAAAAGAAAAAGACATCAAGGCATGATTTTACCCACCTTCGTGCGATTCAGAAGAGACCCTAATCGGATCTTAATATACTCGTACGAGTATATTTGATTAACTACTTTTTCTTCCTTCAAGAATATTATTGAAAATCTTTCTATCGATATGTGATAAAGTTCTTGCTTAATTGTTTTCGTTTGAGATAAGAAAAACAAAACGGTACGTACGCACAAACTTATTTTTCCCCCTTTCAATCTTAAGAGTGAAATTCATACATGCCAATTTTAATCAAAATAGATTTGAAAGCAATTCATCTTCATTCAGATGAGGCTTGCTTGACAAAATTGAGATTTTATTCTGACAGTTGCGGTTATAATTCTTAAATCCTTAGCAAATACGTGGGTGCTTTTTAAAGTTGTCGGTATTTTTTTTCGAAACTCATTCGTTCTTTCTTCCGTTAGTCAAATCTATTTAATACAGTTGACGTTGTCTAATTTATAGCTATTTTCGTTCAACAGTCAGTTGTGACTAAATATAAAAACTTGTTTTAAAAATGCAATTGATATATTTCACTAGTTGAAGATTCAAATTATTATGTGAGTATCTAAAAGTAGTCGTAACAAAATAAGAGAAAAATACTACTGTATAAAATAATTCTTAATTTAGTTCTAAATTCGTTGAAATCCATCGTCATCTAGAAATCTTCATTGTTACAAATTTGAGCATATGTCGAAATTTTGACAATTGATTCGGTTCCGATGGAACAGCTGTAAATACATAAAAATTGGTTAGGAAATTTCACTCATACAATTTCAAGTCTTGAATATCAGATATTTTTTGTGTTTCATTTGATCAAGTTGAACAAAATCTGAAAAGTATCTCCATTGTTAAATAGTTCTATCAATTTATTCGTTGAACAGTTCCTTCAAATCTCATCTAGAAATCTTACATTTGTATCCTTTAAAATTTCATGGCAGCTTGCTGAAATTTTTTGAAAGTATCTCTGTTGGATTTCTATCCTGTCCTTTGCATAAAAATTGGTTAGGAAATTTTCCTTAAATGTCTCCATAATCCTTCGATATACTCGGATGGATGCGTGTGTTTGCATGTGTGTGTGCGTATGCTTGAAGGTAGTTATTGTTGTAATAGTTACATGCATTTTGTGCATGGCTGGCCTGCAGCACGAGTTCCTTGAGTTTCTCAAGTTGTACAAATATTGACATTGTCATATTCTATTTTCATTGTCGCATGCTTGCTGAAAATTAGAAGATTTATCTCCTTTTGTGTGTGTTTTTCTCTGTCCTTGTTTTGATCACAAGAAAAGGAAGTTTTATCTGTTGTTGCTGTTTTTTTTTATCCTTTTTTTCGGTATTGTTTTATAGAAGTTTTTTTGTTCTAGCCTGTGTGAGTGCGTGCGTGTGTGTGGGTGCGTTTGAATGGCATTATTTGCCTTAATTTGAAATTGCAACTCGACTGCATAAATATTCCAATTAAAATATATCTTTAGGATATTATCGCTTTCTAAATGCTTTCCCATGCAATGTAAACTGTGATTAAGAGCCAGCATCAAGCTGTTTATGTCATGCATAAATATTTCAAAAGGGAAATTATACCAAAAATCTTATGAAGAGGATTTTGAAACCAGATACAGCATACAGCGTCGTATCATGAAATGAGTTTAAAATTTCCGAAAGCCGCAAAAAGTAAACTCAATTGTTTTGATTGTTTTCTCCTCACCGCGTCGCCCACGACGTCAACTAAATCGTTTTCCAATGATGAAATTTAATCAATTTTAAATGAACTGCTCTTTTTTTGCTCTATTGTCTGACGTAAAATGCAATGTAATCCAGTACAGTCTTTATGTAATTGATTATGATTTATTTGAGGTTTTCTTCACATTTTTGTGCACAATAATTTTGGAAAACTTGAAAATTTTGCAAGTCATTAGGCAGCCTCGTGTCTACCGCTTTAAGCAAACCAAAAACATAAAACACACAGGATATAATTTTCTCAACGAATTTTGATTTAAGAAAAAACTTACAAGTGATAGGGCTAATTAAATACACCTTATGGATGGCAGAATGATTTGCTCAATTGAAGAAACGAGAATCTTTAACGGGTTATTCTTTGGTGAACGTATAAATTTGAACTCTTTTTTGGGAAAGTTCAACTAAGTATTTTATTTTTTTTATATGTTGTTGTTTGTATCTTAAACTGCATTAAAATATTTCTTTTTTGCATTATTAAAAATTTTTGTCAATTTGATTTTTAATTAAACAAATATTTTTTTATATTTTTTAATAATTTTTTTTATATTTAAAAAAATATTTTTTGATTTTTTTAATTTTAATAAATATATTTTTTTAAATAAAAGGACACACAAAAAGCATAAGTTCACTGGTCAAGGTGATAGCGGCTGTTAATGTCTAAAATACAAAATTGATTATTGTTTAATATCGTCTGCCAATTCCAGAATTAAAAATATGCGGACTTTAGAAAAAATTTTTAAAATACATGTAGGATTTTAATTTATTGAGACGCGATTTGCAATTAAAATTTACGAGTTTTGAGTTTAATGACGCGATAAACAATTTAATTAATTAGATAAACTAGCTCCGCGCCTGCAGGTCCCAATGTTCATCCACTTCGTGTGTGACGTCGCATTCCTATTTACATGAAAATATTAAAAAAAAAAGCCATTCTGGTAGGGATGATAGCTATTAATATGTAGAAGAACACATATTGATTTCAAAGCAGTCGATCGAATAGTTTTTTTGTAGGACATTGGCCATTGACCATTAAAGTTTCAAGAGCAGAACAACTTGCTTGAGGCGCGTCGGCGAGTTTGAGCTTTAACTTTATGAATAAAAGGAATTTGGGTCTGGTTTTTTCACAGCAACTTCTTGATAGGTTTTACTATCGAAATATGAAAAAAAAAACAATAGATTTTTTCAAGTGGTCACATAAGAACAACCTCTTAAATGATCTTCTTTCATCAGTTTTTTTTAATTAGTCGATCAGATTGAGGTTTCAGGCTGAACAGGCAGTAAATTTATCATATCACTTCGCCCCGATTAACTTCGTATGCTAAAGGATACTCCGCCAACTGCCTAAGCGCATGATTTTTTATTAATTTTTTCTGCTACTGCTATCGATTTTCCAAGTCGTAGTCAAACAAATACAGTATATGCTTTAAAATAAGTCAAGCAATTCGAGCATTGAGGGTCGTAGTCTTCAACTCGGTTCAAGAGCTTCGAAAGTTTAAATTTTCGAATATATCCTTTTAGTCTGCAGGCTAGTTTAACTCAGTGAAATACCTTTGCTTTAATTGAATTTTTTTTAAATGTTCAAATAAAATTATCGAAGCTGGTTTAAACTCTCCTGAAGACTGTCATTTGAAAGTTTAAACCTTCAAAAAGTTAAAACTAGGCTGAAAACTGTCAGCCTAAAGGAAAGCTTTGTTGAAGTCTTTATAAAATTTTATAATTAAAAAGGATAAATTCTTTGCAGTGCGTAAACTTTGAAATCAGACGCGCCGTTTTTTTTTTATATTTTTTTTTTTTTGGTAAAAAATTCTACGTTTAGCGTCTCTTTGACTGAATGAAGTGTGGTGGGTATTGCCTCGTACAATCAGATCTTTGGCTTTGTTTCTCCTTACCCAGAATGGAAGAAAATAGAAATCGGGAAGAGTATAAACGACAAGGAGTGCCCATAGAGAAACTTGAACAGAGGAGAAGAGCTCTTCAAAAATCTTTCATTGACTTAAAGGGAGGCAAGAAATCTCCCAGTCAAACGTTGGAAAATAAATTACCTCAGAAGGGGTCTGCCCATCAAAGTTCATGCTGTAGTGGAGGATGTTCCAAGGCTCAATCTACAATCGATCATTGTTAAATTGTGAACAATTTTTACATGTGAGTCCAACAATTATTTCAACCCTTCTGCGAAAGTTTTCTCTTCAAAAATTTTCTTTTCCCATTTTTAGCAAAACAGATTTAGAAACTTTCATTGATGCGCTAATTTGTCCATCAGCAAAAGCCTAACCAGAAACACAGCCTCTCACAAAGAAAACAAACACTTCCGGCTGCGCTATGTGAAAAGCCACTTACATTTGATCAGGCAACATTATTATTAATCGTTGTTAGCGAACGCTGCTTAAACCAAAATTTACCTTCCCAAAGTTTGCGCAAACATACCCCAAGTTCTAAGATCCAAAACAAAAACAATTGGGGTCTAGTTAAGGCAGACTAGAAAACAGCAAGGGTAACGGCAACAGCAACAGCAACAAAAGCAAAAACAAAGCCAAATACAAAAAGGACAAAGGGAAGAGCTAGCAATAACCACACGAAACAAAGCAACAAAATATGATGATAATAATAATGAAGGCGGATGTTGTTGTCAAAGCTGTGTAAAAGTTGCGCTTCCGCTTGATTGCTTTGATGAAGCGTCAAGAGAAGTCAACAACAGGAGCAGGAATGCTCGCAGCATCTACGCAAAGTAACCATTTGAATAGCAAAGGAGATGATAGCAAAATGGATTGCATCTGTTCTTGTTAAAAATCTGCGAATCAAATTAATGAGAAAATTCAATGTACTCATGCAACGAATCTGTAGGTATGTGTGTGTGTGTGTGTGTGTGAGAGAGTAAAAAGCAAAAAGAATCCAACGCAGCGGAAGGTAGCGAAGCGGAAGTGGCTGAACGAGATGGCGGCAAGCAATATGAAAGTCAATATGGTAAAGATTTTTCATCAATATGGCGGGTAAAATGGACAAAAAAGGTTTGAAGAGGATGCAATACAAGGGAAAGGAGAAGAAAAGAGAAAAAAAAATTATAAAAAGCAAGCGAATCACTTTTTTTTCTTCTTCGAATTGTGTGAGTACTGTGCTAACCAATGTGCTGCAATCTTTAACGGAAGTGCAAAGTGAAGACTTAAAAGCGATGTTGGACCCCCGATACACAACTGCAGCGACCCCAAACCCATTAACATAACAACACATAAAAGAAAACACAACGCAACACAAGGCAACGCAACACAAAGCAACAAATAACTGCGAGAAACTGTGAAAGGAAAATCAATATTTATAAATGCCATGAGAAAAACCAGCGAGGTAAAGATCGGGACCACAGCAAACTAGCAGAAAACTAAGAATATGGCAGCAAAAAACGACGAAGATAGTAAGAGAAACACTAACAATCTACTTATTGCTCGGGCCACGTAGACCAGAGCTTGGGCGCCGGAAGTGTATAGCAATATGTAAAATTTTATTTTCATAAGGAAGACGAAAAAAAAAAAAAATAAAAATAAACAAAGTCCAATAAGGCAATAAAAATTCAAAGAAAAAAAAAATTGTTGAATGAGCAATTTTGAGCTCGCCTTTGTAAATATGATCCTTATGTTTATGGAACTGTTGCAACAATATGGCCAGAGAAGCTGCATTGCAACATGAAGCTTTTGTTTGCTTTAAAAATATTCTTCATTAAAATAGGTAATCGATGCATTGCGATTGCCGATAAAGTATGGCTTATTTATGACCTTTTTATCCTGGAAATAAACTATTAATTATAAAGTGAAGGTTTAAAGAATAGAAAACACGACAAAGTAGAGGACAAGTTTTTTGGAAAACTACATTTGAAAGGACTGCTTTGATTAGGTTAAGGGATGCTTAAAAGAAAAATTAGTCGTCACTTATTTTCGAGCTTAAGATTGATATTAATACTTGAATATAAGAAACGAATACAACCCAAAGAATTCGAGAGATTCAGGAGATCCTTAATGGAATGCTTATGACGTTGGGTTAACCTATAAGACTCATTTTAAAAATGAAATACCAACATTCAAAGATTTCGAAAGAAACCACATGAAGAATGAAAGGAGTTTTTTTTTATTTTGTTAGGAAAACAGTCCAATTAGAAAGTTTCCATTCTCTACTCTTTAGAGTTGTGTAGTGCGATAAGAATTTGAACATGACTTCCGGCAAACTAATTTCGAAGTTGTTCAACTTCAAAAAGGAATAATTAAATAAGTTGAACTTTTTGAAAGGCTTCCCGAAAGCTGAACGGAAAGACCAGTTGATTGTGGATGTGGTAAACTTGTTGCAGTTATTTATTGTAGGTCAAAAGACGGCAACCTCATCGCGAAGGCGGCAAGAGGTGCTAAAAAATTCTTCTTTTAGGTCTTCAAAAATAATTAAAAAATTTTTAATTGAATTCAAATTTCATATGAAATGGAAAAAGAGAGAAAAACCACCAAGCCTTAAGTTTCCCTTTCAGTTTCACAGGAATCTATAAGCTCAAACAAAAGACCATAAAATAAAAGCTAGAAATAATTTCTGAACATTGTCATATCCCATTTGAGGGTTGGTATTCCATTGAAACTTTTAAAATCATCAAAATGAAAAGCTTATCGCTTTAAATGCATATTGTTCTTACAAAAATCAGAAAAAGAGTATCCCATCTGTTCGCCCAGAAATATGCAAAGTTTTCTTTCTCATGCTTAAAAGCTTTTCTACGCCAGTTAAACGTCTAAAAAAAGAGGTTATTTAGTGGCTTTGAGGTATAGCCGAGATTTATGCCGCAGCAAAGTTCAGACGAAAGAGATTTTCAGACGGAACACAACACAAGAACAATGCAACATATAACATTCAGCATCCCTTCACAAGTTACCCTACAACTCGTATAATGCAGTGCATTTATGGAAATATTTTTAATCACGCAACTTTTCTCTGCCATACATCGGCGGAGAGTGCCTGTGCCTGTGCCCGTGCCCGTTGCCTGATGCAGTCGCGCGGTGTGATAATGAAACCTCAAATAAATATCAAAAGCTCTTCGAATGTGTACTTTACGGAATTCATGAGGATACAAAACTTGAACTCGCTCGTTCGCTTCAAATTGGATGATTTGCGTCGGATGTTGATCTTTAGATTTTTGCAGCTATTTCGCTACTGGTTTATGCGATGCTCTGCTCACGACTGTTTTTTGCACCAGTATTAAATTTTCCAAGTCTATGCGAAATGGAGCCCCTGTGTTGATGCTGATGTTGCTATTGTTGGTCTTATTGTTGTTGTTGTTGTTGTTGTTGTTTGTGTTGGTGTTGGTTCCGATGCAGGCGCATACAAAAGATAAAGTGAAAAGTTTTGCAAAACCACTTGAAAAGTTATTTCAGTTTAAGTTGAGCGCGATGACGGCGACAGCGACGGCGATTGCAGAAACACAGGCGAGCAGAATTATTGCAAGGAGTGTCGAGTTCCTAGCTGCGGATCACTAAGAAAAACAATAAAACAGTAGATAGGTCTATGGAAAATTTAGGGGGGCGGGGGTTGAATATTCAACCTCCCGTCCGACGGAACCAGTTTGAATTGTGTGTACTCAGAATGAGTTGATGTTGATGCGATTTCCCATTCTTCAAATGAATATTAAACGAGCTGAGTGTGTATACCCAAAGAGTGACGAGCAGACGCACCATGACGCTACTTGTCCACTTTTCATAACAAGTCTACAAGTTCAATTTAAACTGAATAAGAAGCAAGATAAAGAAACCGTCGAGAGAGAGAAAAAAACTTAAATAAAAAACTAAGAAATTGAAATGCAAAAACAAACATTGACATAAGATAGCCGCATCACGTTTAAGCACTTAACTTGTGCTTTTGAGTACCAGCATCACACTGGACTATAGACCAAACTGGACTTCATACATATGCGGAACATCTTGGCGTAGAGGCGAAAATTATTGGGAATTCTCATATTTCGGGTCGGTTTTTTCACATTTCAATTATGGACTTATTTCATCTTCTCTAGGAATTTTTTTCTCTTGATATTTGAATAAATTTTGGACCATAATTAGAGCGAGAGATTAGAGCCTGTTTTTAAGGTGATGGCGAGAATTAGTCCCGATGGAGCTATATGGACCACGTTTTTGTTAAACTCTCAAAGAAATACAATTTTATTTTGATAAAAAAATTTTTCTGTGCAAGAGAATACTCAAAGGTAGTTTTTGAAAACAGCCTCAAGGTGGCGCGAAAACGGGAATTCACTAAGAAAAACATTTGCTTTTATTTTATTGTTTGCGCAAAAATTTTTCTCAGTGTAAAATTTAAAAAATGTTTTCTTTGATTCCTTGTTTTATTGTTTTATTAGCTGTCAGTCGCCATTTGTTTCATCTTTTTATCGTTATTAGTTTTTAAGGTATTAAATTTGGAAAAAAGGCTAACTAAAAAGAATTTTGTAAGGATATTTCAACTACGCCACAGAAAAAAAAAAAAAATACATTTCTACAGTGTTTTAAGGTAGGGTTTACACAAAAATCAACAAAACTTCAAAGTCCATTTGAAGGGCCTGCATTGGGCTGTTCCCTTTTATTGGGTCCTGCTCATTTTGCTGTACCATTTTTTGATCCCAAAAGTTGGTATGTCGAACGAAGGATATTCAGTGTGCTTAATAACTTAAGAGCTTAAGGAGCTTTCTCTTGATTTTATGCTCCAAATTAGATGAAGAGAAATTGATAGTTGGCACAAGAGAACTTTTTTAGAAATTACACGCCTAAAAGAATGCAACGCATTTGAATAATTCGAAACCTTGACCAACAGGACTTAATTGAGGCTTTAAGAAGATCCAAAAAGCTACCAATGTTCAAAGCCAAGAGGAACGAAATATTATAAATATTTTTATGCGTATTATTGTATACTTTTAGGCACTGAATTGAATTATTTATTCTTGCAATAAAAACAAGGAGTTATAGTTTTGACTCCTTTTCATAATTGAAACTCAATCGAACCTTGTTTTACTGACCCTTTTGCTCTTCTTCGAACACTTTTGTTCCATAGTTTAGCAACCAGTTAATTTCGATCGAGAAAAACGACAAAAACTAATTTGATCACCCAATATGTGGGAAATTTTGAACTCTACCTACCAGCATTATGAATCACATTTCCAATGTTTAAGCATCTCGTTAAGCGGCCGGCGCCAACTGAGAAATTAAGCATGGAGTTCAAGACATGCAAACGTCTGGGAACAATGCAAGACAAGAACCGGGCATAATGGAACTTTCAACAGCTGTGCTTGCTCTGGTGTGTATGCTTAAGGAGTTTCACCATGTAGCCATAGCCGTAGTGTGGCTTTGTTTTGTTGTAGTGTACAGTAACTTGGGTCCGTGTCTATTGTTATACTGGCTGAATTCATTGGCTCAGTGAACCGCAGCGTAACTTTAGTTCAGCCGGAAAGCATAAAGAAAGAAGCCAGTCGCTTGCATACAACTTTTCACAAGAAAAGCAATCCAGACACACACACGCACACACAGATACAGGCAGGCACTCGACGAACATTGAGACTGATGATAGTACAAATTCAACACTAACCGCTAGCAAGACCCAAATGCCATAAGATGACGATGGACGACAACGAACCATGATGTGATGATGCACAGTAACTTAAGACGTTGATTTTTCCTGCTGCTTTTCTTATTCAAGTCTATTTTTTGTTGTTGTTTTTCCTTTTGTTTTTATATATATATTTTTTTTTCTATTTTTTTCTTGCATTCCAAATAGGAGGCAACACCACGGCCGTTGAGTAGCTCCTCAAGTAAGGATTTCGATACGCCTAAGCGTTACAGAGCAGCAGCAGCAGCAGCAGCAGTGGCAACGGAAATATTTTACGGAAAGTATTTTAAAACACATTAAAAAGTTCTCATCGCATAAAGGCGCAGTATGAAATGGCGGAGGTGCACGGTTTGGCATGAATTTATGAGCAATTGCTGTGTACATCGCCCGCTAAGGTTAGATGGCTATAGCAATGGAAGTTTTATTGACAAAGAAACTTTTAATGTTCAAGAGCGTATTACGGCGGGAGCTCCCAACCATAAGCAAAAAGGAAAAAAAAAAGAAAAATAAAAAATAAAGGAAAAGCATGGAAAACCAAAGAAGCTCAGACGGTGGCGATGCTACGCACATAGAGCCGATTGCTTGCATTGCCAAGATGATCCGAAAGGGCAAGGACGGTCGTAGGGAAATTCCCTTTTATATTTTCTTGTTAGCCAGTAAGTTAGAAGAAATTAACGGAGCTATTACGTTGTAACAACTCATAATGCAATTAAAATAATTTGATAAACAATGAAAATTAGTCAAAGATGGCCGGATGAACTTTTGATTTTGGTCAATATCGAAAGTTTTTGACGAGCAGGAGCTTAATGAGTTTTCCCGGAGTCTAATTGACGGGGGGAGGGACAGCGAGATTGCGGGACTAGACTCTATAGAATTTATAGAGAGAAATCTATTCAATTTTGTAGGGAAATTGATCACAAAATGAAGATTAATGTTTCGTAGTTTTAAGACGCTTAATTTAATCGAAAATTATTATTTAAAGTTATTTTTCATGAAGCACTAAAGCTCGAAGTATATTAAAAAAAAAATAAACTGAAAATTTGGTAAATTAGATTATTGTAATTAATAGGGCAAAGAGAAAATATTTAAATTCAGCACCTAAGGGTATGCAAATGAATATTTGAAATTTAAGCCTCTGCCATCAATCGAATTCACACAAAAGTGTGATGCGCTTAAATGGTTATAATTGCAATAACAGATTGATTTCTGATTCTTGGAAATATTCAAATATTTGAATGCCTACTTGTGGGTGCAAAAGTAAAATACAATAAATTTCATAAGCGATTATTGGGGCAACGGAAAACATTTGAATTCAACACCTAAATGTTTGATTTTGGCTATTTCAAAACTAATTTTAATCAACTTTATTTATTTAATAATTTAAAGACTTTCTTCTAAAATCATTGCTCAAGATTTTCTTAAATAGACAAAGTTACAAGAACTAATAGATTTCTGACTTTTAGAATTATTCTCAATACTTATAAGCATACTTTTAGGTACCAAAGTAGTATAAGTATAAGCATACTTTTAGGTTACTTAGGGTCGTTGTCTTCAACTCGGCTTAAGAACTTCGAACGTTTAAATTGTCGAAGAAATTCTTTTAATCTTCATGGCAGTCTAAAGGTGCTTCCCCACCTGGCGAAAAAAGCGCTTTTACTTCCTGAAGATGCAAGTTTTCTTGCTCTAAAGCTAGGATCCCACTATTATCTGCGCAAATAGCGCAAATTAGTGTCGTATATTATCAAAATCATAGCGGGGAGCAATAAAATTGAGACAAAAATCTCTCCAGACGATTACTCTGGTCAGCATCAGAGGCCAAAAATTTCGTTCACACTATCCGACGATTAATTGCGGCAAAAATCGGCGCATTGCGCAATAGTGGGATTCAGACTTAAGCCTTTCTATCAAGAATAATTTTGCTTGCTGAAAATGCTTTTTGATTAACCACATTTGGGAAGCGAAAGGAAAATACTTGTTGAAAGCGCTTTACTCGCCAAGTGGGGAAATTCTCATAAATTTTCATATAATTAATTAATTCTCCTCATGACTACCATTTGAAAGTTAAAACCATGAAAAAGTTAAAACTGGGTTTAAGACTATGAGCTTAGATGTACGGATGTTAATAATCTTTTTTGGCAAGAATGGTTTCAAGACGATGCCAGCTCCATTTGAGGAGACGAAAGGATATATGTTAATGCAGTCGAAACTCTCTATAACGAAATTCGAGGAACCGGAAAAAATAATTCCATATAGAGAGAATTAGTTATGAGGAGAAAAAAAGGCACAAAAGGCCTTAGTGATTGATCTTCGCTGGGCGGAGCGACAAAATATAAATTTTAATTTATTAGGAGTTGAAAGGAGGGGTTTTAGTAAGAAGGAGAGTCCTCGTTTTTTCGAACTTAAATGTAAGGGAAATATTCAAACAGGAAATGTTTAGGGCCCTTATGAACATATAGTTACTTCATTACAATTTCCAACTCAATGGGAATAGGTGAGAGTTTTTAACTCAAGGGAGCTGTATATACATTACTGGGCATTACATGATCACTCAAGTACTATATATATATCTAACTAATTGTATTAACTGTGTCAAGTATAGCTAATAGTCTTTACGTAAGTTGAGCTCAATATATCATGTGGCAAAATATGAAAACGTCATAAGCCAAACACTGCAAATTTCTCTCGCTGCGCCCTTGTTGAAAGCTATGTTCAATGCTCAATATTGAAGTTCGTGGTCATGAAAACGCAACCATTGCAAAAAGTGCATAAAGTGAAATAAGAATGTTACATTGTCAACAAAATATTGCTATATAAACACGACAAAGTGCAAATAAAAATCACTCTTAATTTGAATTTAAGCAACACGTTTCATTTTGAGAGAAAAGTAACTCGGATGAAGTGCCGTTTGTAAGATCAAATAAAACTTAAAAGCTCAATTCAGTTCATGTGCTGTAGTTGAAACTTTTGGAGACACAACATCGAACGGTTGACAAAACATTCTTCCTTTACAGAAGCCTCATAATTAAAATGACTTTTAGTCGAAAAAAATGTTTTTGGTCCATTCGCCATGCCCACAAAACAAGTACAGTGTACTCTCTCCAACGGGACCGAAAAATATGTCCGCTTAAGAGGAAACTATTTGAGAAGCAGACACACCAGAGCATTCTTAAAAGGTGTCCATCGAAGACGGGTGTCCACTTGAGAGGAGTGTCCGCAAGGAGAAAGTGTGACACTGTATTTTCAGAGAATACCTGTGATTGAAGCTAGTTCGTCGATATTCGAAAATGAAATTGGAGACCTTCAAATGAAATTTTCAAATTTATAAATCCCGAAAAAGAAAGTCTTCTACATATGAGGCGAGTCCTTTGAAGATCGACTTTGAATTGTAGGTCTCCCTTATTTCCCAAAGGTTCTGAAAAGTTTCGATTTCTCTGTACAAAAGCGGATGCTTTAAGGGCTAAAGAGAATGACACTCGGAATTCTTATGACATGCTTGCCTGATGCATAAAATTTCTCCCACAAATATCTAACGATAAATTTACGAAATCATGTGTGGTTTCTGTTCTGGAATATAAATTAATGTAAATATACATTTTTTTTTGCCAGATTTTTAGATTTAATTTTACGAAAAAAAATCGAAAAAAAATCGAAAAAATTCACGACTTTAAGTTTTTAATTGGGCTTTGTGGCGGAGAGCGAAAGAGCGCAAAAAACAGCGCTTTCCCATTTACGGTAAACAACAAATTTTCGGTCATGTTTACCTTTTGCGCACAATAAACCACAAACGTAAGCCGGCAATGTGATATTTGCAATTGTGGCATAAATTCATTCAACGCTATCGCATGAGCAGACCCGACCAGAAATCGCTGGCTCTCCTCGGCGTTGGCAATGGCCAAAAACAATTATGCAATCGGCGGGTGAAAAAAAAAACCAATTGCATACATTACGTCGTTTTGGCTGGATTAAAGCGTGTAATTTTACAATTTATCGAATACGGCTAATTGGGTAATGAGGATATGATAAAGAGCAGCGTGAAAGAGTGTGCGAGATTTTTCCATTGTTGTTGTTGTTGTTGTTTTCGGTCGTTCAATTGCAGTAACTTAGCTGCATATTAAATAGAGCACTCTGCAGAATGGAAAACCCTAAAGAGTTAGCTTCCTTTTTTTTTTTGTTTTTTTTTTTGAGGACGAATTTTTGGGTTACCCCGTATTTTCCACAGCAGAAAAGTAAACAACTTATTACTCCATGTAAACTGTACGCTTATTAGTTGTCAGTTTTGGTCCTGTTTTGTCGTTGGTCCATCTCGTATTTTGTTTCAAAAAGTTTTAATTAAATTATATCCATGCTGAGGACATGGATGCTTTTTACTTACTTTTATAGTCGTGCACATTGGAGGGACTTTCTATCAGTTTTGCTGCAGCATGCTGCGTCTCATTTGTCGCGCACCATTGCAGCGCATCATGCCTTCAACGGGCTAGCAGCCGCTGTTGGTGCCATTGCTGCTGCTGCTGCTGCTGATGTCACTGCTGTCACTTTGCCGTTGCAACGTTGCAGCGTTTTGTTGTGTCTGCGGTGAAAAGTTTCCGCAGGAAACGATAATGTCCTTGGCTGTTGCGCTTTGAGTCCAGAACTTTAATAAGTGTTTGCTGTGCATGCGCATGTCGATGTTTGTACATGCGTTTGTTGTATGTGTGGCCGCGTGTGGCGCTGAGTATGTTCGCACTGATCACTTCAGTTGTTGCTGTGGTCGTTCAAGCTGCAGCTCCTGCTGTTGACAGTTAGTACTTGATTAATCATGTAACATTATTGCTTCTCACTATATCAATACGATGGAAGAGATATACTTGGAGAATTTTTCCTCTTCTCTTTTAAGTCCTTCATTAATATTCCCTTTTAATTGAGTTAGGGATGTTCGGATGGAAGAAAGTATTTGCGGTAAATTCGTTTTCTGTGCATTGATCCTTTTTGGAGCAGAACTTTTTATTCGGTTATAGTAAGACTGAAAGTTCTTTATAAAAATTTAAGACCATTCTTAAATAATTTAATTTTCAGAACTCAACTGGACTGATTCCTAGCGAATATTCAGTGAGTCAAGATGAGCAGGATTTGAAAATATCCTCCTCGTAATTTGAAGCAAAACTTTTACTCCTTCAAACTTGTGCGGCAAACTTAACTGCTCTTTAGCGCTTTAACCATTTTTCCTGATGAAAAAATTATTTGAAAATATATGTAAAAGAAAAGAGACTGTCCGAAAAAAAGGGACGCATTTTCAAAAGTCAGCCAAACCAGTATCCGCAAATAAACTCTGACTACAATCAGCAGATTTTGAGCTTAACATCATAATAGCGGGAACTTTATTGCCGCACACAAATCACAACAAAACCAACCAGCCAACCGACCAACCAACCAGCCAGCCAACTAACCCAACACTGGACCATACGACAGCCAAGTGAGCACTGGCCGTTGAGTACACAATACGAGGTAGACATGGGTCAACAACTGGCTTCTTCTTCTTCTTCTTTTTTTTTACTGTTTCCATTTCTCCCATTGCCTCTCTTCTCTCTCCGCTCAACGCTCTTTTCCCTTTTCTCGCTTTTCCTCAAACAAAGCATACACCGAGATTAAAGTTGAGCACGACTTCACCAACAAATGCCACCGCAAATGAAAGCCAAGCATAGTGCCCACAATGGTTGCTATCGCGGGTTTGCTCAGCTAATGGTGCGCTTTACACAATTTTTAAACAAGGACCTACCGCACCGAACTCCAATGCAAGATTTAACGCAACGCAACGCAACTGAACGCGATTCAACGCACACAACTGAACTAAGCGCAACAAAGTTAACAGCAGGGCTAAGCTTGGCTTGACTCAGTTCAAAACCTTCGTTCAACTGAACTCAACTTGCAGCTCAACTTTGCATAGCCTGAGACTCTGCCCGGCAGTTTAATGTAGCACACATTCGGTTGAGCTTAGCCGGAAGACTAACTCCACCACTAAATAACAAGTAACTGTAATTTTGTTCGTTTTTTTTTTTTTTTTTAAATTAATACTGCGCGCACGCCAACGACTTATTTTATCTCAATTAAAAGTTGTCCTTCAACATGGCGGACGGATGGAAAGGCAACGGAAATGTTGTAACTGTGCAACTACAACACACAGTTGGACGGACGGAGGGAAAATTTTCAAGGTGGTGCTATTATTTAACGTGAGCTTGAAAACGTGCAAATGCGCCTGATGATTTTGTTGAAGTTGTGCTGATGGAAGTATTAGCGGTGCAATGGCTGTGAGTATCCAGAGCTATTGAGAGTTTTTAATTGATTTGTTGGATCAGGAGCAGAACAAAACAGGTCAGAGGTGGCTATTAAAAACTTGACGGCTTTCATTAAAGAAAGAAGACACTACTCTGCGGTAGGTTTCTTAAAAAGTTTGGATATCCGAAGAGTTAGATATAATTGAAGAAGGTTCTTTGAGCAAGTACCTATGGCGTTTATCGTATCTCCGTAATCGTTCTACAATGGGATAAGAAATACGAGAGATTGAATTTTGGATCGAAAAATCCTTAAAGTAAGAGCTTAAATTTCAAAACGGCCATCCTCGGAGCTAAAATGCTCTCATCGAAATAATTTCAGGACGAAGAGGAATCAGAATTTTAATATTTCCGGTCAGGACCTGATCCAGATTTTTTCTGCTCTGGGCAAAAACATTATTTGCCACCAAGGGGCACTCTCTTCGCATATCCATGTGAAATTGCTGCCCCTCGCTTTACCGTTCTTGGCATTTACCTGGATTTCCATCCCCTTAATCAGGGCCTGTTTTCGGTGCTGCTAATCAACCGATTTCTTTACACATGGAGCCTTTGATTTGGGAAAAATTATATATAATTGAAAATGAGATTGGAAAAATGCAGAAAAAATGTAGTTACACATGGGTTCCCAAATACTCGAAAATTAAAAGCACCTACCCCTACTAAAACTACCAACTAATAACACATTCCACAACGATTGTCGCCTTCAAATCATGGTCCCCACGTTACAAACTATTTATTAAGTCCTAAAACACTTCTCGCAACTGTAGCATACTGTAGCCTACTAAAAACAAACTCAAACAAGAAGAGTGATAAAAATGCACGGCAAACTGCTGACCTAACAAACGACAGCGCGAGTAAAAGTTTTTCCTTTACAGTTGGTCGGGCACGATGTGGGCTAGGGTATAGTGTGTAGTTACATTCGAGTTGCTACTAGCTACATACATATTGTATACCAGTCAATGGTGGCAAATATTTTGCATGAATATTGCCACTTACCTACCTCTGCTCCTGCAGCCACTAAAATTCACCTGACAGGACACAAGTGGGTCGCAAACATACATAAGCACTTATGCCTTAAGTACTGCAGGCACTCTGTATGAACACAAAGGCATCATATTATTATAGCAGCGGTTTGTATCATAGTCCACATTGCCACAGCCCTCACTTCTTGCTCGCTCGCTCACTCGGTTGATGTGTTTATATTTCAAGGTAGAAAAAACTGAAGGAGTTACACGGAAAAAAACAAAAAAAAGAGAAAAAAAACAAAAAAATTGAAAAGCAGGAATTAACCAGCATCACACAAAAAAAAGGCGAGTTCCACCCACATACCAAACGGCCAAATGGTCAGAGCATCATGTGGTTCTATGATTACTCGCTTAAGCCAGCGCAAGTAACCAAAAAAAAAAAATCAGAGTTTTTCATGCTCATTTCGTATGCAAATAAAATCGTCGCGATGCAAATGTGACGTAGCAAATGGAGCGCACCGCAGGATGTTGTGTGAAGCTTTATACTTTTGCTGTTGGCCGGGCACAGACAAAGGTACTTGGAAGTTACTGAAGAACAGGCTTGTGCACCTTTTTTCACCTTGTTGGTCATTATTTCATTGTGACGAGTAGGCGGTGGGGACGAAAATCGTGCCTTCGTTTGATGCTGTCGTAGCATTTCGTTATTATTTGTTTATTTGTTTGTTTGCCGCATGATCCACTGCGGCAAACATATGCGGACGTAATCAAAAATTTCATAATTACTCATGCGACGGGTATTTTTCTCGCGGAGGTGCCTTGAGAACTTTAGCTTGGAAACATCTGCCTCGAGGGATTGTGTTCGGTATGGATTGTTTTTTCTAACCGGAAATTGATACTTCCTGGCCTGAGTCACGGGAATGGGATTTTTAAAAATTTATTCCGTATGTGATTGAGGTATGAGCGAAGGAGCGAGAAGGCCGGCAAAAACCATAAGGAGAACGTAAGAAACAAACCTCCCTGCTTAAACAAGCCTATTAGCAAAAAAAGTTTTTTGTGAGCCTGATATGCAAACTGTATGTTTATACAAATATTTGGTCTCAATTGTGCGAACAGTCTCGATAATGTGAACAGTCTCGATAGTGTAAATAGCCTTATTAGTACCAACAGCATCGATAATGTGAACAGCCTCGATAATGTGAACATTATTGATAGTATGAACAGTCTCAATAGTGTGAAAAGCCTCGGGAATATTTTTTGGTCGTAATCTTTAAAATACCGAAAATGGCTTCTTGGGCTTAAAACTCTCTACTCAGGGCATAATTTTCAATATGACCTACGTATGGCTTAGGGGTCGTTCACATATTACGCAACGCGGAAGGTGGGAGGGGGGGTTTAGGAAATTGTTACAAAACGTTACAAGGGGGAGGGACGGTTCCCTGCGTTTGTTACGTAACACGCTGAAATAAGAATATGTAATAACACAGGCCTGCAGAATTGAAATTCGATTTTCCCCTTTTGAGCTGCAGTGGTGTTTCTATTAGATTTTTGTGTGCTGAAAAATTTCCATAAAATTCAATCACGTCAGAATTTCGAGAACATCAAGTCAGAATATTTTTACGACCATTGCTTTTTTGAAACTAATTTTTTTCATATATGGTTTAAAATATTTTAAAATTTTTAAATCTTTTATGTTCTTAAAACATACATCATTCTTTAACATGACGTGAAAAAGATATTCCAAATCGGTTAATGAATGATGTAAAATGATGCTCAAAGTCGAAAAATTGAAAAATGTATGAAAGATTTTTAATATATTTTTTTGAAACTTGAATGATTATAGATCACCCGTTATCAGTCCCCTTTCCAGAACTGATATCTTAAATTGTGCGCCAATCAATTGTGCATACATATCGCACACTAATCACCAAACTGGCACAATTCAAAATTTTTTCAATCAATTTTCTCATGTTCGCCAACATTTTACTGCAGGAAAAAGAGCACTTGGAAAATTAACATTGACATTTATTGATTCTGCAGTTAATTAAGAATAATATAGATTTAAAAAAGAAATTGATTTTACAGGCGTTGAGAGTTAAAAGCTGTTTGCCCGAGAAATGCAAAATTTTGAGTTGTGCCGATTTAGTGATTAGTGTGCGATATGTCAAATCTAAGAACTGCAGCACAAACCTTTTTCACGATACAAAGGTTTTTCTGCGTTACGTAATATGTGAACGACCCCTTATGGTATGGGTTCTGATCTTCTTCATGTCGCTTTATGTATCATTGGTTATTATGGGAAGATTGTCATTGGTGACACAGAAAGCTATTCGTCCTAAAGGTAGGGAATTTTTTTTACCCAACGTGGCCTTCACAGCTAGAACTGATCACGACTTAGAAATTTACAACAGTTTTTCTGGCCGTCTATGATCGGATCTCCTTCGAAACGGATGAACCAATAAAGTCGAAGGTTAGTGCATAAGATTTTTGAGCTCAAGGGTCTCTTCCACAGATACATTCACATAAACGCCCACAAATAATGATTAATCGTAACTTGGGTTCGGAAAGACTTAGAAGCTTCAAGCTTGAAACAAAGCCCATGACCATATAGTAATATAGTGGACACTTACAACAACAACAGAAATCCGTGGTGAACTAGTGATGCTATAATTTTTTGAGTATTCACTCAATTTTGTAACTAAACATACTTGCGTTGAAATTTTTTAATGTTTTCTTTTTAATGTTAAACTTTTTTAGTTTTTTATGATAGTTTATGCAATTCTTGTACCCTTTTCATTCAGAAGAGCTCCAAAATTATATAGTTTATGCATTCTATTTATCATGATATGTCATAAGTACTTGAGCCACTAGTTATGTATCGAGCAGTTTTAGTTTGAGAATCGGTCATATTCGACGCATGAGTACTCTGCTTTAGTATTCCTCAATAATATGAACAAAATTTTATCTAATTTTTTTTAATTGTATAAAACTAACATATTTTGCTGAAAAATAAAATCAGTTATTATAGAAAAACCATTGATTAACACTTATATATACTGATTTTTAACCAAAATTTTACTTCATGTTACAAGACTATAAAATATTTGTTAGACCGGAACCAGAATTTTCAGGGGCCGTGCTACATTTTTGATTTTGCCATAAGGATGCATGCAAAAGGGGCCTACTTCAATTCAACACACACGTTTTTGCCAAGTGCCATCTATATTACTATATGCCCATGACTATTAAAAAGTGTTTGGCATGAAAGTTATAGGACAATATTTTCGCGAAGTGAGGTCTATCAACACTGGACTTTACCAACTTTCGCTTTCTTACTATTTCACTGTGGCCTTATCATATTTGAACTGAAATTCTTCGAATGAGAATGTTGAGAGACTTCAAAGAGGAAACGCGAGAACATTTAAGTTAGATTGGTGCACTTCCACAGAACCAGTCCACCTGTGAGCACCAGAAAAGCTTAAAGAGATATTTTTTCTTAAACGGGATTCGAAGACATTTTCACGGAAGTCACTTTCCTGTACCAATTTTCATGACTCGAAATTCAAAATGTAAAACCTCAGCCTGAATAAAAAACTGTCGACATTGCTCCACCAGAAATCATTAACGCTCAAGTGTAAAGCACACTTTCCCAAATTCCTTGTTTGACTGGCTCTAAAAATTAAGCAATGTCTTGCATATTTTACTGCCGTTTTAAATCTGTTTAGGGAAGCTTTGAATTCCAAATCGTCGCCCCATAAACGAATATGTCACGTAAGTTGAAGAAGCTCATAAACACAATTTTACTGCATTTCCTCATATGTGGCAATTGCTTCAAGCAGCGCTGAAAAAGGAATAAAAAGCTAACAAAAAGCAAAAACGAACATAAACAAATAAATTTGAACATATTCCACACACACACACACACGGGAACAGACACAAACACACCGAGGACAACAGGATAAGCGCATAATTGAATGATTTTTGTTGCTTTTGTGAAAACTTTTATTGAAATATCCAGAAGCAGGCGCTGAATCCTGGAGCAGGAGCCAAATCCAGAATGACATTCTTTTGCAGAGCTAAAAGAAGTGGCAGAAGTTCGACTCCGTGCCGGACAGATTCAGACAGTCATTGTTGGCGTAAATAAAAGTCAAGCGAATCGAACAAATTACTTTTGATGAAGCAACTGTGAGCGGCAACTGTGAGCAGCAACTGTTCACGGAGCTGATGGTGATGGTGAGTGTAGTGATGTTGAAATTGATGATGCTCCTCCATGGGCAACAACAGCCGCGAAAAGTTGCTCCTCCGTAAAGCGTTGATTGTAGTTCGGCAGAATGCCAAAAAAAAAAATAAATAAAAAATAAAAATATCGGCAACCTTCAATGGGACTGTGGAACTGTGGAACTAAGCATACAATTATTTCAAACATGCATAGAAGCTGAAGGCAGCCTTTGCTGTCTACCCTCATTTGGCCTGTTCGCCAGCAGCATCATACCTTATTAGCATTGAAGTTGCATTGCGAAGAGCTGGTAACAGGTCCCGTCCCGGCTGGCTGAGTCTTTGGCACTTGCACGGCCGGTCGGTGGCTGCTCAACATTTTAACAGTTACATGCTCAATCGCTGGCAAAATTAAGCACAAGCAAATACACAATGTCGAGATCATGAGGCAAAAGCTGCACGTCGATGATGCTTCATTGTACATTCGCTTACGTCCTGTGCATTGCATAAATCACTGTAAGCTCGCATCCAACGGAAATAAGTTGAAAAAAAATATTTAAAAAATTAAAGTAATAATAAAGCGAAAATAATGAATGAATGAAAAGGAGCAACAAAATAAGAAGAAGCAAGATGGAGAAAAAAAAACTCGCATGCTATAGAAAAAGTTTGCCTTTCATTTTATTTAATAAATGAAAACGCGTGCCGATTCCGTTCATGATTCGTCGGCAGCTTTACGGGAAAGTATCATTTTTCTCAATTCAACGTTTTCATCGTGGCCATTGACGTTCGGTTCTTTCGTGATTGTATTACACCCACACAAACAACCACCCACACACACATGTAAGTTCGAGCGCATAAATCGTCGCTCATTTGTTATCGTACATCTTGCAACGGGTATATCGAGTTATTGCCGAATATTCATATAATATGTCATAAAGCCATGGCCATTACTCAAAATTTCGTTTGCCTGAAAGGAACAGTCGTAATAATTGCTTTGTGGCATGCTCGATTTATAGGCCGACTAACGAATAGAGGGAGCTTATGGGGTAGCACGGGAAAAAAGGAACGTGAGAAAAATTGTTTTTCGTTTTTTAATAAAAGAAAAAAAAAAAAAATTAAAAGAAGTGTTTGGGAATTTCATTTAAAATATTATATATACCTGTATTTTAGCAAAAATTTGTAACAGCCTTCATAGAAGACAGAATAAAGCGACCCATAGACGGAACATCATCACAGGTAGAACAGTAAATTTGTATGGCTGCAACAACAGCGTATGTCTGGCGCCTACCATGAGGTGAGCAATGACGTATCATCTTCATGTTGCTTTTCGAAAATAGAAAGCTTATGCTGTTGGTATGCTGTTCATGCTTGAAAAAGTATTTCCAATCAATTAAGGAGTGAACATAGTTCATTGAGTGATTGGAACACATCAAAAAGTGCTTACAATAAATTTCATTTAAAAATCTGATAATCCTTTCAAAATTTTGATTGAATATTATTGAGATTCTTAGAATTCGGATGTGAATGAAGCAAATTGTAGTCCAAAAGTGATTGCTTTTCAATAAGCTCCTTATTCAGTTTGCTAAATAATAACAAGGATACATTATCCTATGGAACTCTTCTTCGTTTCAGTTATGCATCTGCCTTAGATTTTCTTTTATGAGAAATTTTTTCGATAAAACATAGAGAAAAACGTATGTATTTTCATATCATCATCGTAAGGATTGCTTCACGGAATTGCTCTCATAATAAGCTAGTCTCAAAGAAAAAAAAAAAAAAATTTAATCCGGAAGAAGATAATCACCACAGTCACGGGAGTTTTCTTTGCTTTCAACATCCCAAAAATCGCAAGAATTTTTACACCTAAACATTCAACCTTAATCCAACCATTACCACTTGATGGTCCGTCTTCTTAAAACAATCTCAGCTTGAAAATTCCACTCGAAATAAGGTATTTTGATTACATTAAGACGAGTATTAAATTCGCGGCAGATGAAAATAAATTCTTGGGAATAAAATTTTCTTCCAGCACACACAGCCACAGCGCGACGAACTGCATCATATTGACTCGTACCATATATGTACGATGTATGTACATTGCATATACAAGCCAACATTTTCCACCGATACAAACGAGAGTATAAATTTAAGTGCCTTAATTAGACTTATTTACATGTAGATTACACCCAAGTACAGAGAGTGGATTGCTGCAGAAGCTATGAAGGATACCGCAAAATTCAATGCAGAACTTCAGCTGAGAGTGGCACAACACTTTTGAGCAAACACAAACAAGCAAGCAACATGGCACAGCAAGTCGAGGTGAAAGAAGGCGACGGGAAGAAGAAGTGTGCGATATGTGCATTGAAATTCAAAATGAATACAGTTGCATGTCGGTAAAGAAGAGATACATTTCTTATATTTACCTAAGAAGGTGATTGAATTTGTTGTCTCTTTTTTTGTTCAGCTGGGATTTCATTTGGCGTTGCATGTGTGCATACAAGGATTTAATTGAATTAAATCTCAAGAGAATTGCGAGTGACTTTTGCTTTTGGGAATGCTAAGTGCGATGGTAAGAGCACTTCAATTGTCATCATTGAAATGAGTGCGAATGAAAAGATACTTTGGGGAATTTTTCACGAGTAATTTACTCGATATAAAATTGAATATTTATTCTACCTACAAATGCTCACGACATGATGATGTACCTCAAGCCGGCAGGGGTTGTCAGAAGCGTGAAAATTTGCTGTTTTTCAATAATTTTTGTTTTTTGCTAGTAATTTATTTTAATTGGACGAAGGTGAAAATGTAGCAGTATTACATTATTTTTCTACTTGACTTGACTAAAATTTAAAAAAGACAAATGAATAATTGTAGGAGTGATTACTCGTTTGATTATGTTTGTGTTGACCCAGTTTTAAAATTAGTGCCTTGAAGATATATACGGCCCTTTTCTAAATGAACATTTCCCCGGAAATTTTTTGCGTCAATAAAAGAAAGAATGTGACGATCTCTGCTTGAAATTGTTCGAAATTCTAGCTATATTTATCTTTTCTTCCCAGTATCCCAACAAAGGCAGAATTTTTTTTTTAATCCGCATGGAAAACGAGAATATTCAGAAAATCAACAGTTATTTACACTGGCTTACAGCATTTCTAAATGCTCTAAATAATGCAACGTATTTTTTTTTTTTTTTGATAAGGCTTAAACTTAAATAACACTGTGATAGTGTTTTAAAAAAAAATTTAAAACACAAGACCGGTGACAACGGTTTCCTACTATTTTGGGCACGGGAATCGAACTGCATCATTAGTTTTTTGAGTTATCGGTCAGCCTTCATGGAAAAAAATTTTTTAAAGTTTTTTTGGTATTCCTAACTGGTATCAAAATGTAGTCTCCGATACGCCAAGTAATTCTTTTCAAAACACTGTTATCATAAAATGGAGCGTTAGGGAGCTATACGCGTTTAAAAGTGCAAAAAATTCAATTTTCTTTGCGAGATGTTTTCTTGCATACTCTTAGGATGTGCCTTAAGCATATATTCATGCCTTTAAATTTCAACATATTTAATAACATAATTTTAGGAGTAAACAAAAATATTTCAATATACAGGGTGTTCCATACTCAATGGTACAAAAAAAAGGGGGTGATAGGGGGGTCCAGACGGACCAAAAATCGTATGGCAGGGGGGGTCGCAAATGCACCCCTGAGGAGTTACATGCAAAAAACAATATTTTGGTTTTTTCACTGGTGCTCCTCACTTACAGGCCGTAAATTCAAAATCACATATGATATGAAGAGCTTGGCGGTTTTCCGTTAACACTGCATATTACGATTTTAAATAATTCAACTCCGTTTTCTCTGGTACTACCATCTAAGCCTAAAATAGTGTAATTTTGGCTTTTAAAGTGATTTAATTCAAAAGAAATACGATCGGGCCTCTTTTTTTTCTCTTTTCGAAAACTTTGAGTTTTTGTCTTCAATTTGATACCATGGTTGCTAAAAAAAAGTTTCACAATCAATGCAAAACTAAGGTTTGAAATAAATTATTTTGTATTTTTGACTCCCAGAAATGTTATTTTAATCAAATTTATTGAGCACACTTTTAGGCAGCATGAGAAAAAGAAAAATCTAAGAAATTTAAAAATCTCTGAATAGTGTTTTAGTTTTACATATCCGCCTAAAAGTATGCTCACCAATTTAGTCGAATTCTTTCCGCTCCTCTAGCTCCTTACGAGTGCAAAATGGACCCCCCTTTCCATACAATTTTTTGCTTGTATGGGTTCCCCCTATCACCTCCTTTTTTTTGATCCATTAAGTATGGAACACCCTGTATATTTTTCAACTTACCTTAATTTCAACTTTTCTGCTGGAGCGAAAACGAAATCAAAGAAAGATTTAAAAAATTTTTTTTTTGGGCTTTAGGTCACTCCTTTTTCAACTTTTAAATATATACTATTTCAGTGTTAAGAAGGCCAAAATATGTAGTTATTTGTAAACTAGTGTTATTTATAAAGAATCGAAATTAAAACAAAATCCTTCGATTAGGAACTTACTAAATGTTGGAGTAAAAAAGTACTTTAACATCACTAAATTTGTTATTCATGGCAACCCTTTTTCTATTGTCAAAAGTCACTTCCTATTTCCAATACGAGCACCTCTTACTCTTAAAATACATTAAATTAAAAACGATCCATCGTGTTTCTAATTCAAGCCTAAAACTAAATTTGTCTAATATTCATGTCTTCAAAAAGCTGTATAAATATTATTTAAGTCTACTAAGCGGGTTTTAGTGACAGTTATCAGCAGCTCTAAAAGCATAGTTTTACACTCACCTCTGGAACGCCTGAAAGCTCTTGGTTTATTGTTGCATAACTCGAAAAATATAGGTACGTCGGATTAACCTGAAATTTTCAGAAAATATTTTTAAGATATTTTAATGTAAAAATTCAAAAAAAAAAAAATCGATTTTTTTAAAACTCTTACTAAACCTGTCTCCTTATCTCACAAGGCGAAAAGAATCGTAAAAGTTAAGTAAAAATTAACTTGTTAAACTCTTAATGTTTCAGTAGAAGCTTTTTGAAAGATGTTCATGCTGCTCCAATAACATTCTATAAAACACTTTGTGTTGCACGGCATTAGATTTCACTTAAAGTTCCCTCTTAGGTTGCGTTTTTAACAAACACACTCACACACACAAACACATTCAGCAGCAGCAGCGGTTGCAGAATGACGATGATATGCGGCAAGCAGCTGGAGTTAAATCAGAAGCAGCAGACGAAGCATTACTCAGAGCATTTGTTTTATTTTATGTTGTTGTATCACCTCGTGTTGAGTTGTCAAAAGAACATCATTCAAAAGGGCAACAGACAGTAGTACAAGAGACATTCATACGGTTACACACACACACAATAGAGAGAACGAATGGCGCATGCATTGCTGCTTGTGAACACCTGCAATACAATACACTAGGATATGCGGAGAGCTTCAAACGACACCTATGAACGCTACGAATGCCAGGACATGCAGAAGCGGCATCTTGCTGCCGCCTTTTGTTCATCTCATTTTCTCTCTTTCTCTCTAAGCGTCTTTCTTGCCTTACGAATCAACTATAAAATGCACTCGTGCGAATTACCCTTGCTATGCCGTAAAACTGACTGCTGCTTCGGCTTTGATCGCTAAAGGTTCGACGATGCTGTACGTGGCAAAGCAACAGGTGCATGTTCTATTTAAAAGGCAAGTGGTGGGCTTGTTCCTTTCTTCTGTTGTCGTATCAAAATAACCAAGGCATAATTTTCCGACACGAGGCCGAGATGGAGTAATCTGGTTACCCGCTGGGCTGCTATATTTGAAAGCTTTGGCATTGTGGCCTTTCGA
Organism: Chlorops oryzae; assembly: GCA_020466095.1. Lineage (NCBI taxonomy): Eukaryota > Metazoa > Arthropoda > Insecta > Diptera > Chloropidae > Chlorops > Chlorops oryzae. The sequence goes on along the minus strand of CM035807.1, from coordinate 34,619,257 downwards.
TCAGCATGTTGTGGTGGTCAGGTAATTGATTTTAAAGATTTTAAATTAATTCGAAGCATTTCAACTATTATGAATTGAATGAAAATTGACTTCTCGTGCGATCTCCTTTTGACATTCTTAATGGCAGTGTCGTGGTCTCGAATACGTTTCATTTGATCCGGTGCGTCGGCGGCCTAAGCAGAATCAGGTGAACTAGGTGTATATATAAGGGGAATGAGGGTATTTTCGATTTATTATAGTCGGTGTAAACTATTTCATCCTCTCCAAAAAAGCTAGTTCCGCTCCATGATGAGCTGTTTATTTTAGGGATAACATGGGTTTCGTCCAACGAATTTTGGCCTATTTTCCATAATTTTTTTCTCGTTTTAAAAATTAAATATTGCATTCAAACTTTCTATTTTCTTAAGGATACGCATTTGAAAAAGAGTTATTTAAAATGTTGTCAAAAATACTAACGACTCAGCCATTGTGACGTCTTTTTCGACAGCCTTTCGAAAAAAGGTCCATCGGTGGTGGACAGCAGAATCCTTACAGCTGAATTCAAAAATCATCTGAATGGGAAAAAAAGTTAATTTTTTGCTAACTCTCTAATCTCTGACTTCGTCTCTAGACGGATTTTTACTGAACAATTTCTAAAAAAATTAATTAATCAAAAAAATAAATTTCAAATTCATGCTTCCCGAAGCAAGTCGTTCCTGAAATTTTCATTGCGAAAACTAGTGGCAGTAGAAGGTTAATATTAAAAACTAGAAACTGAACAAAGGAGAGAAAAAAAAAATTGAATCAGTTTCTGGAGAATTGTGTCTTGAAGACCTGTCCAAATTTCCATCGGTTCTTGAGAAATCTTGTCCATCAACTTTGAAAACACAGTTTCGAGAAAAACGTTTAAAGTTTTGAGCTTTCGGAATCTGTATCTCCTTAATTATTACTCGGATCAATTTTGAAGTTTTAAGATACGTAAAATTAACAAAAAAAAAAAAAAAACACAAAAAATCAATTTTTTAAAACCGTTAAACCCATTTAACCCATTAATAATGTTTTGTCTGAAGGCCGATTTAGCCAGCTTTTTCTTTGAACGCCCCTAGATATCGGTAGTACTCGTCTTGCACTTAAAAGCATCTAAGTATATTAAACGTCTTGAAAGTCTTAGAACATCATTTAATTGTTGAAAACTCAGCGAAGAATGGTCAACATTTTCAGCTTAAAAAACAATACTTAAAGTATTGGGCAGCCTCTTTAAAATTACTTACAAATTCTCATGTTATAGCGCATTGTTCTCACTATAGCCAAAACTACGAAAACATCGAAAATGCGTATTTTGCGGCTTCACTCAGAACATCCAATTAGATCCGTCTCTAATCAAATTGAAGCTGAAATGAAAAAATAAATAAATAATGTAAATAAATTAAAAAAAAGAGAAAAGTTAGTTAAGTTTGAAGAGGCTTCAAATTTGATCTAAAGTTTACCTGCTTGAACGCTGCTTCAATTGATTTCTCAATTGACAAAACGAACAATGAAGAAATCAACAAAACATTATAGTTGAGCAATAATAAGAAAACAACAACAAAATTCAAAGTATACTCAACGCACATCCCAAGCGATGTGACTCAATCAATGCCTTTTGTTACGGCATTTACGGTAGCATTTCGAACGAACGGAACGGACGAACGTAACGATATTCTGACCTCTGAAACGAGACAAAGTCACTTACCGAGGAGCACAACAGGGCATTGGGCTGCACTAAACTTTGGAGAAACTTTTCACAAATTGTGATTCAACAATCCCGTGTATCTGTATCTGCTCATTCCATGCAAGACCGTCGCCTTATATACGTAGTATGCATGGGAAAATGTGTCTATGCATGTGTATGTGTGTGTGCCAGTGTGGTTCATTCAATCACGCCTTCTTTAGAGCGTTATTATGGAATTGGGAGGAGCAGCTTGAGTAGAAACTGTAAAAACCACCGATCTAATGACTGAATGAATGGAAGAATGAATGAATAGATGGACGGACGGACGAACGAACGGTCGGACGGACGAAGTGAAGGGCCAACTATGGTCTCATGTGCTGCCGAAAATTTTCCATCAAACTTTGTCCGAGTGGACTTTAGATTGCGAGCAACCCATTTTGGGTATACTTCCACAAGGCGGACGACGCAACAAAAGAGAGTCCGAAATACAAAACAATATGAAGAATATGAAGCCGACTTCGATGAGAGCGAGTCAAACTGAAGCCAGCCAGCCAGCCAGCCGGTCAGCTGGACCAGAATACATAGAGTATACGTAAGGAAAAGCCTCAAGTATGGACTCGAGGCGTTAGAGAGATGGGTCGAATTGATTAAAAATTTTATGAAACCTTACTACGATACAGACATGCTCGTACATTGAATGCTGTATAGCTTTGTAGCAACAAATGTTGCGTGACGCGTTCCTAGTACTGCGCTTTAGGCTCAAAAGCCGGCATAGATTTGCTTGTCCAACGAACTTGTGCATGCCAAATTCGGTCGTAGTTTTGTTGTTTTTTCAATTTTTTTTTTTTTTTTTTTTTTTGTTCAACCAGAAAACAATAGGCCGCATTAATGGATTCCTAGGAGCAATTATGTCCTGCCTTTGAGGTATAAGTATCAAGAAGCAACAGCCAAGTTGCATGTGGATTCTTATATATGATGGATGCATGTGTATGCTTGTGTGTGTGTTGTGTGGTGTGTGTGGGTGTGTGTGGGTGGGTTTGTGTGACACGAGGTTATGGGGCATGGAGAGTAGAATTTTGCATGATTTTATCATGACAACGGCTTCTGCTTGACATATTTCAAATGAAAATGATTTAATTATACTCAGATTGGAAATCAAAATTTTGTATTTAATTTACAAAGCAGAGAGCTTACAGTTTCCTATGAACTTTGCTTTGTTCAAAACTTTTTGAACGCTCTGCGCCTGGGAGTATGCACTGCAAAGTATTTGCCGACATGATTGAATATTTGCGGAGCAATGAAAAAAAAATAGAAGTATCATGTGCACTAGGGAGCAATATTCCCCTAATTTTGTACAGTTTAGTGAATTTTTAAAAAATTTTATGTAAATTTTAGGATTTAATTCAAATTTTTCGGACTGTTGATTGATTTTTTCGTGATTTATTCAAAAACTAAAGGTTTTTTTATAATTAAGGGTCGTAGTCTTCAACTCGGTTTAAGAATTTCGAAAGTTTAATTTTTCGAATAAAATTCTTTAAGTCTTCATGCCATCTTAAATCGATCAATCCTTTGCTATATTTGATTTTTTCAAAATTTTTCAAATAAAATTGATAAACCTTCAAAAATTTTAAAAGGGGTTTGAAGACCACGAGTCTAGGTTCTAAAAATATTTTTTTTAAATTCGGATATCAAATTTTCACGCACGAATCCGAAAGTACTGTTGTCATAATCTATTGCAGTTTTGCTGTTTCCTATGAAAAGAAAAAAATGAAAAATAAAAATTCAATTTAAAAGAAATAGAAATAAAAATAAAAAAGTTATTTCCTATCGCACATCATCGCACGGAATAGTTTTATCATTTCCCTTCGACGTCAAGTGGACGATTTTCAATTGAAATTGCAATGCATTGTTCTGAGCAACGACGAAGTTGTCCAGGTTCTCGGTATATCTGAAGGTAAACATACATATTTGTATGTAAAGTAGACTATTTCAAGTGTATTTTGCCACTTCGAACTAAAAGCAAAATTTACCTTAAGTTTAGCTGAATTTCTCTCATATAATAACTTGAGCAAACATTTGAGGGAAATGAAAACGTTATTTTCGAATTCAATAAACTTTGAGTGAAGTGTGTTCCGAAGTGTTCTTGGTATTCAATTTCAAATACAGTGTATGCTGAAAATGTTGAAACACTAAGAAGAAGAGCAATTAGGAAATATTTTTTTAAATTTTCAATTGAACCAATTAAGAGAAAAAATCTGTGCGGCAATGAGAATTTAAGCGATTTTAATCAGTTTAAAATCTGGAAACACAAAAATTAATAAATTTAAGCAAAACTATAAAACTGAGTGGTAGATGAAAATGCTTCAAATGAAATTGTATAAAGCTACTCGAATATTTCAACGATTTACTTCGCTTGATTGAAAGCATATGCTTAATGGCACACGCAGCGTATGTGGAACGTAATAATGAATTCAAGCAGGAAGTTACATTACTCATACGCACGATGTGCAGGGTGGTATGAATTTACCTAATATATTCAATGAGCATATTATTTCGATTTGATAAAATCCTGATTGTTCTTGTCTTAATTCCACAAGTTCTTCAGCCATGTTTAAAATTAACTCTTAATATTGCCAATAAGGGTTCGTAAGTATTGAAGACGTGGACCACAATAATGAATAACAATAAGTGAGTTTTTTTGTGTCTATCTGTGTGTCTGCATGCCTTCTTGTGTTTCCGACTCTTTGTCTATCTGTCTGTCAGAAAACTTTTTAAAAATCGAGGAAAAGAGCTAACTTTCAATTTTGTATGAAAATGCAGAGAGGCATGAGCTGGGTTGGCATTCGACAAGAATTTTTGGAACTTGTATGTAGTCTACGTCGAAAACTGTAAAAAACTTTTCTACATGTCGAAAACTCTTAATCGTCCAAGAATTTAAAGAACGACTCATTATATCGTTCTTACTCGCTTCAAGTATTGAATCTATCGACATACACGTTCTCCAGCTTGTTCCCAAAATACACAGAAATGAAGTATGAATTGATGTTCGTCAATGTAAACAATCAAATTATTTTATAGCGGCCTTAACACGTTTATGTTTGTCTTCAAGCATTGCATCATGCAGAGAAATTTCAAAAACTATTAGTTTCTTTGCGTTTCTGCATGTCATACATGCATTTTGTGCATTTACACGGTCATTTTTTTCATCACGCCCCGAATGACTCCAAGTAAACGTGAACGTGTAAAGGCCGCTTATGACACTCGCATCATGCAAAGAATGCGAACAAGTATGACCATGCAAACCCATTTATGCCAGAGAGAGAGAGAGAGAGAAAGAGAGAGAGAGAGAGAGAGAGAGAGAGAGAGAAATATAAGAAAGGAATGGGAAAATTGGGAATTTACGCTCAAATGACGAAAAAATAGAGGATGAGTTTGATGACATCGAAATAAGTGATGACCAAGGCTCAGCTCTTTGAAATAATACAATTCATAGTCATAATATAAAAGCTACATTTTTTAAACATAAATGACTAAAATAAATGATAAATGACCAAAAAGAAAATTAAAATTGATATATTTCTCGCACAAAAATCTTTGTTTTTATTGCAATTGATGCAGGAAAATTTTTACGAGTTTTCGACACTTTTTTGTAGTTTACTCCAATTTGGTTCGGTAGTCTACCGTAGGTAGTCGACATGTCGAAAATGTCGAAAACTCGACAGAGTATTCGACATGCCAGCCCAGGGCATGAGTAAGATTTTGTTTGATAGTAGGCTTGATCCGATCATTTTTACACGCACTTCTGGCACTGGGATGATTAATAAACAGAGGTGCACAAAGGGTAAGCTCCAGGGGTAAAAGAGCGTAAAAGAGAACATTTTTGCACACGTATAGAAACTGTGAGCGAGAGATGAAAAAGTATAAAACGAGGTCGCAATTAAAGCAAAATGCCACTTGTATTCGAGAAGCGAAGCGAACAACCGAAGCGAGCAAAAAAACGAAGTCACGTCAATTTTTCAAATCAGTGCTATGACAAACTTTGCAGAGGCAAGGCTTGTGTCGCTCTGCTTTAATTTTTAAAACTTTTTTCGTATAATTTTTAGATTTGCCTCACTTAGAGTGCGTTGAGAGCTCAGTATGCTACAGACTATTGTCGAGGTGGGATCTATGACGCTTGTCGCTTTGTTATTCTCTCGATTTTCTAATTTTATGGCTTTGTTGTACCACTACTATTGCGCATAATGAAAACGGCCTTGTAGTGGTGGTCACCTCTGTTAATAAACTCCAAAAACCCCTGTTTTAAATATTTAATTGTTAAAATATTTTAATTTTTAATGGAGTCAAGAGAAATCTTCAGTACCTTGTCCTGGAATACAGCAATGCAAAAAATTCAATGACTTTTTAGATTCAATAATTAAGACAGACCAATGATAACTCTCAGCATAAGTCCGCTTCGAGTTTATATTTTCAATGGAACCACATATAGTATGAAATGCGGCTATTTTGCTTTTGCTTTTGTTATTGTTTTGATTCGCTTTTGCCATGCTGGTTGGCATAATTCATTGTTTCGCCGTATATCGGACTCAGACAGTGCTTCGAATTCAGTCAGTGGCTTTGTTTCATTCATGTGATCCTATTCGCCATACTCGCACTGAGCCAACAGAAGCGATACTTAATTACGCCACCCGACTACTTTATGCGATGCTCCCTTCCCCTTTAATGCCACATTACTCAATGATTTCTTTTTTTCTGCTGGTGGCTATGGTGCTGCTGCTGCTGTTGTTGTGTCTTTCGGTTTTGAAATTTGTTCCAAAAAACAAAAGTTTGCGACTCCGAGACGACGCGCCATGTTGTTGTTTAGCGAATATTGTAAAGATAAGCTTAACTCAATTTCGAAATCGGGCTGAATCGGAGTCGCAGTCGCAGTCGGAGACGGAGTCGCAGTCAAATCGCATTGTATCTCATCGCTTCGTATCGCTTCGCCTCACAACGCGTTTCCTTCGACGTTGAACTTTTGCAAGAACGTTCCGTTATTGTTTTTGCCATATTTTACAATACATACATATAAAGGTACCGTGAGCGCTTTGGAGCAATTAGAAAGTAAAAGAGAGAAAATAGAAGGAAAACAAAAAGAAAATTGCGAAATGGAAAACAAGTAGATAAGAGTCACACACAACGAACGAACGTGCGGTTGACTTCATTTTCACTTTGCAAACCGCCTGAGAAATGTCGACGACTCCCGAAACGGTTGTTGGAATTGCATTTGGCTGCAGTAAAGTTACCAGACGCCAACGTGGTTTCAGTGGCATTTGTAAATGGCATCATAAAATACGTCAATAATTTTTAGAGCGAATTAATAACGCATGAAGACGCTTAAGAGCTGGAGCAATGATTATTTTCTAGCTCTCCAGAACAAAATCGAAAAAAAACAAAAACAATTGGAATTGGCGAAAGGAAGAACAAAGCGTGGTCCAACTTTTGTGACTGCAATACGGAAATACCGAATAAAGGATCTCTCTCTGCGCTTTCAGTAAAAGGAAAAATATAACAGCAATCGTAAACGAAAAATCAGAAAATTAACGAACGTAAGAACCATGCTGCACGGTCAGCAGACTTAGACTATGCAAAGTTAAAAGGATATCCAAAGGGTCCTTTTTTGAATAAGCTTTTTTGACTTCTGGTTTTTTTGAATATTTTTTTTTTTGCTATTTTTTATTATCAACGCGGATTTCGCACGAATCAAAATTTATGACGAAAGAAATTTCATAAATCTGCTGGCTGAGCTGGGTCAAAGAATAAAAGAGGAGCTATTCATTGAACGGAGCTCGAAGGATATGTGAATATGAACGCATACGAGCGCTCGATGTACGTATGGGATGCCTTCATGCGTCCATTGTCTGTCTGCTGTTCTGTCTGCTTGTCTGTCTCCTCTGTCTGTCCAGGCGTCAGATATATGTCAGTTACACTTTTATATCAAGCAATAGTCAGCACCAAAGACAGCCGAAATTGGACAGAAATGTTGCTTTCCGTTCTACGTTCTACATGCATCAGAGGGTTGATGGCCTCAATGGAACAATGAGAAGGACAACTCATAAATTAATTCGGAACTTGGCGTTTTACTCTGGGCTTTTGCCCTTGAGAGTGCACTTTAAAGTTCTAAATAATGTTTTTTTTTTAAATTTTTTATACAAAATTTTCTGCGAGGAAAAATTAAAATTCAATTGATTTATTGAAGAGAACGATTTGTTGGGATACCATAGATCTTTTAAAAGAAATTGGATGATGATTTGCTAAATTGTATGCAGCTTAAATAAAACTTTAATTTTATCAAAAGCTATTATGAATAGGGCACGGATTTTGTTGGCTTTTATAAATTTAAAGCATACTTTATGGAGTAAAATTTTGGTTCAACTCACACATAGTTAAGATTAAAATTGATTGGCAACTTCAATATAAATTTTTTTGAAGTAAGGAAATCGGTTTGAAGTTCAACTTCGCTAAAGTTGTTCGCAAAATGTTGGTAAGCACAAATTTTCCCTCCATAAAGTATGCTTTAAATTTATAAAAGTCATCAAAATCCGGGTCCTGATCATGAATCAAAAAGTAATGGCTGGACTTTCCTTCTTTTCGACGAAAAGTCTTTTGGTGAAGAGCCCTAGAAGAAACGCAGAAAACCCCCTCAGGACCTAAACTTCTTTATACGAGATGATCTTAAGTCTGACATTGACTGAAATTTGGACTTCGAGATTGAACAGGGTTGCTAAGCAGTCAAAGAAGGAACTGTTAGGTAAGTTTATTTTGGGTAAGGTCGGATTCGTGACAATTCAAATATATACCTACTTGATCTCATAAATGATGGGAAATTCACAGTTTCTTCTTTTTTTCCTGCTAAATAAGCTCCGACCCATCGCTTAAGAAAGCAGCTAGTTTCTGCAAAACGACAGCAAATTATTCTTATTCTAATCCAAATCTACGAAAAATTGGCATGTAATAATGCTCGTATCCAGATTTATTGCCAAATAAAATAATCGAATCATGGCTTGATTCAAGCACACACACCCGCCTAGCCAAACGTCTTTGTAACTACCTTTCCTTCCCAGAGGATTATATATATAAGTATATGTTGAGACCACTGCGCATTTGGCCCATAATTTTCACATCAGTCGCCACATTTTTGCACAATATATAAATATATATATATATATTAGGTGTAGTAAAAAATCCATTATTTTTCCAATAGATGGCGTTATTTATCTGCATCTCGCGTTGTATAAGTCCGATCGTGTTCCGCTAGGGGGCATTAGAAAGATGACAGTTCCTACTAAAAAAGCTTTTTTGACACTTTTTTGATTGATTGATTCAGTTTTGTTTGAGAGCTTGTCAAAGATGGACATCAGCAAAGAGAAAATTCGCTACATTTTACAGTTTTTCTTCGATAAGGGAGAAAACGCAAGCCAGGCGGCTGAAAATGTGAATAGCGTTTATGGACCTGATACTGTAACAGCCAATCATGCGCAATTTTGGTTTCGTCAATTCCGTTCCGGTAACTTCGATGTCAAGGATGCACCACGCACTGGAAGGCCAATTGTCGAAAATGTCGATAAAATCATGGAAATTATCGAGTCCGACCGTCATGTTAGCACTGTTTCGATTGCAAAAGAGCTAAAGATTGCACAAAAAACCGTTTGGAACCATTTGAATAAGGCTGGATACACAAAGAAGCTCGATGTATGGGTGCCACACGAGTTAACCCAAAAAAAACCTCATAGACCGAATTTCCATCTGCGAATCGCTGCTGAACCGCAACAAAATCGACCCATTTCTGAAGCGGTTGGTGACTGGTGATGAAAAGTGGGTCACTTACGACAACGTCAAGCGAAAACGGTCGTGGTCGAAACACGGTGAACCGGCGGAAACGGTGGCCAAGCCAGGATTGACGGCCAGGAAGATTTTGCTGTGTGTTTGGTGGGATTGGCAGGGAATTATCTACTATGAGCTGCTCCCATACGGCAAAGCTCTTAACTCGGAACTCTACTGTCAACAATTGGACCGTCTGAAGGAAGCAATCGCCCATAAGCGGCCAGCTTTGGCCAATAGGAGAGGAATTGTGTTCCATCAGGACAACGCCAGGCCACACACATCGATAGTGACTCGCCAGAAGCTCCGGGAGTTTGGTTGGGAGGTTCTTCTGCATCCACCTTATAGTCCGGACCTGGCACCAAGTGATTACCATCTGTTCCTGTCCATGGCGAACAATTTTGCTGGTGAAACATTCGCTTCAAGAGAGGCTTCTGAAATTCGACTGTCTCAATTTTTTGCTAATAGCAACGAGGGCTTCTATGAGAGAGGCATAATGAAATTACCTTTAAAATGGCAACAAGTTATCGAACAAAACGGCGCATATTTGACCTAAATCGGGTCATTCTAACTATCTTAAATAAAGCCCTCAATTTAATGCAAAAATAATGGATTTCTTTTTACTACACCTAATATTATTTCAACAGAACTCTTCTTCAGATTGTCCAGTTTGGAGTTAGTACTGGTTACAACATTTAAGAATGAACTTGAGTGTGAACAAGCGAGTCTGCTGTTAGCTACTGACCCGAATGCTTCGGAGGCAAAGTCATCGTGTTTTGTGGTAAGTGATCTGATGTTGTAGACCCTTCCTTGGCCCCATCGCAGCGCACAATTCACTATCCACAAGCAGCTGCACTCGTGTCAATGATGTCACTTTTTTTCGGACACTTATACTTACGAGCACTTGCCCGTTTGCTAGGTGTGCGTGTGTGTGGATTGTGTGTCGCTGAGTGTAAGTGTGGGTGGGTGCTGATTGTCTGAAAATAGTATGCTCCACGAATGACTGCACAATTGGTCTTGCTGAACTGTACTGACTGTCGTTTGTCGAGCTCCGAACGGTCTCTAATGCACTCTATAGCTCTTCGGTTGAACGCTGAGTGTCTATATTTATAACTCCTGGGAGGACATTTTCCAGACACTTGTCACATCAATTAGACAAAGCAGATTCACAGATAAAGTTGCTTTGCTCATTTTGCACACAATTGAAGGTCACACTTGGCCACAATTGATTGTTTTTGTTTTTGCTTTTGTTATTTTCGGGTTTTGCTTTCGGCTTTCGGCTTGCGTTGTTGTTGATTGTTGTTTTGTTGTCCATTTAAGTGCTATATTTGCTCGATAGTCGTGCTTAATGGTGGCTGAATTTATGTTTTCGGTTGAAATTATTTCACATATTTCGGCTCATGACATTGATGGAGACGATAGTGTTAAACGTTGACGATAATTGCTCATACCTACTACAGAAGTACGGACAATAAGTCCTTTCATAAGTTCAAGTATATCTAAGTATATTTGAAGTACTTATTTGCTCATAAAACTTACTTACACATGTCCGTGGATGTTAGGAGTTTATGTCTCAATATTTGTTCGCATAATTTCTCAAGAGGCGACGTGTGCAGTACGCACTGTGAGGATATCCGAATTAATATGGCGACAACTCATGTGCAGCACATTTCATTAGATCAAATTGGGACAAACATATTGCTAAGTGCATGAAATGATACGAATGAGCAATGAATGAATTCGAAGATTTATGAATGGTTTAAGCCGAAAAGCTCACTATTTCAAACATCATGTACATATGTATGTGAACTACACATATGGGTCAAATTGTGTTCCTTATTTGAGGAAATAAAAATCGAAGAATGTTTGATTGGAAAACAATTAAGACTTTCAGCAGAAATCGATTGTGATTACAAATTCAATTAACTTTTGGACTCCATAAAGACGCCTTTAATCGTTTGCTGGGAAAAATTCAACAAATTTAATAAATAAACAGCGACCGATTTTAAACAAAAGAGCAAGGTAATCGTGAAATTAATCTTGCATATTTCAAAAGCAGGTAAAAGAAAAATGAAAAGCCATACAAAAAGAAAAACCTTTCCTTTTGCCTTTTGCAAAAAATCTAAATTATTTTCTGAAAGCAAAAGGATAAATTGCTTTTGGGAAAAATCACTTCGTGGACTTTGCTTTGTAGAAATTAAATTGAAATGCAACTTTTTAAGAAACCTGAAAGAAATCTTAAAACAAAATGAAAGGAATGGAAATAGATCAACAAATCCACCAATCGATTGAAAAACATCAACAAAAGCATATCAAAAAATGTTGAAAACTTGTAATCGGTTAGTCCAAGCTAAGCTTCAGACACGAAATTTTAAGTGGATTTCAACCGATTGATGGATTTTTTTGTAGTGTTTGTGAGCCTCTTTAGTCTAACCATATAAAAAAAACTTCAATATTGATCATGTAGGCAACAGAAACAACGAATTGCAGCCTTAAGATATGCAATATTTTTTGTGATGTTTTTGATATCATAATAAGACATACTCTTGGAACCACAAGAGAAAAATACTGATTTCTCTTTGAACATTAAAGACAAGTTCACTGTCCTTAAACCTGAATCAATACTTTTTCCCACTTTTATAAGAAGTTTAGGAGTTATGATCTGTCCGAGACTTCCACAATTTCTCCAAAAAAAAGTCATTAACGACGCCAAAACCCCAATGTATGTATGTATGTACGTTGGAGTGGCTGCCACTTAGGCGCTATATTGGTAGGCCATATACCGTTGTGAAGAGACGCGCGGTAAAATTTCTACAGGAATGTCATTTCGATTCATGGCGGAAAAAGTCATCGGCACGGAGCTAGAAAGTCCGCCGGATACGCTGCATGGTTTTATCTCCCTAGAGGGTTCGATGGCGAAAACAGTATTTGAGAGCTTGCAGTTTTCTCTCTAAACTCTTATTCATAAAAATCATATGAAATTCTCTTCTTAAATTACAATGTGCTAGTTCAAAAAACCGACAAACTGCTTTCATATCTAGAAATAATAACTAAAACACACTGAATACAATAGTGATATTGATTTCTTTGGATTAGCTCAGTTAACGGAGATTTTCGCGTTTAAAGCTGGATCCCTAAAGTATGCAAGCATAACTTTGTTTTTTACTTAAAACATTTTAATTGGTCCAAAGCGCGGGGTCTTGAACTTCAGAACTCTCAGTTGCTAGTCATTTGCTTGTGGCTCTGGGATAGCGTAGGGGGTGCGTGCTATGCTCTTGATCCCAGGGTCCGAGGTTCGATTCCCGGCACAGGCGAAACGGAGTGTAATGTTCCAAGCCTAGCACTGGTTTTTCAAAAATCGCATGTTAGGGGCACACTACATAAAAAGACATACACTCACACAAACACAAGAAAACCTCCTTGGTATCACAATGGGCCGATTAACGGCCTAAGTGGCAGCCACTTCAACCTACCTACCTAGTCATTTGCTTTCCCATTACAGCGCCTTGTCGATAAACATCATATTTTTTAAAGTTCTTTTTGAAAATACAGTAGAATGTGTATATATAAAAAAAATCGTAAACCAAAAATTTTACTTCCCCTAAAAGTATGCTTCACTTTTTTAATAAATTCGATGGAAATTGAAAACAATCACTTATAAAATACACAATTACCATTGCGATTACAACGAAGTTTTGCACAGGAATTCTACTTAATACAAGTAATTAGACGTAACAGTAGTTTCGCTATATAAGAAAGTCGATTTTGCCAAGGAATTTCTTTCTTATACCCGGTTTTTTCTTATATAAAAACAAAATTCTTTCTTATATAAAAAAAAAATCGTTTATAAGGAAATTTTTTCTTATATAAAAACCCGCCAAGCACGCAGAAGCTTCTATTCAGCTTTATCAACTTGAGAAGTTCAGCAGACTCAGCCGCGCTGGGTTCTACACCTCCATTTTTTACTTTTGGAGATGCCATCTTGTTTAAGACGTCATTTTATAGACCAAAAAGCTCAGCTTTCGTTTAAAATTATTTTAAAAATATCAAAAATGTCGCATTGGGCAAAAAATTGCTTATCAAAATAAAAACCGTTTTTTTGCATCAATAATAATTTTTGGGGATTGTAATATTTTTTTTCGGGAAGAGCAGACAAAAATCTATAATACCTCTTTATCACATTTTTTTCATTTTCTAATTTGCGAGACATAGAATTTTTTGAATACAAAAAGGCCCGAAATTTTAGCACCCTGTATCTAGGCATCCGGTTAATATTTACCCTCCTCCTTTTGCACAGTTAATGTACTCTCAAAGCGCAACATTTCCACCAAGCTTCATCGAAATCGCAAGTATGAAGTTTTTCGAGCGGGTACATATGACGTGAAATGCCCCATATGCGAGTTTCTTATATACAAACATTTTTGTACAGAGTTTAATATAAATGGACTTGGTGCACTGGGATTCCTTTCTTAAAAGCGGCTTTTTCTTATAAACAAGTTACTTATATAGCGAAACTACTGTATCGTCATTATTCTGTCATAAATATAAAGCAACATGAACTAAATATATATATTTTTTAATGATGTGAGTCATAATTTTTAAATCGCGATATTTCCAAAACTAGAGCGAATCTAAAAAAGACGGTTGATGGGACTGAATTCAGCGCCCCCCCAATTATGTTTACGAGATATGTCTCCATGTTGTCGGTAAAACAAGCACAAAATTCAAGCACAGTGTTATTGTTTGTCTGAGCCAGGAATCTAATTCGTGATCGTTGGATTGTTAGGATCGCACGCTATCCACTACGCCACCTCAAAGGTTGGCTATAACACCGGTCGACACATGATTTTGGCTCCCTAGTTTAAATGCCATATTTATTTTAATAGTGGAACCTTCAAATGATTCGTGTCAAAATTTGACGTCTGTAAGTCAATTAGTTTGTGAGATAGAGCGTCTTTTGTGAAGCAACTTTTGTTATTGTGAAAAAAATGGAAAAAAAGGAATTTCGTAGTTTTGATAAAATACTGTTTTCTGAATGGGACAAAAATACAGTGGAAGCAAAAACTTGGCTTGATAATGAGTTTCGGACTTCTGCCACCAGAAATGAAAATCTAACAATTTAATTTTTGATTGGTATGCATAAATTCATAGCGTGGTTGAATATTTGAGCACTGGAGGACGGTGTAACAGCAGAATGGAAATTTAAAACAGCCCTGAAAGAGGTGGTTACCGACGAAAACATGCAAAAAAATTCAAAATGATTTTGAATGACCGTAAAATGAAGTTTTTGATTTCGAGATAGCAGAGGCCAAATTAAAGCATATCAAAAAAGGAACGTGTTGGTCATATCATTCATCAATAGTTTGGATAGTGAAAAAGCTCTGTGCACAAAGTGGGTGCCGCGCGAGCTCACATTTGACTTCAAAGAACAACAACGTGTTGATGATTCTGAGCGGTGTTTGCAGCTGTTAACTCGCAATACACCCGAGTTTTTGCGTCGATATGTGTCAATGGATGAAACATGGCTCTATCACTACACTCCTGAGTCCAATCGACAGTCGGCTGAGTGGACAGCGATCGGTGAACCGAAGCGTGGAAAGACTCGAAAGTCCGCTGGCAAAGTAATGGCCTCTGTTTTTTGGGATGGGCATGGAATAATTTTTATCGATTATCTTGAGAAGGGAAAAACCATCAACAGTGACTATTATATGTCGTTATTGGAGCATTTGAAGGTCGAAATCGCGGCAAAACGGCCCATATGAAGAAGAAAAAAGTGTTGTTCCACCAAGACAACGCACCGTGCCACAAGTCATTGAGAACGATGGCAAAAATTCATGAATTAGGCTTCGAATTGCTTCCCCACCCACCGTATTCTACAGATCTGGCCCCCAGCGACTTTTTCTTGTTCTGAGACCTCAAAAGGATGCTCGCAGGGAAAAAATTTGGCTGCAATGAAGAGGCGATCGCCGAAACTGAGGCCTATTTTGAGGCAAAACCGAAGGAGTACTACCAAAATGGTATCAAAAAATTGGAAGGTCGTTATAATCGTTGTATCGCTCTTGAAGGGAACTATGTTGAATAATAAAAACGAATTTTTACAAAAAAATGTGTTTTTCTTTGTTAGACCGGGGACTTATCAGCCAACCTGTTATTTAGTAAACCATTTTGTTCAATCAATAAAGCTTGCTATCCTCAAAGGATCAAAGTTGTCATGCGTGACATTGTCACCTTTATGTCCCGGTGAAATCACTGATGACTTTGTCATGCAGGATAAAATTTTTCTACTGGGTATTATTCCTTAATATATTAACATTCATTGCATTCACATCAAAATTTGCCGTTAATATAGCCAAAAAAATGATAAGACCATTGAAACTCTCAAAACAATGTTTTTCTTCAGACAACAGCTCCACGTGTTGCTATGGTTTCAATGGAATCAAAACATCCTATACAAAGGATGTTTTTTAAAATGTTTTTTCCAGCCCCTGCTAAAGGACAAAATAATTCGGCTAAGATTTCAACTTCAAACTTCAATGAAAAGGCAACAAAACGTTTTATTTCCTGGAAAAATGGTTGAAAAGGACTTTGCAAGCTTTTGACAGATATGAAAACATTTTTATTCTTCGCTTTACATTTTTATTGTTGAATTACCTCAGGCAATCTAGCAACAAAACAGTGCACACATGAATGCCTCTTCATATGTATGTATGTATAAACGAATGTTTATATGTAGGTACACATGCCTTGTAGAAAAGGAGCCTTAGGCACACTAAAATAGAGTGCAACTGGGTTACTCGGAAATCGGACTCAGCAGTAGAACATTTTTAACATTCCATCTATGAAAATCGCTTCGAGTGTGTCAAGAAACAAAAGCCCCAATGGAAGTGATGTCGAAATAATTTCGACGGACTACACTACTATGCGGCAATGGAAGGACTACTGTCAGAGAATTTGAAACTGGGAGTGATTATTTTTGAACGATAAATCAATGTTTCAAAAAAGTCAGTCGAACATATTCACACTTTTAAATTTATAGCAATAACTACTGGCGTAATGGTGACTAGTCAGAGAGTAGTTGGAGACTAGTCCGATTAGACGCAGCATGACCAGGTTACAAAAACTGACATTTTGCTGCAGCCTAAAAACATGACGTTCTGTGCAAAAAATTTTGGTTTTTAGATTTTCAAACGAACATTGCACTTTCGAGTGAAAGACATGCAAAGGACGATTGTTACGAAGAAAATTCGGGCAGGACTGCAATCACATGCCAGCACATCCGCAGATGAGCACAGGCAGATCCAGATATGTATATTGTTTGAAAATCGGTTCAGCTTAAAATGTTAGATGTGAGTTAAGAAATACTTGAAAAATCAGTTGTGAATTCAAAGCGCTTCATGAGAAGCATTCCAGGCATGAAGTTATTTCAATAGAAACCTTTTAAGGGGGAAATAATTCGCAGAGAGTTTGAGGTCTATTGGGAGGTGAATATAAAAACAGTGACAGTGTCAAAGTCGTATCATTTAAGCCTTTGACCCCATTTTAACCGACAACAGCCGGACAAAAGCGGATTAATAAGAGCAAAGGACAACTACCATGAGCAACTCATTAATGTGTGTGCATTAAACCTCCAACATTGAAAGAATAATCTGCTAATAATAAAGAGTAGCAGAAAATTTTAAATGTCAACACTTTAATATGACTTCCAGACTGTCAACTTAAAATCTGAATTTAGCTCCTTAAGTTGAATTTAGAAAATACCCTTTCAGACTGTAAATTCTGAGTTTACGAGCTCACACGCCTGTTCGAACTTAAATTAGATGTTTGCTTTGATTGATCGAAAAGATATCGTGGCATAGTGGATAGGCCTCCGCCTTGGAACCCGAAAGGCTGAGGTTCGAATCCGGGCGCAAACAAGACTAATTGGGGAGAAAGATATTTTATTTATTTTTATTATTAAAACAAACGAAAATTCCTTTCACCTCTAAAGATTTGAAAAAAGAAGCAAACAGGTAATTTCATCGTTGTCAAAAAAGGTAGTGAAATGTAAGGGTTGCAGCAACGAATGCCTAAATTCATGAGTTTATTTCTGAATTTAAATACCCTAAACTCAGTTTAAACTCACTACTAAAGTCTACTTAAGGTACTAAACTCAGTTTATCGCAATAGTCTGGAAGCCATATAAGGCATGTATTTCATTATTTGAGAATCAAGCTATTTAATTTAAGCCTTTACAAATGAATCTTAATCAGGGCTCGATAGAAGACCCCCAAAACCCATTAGATAATTTCTGAAGATGTGTGAAAATTGTTGGAATTACAAGAACGAACAGATTTCTCATTATTCGAAAGAAGCCGTTTTGCATTTATGGCCTACTGTGGAACCACTGTGCATTGGAGAAAAATGAGTTTAAATGAAACAATGGTGCTAAAAAATTCAAACACGATTTTCTCGAAATCCTTACGTGATGGAATTTTTTTGATATTTTTCAATTATTCAGCAGTCCAAAATCTACTAGAGCCACTACTCAAACTCAAAAGGAGGATTTCATTGCCGACCAGTCTAATAAGGTTTGGTTAGGTTGTAGGGGCCGTCCACCAAAAGGTGGCATAGTTAGACGAAAGGAAGGACCATTTTGATATCCGCAGTTTCAGACACCTATTTAGTAAACCATTTTGTTCAATCAATAAAGCTTGCTATCCTCAAAGGATCATGCGTGACATTGTCACCTTTATGTCCCGGTGAAATCACTGATGACTTTGTCATGCAGGAGAAATTTTTCGACTGGGTATTATTGCTTAACATATTAACATTCATCGCATTCACATCAAAATTTGCCGTTAATACAGCCAAAAAAATGATAAGACCATTGAAACTCTCAAAACAATGTTTTTCTTCAGACAACAGCTCCACGTGTTGCTATGGTTTCAATGGAATCAAAACATCCTATACAAAGGATGTTTTTTAAAATGTTTTTTCCAGCCCCTGCTAAAGGACAAAATAATTCGGCTAAGATTTCAACTTCAAACTTCAATGAAAAGGCAACAAAACGTTTTATTTCCTGGAAAAATGGTTGAAAAGGACTTTGCAAGCTTTTGACAGATATGAAAACATTTTTATTCTTCGCTTTACATTTTTATTGTTGAATTACCTCAGGCAATCTAGCAACAAAACAGTGCACACATGAATGCCTCTTCATATGTATGTATGTATAAACGAATGTTTAATGTAGGTACACATGCCTTGTAGAAAAGGAGCTTAGGCACACTAAAATAGAGTGCAACTGGGTCATCGGAAATCGGACTCAGCAGTAGAACATTTAACATTCCTACTATGAAAATCGCTTCGAGTGTGTCAGTAAAACCCAATGGAAGTGATGTCGAAATAATTTCGACGGACTACACTACATATGCGGCAATGGAAGGACTATTGTCAGAGAATTTGAAACTGGGAGTGATTATTTTTGAACGATAAATAAATGTTTCAAAAAAGTAGGTCGAACATATTCACACTTTTAAATTATAGCAATAACTACTGGCGTAATGGTGACTAGTCAGAGAGTAGTTGCAGAACTAGTCCGATTGGACGCAGCATGACCAGGTTACAAAAACCTGACATTTTGCTGCCAGCCTAAAGACTGACTTCTTGAAAAAATTTTGGTTTTTAGATTTTCAAACGAACATTGCACTTTCGAGTGAAAGACATGCAAGACGATTGTTACGAAGAAAATTCGGGCAGGACTGCAATCACATGCCAGCACATCCGCAGATGAGCACAGGCAGATCCAGATATGTATATTGTTTGAAAATCGGTTCAGCTTAAAATGTTAGATGTGAGTTAAGAAATACTGAAAAATCAGTTGTGAATTCAAAGCGCTTCATGAGAAGCATTCCAGGTATGAGGTTATTTCAATAGAAACCTTTTAAGGGAAATAATTCGCAGAGAGTTTGAGGTCTATTGGGAGGTGAATATAAAAACAAAATATTGACAGTGTCAAAGTCGTATCATTTTAACCTATGACCCCATTTTAACCGACAACAGCCGGACAAAAGCGGATCAATAAGAGCAAAGGACAACTACCAAGAGCAATGCACTAATGTGTGTGCATTTAACCTCCAGCATTGAAAGAATAATCTGCTAATAATAAAGAGTAGCAGAAAATTTTAAAAGTCAACACTTTAAGGCATGTATTTCATTATTTGAGAATCAAGCTATTTAATTTAAGCCTTTACAAATGAATCTTAATCAGGGCTCGATAGAAGACCCCCAAAACCCATTAGATAATTTCTGAAGATGTGTGAAAATTGTTGGAATTACAAGAACGAACAGATTTCTCATTATTGGTACAGTATTCTAGATATTTGTGTGCATACATTAAGGCGTTGAATTTAAATATTTTCTGTTGCTCTATTGATTAAGCATGAATTGCATCAATATGAAGAGTATCTCCAATGCATAAAGTAATTTTCTGTAGAATAATAGAGAAAACATTCTTCTGCAGTGGAGTACACAGTAGAGCTCTACTGTAAATATGCCGATGGCAGCTCTACGTAGAGCTGCGAATGTAGAGGTCAGCAAATGTATGTATAAAATTCAGCAACTTATAATTCCTATCACCTGTCCTTTACTCCTCTTATCAGACAATATGAATATGTCTATAGTGAGATTTCAGGCTTAAGAGTAACATTAATAGATCTGGATTCTTAGAATCGAAAATATTTTAAATATTCCAAATATTCTCATGCATACCATTATCAGGTGCAATATTGAATATGTTTATTGAGTTTCTACCTTAATCATTTAATAGATCTAGGCATTCTTAGAATCGAATTTAATATGTAGGTTGTACAGAAGAAATCGAGACAGTGGAAGCCTCTCTACATGCCGTAGGATTGTGGGTGAAATTTAAATAATTTATCTTAGCTACCTTACCTAAACTGATTAGGCTCGACTTTGAGATTTAATGACATCGTTGAACAGCTTATGATAAATCTGAGCAGTACATGAATTTATGACTGTGTCATCAAGTGATTTTTCTAAAAAATGATAGAGACGAAATCAAACAGACATATCAGAAAACAGCACAAAACAAAAATGACATGGATATATATGAAATCGGTTTTTCCTCAAACTGCCTGCCTATGATACCATACCTAGCAGTTACATGAATGTCGCCTAGCAATCGTTGTGTCCATTAGCAACAAAGTGAATCACGTCTAAGGAAGTAATTTCGACTTTTATGACGCACAAAGAGAATCAAACAGACAATATCGCAAAGAAAACAGCAACAAAGAACACAAAAAACATGGATAAAATAAAATAGAAATCAAGACTTTAAGCGGACAAATTTAGGGACCATTCAAAACAAGAATCGGCTAGAAGCTATACCTAGCTGTTTGTTGTCGCCTAGCAATCGTTGTGTCCATTAGCAACAAAGTGAATCACGTGCCAAGGAAGTAATTTCGGACTTTTATGACGCACAAAGAGAACAAAAACAATTCGCAAAGAAAAACCAACAATAGAACACAAAAAAAATATAAAATAAAAAATAGAAAACAAAGACTTTAAGCGGACACAATTTAGGGACCATTAAAACAAGAATCGAGGATCGTAAACTGGAGTGACGCGCTGTGCGTGACCAATGACGTGGATATCGTTTTACACGCGCTCTGGCATATGCACATACAGGTGCATTCCTGTTACAGTCCACACGCGGCACTCATACGAAACTCATTTCCCACATACAAACAGCATTTTTCTTCTCATCATACGATATGAAAAGTCAAAGCCGAATAGAAATGGTCATTGATTGTAACGGAAATTGCCGTTTGCCGTGCGTACGTGTGCGTCCACTGAAGGGCCCAGCATCGTTGAACAGCATCGAACTTCCTTTCCTGCGCAAAACGTAAATCGACCTATCTCATGGGACCTCTATCACACCAACAGAGTCAGCGAGCGAAGGACCGACCAAGCGACCGGCTGATTGCATCGATGCGATATGCCCCCATTGGCATTAAGTGCTTGCAAGTGTGAATAGCAGCCGCAAGGCCACAATTCTCACAATGCCATTGCGAAGTGAGCCGGATACGGATACGGTTGGGGTTGATGGGACCGGAAAAATCTGCAATCGTTAGATTGGCAGCTGGATAGAATGTTGTGCGAGGCATGGCCGAGCGTTCAAGAGCACTTAAATGTGCCGCGTGAAATGAATTTGCGTTGTTAACAACACAATTTCGCCATCGGTCAAGAAGATATTGTCATTTTCGTGCAGTCATTTTTATGGCCGACATGGTCTCTCTCTCTCTCTCTCTCTCTCTCTCTCTCTCTCTCTCTCTGAAGTCTAATGTAGGTTCAAGCCTCTATTGAGCAGTACACCTGGTGGTCAGCGCGATGTGAGGTGTTGTTGGAAGAGAATTCGGTCCTGTTTTCGCGATTCAAATAAATGAAACACATTTGTCCGATCATATCGAGAGCAGAGGGAAATGCTCAAGGTGCGGTTTCGATATTAAATCACAACTTTTTGGGGAAATTCCTAGGGACATGTAATGGGCCCAAAAACAAAAAAAAAAAAAAAATTAAAGCTCGGCAGCTATGAAGGCAAAGTTTCATCGTGTGGAGGGCTGAGAATGGCCTTTTATTTTTCTAGAAATATTTCTCCCATTTATTTGTGCAGCATGGAGGATTCGCCTACAATAGTTAATCACCCTATGTCCTCAGGAAATCTCAATGCAGTTTTCCCATGCACTTTGGCCTTCTTAAACGAAAAAAATACTTTTTTAAAATATTTTTTGAAAGAGGGTATTGCAGCTTTTTC
This sequence comes from Chlorops oryzae, assembly GCA_020466095.1. NCBI lineage: Eukaryota > Metazoa > Arthropoda > Insecta > Diptera > Chloropidae > Chlorops > Chlorops oryzae. Next base: position 34,596,899 of record CM035807.1, on the reverse strand, counting down.
GAACAGAGTTCAACGATGCATTATCCGATTTGAATAGATTACCCCTTGATTAAAGAAAATTAATCCTTCTATGACTTTTTCTTTCAAAGCTTTAAGATCAGTCAAGAAAATAAGATTCTGTTGACCTTTAAAACTCAGAAAAAATATTTATTTTTGCATAAAATTCACCAAGTTTTTCCTTTCATCGGCACCTAAAACTCGATTGCAATTTGCAACAGATAAATTTTTTTATTTAAACCAAATTCTTTTCCAAACAAAATAAGATATTAAATTTTAAGATCTTCGGATAAACATTAAAGTTATAATTATACAGAAATGAATCAGAATTTTTCTGAAGTGGTTTTTTATATGAAGTTTTTCATTTCTGACTGAACTTGAGATAGCCCCTGAAAGAAAAATAAGCAATGAATATTACTTTAAGCCTTATCACAAAACTACGTTGCATACTTTAGGGATGAAATTTGTAATTGCTTATTTCTCCTGAGAAATCGAAAACTAATTATTTGTAGCCTAGTGTTATTGATGCGAAGGTTTTTCTGCTTGAAGTCGCTCTGATGGGTGGTCTCTTACGAGTACTAAAAACTTTCAGTGTCACAACAATTCTTTTGGTCGGAGGCAGCCTTCCAACTATATTCACACTCTGTGTGCTCAATCGTTCAAGTGGGAAAAGAAGACCTTAAATATGTTTTGATTGATATTTTTTTGTGATTCCAGCCTAAATTTTAGCTTTAATGGTAGTTCGAAAGAATCTATCATTTTCTACCGGACTAGAAAGCTAATATATTACGACACCAAAGAGCGGCCCATAATATCCAAACCATTCCTTCCAAAAGAGGGTGAAATCTTCACTGATGGGCTTAGTATTATAGATGACTTCAAATAACCTTCAGAGCAGGAGGAGGAGAAAATTTCTTAATGAAGATAATTTCTTTCTTTTCCACCGTATGAATCTGTCCAGAAGCTATAGACTTGGTCAGAGATCTACGTTATAAACATCTTTCTCCACGAAGAACTAAGTAAAAAGAATTTCTTAAATCCACTTATGCTTCATTTTAACCCTTTTTTTAAAATTAAAATCAACTTCCAGTCAATCATTTAACTCACATACACCCAACAAGGTTTTCTGCAGTTCACATTTTTCTGCAGAGTAATTACATCCTATTGTAACTTTGGCCTCGAGGACTTTATAATGGCTTTCAGTGATTTTCAAACCGTAGCCTTCTGAAGTCACCGTGAAAGTTCAAAATATTCAGAAGCCAAAAAAATATATATACCTAAATATTTATATAAAGAAAAAATGCAAGAAAAAGCCGCGAAAAGAAGCAAGATTGGCAAATCCCCTTTCGTTAAGTGTCGCGAAAGTTTTAAGCGAAATTTGCATAATTCGAGGGCACGTCTCCATTTGCGCATGACCTACGCGCTGCACAAGCGACGGAAATTCGGCCAAACAGAAAAAGAAAAACAAAAAAAAAAAAAATCAAAAAAATTATAAGATTGCCTGCTCCACGTGCAGTGTGTGTCAAAAGTATTTTAATAAAGAAAATTAAGCAGTTCATAGCTGCTTGCTTTCGCAGTTTGCTGCAGTTTCAATGGGGCTGCTTGTCTTTATGGCAAAGTTTTTGTGTTTGGCTTTGGTAAGCTCAGTTCACAGTTAACCCTGCTAACAGATGAAGAGTTCTTAATTGAAATTCTCATGTATGTAGAATAAAATGTGGGTATGTATTTAGGTTTTTTTGGAAGAAAGATTTGCTTTCCAATTTCCAAAGACTCTTCCCCCTAGAAAGTCGTTGAAAGCATACTGCGCTCCCCTAAAAATATGCTTCAAACCTTTGAGCATTTCTTTAAGTTTTTTGCCATGTCAAGCTTATGACTCTATTTGTGCAAAGGGTTACTTTAAAAATTATTTAAAATAATTTTTTTACTTCGAATTTTCTTGTAAGGAAATTGGACCCCTTAGGGGCTTTATAAGAGCTTTGCTCAGAAAGCGTCATTAGGGAAACCTTCCTGCCACCTCTTGAACATTATGATTGAGTTTGAAAGGTACCGATTTTCTTTGCGTGACCCTTTTTCTCTTTTCATTTATGCTTTAAAAAATGGGTGGAAAAAATAAGTTCATCGAAAGCTTTAAGCAAAAAGGACTTTGGACGCAGATTGGCGGTGTTTCTCCATCCAAAGCAAGCATTTCTTTTCATCCTGCATCATTTTCTTATCGAATTGTATTAAACGACGAAGACAAAAGACAAAAACAAAAAGAACAAAAAAGAAAATGAGTTAAAAATTTTTGGCACGCTGCACTTGGAAGAATTCTCATCACCATTTTTCTAAAGATTATGATTTTATAAGTTATGGAAAAGCTTGGAAGGCAGACGACGTTGGTCCTGGTCTGCAAATATTGTTCAGCTTCTGCGAGATGGTGAGTTTGTTTGTATGTAGGTGTGTTAAACAAATTGGATAAGCTTGAATTGCATACGCACTCTTCCAATACTCCACTACTCCACTACTGCATTCCCCTCCGGCCGCTCTCCATCATCGCTTCATGCAGTGAACTCAACTTCATCTTCGGCTATGGCTTGAATATCGTCATCATCGTCATGCAGCGTCCAGCAACGTCGAAAGTTTTCCTATAAACTAAGAATATTAATTTCCGAGCATAAGAAATTTGTTATTTCCTGTTTTCTCTCACTGCTGCCGTACATTTCCCCCTTCGCATTTTTTTTTTGTCTATTTCCACAGCTACCAGCAGGGCGACGTAACTGTTCCGGATAAGTGAATATTTTTAATTTATTTCGTTAATCAAAGTAAAACGAAGGCAGAACGAGAGAGCGAAGAATAGAGAGAAGAAGAAGAGAGAGAGAGAGAGAGAAGAGAGTGAGAGAGAGAGAGAGAGAGAGAGAGAAGAGGAGAGAGAGAGTCAAATGAAGCAAACTTGTTGAAAATTTTGAACGATTTATTTTTATAGGTGCAACGTGGACGACGTGGTGGCCAGGCCAACATTCTCGATCGATTTTTGAGCCTAATGCACGTTCTTATCCTTTAAGTCCTGTAATGCGAGTCAATTTACAGAATGGCACTCAGTCGTTTACTCATACTTGTACCGCTTAACCCTGTATTAAGATGTGATTAACACTCAGTATCAAAACTTACCGTTATGTCAGGAATATGTAATGAATAATGAACGCATTTCTATGTTGCTTAGCCTTTAAGTCGCACTTCCTGCTCGTTGAGCACCCTGCGTGATGCGTCCTGAGTGATGCTCTGTTGCTGTGCTTGGACTGGGGCGGCAAGTACAAATTCATTTGGTCAATTTGCCTGAGCTTTCGAGATTAAAGCAAATGCTTTGAGAGCATCAACTAGCTAAAGGGGGTAGTGAGACGAAACAACCACAACTATACCTATGGTTGTTGTAAAAGCCAACAACAATAACAAAGAGAACAAGTATTTTATCGTGAGTAGCACAACAACAGACAGACAGAATTTGAGGTAATTTGTCTTTTCGTCAGTCAAAGGGCTTACCAATATAAAGGAAGATTAGAACGCATTTTGATGGATGCAAGCGGATTTCGGAAGTTCAACGAACAGAACAATTGAATTTTAATCAAAGTCGAACTAAAATCTTTCGAGAATGAATTTTAGCGGAAAAATTAAATAAAGAAAAATTAAATTTACAAAAGAAAATTTTCTTTGATATGGTAACACAATTTAAAGCCAAGGCTGTTAGTTTATTCAGCCGATTTGTTTATTGTTTTAAATGGAAGCAAATCTTTAAAAATTTTTTTTTTTCGAATGAAAGAGAATTGAAGTCATTATTTAAAACTGGAAAACAGAATTTTTGATGACTTGAAGAAGGAAAAAATTCTCCAAAAATATTGAAAGAGGATAAAAAATATATAAGACCGAAATGTTCACATTACCACTGCTGTTCCTTTAGATATTTAAAAGAGTTTAGCCGACTTCGGTCCCCTGAAGGGAATCTTTTTTTTAGTTTTGGCTAGATTAGTACTTAACAATACTGAAGAAACCAATTTTTTGGTTCCTATTGCACGATGTCCTTCAAATATTCCAGAAAATTACTGCTTCGTAAGCCCTCTTTAAAAACACTGTGCTTGAATTTGGTACTTTTTTTCCCGACAACATGGTAACGAATCTCGTGAATATAATTGAGGGGCGCTGAAATCAGTCCTATCAACCGTTTCTTTTTAGATTGGCTCTAGTTTTTGAGATATTGCTGTTTAAAAATTATGACTCACTTCATTAAAAAATATATATATTTAGTTCAAGTTGTTATATATTTATGACAGAATAATGACGATAACCTTAATTACTTGTATTTAGTAGAATTCCTGTGCAAAACTTCGTTCTAATCGCAACGGTAATTGGTAATTTATAAATAAATCTTAAAATTTCCATCACAATTATTAAAAAAGTGAAACATACTTTAAGGGGAATTAAAATTGTCGATTTTCGGTTTTTTTTAAAAATATATTTTCAAAAGGAACTTTAAGAGATATGATGTTTTTTGACAAGACAGTGTAATGACTAGCAACTGAGAATTCTGAAATTCAAACCCTGCATTTTGGACCAACTAAAATGTTTTAAGTAAAAAACAAAGTTATGCTTGCATACTTTAGGGATCCAGCGTTAAACGCGTTAACTGAGCCAATCCTAAAAATTCAATATCACTATTGTATTCAGCGTGTTTTAGTTATTATTTCTAGATATGTCGGTTTTTTGAACTAGCACAGTGAAATTTTATATCTCAAAAACTAATTAAATAGAAGGTTAAAACAACGGGCGATAGTAGGTTAATGCCACCTTTTATGGATCCCCTAAACAAAAGATTTAATAAAAATTTGTTTAAGAAGGTTCACCGTGGTTTTTATATACCATTCGTCAGTCGATATTAGTGCGAAACTTTCCATGGTAGCAGATCTTCAAAATGTTGTTTATAAAAAAAAAAAATATTTGATTTTGAAACATGGATAGAACATTGGTGTGGGAAAAATTGCAACCTTGAGTGAACCATCCGAAGAAAATTTAAAAAAAATGGTCGCAAGTCCAAAAAAAATCCACATAACTACAAAAGTTTTTGAACTTTTATTGAAAGGCAATTGGTTTAATTATAATCATAACAAAACTTTGACTCGTATTCAGTGTCATTTTCCAAATCACAATGTTTGCATGTAAAAGAAAGCCTTTTATACTTATGCGCTACTCGACAACATGCCCAAATGCTATCTAAATATCACCAAAAAATTTAATAAAGCTCATAAAACTTGTTAACACTGTTCCAAAGTCTATTTATACTCATAGCATGCCAAATTTATATTAAAAATTAAAAATTTTAACAGTCCACTCAAGGTTGGAAGTAGTGGTCCACTCAAGGTGAATCGTAAAATTTCAAATGAGCCACCAAAACTTATTCCAACATCTACATTAGTTTCCAGATGATTTGGAACTATCAATATCAATGCCAAAATTAACAAGAAATATACTTCTTAAGTTTAACAAGTCGTTTTTCATACTATTCGTAGGAGGCACAAAGATGCACAATGTTATAAAACGTTTGGAGTTGAACTGGTTGTGATATTAGTTTCAGATTTCAACTGTTACAACATAGTTAACATTTAAGTAGGCCAATCGAAGTGACAGTCACAGTCTTTTTTCACAAAAAAGAAAATAAAAATTAAATAATTTTTTTCAGTGCAGTACAATTTTTTCGCAATTTTATGGCTATTTTTAAAAACCACCCCCAAGTATTACCTTTCACCCAAAAAAATTTCCATAAAAATTAATGGTGAAATTGTTGAGATATTTAGAAAGAGGACTATTCCCAAATATACCAGATTTACCTACTATTTGTTCGTTTACTAGCATAACATAGGTGCTTTCGACTATACATACAAATATATTCATATTGAACTGGAATTGCCAACCAGAAGTCTATTGAATCATTTGACCTACTTTAGGCAATGGTATAAGACCTCTACTATTCGTATTCAAACTCTAAGCTGCAAATTCCTTTTGCTTCCCATGAAGATGTTCTGAAAAAAATCCCTTTTCTCCTTCGAAGAATAAGACACATTCACTGTCGAAATTTTTTTAGGAGACATATCTTCTAAATGTGTCAAAAGAAAAGCCAAGTTTCTTGAATTCAAATTTGAAATCTTTAAAAAGGACTTGGGCCTTAAAGAAATTTCTCCCCCCAGTTTTCGCTATAGATAAGAAGTTTCCCTTAATTTAGAGAAGATTCCCTCTTGGACACAACTTTAATTCAAGGAAAATATTTGATAAATTTATTTAAAAAAATAAAGATCTTCTCACAACCTTCCATCTTCTGGACCTTTGGCTGATAAGCTCCGAATCTTGTCGATTCTCATAGATCAAATATTGTCAATTTCGACCAGTCATCCTGCGAGCATATCAAACGAACTCCCTGTTAATAGATTGACCCCACCTTCCCATTACCATTTCCGAAGGGAGAAAAACACAATCGAAGAATTCGCTGGCAAATCCGACTCGCATATACATAAATACTATTGCCATACATGTGAACATGTTTTACGGCCTACAAATAGGCGCGCGCACAGACAGCAATTATTTTTATTTACTATCTGGCTTTTGTGTGGCGCCACTGAAATGATTGCTCCAATACTGAGTTAATTTTTCAACTGCTTAACGAGCGGAAGTATCTATTTCAGTTCTGATTTAAATATGTCGCGCGTCTTTGTTGTTCCCCACGGCAGACCGACCAACCGACCGACCAAGAAAAAGCACAAATTCTTCAAAGATTTTTTTTTTCAAAATTCTTTTTTCCCCCCCAAAACAAGCAGATATTGTGAAACCGTCTGGGGAGCCAAAATACGCTCCGTCAAAATGGCGGATTTTTGCTTTCAACGTTCAAAGAGGGGAGCATGTTCTTTGTTCATTTTTGTTGGGTCTTAAAAAATGTGTTTTTTTCTGCACAGTGCGTGCGTGTGGGGCTTTTAAGAACGCTCATGCAAGTGTAAATGTGTGTGTGAGTGTGTGTGGGTGGCAGAGCGTTTCAATGAAGCTGACAATAGTTCACAGAATATACAAAAGCAATTGGTGTGAAATGTTTTGTTTTATTTGTTATGTTTACAATTTTTAAAGCTACATAAACAATTTTGAACGCCGCCTCCTCCCCCATACGCTTCAGTCAATTGTGCATAGCACACTCCAAGAAAAATCTTAGACTAAATTGAATATTTGCCACTTCAAGCTTTTCGTTTTTGCTTTAAAAACATGTTTTGGTCGCATTTAAATTCAAATACGACAAAAAAAATATTAAAAAAAGTTCTTCATATGACAACAGCGACGTTGGGGCAAGGATAAATATTCTAGTCAATATTCCAGTTAAAACAATGCTCGGCTCATGAGCACATTTATTTTGTATTGTTTATCCCAAAAATATTTTCTTTTTTTAAAGAGGATTTTAGACAACGCATGCCAAAAACATTTCTGGAAAGTACATATGTTTATGAGAGATAAAACCTCATACAATCCCTGCAGTTATATGGACTGACCCAAGTGTAGCCTTCGGTCAGTCCTTCATGTTACCAGTACTAGTTCCCTCATAATTCCACTTCTAATGTATTCAACTGACCTTTTTATCATGGGTCTGTCATTGGAGAGGGACAAGTCCGCAAACCGGCTGGCCTTAGGTCAGTTTTTTTTTGGGTCAATTGTCTTAATTTTGTCTGGTTTTAGGATAGTCAAATAAGGAAAATAAAAAACCAATTTCTTATAGGAATATATTCTAAGTTGATGAAAGTGTCATTTACAGACTACAATTAAACCAACCCGATAATTACCGACCGCCGGCTAGCCGAATTCGATGGAGCGAACTGCCATAATTTAACCGGTAGGATTTGGACCGGTCAAAGGCCAGTCCTTCTTAGAAAACTGACCGGCTCATTACTGCAGGTATACAACGGCTTGCTTTCGCATTCCTTTTTGGTAGTGGTGCATGAGGCATTTCTCGAAAGATTTTCTTTGTCATGACCCCTTTAAGCATTTGGGATATCATATTAAGGGCCTTTAAATAAGGCCAAAATCAAAAAAGTATACCTCACAAAATTTGGATTATCCTTTTCTTTTAATGATTCTTTTTTAATTCTCGATATAAGACGTCTGTGTCCAATAACAACTAAGCCCCCGAACGGCGTTGCCAGATGATTCTTTTTCCAAAGCTGAATTTTTAAAAAATTTGATCAAAAAAATTCGGAACAAAAAACCGTTCCTTCCTGACAAAATATATTCCTACCACTTTTTCTTTTTATGGTTTTATTGCTGTCCTTCCGAGATTTTCATCCACTTACTTTTTAAGATTGGTGAATTATCTTCATAGTTGGAAATCATTTGTTCGCTGTAAACGGTTTATTGACCCTTTACTACATGACTTATTAAAAAAAAAGGCAAGCAATATTTTTCGCATTAAATTAAATCAAAAATGTTTTTTTTTTTCATAAATCATGCATGGGTTCGTATGCGATAAAGAGTTAACAATTTTCATTCTTTTAATATATTTGAAAAATTAAACTTATCGTTAGAGCAAGAGCAAAGACTTACCCAATTAAGGACTAAGTCGAAAGTAGGTAATCTGCTAACCAAGGTTGGCATTCCCAAATAAGCCATCAGCTCTCAAGCTGTGTGCTTTAATTCTCAGAAGCTTCAAAATTTGGTTTCACTTAAGATGTTTCAAGAATTGAAACTCCTTAGGCTTTCCAACGGCGCTGATGAGTCACAGTCACGAAGTGACGAAATATGGCCAATCGTGGATGCCTCATGCGGTTTGATCTCGAATATTTTCTCAAAATATTCATTGAAAAAGAACAAATTCGGTGCCGCTTTTTAATACATTTGAAAAATTTAACCCATTAATACTTAGCGTTGCCATAAGGGAACGCAAAGGGTGTTTTCAAAAGGTGTCGAAAATTCGTAGAGCTAGCACCAGTACGCTCTTGCGCTTAGCGTTGCCTTATAGCCTCTTAAAATTTATTGAAGGATTTCAACCTAAAATAGTCGGGCGTTAATGGGTTATTTAGCGTATTCAGCAAAAGAAGCTTTTTTTAGCTATTGGTATAATATCGGGTTTTTCTATGCCCTAGCGGGACCCCTGGCAACGCTGATCCCGACACAGATTATCTTATGTATAAAAGCAGAATCTTCCCTGGATATGAACTGCGTTGCCATATTTTTTTTTTTAAATCAAACTGCAGTGGATTGATTTTCCCCCAAAATGCTGCGATTGTTCAATGAAAACCTCAAGAAATAACTAACAGTTTCGCTTGACTCTAAGAAAAACAAAAATTTTTTTTTAAAGGACTTTTTAAAAAACTCGTATGTTTTGCACAGCGATAAAGAGTCGAAAAAAAATCAATGATGTGAAACTTTACGACGATGTTAACCATGAGCTTCAAAAATGACAAGTGACATAAGCATCATTAAGAGAGATTAAATCGAAAAGGATTTTATGGGGCAGAAATATTCTTTCTGAGAGCTGCATAAATTTACATAAAAAAGAATTTCGAACAAGATAAGACTTTAAATAAAGCGCAAAAAGTCGTTAAAAATCGTCTAAATCAAATTCAAAAACAAAAAAGCGAAGGATTCGGCGAACGCGTGTCAATGTGCGAGAGCACTTTGAAAGCAAAAATGGAGGACACCGAGAGTCACAAGTGCTCTGGAAGTGTCATTAAAGTGCAATTCTTCTCTACTTAAGATGCAAATGTCTGTGAGTACCTGAACGGCTATAAGCCTACTTAAGCTGTCATTCCAGTATGTTCTGTTGTTGTTGTTGCTATCAGATTCAATGACATTTTCTGCTTCATCGATTATTGAAAATCTTGTTAATTGCAGACGTCATTGTTAGCGAATGCATCGAGATCAGGGTCTGATTTAATATTCTATTTTGATATAATCCTTAACGTATTGTTTTATTTAATCCTATCCATCACATGACCATTAGGGTGTCCCACAAAATTTTTTTTGTTCGAATTTAATAGTAGAACGTAAGGTTTCCGAAAGCTTATGGGTCAAAGAATTTTTGAGAATTTTTTCAGATTTTTCGTAAATGGTTTAGAGGTAGCGCTTAGCGGATTTTCCTCAAAAGTCCCACATTTCCAAATTTTTGGAGATAGCTTCTTCATAAGCAATGCTTTTCTGGATTTTTAGGTATTAGTCGGTAGAAAAGCATACAATCTTTGCTCTCACTTACATAAACTACAAAATATACCAACTTTATAGGCTATTTAGGCATCTATAGTAGAAATATTTACGAACAAAATCGGGCGTCAAAAAAAGAAGGCCCCGAAATTTCTTAATTTTATATGAAAATGGTTGAAAGTAATGATGCAATTTCAAAGTGTACCAATTCCTTCGTAATTTGTTAAAGGAAATTGGGATTTTACCCTTATAGTTCCAAAGCTATGTCCCGTTATCTTTTCCAAAACATTATAACAAAAACACGTTGCATACTTCCAGGCTTACATTTGAAAATTTCATTGCCTATATGATAGCCAATCAATATTAAAAGACTCAAAATAACGAGTTTTTCATGGGCATTAGTTTTCTGCTAAATTTCTCGCCGTGCTACACCGAAAAAAATCCGTAGGTAATATTGAAGAAATGGGCTGCGTTATTGAAGAAACGGCAGTAAAAATAGAGCTAACTAAAAAAAGCAATCAATATGAATAAAGACGATATTCAATATGAAGAATTTCAAATGAGGAAAAAAAATTCGTTATATTGAAGAAATATCTTCATATCTACGAAATTATTTTAGTCAAATTTCTTCAAGTACATTATCCTGCTTCGTTATATTGAAGAAATTTCTTCATATCTACGAAAATATTTATTGATATTGAATAAATTTCTTCAATATTACGAACGATTTTCTTCAATATGAAGAAATTTATTGAAATACGCAACCCTGCTTCGTTATATTGAAGAAATTTCTTCGTATTTATATATTTTAAAATTTCATCATATGTATTAACTGTTGTGAGTCCCGTCTGTCTCACATCTGATATTTTTTATAGACAAGAAAATCATCCAAATATCATACACACAAAACAGTATATTAACTTTCTCATTGCAAGCAAAAATGATTGACTAAATAAAGACTCGCGATAAGAATTAAAAAACAATTTTATGTATATATGATTGTGTGGTTAAAAGGACGAAAATTATATAATATTATGAAAGTACTTAAAGAAATTTTTCAAAATAATGCAGCATTTTCCCTAAAAATATACTTTAAACCAAACTTTCAAGTCAAAGTAAATTACATCGAAATTAATTTTAATATTATTTTTATTTATTATTGCGTTTCTTATAATGCCTCCAAAGATCAATATTATATACATATAGATACATATTTTCTGTACTATATTTTACAATTATATTCCAAAATTAAGCATTAAAAAGTTAGATATTGTGCTGAGTTTTTGTTTTCAGCGTATCAACTTCCATTGTCACCGGATGCAGTACGAAATATGAAGCTCACTCATATGCAGAAGAGTCTCCCCGTCAATGTGGCACTTTAAAAAATTTTAGTTTATTAAAAACGGAACACTTCGCAAAATATATATGACTTAATACACACCTATCAGATTTTCTGCGATTTTGAACGCGAGCAATATTTTCTTTCAATTTTCAAATTAAACACAATTTCTGTGCTTCCATAAAAAACGCGTCTTCACTTCATGGACGAACTTTGCTTATGGCATTGAATCTTCTGCCTTAAGACTCATCAACCCCAAGAACTTCTTAAAAATATTCACTTTTTCGTAATATTGAAGAAATTCTTCATATCTCAAGAATTACATTAGTCATATTAAAGAAATTTCTTTATTTATACGAAATAAATTCGTTATATTTAATATATAAATTAATTTTAAGACAATTTCTTCGTCATATTGAAAAAATTTCTTCATATTTACGAAATTAATTTCTTTATATTCACGAATACGTTTTGTTATATTAACGAAATTTCTTCATATCAACAAACAAATTACGTCATTATGAAGAAATTTCTTCATTTATACGAAAATTCTAAATTTTAAATTGTCCTACGAAAGCTTTTGTCATATGTAAGAAAACTTCTTCAGTATGAAGAAATGTTTTCGTACCTATGAAGAAATTTTGTTATATTGATTAAACTATTTAACTCATATTGAAGAATTTTTTTTCGTTCCATTCACAAAATTTCTGCAATATAACAAATATTTTCGTCAGCATGAAGAAAATTCGTTATATTGACTAAAATTCGTATTCAAATATTTACGAAAATTTTTATTCAATATTACTGCCGATATTTCTTTCAGTGTATTATCCCTTTTTCTAACTTTGTCCTTGGCGGCATTAGCGTTGGAGTATTCAGAATCTTAAAAGTTGTGGCTGCGAACCTAAATGCGTTTGAGACATTCCGGCACATACCATTTTAAACTAATTACCCATAAACTTAAATTTAATAAAAACAAAAAACAGATTAAAAAGTGATTTAAGGAAGTCATTTATTAGATATTTTTCGATAAAGGTCCACGCTCAATAATAAATTCTGGAAGTTCAACTCGCAGGTTGTTGCACTGGTATAAGTACTTGCTAAGCCTACTCCACGATCCGAAATATCATTTACCACTTGCAGTTGTTCAATTAAACGTTTTGCTTCTTGGTATTGCCTATTTTGATTCCACTTTCCAGGATCGGTTTTCAAAAAATTGAAAGGGATATTGCATTTTGAGTCTTTTTAATATTGATTGGCTATCATATAGGCAATGAAATTTTCAAATGTAAGCCTGGAAGTATGCAACGTGTTTTTGTTATAATGTTTTGGAAAAGATAACGGGACATAGCTTTGGAACTATAGGGGTAAAATCCCAATTTCCTTTAACAAATTACGAAGGAATTGGTACACTTTGAAATTGCATCATTACTTTCAACCATTTTCATATAAAATTAAGAAATTTCGGGGCCTTCTTTTTTTGACGCCCGATTTTGTTCGTAAATATTTCTACTATAGATGCCTAAATAGCCTATAAAGTTGGTATATTTTGTAGTTTATGTAAGTGAGAGCAAAGATTGTATGCTTTTCTACCGACTAATACCTAAAAATCCAGAAAAGCATTGCTTATGAAGAAGCTATCTCCAAAAATTTGGAAATGTGGGACTTTTGAGGAAAATCCGCTGAGCGCTACCTCTAAACCATTTACGAAAAATCTGAAAAAATTCTCAAAAATACTTTGACCCATAGGCTTTCGAAAAAACCACGTTCCAAAAAAAAATTTTTTTTTGGGACACCCTAATGACCATTTGTCTAAGGCTATTACATTGTCATTAAATATAATTGGTCAACAATAATATTTCAGTTCCCACTGCTGGCCCCATACTTCTTGTAAATCGCAAAACAAGAGCTTGCACCAGAATCGGCATTGGGAATTGAGAAACACTCTTCAAGTGTTGGTATAAATTCCAGCAAAGCTGGTCAATGGCACTGATTAATTCATGTCGGTGAACTTAGCCCCCCATGTTGAAATTTAAAAAATTACAAAACTTGTGCTGAGTTGTGCCCGATGTGTGCTAGTTTGTGCCGCAAAAGAAAAAAAAATCCTTCGTATAGTTTGGATTTTATGGGGAGGTCCTTTTTTCACCGTGAAGTTGGCCCCCCGATTAAAATATTTTTTTTAAACAAGAAGTGATTTAGGTTGTGCCCAGGATGAGTATTATGTGCCAACTAAGGAAAACTAAATCATTCACACGTGTAGTTTGTTATAAGGACATTTCCATTTTCCCTTAAGAAGTTGGCCCCCCAAGTCCTTTTTATCGAAAAAAATTTTATTGTATTGCCGCAAAAGAAAAAAAAATCCTTCGTATAGTTTGGATTTTATGGGGAGGTCCTTTTTTCACCGTGAAGTTGGCCCCCCGATTAAAATATTTTTTTTAAACAAGAAGTGATTTAGGTTGTGCCCAGGATGAGTATTATGTGCCAACTAAGGAAAACTAAATCATTCACACGTGTAGTTTGTTATAAGGACATTTCCATTTTCCCTTAAGAAGTTGGCCCCCCAAGTCCTTTTTATCGAAAAAAATTTTATTGTGCTGTGCCTTGCGCAGCACGTGGACCGATGTGCCGCTTTTGAAAAAACAAAATTTCCAACGATAGGACTTTTATGAGGAGGTCCTTTGTAGAAAGTGCATTTTCTACCACCATATTTATCATTAGGGCATTTAAATAAAAAGGCAATATGCTCGATTTCTCCAATATTCTTATTTTCATAAAAAAAAACAATTTAATAATAAGATTAAAATAGATATAAACAAAGAATTCGATCTCGCCAAGAATTGATACGAAAGCTTTTGTGCATACAAAAGCTTTTGTGTATACGAAAGCTTTTTTACAGCAGTGTTGTGTTATAAAGTAGCAAAGAGTTAAATAAATAGTAGTTTTTGTAACAAAAAAGTAGTTATTCGTGAAAAAGTGAGTACATTTTTTTGTTATGGCAGCCCTGTAAATTTTGACGTTTCAAGTATTCTGAAAAATTTTCTTCGGTGGTTTGTTTTGTCTGTTTTTAGTTTTTATACCCGACACACTCTGTGTCGAGGGTATATTGCGTTTGTGTGGTTGTGTGTAACACCCAGAACCAGTTGAGATAGACCATACAAAATATATATAGAAATGATCAGCGTCACCAGGAGATTCGATTTAGCCATTTCCGTCTGTCTGTCTGTCTGTCCGTCTGTCTGTCCGTCTGTCTGTACGTCTGTCTGTTCGTCTGTCCGTCTGTTTGTATACAGTTTTCTTATCGAAGGAGTTGAGCTATCTTGATGAAATTTGATATGCGTACTCACAGGCACATGAGTATAAACAAGTTCGAGAATGGACCCGATCGGACCATTTTTAGGGATACCTCCAGTACTAGGGTCTGTTACGAAAATCACAAAAACTGCTCTTAAATTGAAGTTTTTCAAGATATTCTGATGAAATTTGATAGTTCATCCTATTTGAAGTCAAGTTATTCAATTTCAAAAAATTGTAAAAGTGGGCGTTGCCGAAGGGCGTTTTTCGAAAATGCCTCCTACACCCGAAATTCAAATGGGAATTCAACGAAATTTGGCAGTTATGCTTCCTTTGTAGCCATAAACATCCTCTCCAAAAATTGATAGGTCCATTATTAAGGGTACCTCCAGTACTACGTTCTGTCACAAAAATCTCAAAACTGCCCCAAATACGGATTTTTTGAGATATTCCACTGAAACTTAGAATTTTAGCGTATATTAAGGCCTCCAATTAGAGAAAAATAATTGAAAAAGTGGGCGTGGCAAAAGGACAGTTTTCATAAAGAAATTTAACAAAAGTCGGTACCTATAGGGGGCCCATTAATTCCCATTTGAATTTCGGTTGTAGGAGGCCATTTTCGAAAAACGCCCTTCGGCAACGCCCACTTTTACAATTTTTTGAAATTGAATAACTTGACTTCAAATAGGATGAACTATCAAATTTCATCAGAATATCTTGAAAAACTTCAATTTAAGAGCAGTTTTTGTGATTTTCGTAACAGACCCTAGTACTGGAGGTATCCCTAAAAATGGTCCGATCGGGTCCATTCTCGAACTTGTTTATACTCATGTGCCTGTGAGTACGCATATCAAATTTCATCAAGATAGCTCAACTCCTTCGATAAGAAAACTGTCAAAGAGTATAGATATAGAAGAGGCGGAATTTCGCAATTTTCTCACTTCCCTCTTTCTGAGTTTCATGCATATCATAAGAGAATATACCACGTGCGATAGTAGAAAATAACCAAAACAAAGAAATGGAAAGAAATACAGAAGGCAAATGAAATCGTAAACAGCCAATGTCTTTCAGGCGCGGAGTTAAAATTTTTTTTCAAGGGTGCGTAAAAAGTTCTTATGAAAGTCATATAATACATATTTACTTGAGTTTGATTTCAATACCAAATATGAGGTAGCCTTTTTATTTATTCAATAAAAGTTAAATTTTTCAAAACATATTCCTATATAAAAACTTTTTAGAGAGCCTTATGTTTATTTCAGGTGCTATCCCCTTCGGCTGCGCTATTGCTGACTTTATGCACGCCTGCGTTGGCGAATTACTTTCGCATGCCTTTGGACACAAATCAGAATAACAACTTTTCATATGTGTGCGTGTGTGTTAGAAGGATCCCAGCGGAAAATTATCTCCTGCATGACAAAGTCACCAGTGATGTCATCGATGACATATAGGTGACATTGTCATGCATGACATCTTGGAGGACATGTCATCGTGGAGGGATGCTGTTCATGTGCTTGCCTCTCATTGGCTACTGAAATTTAAATAAGGTTTTCGCGTCAGTTCAGCGTTAGCATGAAGTGGCGTAGATGATGAGTGCTCGACTCTGAATCCGAAGATCGCGGGTTTGATCCCTGGCTGAGGCGAACAAAAATTATTAAAAATTGATTTTTAAAAATTTTCGAAATATTCAAAGAGAGGGCAAAGAAGCGAGTTTTCAACTGACCAGCTATGGATTCTATAAATTAACATTGAGAGAGAAAAGAGCATGTGCTTCTCTTAAATGCTTTTTTCGCCATCGCTCCTCCTAGGAGGACATGTCACCGGTGAAATCACTGTCCAACTCCTGTACAAATGTCATGCTAGGCGTCCTATGAATTGTCACGCATGCCAGGGTGACAAGTCACCCTGACTTCACCGGTGATGTCAGGGTGACATTTCCCGCTGGGATTTTTGTTGTCATGCATGTGAAGGACAATGTGTAAAATATGAATTCGTACAGATAATTTTTTGGGCAAAATAATTTTTTTTACACTTTACAAATTTTCCAAGATGTTCAATTAAAATTCACACAGAAATATATTTGAATTTATGTTTGAAGTAAAAATGGATATGGGATTTCATTAGCTATTTGAGATTAAAGCCTGTGAAACTTGAAAATACTTTTCTCCAAAACTTACGAGTAAAATTTTGAATTTTGATCACTGTGAAAGGTAGAAAGTTGTTGCTAAGTCAAAGAGTATAGATCAGGGGTCGGCACGCTAGGAACAATTTTTGCGACAGCCACTCACACGTATTGCTTACGCTCTTGTCTCAGTTTGACGGGAGCAGCCGAGCATGCCACATCGAGAGCGAGTATGCGGAAATTTATAGCTTTTTCCGTCAGTTTCAACTCTTTTATGCTACTTCTAGCTTTTATTTTTAGCTAGTTTCAGCATTTTTTTTGTTTATTTTTGGCTATTTTTAGTAGCCGCTCTGCTCTCACTCACACAATTACATACCCATTTTGCCGACCCCTGGTATAGATATAGAAGAGGCGGCATTTCGCGTTACGCGCTCTACGCTTTTCACTCATTCGTTTTTCACGCATATCGAAAGAATATGAACTTTTTTCACAACAGAACATGATCAAAACAACGATGAGAAAGGAAAGAGAATATGCGAAAAATGAATTTGCAACCAAAACCAGTTCTGGCTTTCCTTTCTCTTTCGCTCATTCGCATTTCGCGAATTGCCGTCGCTCACATTGTGTGTTCATTTTTTTTTTGTCGTTTCTATTGAACGGAATATGAGAACGGGAGAGTGTGCGTTCACGTACACTTTACGTTCGCTTACACTTAGCCTACGTTTGTACTTGTTTTGTTTATGTTCTGTTGCGAAAAAAGTTCATATTCTTTCGATATGCGTGAAAAACGAATGAGTGAAAAGCGTAGAGCGCGTAACGCGAAATGCCGCCTCTTCTATATCTATACTCTTTGAAACTGTATACAAACAGACGGACAGACGAACAGACAGACGGACAGACGAACAGACAGACGGACAGACGAACAGACAGACGGACAGACAGACGGACAGACAGACGGAAATGGCTAAATCGAATCTCCTGGTGACGCTGATCATTTCTATATATATTTTGTATAGTCTATCTCAACTGGTTCTGGGTGTTACACACAACCACACAAACGCAATATACCCTCGACACAGAGTGTGTCGGGTATAAAAACTAAAAACAGACAAAACAAACCACCGAAGCAAATTTTTCAGAATACTTGAAACGTCAAAATTTACAGGGCTGCCATAACAAAAAAATGTACTCACTTTTTCACGAATAACTACTTTTTTGTTACAAAAACTACTATTTATTTAACTCTTTGCTACTTTATAACACAACACTGCTGTAAAAAAGCTTTCGTATACACAAAAGCTTTTGTATGCACAAAAGCTTTCGTATCAATTCTTGGCGAGATCGAATTCTTTGTTTATATCTATTTTAATCTTATTATTAAATTGTTTTTTTTTATGAAAATAAGAATATTGGAGAAATCGAGCATATTGCCTTTTTATTTAAATGCCCTAATGATAAATATGGTGGTAGAAAATGCACTTTCTACAAAGGACCTCCTCATAAAAGTCCTACCGTTGGAAATTTTGTTTTTTCAAAAGCGGCACATCGGTCCACGTGCTGCGCAAGGCACAGCACAATAAAAATTTTTTCGAAAAAAAGGACTTGGGGGGCCAACTTCTTAAGGGAAAATGGAAATATCCTTATAACAAACTACACGTGTGAATGATTTAGTTTTCCTTAATTGGCACATAACACTCATCCCGGGCACATCCTTAATCACTTCTTGTTTTAAAAAAATATATCAATCGGGGGGCTAACTTCACGGTGAAAAAAGGACCTCCCCATAAAATCCAAACTATACGAAGGATTTTTTTTTCTTTTGCGGCACATAATAGCACACATCGGGCACAACTCAGCACAAGTTTTGCAATTTTTAAAATTTCAACATGGGGGGCTAAGTTCACCGACATGATTAATTCTTATTCTAATTTGACAAGCATCTAACTTGAGTTTGGGACCAATACAATCTTTAGCTATCAATATTTCGGCTACTCTGGATTTTTAAAAAGAAGGTTATTGCAGCTCAAAGGAGTTTTTACCAAAATATTATCCTTTTGAAACCCATATATGGGGCATTCCATGTGAAAACGACAACCTTTTTTTTTGATGTCCCCGAATCTTTCCAATTTTTTTTTTTATAAAGTACCTCTATACGTTTATATGAAAATGCCAATTTTTTTTTTAGCTTCGAATAGGAACGGGTGTTACGCACACGTTGTTGCTATGGGAAAATTGCTGGGTACGCATGTTCAATGCTTTGTACCTCCTAAGCTAATAGAGATCCCATTTTCAAACTTACATGATATATTCTTAACACCTGCAGCTAAAATCCGAAAAAAATAAAAAAAAATCAAAAAGGTCCAAGTTGTTGTAATTGTGCTTTAACCATTTCACCACCAGTGCTACACTGAAAAAAAAATTTTTTTTTTTTGATTTTTTTTGCATCCTTGAATAGCTCAATAAATTTTCTTTAGAAACCGTTACTATTTATTTTTTGAAAAAAAATTTTTTTATTCGAAACATTGCATGCAAAAAAAGCTTATTTTTCATTTCATCAATTTTTACAGGCCTATATCTCGAAAACTAACGGTGATATATCAAAAAAATTATGCCCATTAACTCACACTCTATAGAGGTGCAACTGATCCAAATATGAACGATTTTCAGAACATGACCCTTTTTTCGCTGCCCGCTTCACGTGAAATGCCCCATATAAGATATATCTTTTTCCATCAACTTTTTTTTTGTCAGAAACCATATATGGTTTCGTATGCAATAGAGGGTTAATTTCATATATACATAAATATGTATGATACCTTTGTGATACCAAGAGGGAAGGAGCACAACAAAAACTTCAATGGCCCAACTGCGAGTTGAATCCTCGCCCATCTTAAGTTGCCATCTCAACCAACAACGCCACGGAGGCTCCCCATTAAACTTTGTACTGCGAAAAACAAAAAATGTTGCCGGTTTTTTCATATGTGAGTCGTTCAGTGAATTAAGGGAATGAGTCCATTTCTGGCATTTTTGAGACTGAGCGTGGATACACTTCCTTTTATGAATTTTTTACAAATCGTAAAATAAGCGTTGATAATTAATTTTGCTATTCTCATTTTGAGCTTTGTTGTAACAACTAGTTTTCAAAGTCAACTTCAACTGTTCTGTCGTTTTTCTGCATTTAAATTTTTTGAACTCATTCCCTTTATCCACTGAGCGACTCGTATGCAGGTATCATGCAATAAAGAGTTATTCAAACCATTTACTGCGAACAAATTTTCTTTCCCAATATTTTTAATATAGATACCTACGTATCAACCAGTAAAGGTTTTAGGTATTTCAGTCGCTCAGAATGAAAACGAAAGCTGACAAGAATGGCCATAATAAAGTAATCCTGTTCTGGATGGCAATTACTTCTCCTCTTTGAAAAGCTACAGTAGCTGCTGATCAAATGCATAGTTCTTTGAGAATATAAGATAAGCAAAAATGCATCCATCTGAATAAATGAACACTTTTTTATATGCCACCAGTATAATCAATCAACACTACTAATAAAAATAAATCCTTTAAATTAAAATTTTATTAAGACTTTGTTTGTTTTCTTTTTCCACCTTTGGTTTTTCCATGAAAAAATTGCTCTGTCCTACCTCAATTTGTTTGTCAACTGGCATTCTTCTGCAGACCCAAAGTGCGTTCGAAGTGATGGTAAGTCAATAGCTCTCAAACTGCATTTCGCGTTATCACAATATATGGGCTACTGGAAACCTCCTCCGCATGCTTTCCTATATATAAATACATACGTATATACATATACCCACGTACGTGTACATTCCAGTCTCACTTTCGAATGCTTTTGCGAATTTTCTCTTACATTCGCTCAAACACTGAAACTCTCTTTACGTCCTCAAGAGAAAGTCGAAACGAACGAAAGCAAATTTCACGATTCGTGCGATTTGGCGAAGAGGAAACGGAAACTCAGAACGCTGGAATCGGGCCGTCAAACATTACGAACAGCATCCGTACGACGAGTGTTCCCGATTCCATTGCGTTCGTATTGGAATGTTAGAAGCATACGAGATGCGATGAAGAAAACGCTGACGTCGTGTGGTCCTGTCGTCCTTTGTTGCTGTTTGCAGTCAGTCTGTTAAATAATCTCGTGCGATTTGGTTGACTTCGCGTTAAACGTGTGCTCCCAAAGGAATCGAACGTTGTGTGTAAACAAAATAGGAGGAAAATTCATAGTAGCGCAATAAAAGGAAAATACATTTAATCCACTCCTTGTATTATGAAGGCATTTATTTTCGTTTTTCTTTTTCCTTTCTTGCTTGTGGTCAGTGAAGTTTAAGCAACTTTTTGTAATTTCACAATATTGACAGCATGAAGTGTTGAAGGCTCCTTTTGATGCTTTCAATCCAAAGAAATAAAAATAAAAAAAATATATAAAAAATACAAAGAAAAAATTAGGAAAGGAGGAAAGTTTCGTGCCGCTTTTGTCTTCAGAAGACTTCACTTTTAATTGGATTAATTATGATAATTAAATTCCGCTAAAATAAAATGTTCGTTGCGAGATAAAAGACAAAAAGTTCCTCTTGAATATTCTCTGCCAGTCGGTGATCTGTGATTCACGTTCTTGTGCGGTTGTCTAGATGAATAGAAAAATAAATTAAGCGACTTTGGCGTTTTCGTGCTCAGTTGCTTTCGAGCTTCACTCGTACAACTGATAACAGTGGCCGTAAGTGTGAGTCGAATATTACAATTTTTCGTCGACTGTGCATACAAGTGTCTGGTTCATTTAAATCCTGATGTACTCGGTTGACACATGCCCTGCATAGCAAACAGACTTCAGAGTTTGGTGACTGTGACGGTGCAGGCATAACTCCTTTCCCCCAGAGTAAGAGCTTGAAAGCATTTAAATTATCGCTTTCTGACGTGAGCTTACAGTGAATGAAGCCACTCTTTGCTGAATCTCATCTACGATCTTCCGCAAGCTCAAAGGTAAGACAATGTTTAGATTGTAATTTTCTTTTTATCTATTTTTGTGTGTTTTTTTAAGGGGCCCAATGAGTCTACATTCACATCCTCATATATAAGTTAATTGCTTTTGCCCATTAAACTTGAGGAATTTAACATTTTATTTAGAAGACTGTGGCTGGGACAATTTCCTAAAATGGTTTTCACTTGGGTTCGGGTTGGAATTGTTTGGGGATATCGTCAAAATTTTAAAGTATGGGTTGTATGGGAAATTTTTTGCTAAATGAATTAAAGTTTATTGATCACGGCAACCAAAAATGTTTAAATTGAAACCTAAAAGTATGCACCTCAATATTTAAGAAAACATAAATGAATTATTTACCTGTGGAAATTAGTTCCAGCTTTAGCATGATCATTCGATAATACGCTTCTAATGGTGCGCGCAAATAGGCGCGTTTTTAAGAAAATAAAGGAGTTCCGGCATAGGATACATTTCAAAATACCGACATGTATATTTTCAGGGCTAAATTTAAATATTTTTTGTTGCCCTGTTAATGATTGGACGACGTGTTTGAGGAATTTTTGTTAATGTTGTGTTATTATTAACGAAACTTTTAATATTTCTAAAAGGACTTCTTGCAGGAGCATGGGGTCGGAATAACCTAGAATTTTTTTTTTGACAGGCTGAGTTCAAAGGTTTCATTTTTGAGGTATCTCGAAGTTTTTCGAAAAGGTGAAGATGACCCTTCTCTGCCCGAGACTCTTTCTTTTAAATCAGTTAAAGCCGTTTGTGGATATAAGCAAGCAAAATAAAAGGAATGCACAAAAAATGGCAGAATCGTAGTTCCTCATTGTAAGGAAATCACAAAGTACTCATGTTTGACTCCTAAGAGTATGCATACAATTATGAAGAATATTTTATTAATGAAAGTTC
The DNA here is from genome assembly GCA_020466095.1 of Chlorops oryzae. Lineage (NCBI taxonomy): Eukaryota > Metazoa > Arthropoda > Insecta > Diptera > Chloropidae > Chlorops > Chlorops oryzae. Next base: position 34,574,063 of record CM035807.1, on the reverse strand, counting down.
CTGCGAGTGAAGGCAATTCTATTCGTTCATAGCAAATCTTCTTAGGGTCTTTTCGCATATAAATAATTAAATATATCAATGCTTTGTTGATAAAGCACCATATATAATTTTTTTAAATAAGTATTCAAATGTATACTTTCAGGTGCTGAGTTTAAATGTTTCCCGTTGCATTTGTGATTGCGAGGGCAGCAAAAAATATTTAAACTCAACGCCTAGATGTATACTTTTGAATATCTTAAAACTAATTAATATTATTTTAAGCCTTTACAAGTGAAGCTTTATTAAGGCTCCAAAAATATTAACACAACTGCTGAATTCTTTGATCATGAAGTTCTTAAATGGACAAAGCCACAGGAACGAACAGATTTCTGACCAGGAATAGTCGTAATATTTATAAGCAAACTTTTAGGTGTTGAATTTAAATATTTTCTGTTGCCTTAGCGATTGCTCTGAAATAATTTCGATCAAAGTCAATCCTTAAATATTCTCGTCACTTTTGGAAATTCCTAATATCCGGCGATGACTGTAAACGTAGTTTTAAAAGATTGAATAAATTGAATAAAATTATTAAATTTGATTTCGTGAAAGTGCGAACGAAAATGTTCAGCAAACACAGGTCAAAGAGCTTAGGTTATCAAAATAAGGCTCAGCTCTGTGATTAAAAGCAGAATGATAGTGAGAGTAATTCATTTGGAATTTATTGGAAATCATAATCAAACATGTTTTTATACCCGACACACTCTGTGTCGAGGGTATATTGCGTTTGTGTGGTTGTGTGTAACACCCAGAACTAGTCGAGATAGACCATACAAAATCTATATGAAATGATCAGTGTCACCAGGAGATTCGATTTAGACATGTCCGTCCGTCTCACAGTGCTTTGTCTCCATACAAAAGTGGGACAAAAATAGAAGGAGTAGTCCTAAAGTTAATTGAAATTTGGCATTTTAGTTAATTTGAGGTCGCTGATTCCGAATCTGAAATCAAATTTATGTCAATGTCATAATTTTGTTAAAAATCGCGTTTAAATTGTGAAATTTCACCTTTTTCAAATGATTGTAAAAATATAAAAAATTCAATAAAACTCCAAACCAAAATTTTGAATTATTATCTGTACTTTTGTCTTTTCAAAACTGTTTTCTTTATTCAAAAATTTTGTATACTTGTTAGTTAAATATATTTTTTAGTTAGAGCATGATTTGCCTAAAAGATGCCATATTTCTTTGCCATTGTGATGATTTTTGCTAAATAAATGTTATTCCTTGTATGCTATTGAAAGCATTCAAGGACATTTCATAAAATTTGATTCAACTGGGTTCGAGATAATTTTCAAGAAAGAATCTTCCTCGTTAATATTTTTGAAGTATTTAATTTTTTATTTCTCGTTGACCTGCACCAATCCACAAATTAAACAATTCTTCATTTGTTATAACAACTGACATTTTAAATTTTTTATTGATAATGAAATTTATTTAAAGTTTGCAAAACCACTTATTCTGATTACAGTCAACAAAACATAAACATTAAAAATATAAGAAAAGAATATAAGAAAGAAAAGAAACAAATTTTCTATAAGTATATGAAACCATTAGGGTGGTTGTAAAAACAAAATATATTTTATTTCGGAATACAATACAAATAAGAAAAAGTAGGGAAAATTTTTTTCTTCTAAATTTTGTATTTCTTATCTAGGCCAATGGCAACACTTGCGCGCTATTGTATTCCGAAATAAAATATTTTTTGTTCGTACGTTCCTTAATATCGAGCTAAAGGTCAGTTGCATTTTCATTTTCTAATGAGAAAATATTTTTTGTTTTTCGAACCACCCTAGCAACCACAGCAGGTATGAAATATATCGGTTGCACTTGAACAAATATAAAATACAGTTTATGAGAATATGTTTAAAAAGGAATGCTAAAAAGTAGGGCAACCAACTTTATGTTTCTTATTTTCCACAAAGAAGTCTTATTTTATGTTCAAAATTTAGTTTTTTTGCGATTTCATTGCAAAGTCAAACAAAACTTTATAATCTTATGAAAACTATGAATAAATATCGGTTAATCGCATCTTTCCATAGCCTAGTAAGTAGAGGTCTTGGATATATATAAAAATTATACTATGAGTTCTAACAGAGTTCAAAACCATTAAAGTACTCATACTTTTACTTCAGGTTCATTCAGCACTAAAAATATGATTTAGACCAGTGTTTGAAACCGCATATTTCAAAAAATGGGACGAACTGGGATGTGACTTATACATTTTCTGAAAGCTAATGAATGGTTCTAAAAAAATATAAAAAAATTAAAAAGGTGTTTTTCGGTGATTTTTTTTTAAATTACTTCCAAATATTGATAATTTCTTTAATTTTATGTGAATTTGTGCAATATTTGTAGCTCTCGAAAAAAATCAACGTTCATTTGTCGATAAATTTTATAAAATCGCATTTTTTTAATTCAAATTAGCTTAAAAATACAAAAATTAAAACGATTCAATAGACTAAAAATCGAAATTTTTAGAAAAGTTTTACATAAATGCTCAAAATCAATAATTTTTTTTATATAAAATCCGATAAAAAGCCCTAACTTTGAACTGATGTAACACCTACAAATATAATTTATTCCTAAAAATATTTTGGCCTTTTTCTAGTGGAAGTTTTTCCTTTACAACGATACCAAATTTGCCTGGATCCGCTACCATACAATTTTTGATTTATTTCCACTAGACAAAGCACTGTGCGTCTGTCCGTCTGTCCGTCTGTCCGTCTGTCTGTATACAGTTATCTTATCGAAGGAGTTGAGCTATCTTGACAAAATTTGGTATGCATGCTCACGGGGACATGAGTAAGAACAAGTTCGAGAAAGGACCCGATCGGACCATTTTTAGGGGTACCTCTAGTACTAGGGTCTGTAACGAAAATCACAAAAACTGCTCTAAATCCGATGTTTTTCAAGATATTTTGATGAAATTTGATATTTGATCATATTGAAAGGCCAGTAATATTATTTCCGAAAATTGGAAAAGTGGGCGTGGCAGAAGGGCGGTTTTCGAAAATTGTCTCCTACACCCGAAATTAAAATGGGACTTGAACGAAATTTGGCACTTATGCTTCCTATGTAGCCTTAAACATCCTTCCAAAAAATTTCCTTGATCGGTCCATTTTTAAGGGTACCTCCAGTACTAGGGTCTGTCACAAAAATCCCAAAACTGCCTTAAAGTCGGACTTTTTCGAAATATTTTAATGAAACTTAGAATTTGAGCGTATATTTAAGCCTCCGATTAGAATTCAAAAAAATTGGAAAAGTGGGCGTGACAAAAGGGCGGTTTTCATAAACAAATTCAACAAAAGTCGGTATATGAGGCCCGTAATGGCCTTAAACACCTCTTGATATTAAAAATTATTTGAAGATGTGTGTCTGTGTCGGGTATTCTATTGTCAGGCTCGCCTGACTATAACACCCTTACTTGTTTTCTTTTTATTTAGTTTGTTTATATTTTTATGAGTAAAATGTTCTGCAAGTGAATTTTTATTGGTGTTTCATAGGAAAAATAGAAAACAATTCCTGGTTAGCTAGGCTTTTTCAATTCTACAAATTTGATAAAGCCAAAGGCCACATAATCAATTTCATTTTCGTAGAACAGAGTGAGAATAAAATTTTATCTTAAAAAAAAAATTCAGCCTTTGTGAATGGGATATAAGGACACTTTATGATAGTAAGGAAAGTTTGTTTGCTTCATTAATGTTAAGAGTTTTCCCTTAAATATATGAAAAATTTCGAAAAGCGAAGAGGATTTTTGTCTGCTTAATTTCATTCATTAATTTTTGAGGCTTCTTGATGAAAAACACGTTTAAGGGACACCCCTATTATTTCCAATTAAAATAGAACATTTCACGGCACCTTCATAGATTTTGCAATATGCTCTTTATTATGAAAGCTTGCAAAGGCCCATCCAGAGTAAGCTATTTTAGAAAATTTCAAAGTTGTTCTTGCGTCCAAATATTTCGAATTTTTCCTCTGTTTTATTTTTTTCCAAATTTTTGTTTTGTTTGTCTACCATTATTGTGTTTTTATTTAAAAAGGTAAAGCGGCTCATGTTGCATTATAAGAAAATTATAATTAAAATATGATAAAAAACTCATTAAAACAGGTGCGAAAAGAGCTTTCAGAAGCTCACACAGAAAGCCAACAAATAAGTATCTAAACTAGAAAAAAAAATCATCGAATTGAGCGTGAAAATCTTTATTTTCTTTGAACTTTAAAATTTTTCCACGAAAATTTATCAGAAACTGAGACTGAGGGGGGATTACTTGCTTTTTAATAAGGCACAATTAATTTTCTAATTTTAGCTCTCGCGAAACATTTCGGCAATTCACCAAGTCTTCTAAAATGTTTTTAAACCTGACGCTTAACTAATGATTTTCTTAAAACAATTTATTGAGTATATGGTGTAAGTACACATGATATACAAATATTCTCTGTGTTCAAGTTTAACATTTTTAATATCCTTCAAGGATTTTCAGGACCTGATAAATAATTTCAAATCACTCGCTTTATCAATATTTATTGGGAAAAGGTCAAAATTCTAAAAGCAAAAATTTAAGTCGACAAAATTCGGGGGGGAAAAAATACTGTACACAAATTTTCGGTTAAACAAAATTCTGAATTTTTTTCCTACGTTTTGCTGTTTTTCAAAATTACGCTTTTCATAATTCTGCATTTGATGTTTTCCGGAATTAATTCCATGGACTTAAATCTAATTTTTTAAACTATTCTTTTAATTTTTTGGCTTCTATTAAGATTTTTTTTTACCTTTTCGCCGTTTTTAGCTCTTTCTACTTATGCTTTGGCATAAGTAAGTTCTCTATTCACATCATTCGGGTATCTGATTGTTTTCCCTTTCGCGGGAAAGGTAATTCAATATCAAAATTGAAGTGAATAATATCCCTTTTTCCTAGATTGAGAGGGAAATTGAATTACTTTAATAGCGCATGCATATCGCCAGTTAGATCACGAGGTAATTCAAATTCCTCCTCAATCTAGAGAATGGGAAATCACGTCAGTTGGGGAATTGAATCCCCCGGGAAAGGGAAAATAACCACATACCCGATTTATTAATTTATATAGTCCTGCTGGAACTGGAATTAATATGGAGTAATTATTATTCACAGTTTCCACCTATTGTATTCATGAAATTGAAAAATTAATATACGTCTCCAGCTCATTTTGCAAACACTAGACTTAAAAAATCTACTTTGACGCGAATTGTTCGGAAAACTGTCACTAACGGTAAAAAGAATATTAGTGGTATTCAAGCAGCTGTGGAAATTGAAGTGTGCAAATTTTGTACCAGAGAATTTTGCCCTTTTGTATGAACGACCCTGCGAAGAAAGAGTGCAAACCTTGTGCGATAACATGGCGCTAATTTTGCGATTCACGTCCACTAAATTTACTTAGGTGAAACAGGAAAGAAGATAAGAGCACAGAAAACTACCCGCACAATCGATGCATCACGGTCTGAGAGGGTTAAAATTTATCCCGTGTTAAGATGTGTAAATAGTTTTAGAGCTAAAAATATTCATTTTGGAAGTGGATAAATTTTAAACGGTTTTTAGAAGTTGCCTAAACTTACATTTAGATAGAAAGAAATTTCATCAAGAGACGAGATAATTTTATTGCTTTTTCTGATGGAAAACCGTTTTTATTACTTCAAAAAATTTTTCCCTCATCATTTTGCGAACGCATAAGAAAGTTTGCATGAGAGAAAAAAAAAACTCATTCGAAAAACTCCAATAACGCTGTCGTCTGTCCCACAGAATTTTATTTTCAAATAAATAAGATAACAATTCAAGCATTTGGCGGGCAGCAATTGTAGACGCAGCAAAAATATTTTAATTGAATCGTTGCATAAATTGGAATTCAAGCATTCAGACGCCCTCATTCTCAGTGCCGCAGTGCTTCAAAGCGAATCTCACAAATTATTGCTGAATAAGCAAAACCATTTCGGAATAACAAAGTGAAAGCAACATCTTCGCAACGTCGCAACGAAAAGAAAAATGATATCAAATTTTCGTATACATACGATACGACCTCCTTTTATTGTCTTACTGTGAAATAGGATTTTCTTTTATTTCAGTTTTTTTTTCTGTGTATTTTATGTTTAAGAAATCAAGTTACACTGACAGATGACAGCCAGCCAGCCAGTTGTCGAACTCTAGCAGCACTATTCTCTGTCTATATTCGACTCCTCCATTAACGTTAACGTTTAGATTTCCTTTGAGCCAAGCAAAACAAAAAAAGTTTTTGCTTTGCTCATGAAATCGTTTCACTTTTGGAAAATGGAAAATGTTTTGCTCTAAATTTAACCGATTGAAAGCATTTTAACTCGATCTCCCTTCTCAGCTCAGCTCGACTCGTCTCGTCCCGGAATTTTCATTTGAAGCGTGCACTTTCGTCGGAAATATTTGAAACGACTTAATGCTTAGCTGCGTTCTTTCATTGTTTCGGGTCGTTGTTTGTTTTTTTTTTTTTTTGTTGTTTGTTGTTTTTGCCATCTTTGAATCGAACAAAAGTTGGATACTTGGTAGACCTAAATACGCACCCAAGGTTCTATATACTTTGATTCATTTTATTTATATACAATGGTCTGCAAACTAACATATTCACAATGCCCGCAAACGAGAGAGTGTACTTTGATTGTTTTGAGAATTTTTGTGCAGGAAACAACTGGTCTTGACATGGACCATGGAAGAGGTGGCGGCAGTTCAACGGCAACGGCATATATATAGCATCAGGCAGTATTAGCAACAAGATCTTTCTTCTTTTGTTTCTGTGTCATGACTACATGTTTTTCTAAATTGTGGCTTTTTTGGGAAAAAGTTTCGCCTGTAAGACGTTGGCTTTGCGAAATTTGAAAATCAACGCGAAATGTTTTGGGTTCAGTTTATTTTCAACTTTTAAACTTTCGGTTTCTTGTTCCTTTTATTTTTTGGTTTTTTTCTTTGTTGTTTGCTTTTTTTTTATTTTGTAGCCTTCAGGTTTTATTCTACTGCATTTAGCCTAGTTTTATTTTGGGAAACAGTCAACCGGGCACGTTTCGAACAATTTTAACGAACCTTCACTATGGGGCAATTAAGGAAGTTACAAACAAAGGTTTTGATAAAAAAAAGGTACACTTTGAATATCAAGGACTACAAATTTGATTAAAAAAAATTTAATTCCAAAATATGCTGGCAGTGCTTCAGAAGCAAAAAGTGTCACTAAAATGCTCGCTGTAAAAAGGTTACAGCAGCGTATGCGGAACGAATTCTTAACACATGTTAAATATTACTCATACGTTGATGTGATATTCTTTATGAGGGCGACTCGGATATTGATCGCAACCGGCCATCTGTATACTCGCTTGCCAGTCTGTGTGGCCAGGTGTGTTTCAATCCATCTTTCTTTGTACAGATTTTTTGTCAACGGCGTCGACTTAAACCGAGAAAAAGTAAACCTAATTTCGACAATGGACTTATTCGCATGATTCTTACAAATACTTTCAGCACAAGTTTTGTTTTTCAGGGCTTTTGCGTTTAGCGGCCATAAACACCATGTTTTATACGTGTTTTACCATACAACCGCTAAACACGAAAACGAAACAACTCGCAAACACTTCTATCGATAAGAAATCGTATTGAAATTTCGAGCATTTCAAAGGCAAATTAAAACAAAAATCGATAATTAGGGCAACTAAATTTATTTAAATTGAGCCCTAAAAGAATGCACGTCAATATTAACGAAAATGAAATAAGTATTTGCCTGTGAAACTTGATTCCAGCTTTTCCATGATTCATAATACTTCATAATACCCTTCTGAGAGTGTGTATATAAATGGGCGTGTTTTCAAGTAATCAACTTAGTTCCAGCATCGGAAATGTTTCAAAATATTGACATGTATATTTTCAGGGCTCATTTTAAATATTTGTGGTTGTACTGGCGATAACACCAGCTTACAGAATTTAAAACTTTCGCGAGAGCAGAGACGAAATGATGGTTTTTAAACTAAATTAGGTTCGCTGATCACGAAAATGGAATCCATTTATAAAGAATAGGTTTGGAGATACACGCAAAAAACATGTTGTTTGGTAACTTTTTGAGCTTTCGCCAAAAATCTCAAAAACTGCCCGCCTAAATAGTATAACATGTTATTAATCGAAAGCACAAAGTTCTCTTCTTAACAACCGTATATCATTTGTTACAATCGGTGTCCAAGTTTTTGATCTATAGACATTTGAACTTGCAAAACTTTGATTTTTTAAGGTTTTTTTTTTCAATTTGCTAAAATTCATTTTAAATTTTGAGAACTAATAAAATATTTAAAAAATTTTTCGTTGACTAAAAGTGAAATGAAAATATTTAATGTAATTATAAATAAAAATTAATAAATATTTTAAAAAAACTTAATTTTTCCAAAATCGGTTGAAAAATGAGGAAGTAATAAGAGATCAGATAAAAAATAAAATCGTTGGGCGTAGCATTAACTGAGTTGATTGGATGATTGGATGGAAACACGGACCCAACGATTTTTTTTTATCTTCTGATCAACGCCTTAGATTGTTGACGGCAAGGGTGTGATGACTGGAACCTGGGACGCACCGAATTATTTTTTTAGTTTTTGGTACATTACTTTCAATAAAACCTTTTCAATTAAAAAAATTCAGGGACTGCAAATGACTATTATTATTACAAAACCACACACAAAAAAAATAAGAGTTTTGAACCTCATAAACTCATGTTTTTGGGGTCAGTTCTCAGTAAAGCTCCATGATCTTTCTAAAACTAACAAAAACTTAAATTTTTGGAATTTTATATTTCCATCAGCAAATAAAAGTTATTCCTTGATTTTTATTATTCTATGACTTTTATTTTTCCGTTAGAGAATAAAAATCAATTGTGTTAACTGTAAATATCTGGTTCGATAGCTCGAAGGCATATCAGTGACCGGCGTATGTGTGCTCGATTTGAAAAACAGCACGTTAATTATTATTTTCTGAGAATAAGAATTGATGAGTGAACCAATAGTAATTAAAAAATTTTAAATTGAATGAAAGTAGTACTATATATTGCAATGAAGGAACAAAATTTATAATATGCAACAATAAAAATTTGGACATTCCTTTTCATTTTATAACAAGTAAGGGTGCTATATTCAGGCGAGCCTGACAATAGAATACCCGACACATACACACATGTTCAAATAATTTTTTATATCAAGAGGTGTTTAAGGCCCTTAGGGGCCCCATATACCGACTTTTGTTAAGTTTCTTTATGAAAACCGCCCCTTTGCCACGCCCACTTTTCCAATTTTTTTAAATTCTAATCGGAGGCTTAAATATACGCTCAAATACAACATATGTGTGTCTGTGTCAGTTATTTAATTGTCAGGCTCGACTGACTATAACACCCTTACTTGTTTTTACTCTTCGATTGAAATATAAAAATCAGTGAATAACTTTTAGTGTCTGATTTTAAAATAAAAATAGGAAAATAATTCTTATTTTCTGACGGTAAAATAAAAATCAGATAAAAACGATTAAATTTTGATTTTTTTAATATTCCTCATAATCGTTACGGTCCCTGAAATTTTTTTTTCATTATTTATTTTCAAGTTTTTAGTTTCTAATTTCACTTAATAGTACTTCTCATTCTTTTAAGTTCAATAAGTGCCTCATTATTGAGCGGTTTCTTTCCTGAAAGCTTACTGCAATCTTATTTCTCTATACAAAAGCCGTCTAAAGACTTTACTCGAATAAGAGCCACATTGTTCCCCGATATATAGAATCTGGCTTTTTCTTAGATTTCAGTTTTGTCATTAATTGATTATTTTTATTTCAAAGTGAACTGGTTTCTACTACTCAATCTTTTTCGTTTGATACTCATATTGAGGGGTTGTGAGAAAATATGTAACTGATCATTTTGTTGGCGGCCATCCTAAATTTCAATATATTTCATAGCGAACTTTGTTCTATCAGTCAAGCCCTTTCATTTGATACCCATATTGTGCAAGTCGTTACAAAATATGTAAAACGCCATGCTATTGTGGCGCCCATCTTGGATTTACAATGGCACAGAATTTATTCAATTGTATTGTCAGCAGGCCTTAAGGTGTGTACCAAGTTTCAGAACAATCCGTCAAATTTCAATTATAGGATTTGACCCAAACAGACAGGGTAAACTAAATGAAACCTTTTAATAAAGAAGATTTTCTAGAAAATATTTCGTCAGTTTTTCCCTTGGCATTCTCTTTTGTCATGCACATTTTTTCGACAGAAATCTTCTAGTTTTATATGACATTTTTCGTGCTGCCTTCAAAGGAAACCAAAAAAGAATTTGTTTTTTATTTACATTTCTGATCTATTTTGTGTCAATTTCAGCTCTTTTAATGTTCGTAGACGCAATTAGTCGGGATTAACCATTATGAATTATTTACATCAGAGATGGGCACACCAACACCATTGCACTTATCGCACTTGCGTATGGCGTAGTAGCAACTCGACAAAAGCACTGAGAGAAAAGTTTGCGTAGGTACGATCGGCAAGCGATAACTAACAAAAGAAACCAAGTGGGAAATTTTTAGGTTTTAATTAAATTTTTTTTTGCTTTTATCAGCTATAAATTTTATGGCACGAAAAATAATGCCTTTTCACATAATAGTCAGCGCATCGGTTTGCAATGTAATGACAAATAAGACATTGAGCCTCACCGAAAGAATTTTCAATGAACAAAAATTCTTCTTCCCATTTCGCATGAAACATTTTTCTCGCTATGTATTCGCAACAACAATGCAGAACAAGTTCTCAGTACGACTGACAGCGAGCGACTGAGCGTTTTCATGATTCACGCACAAGTCGTGTGTAGCCGACTGCGCAGTTTGCAGCGCCCCGCGGGATAGCGCTCGCCCACCGCTGATTTACATGCTTCCAAAAATACCAATGTAGATGCTATTGAATGTGGTTTGACTATTATTGGCGTTCGCGCGTATGGTTTTTGAAGTGCTCATATCAGTGGCACTCAAGCGTAAACGAAAATAAGATTGTCAATCGTCGAAAAAAGCACAATCTTAAACCAATTAGAGCCAGGCGTTTCGGCCAATCGACTTGCCATTGAATTTGGTGTTTCCACCTAATTTTTTTTCTCACTCGATCCTTAAAAAGTTAAAAAATCACAGAAGTTAACAAGTCCAAAACAAACGTGTTAGCTTTTGTAATGGTCTATTGTATTGGAATTATTCCACAAAAGTACCCAGTTGCAAATAAAGGGGAAGTCCTTTACTAAACGATGCATCATTTGAAGTATCCCACGCACTGTCAATAGGCATTTCTTCTGTTGCCAGTCATTGAGCAGGGAAAGGTGATGTGTTCAAAGAATAGCGTTTGTTTTCTATCAAACCGTAGCATATTTTCAGGATTGAACTAATATGTAACAGCAAAAGCAAAACGTAAAACCAAAACTTTTTTGAACACCTCACATTATGCCTGCTCATGAGAGGCATAGGGAAGGCCTACCCAAAGCGGCTATGTTCGAACAAAGTAGATGTGTTAAAGTGATTGGAAAAGTATTTGATATCATCTCGCTTAGGAATGTTCAAATGATAAATCCGGAGAGCATAAAATTTCCAAATGGGTATTTTCATATATTTTTTAAACAATAGTTTTCTAATTCAGCTTTGGGGGTAATATTCTACGTTCAAAGTATCTACTAGAGTTTTTAATCTTCCTGAAGTGAAAGCGAACACTTTGAAGGTGTTTCAAAGAACAGCCAAAACTCACGTAATTTTTCCACTCAATTTGTTTTGAGCCGTCCCGAAATACTCAAGAGCTAAATTTGAGTAATTGGAGTTAGTTTAAAAGCCGAGAGCATTATTGAGGGTATGATAGAAAATATCATGTCGATTTCGATTTGAAATTTGATTGTTAAATCTTAATACGATTTAATTTTTATTGCAAAAATTGGTGAAATATCAAGATTCACAATAAAAAAACACTAAAATTTATTGAAATCGAAAAGTATCCAGTATTTTTAGTAATCCATTTTCAAAAATAAATCCCAAGAATTGTGGTCAAATTGTTCATCTTGAAATTCGTTTACAAATTTAAGATATTGCAGGAAAATTTGTTCGAAATGAAATGAATTTCCAATTTTCGTAGTGATTGAAATAATTTGAATTTCAATGAAAGGAATTCCAATTTTTTGAAAAGCTTAAAACAGAAATATGTACCTTTGACTGTACATATTTAGTTTCTGAATTTAAAGTTTTTCTTAAAGCTCCGCAGAACTTCACCGACAGCAACAGGAATGAGTCGGGATGTTTTGTAGTTTTGGAAATGCATTCCATGTCAAAGAAATATCAATTTATTTCCCATAACTTTATGAAAATATTGCTGAGTTTACTGTTCAATGTCAAATTTCAGAAATACCCCAAAAAAAAAACAAATGATTGAAATTCCATTTTCACGTTAAAAATTGTTTTGCCCAAGGAAATTGTCCTTCAACGCTATGCTTGAGCTGACTTTCTAATTTCGAAGCTCAAGATATACGCATTTAAATGCCTCAACATTCGATATTGTAGACACCATACGTTCTATGGGATATCCTTGTAAATGCAGCGTCCTAAAATCGACGCAATGTTCCAGATCTGGTCATGCATGGTTAACGAATTCAAAGTTAATTATCATGGACGTACGTAGCAAATCGTGCAAGCTCATACACACACACACAAACACTCACTCAAAGATATCGGGGCACACGTACGAACAAACGCATAGCATTGCTCGATTAAGTCGTGCCATAGCTAAGCCGAAATGGATGCGGCGGACAACAGAATCTATTCAATGGACGACTGGCACTAATGTTTGCCACCGAAGCAAAATTTCCCTCTTCTTTTTTATGCAACGTTGGTTGAGTTAGCCTCTGGCTGTGGAGACTTGAGAGCGAAGGCGGCAAGCTGCAATATCTCACTGAAGCAGTCGTGATTTATGGCAATCGAACCACTAAAACCATTGTCTGTAGAGGCGGCCAGGTATGTATGTTTGTATCTATGTATTTAGGTAGCCACGTTTGGATAAGGTAGAGGTAGATAAGTGCAAGTGCACACTTCATATGTGTGCATGCGGCTGTGTGTTTGTGTGTTTGTATTTGTGCATGCATGTATGACATACGGTCTGTAAGTCACTGTGTCATTTTGTAAGTTAGGGCAAGTGTAGAGCAAGTGTATTCGAAGCACGTGGCTACAATGTATTTTGTTATTTATGTATATTTGGCTTACAGGGGTCCCGTTCCGTTCCGGCTGCAGAATACTCAATAGGTGAATAGAATGCATTGCATATGCTGCCTTCGTTCGACTGACCAGAGTGTGAACAAATTAAAAAAAAAGAAATCGAAAAGAAAAACTTATGTCGTCGGAAAAATGTACGCGACTTAATAAATCGTTCTGTTTGAGTTTAAATGCAGATCATTAGCGTTGGTTTGAAAGGATGATAAAAGAAAATCTTCCAACTTTTATGTAGGGGCTTAACATGTGTCAATCAAAAGTTACTATTTCTTCAAAAAAATTCAACTTAATTGAGACATGCCCTCTCCGATTAGCATATGAACGGCGCAGCTCCTCGTAAAGCAAGCAATTGCAAAAAGAAATACATTGTACTCTCAACTTTGGGGACACTCCTCCCAAGGGGTTGTCTCATTGGGCAAAATTTTTGTTGCCCTTTTTCTCCATTTTTTTTTTTTTAGCTTTTATATTTGAGAATATCGTGCCAAAAAGGATTTTTTGAAATTAAAAATAGTTTAGAAGATATGGCCTTCTTTGTCGAGCAAGGTCTACGCTAAAACGTGTAATTTTCGCGCTGCTTCAAACTTCAAACGCATGTATCTCGAAACCACTTTTTTGAACTGGCTGCCACGCCTTCTCCAGTCCAAGATTTTAATGAAACAAACTGAAATCAACTCAGAATTGTCACAATTATGACATACTCTGAATTATAATTTTAACAAATTTTTTACTATTTTTTTTTTACACTGAACTACAAAAAAATATACCCAAAGTGGATGTGTAATTTTTCAATAGCTGCCATTTTGTTAAAAAAAATTCCAAAAGATTTTGGAGTTTCACTCCATAATGACATCTATAGTGATTATAGCCTCGTTTTTCTTTTTAATTATAGGAGAACTTGGAGACCGGAAATCGTGGTAGCCAGCGCTACACCTTTTTTTTGAGCATCCACTTTGACGGCCGAGAACTTTTTGAACACAGTAAAAAAACTAAATTGAAAAGGCTCTTTTCGTTTTCTGTCAGGAATTTTTTTTTTAAATAGGTCCAAAAACAGCCTAGCCAATGAGACAACCCCTTTAAGAATACACCCCTCTTAAGCAGACATATTTTAGGTATTCTCTAGAGTTTGTACTTCTCTGATTAAGACATCATTATAAGTGTAATTTCAATTAACATTAATGTCCATCGAACAACCCAACACAAAATTTAAAAAAAAGCTACGTTTCAAACTTAAAAAGATTCAACTTCGCCTTAAGAAGTACCCACCTGTTCGTTCACTGTGCTAAGTTGCGTTAAACAAAGACAAGCTGAGCTTTTAGCTTGCAGGAAGCTTAGCTTTATACGACATGAACAATGTTGAGAAGCTTTGAGAGCCGGATACTTTCAGAGTGCACATATGTAATTTGCCGCAACTAAGTCCAACGGAGAAAGTTCTCATTATGACCAACCAAGAGCAAACGTGCAAACAGCCGTATCGATCCCATGAACCAAGAAAAGCTACTAAAAAAATTTGAAATTAAAGCTTCCAATTAGTTGCATCGGCCCTTTTTTTAACAGTGTAGAATTTTTGCATCGGATTTGTAAAGGAAAAGCTAAATATCGATTGAGTAATTTCTTATTTATGGTAAACTTAATGTTCCTTTAAGCTTTTTCTTCTGGTTTCGGGTAAAAACCTTCACCTTTACATTTTCAAAAAGGTAAAGACGAGCTCTTTGATACAGTAAGTGTGCTTGGAAACTTTGTCCAGGTCTCTTATATCGCAATTTGAAATAAATTTTTTATGTAAAATTTGTATCGTTAAATAAAGCATGGTCAAAAAACAATGAAATCACGTCACAAAGCTGACGTGGTCGAAGTCGCTAAGATGCTAGCAAAGATGCCAGACTCGTAGCTGGGTTCGAAATCGATCGCATTAGTTGTCCACGTTCCACTTTCGGCAATACGAAAAAGGAAATTAACATTTCATCGGACCCTGAGCCCCGAGGAATAGAAACACAAATTTAAAGTAATCAAAAAATCTTAAATTTTTGAAATTTTTGCTATTTGAAGTTCCTATATGGCCTTTTTTGGGTCAGTTATTACTTCAGGTCTTTTATCCATGGCTAAGGCTAAATCTGTTTCATAGACTGAACAATAAAATATTCAACGCTTGACGAGATATAGCCATAAGTAAGTACGCAACTTAATTCACGGCCATAGATTGCGAGATCGTCTTAAAAACAAACTGGAGCCTATCTGAAAAAACCGAATATAGGGAGTTGCTACACTTTCCAAGTAATATCCTACATTTATCAAGTTATTTCAAGAACTGCAGTCGATTTTAGAATCGATTTTCATCAAAAAACCACAATCGAAAATTATATCGCGTTTGTTTTTTTTTTTGTTAGTTAGAAGTAAGGATTGATATGAATATGTCTTTTCCAAAGATTCTTTCAGGGAATTTCCAAAGCCAGGATAAAAAGTTCACAATGTCAACTCAAAACTTCTTTTTTTTTATAAATAAAAAAAAAACGAAATTGACATTTCCGGAACTTGCATAAAATGTGAAAAAGCCACTTAAAAGCACGTGCGTTTGAGATGAGCCACATATTAAACTCACTAATGTTAATATGTATATAAATATGTGTACACATACAAACATCACATATCCATCTTAGCGTTGAGTGGAAAATAAGTTCAAAGTTATTAAAAACTTGTGACGTTAACAAATATTACGGGTGGGGGGAGGAACTTTTCCTGTGGCACGTGCGAAAAGTTTTCCCGTCTGCTGTCACTCTCGGGCTTTCATGTCGCAGCCTGACAGCTAAGCTCAGCTCAGATCATTTGCCAAATTAAATATGCTTGATATTTAGGGAAAAAGTTGTTTTTATTAAATTCCAAAAATTTTCTCATTTGCATTTGAAATCACATATGACGGCAGAAATTGTTTTCAATAGGATCAAAATTAACTTCTGTTTCTGACGGAATTTGTACCCAAATACAAGTGAAAGCCATCGAAAGCTTGTTAAATAAGATTTAAAAACATAGTCCTATATGAGCTTTGACAATTGCAAAAGAAGAGTATATCTTTGAGGGAACAAAATCGAAGGTCATAGGTCATTCCGTTTGCAGACAATTCGAGATGAATTCTTGGAAAAACAAGTTATTTTAAATAAATGCGAGCGGTGACTGTGAGCTCCTTTATTAGAAATTAAGCTTCTTTTTCCGAAAATATAAAGGAATTCCAGGAACCAACCCAGAAGGATATTAAACGATTAGTTCGGGCACGCGAACATGCTGGGAGCTTACGTGCCTCCCAATATAAAAGGCACAGAAGAACTTATTAAGCTATAATTTTGAGGCTTATGAAAACACCATAAGCCTGGCTTAATTGAATGAGTAGTAAACAAAAGAAGAAGAAAAATACCTAAAGAGTATTTCTCAGACTCTAATTAGCCATTTTACTGGAGCAATTAAAATATTCAACTTATAAAATTCGCAAAATAATTGCCCGAAGGTGTCTTATTAAAAGCTTTTCATTTATGTAAATAAGCGCAAAAATATTGCCACTTTCATTGTTATCTAAAGACTTAACAGGTCGTTGACTGCACACGGAATGGAACAGCACGTGGCATAGTCCTGAGGACATCCGGAGAACTCTTTTTATGTTTAGAAATTTCCCCCAAAACAACATGGAAATTCAGTATAAATTCGAGTACACATTCGAAATTTCCCTGCGGGAAATGTTACGAGTGCTAGAGTCACTCCTGCACTGTTGTCCATGTCACCAGTACTGGTACCCGTGACATTACGTTTTCCTATTGACATTTTGTATGAACGTATACGCAAGGGGACACCAGTCGACGCTGGAACTAGTGATGCAGTAGAGGCAACGGGCTAGAGAGCCCTGTGATTCGCGTACATCAAATTTATAACATGAATGGTCAAGATAATCGAACTGTAGATGCCCTCGTTGACCATGTCAATAGTTAGATTCTACTGTCTGTGTCTCTGGTGCGTTTTTGTCTTTGGTACATCACTGGTGGCATAGGGGTCAATTGGCTCAACATTCACTAGCAGGGAAGATTCAACAGCGACAAGTTCAAATCGTTTTGCCACATTTTGTTTTTTACTTATGCGTGTTTTTTTTTTTGTTCTCTTCGTTTTCTCTACACTGTTGAGCTGAATTTTCCTGCCGCTGTTTATAAGGAATTGTAAATTAAGTTCTGTTTCGTGTACTTTGCGCCGCATTATCACGCATTACAGTGTGTTGCCTGATGACACAAGAACGCACAGTCTCCATGGACCTTTTAATGTCACAAACAATTTACAAAATGTAACACAAAAACCAAACACAGAGAGTGGGAAATGGAAGAAGAAGAAAAAACAACGAAGTGAGTCGAGCTTTTCTGTACTGTAGTTCGTTCTGCTCGCACCAGGTTGAAGGAGTTGAAAGAGCTCGATTTTTGGTACTACAAAATTTAAATTGTTTTTTCGATTTTTCCCTCCTTTTTTGCCCCACCAGAATCATTGTTTCTTCTTTTTTTCTGCTTTTACATGATTTTTCTTTTCTTTTATATTTATTTTTTCACTAAAAAAAATTTTATTTTTTGGTATTTTTTTATGTTTTATTTTTCATTCTTTGTTAGTATTTGCAGGTGCACGACGCTTAATGTGTCTAGTGTTGAAAAGCCGACACAGCACGCCCTCGCAATGGCAACATTAAATACCGTTTATGTTCCTTGATGTTTTCTTTTTGTTTTCTCTTTTTGTCTTGGCAACATTAAAAGCATCGGAAGGGGTGAAAAATTGCTCACAAAAAGGAAATGATTTCCTTGAATTTTTGTTTCCATTTCGCAATGTTTAAGCGCCTTACGAACGAATTGTTTTGGGGCAGTTGAGAAAAGAAAAAAAAAACAATATTTTTGGAATCTTTCTCCTTTATTGCCTTAACGAAACTATTTTATTTCATGTTTCAGGTTTTAATTAAATTTGATCGAATGAAAGTTCTCTCTTCGGAACTTCCGAGTCCATAAATAATATTCGTCGATAGTTTTATAAGAAACTTTTCAATATCGTTTAGTCTTCCATAACAAATTCTCTACGCTTCAGTTTTAGATTTTTCAGCAAAGAAAGTTGCCAAAAGCATTTGATAAGAAATGGAGTTCGTTTCCTGGAATTTTGGTTTTGTTTTTCCCCACATTTTTCTTCCTTATTCGTTTTCGCTTTTATGTGAAATTTAAGGCGGAGCAGTAAAAACTGCATAAACGCGTAAAAGCTATAAAACTCACATTGGCATCTTAAATTGATGTGTCCTTGGCAATTCGCGTGCGGAACAAACAATAAACAGTCAGCGAAAAGGACGGGCGAAAAATACGCAAAAATTCTGAAAATCAATGGAAAGAACAACGACGAGGAGGGAAATTGAGTGAGCGGAAAAACTAGCTACGAAACGAAATTAGTGTCAAATTGTTATGGCAACGGTATGCCAGATTCAAGGAACGCTACAAAAGTGCCAAAAAACAAAGCAAAACCAAGCCCGAACATCTCGAGAGTAGATAGACACCCAAGGACTTCAGCAACTCGAGGAGCAACGCCAGCTGCTTATGAAGACGACAATGGTGATTGCGATGGCGCTGTCGCTGGCGATGGGGAAAAAAGCGTTACGGGGACACAAAAACTTTGTTTTGAATTTTGATATAAACAATTTTTGTGTTGTCGAACGGTTGAAGCTTGAATGAAAAAGTATAGAGCAGCGAAATTATTGCTGTGTAAAAACGCTTGTCATTTTTCGGTGCAGCAGATGGAGTTCGGTGTTTAGAGAAGGAAAATGTCAGCAATTCCAGCATTAAAGTGCAAATCCAAATGGGTGTGTTTTGCTTGTTGTTGAGGAGAAATAAAGGTAACCTTTCGGTTGAATGGATTGCATAGTTCGACAAATGTACAAATGCAGTCGAAACTCTCTAAAAAGAAGGTTCAAGGGACCGAAAGAAAATCCATTATAGAGAGTTTCGGCTTTATATATAAGTACATACCTATATATACAGGGTGCCGCATAGCAATTGATTTTTTACGGAGTTTGTAGAGGTAGTCGTGGTCAACAAAAAATCGTTCGAGTGAAGGGTTTTTAAAAGTAACCCTAATGAATGACAAGGCGAAAAAAAAAAATTGTCAGTAGTCTGAGAAACTAAACGTTGCTTTTCGGAAAAAAAATTTTTATACAGTTTAACAGCCAGTTGTCAGGACTTTTGAAGGATATAAAGATTTAAGATGATTTTTTGTAGCTTCAAGGATTTTTGGCCATCAAAATGAAAATTTCGTAATTTTTTTCATATTTTTTTTACTTTGGGAGCCAATTTGGTATGAAAAATATCTTACAAACATATCCTTCATATTTATTCTTGATTTTCAGGTAAATTCCCTTTCAAACCGTATTACATATGTCATACTTTAATTGTAATCTTGTCCTACAAAGATAGGAATTTCAAAACGAACGTTATGTGGAGATAGCTCAGCTCCTTCAATAAGAAATCTGTCTTAAGACTGAGACACATCAATGTGGATAAATCAAACCAAATACCCTGGTTCCGTTGACCAATTCGGAATACAGTGTACTCTATCCTTGCGGCCACTCCTCATAACCGGACAGTCCTCTTAGACGGACACTTTTTGGGAATGCTCTAGGATTCCTGATTCTCAAAACGTTTCCTATTGAGCGGACACCTCTGTTAAGCGGAAATATTTATCGGTCCCGTAGGTGTTCGCTTTAGAGAGAGTACACTGTATATATAGTTTTTTTTTTTTTTTGCTTTTTTGTTTGATCTACTTCGACTGGTTTTGGGACATTACCCGCGTTCGCACGACAAACGCAATCTACCCTTGGCACAGATTTCGTGTCGGGTATAAAAGAAAGCCTCTTGAGCATGGAAGCAGGCAGCACTTAAGTCGTTAAAATCCGAACCCGTGCCAATACCTGTAAAGCAATTGCCTAGCATGACTCAATCGTTTGTATATTGGCTGCGCAATTTTTCAATTGAAATTCCCGAACACTCTTATTTTTCATCCTTGGAGCTCGTAATAAATGGCATTTGTCGTCTTAAGGACCACTCAATCAAGGGAGTCTCTTACAGGTGCTGCCGCATCGATGCCAAGACGAATGTTTTATTAACGGTTTAACTGAAAAAGAAATTCTGATTTGTGGCTAAAGCTTATGGAAAATAAAATTCTCGTTTTCAATAACACGTTTTTCTACTTTTCGAAATCGATTCATTTTTGCGACTTAAATCCTTTTGATATTTACAAACAAACAACTTTCATCCGTGCATACACACGTACATTACATATGTGAGAATGTGGCGGCAAAGAATTTTTTTGATTTATTGACTTATTTTTTTTGAGGACTCTTTTGAGATTTGCGGCTTTGTATTTTTTTAGCTTTTCCCCACCTTCAAAAAAATAAAAATAAAAATAAAAATAAATAAGGAAATTCTACATTGTGCTACGCATCACTATGAAGATCAATAAAAATCGCATTGTTACTTGTTTTTGTGTGTGGCTTCTTGAGATTTTTCACAGAAATATCAACGCAGCTTTAGCGTAAAAGAACACCATATGTCATTGAGCATACACGGCTTAAGTAAAAGCACTCATACGCAGCGCTGTATCATAAACCCTGCAGTAATGAAGAGTTCAATTTACCAAAAGCGAACACTCTGAGGCTACTCAAAATACGACTAGTCAAAATGTATAGTATTTTATGTTCGAGAAATGGCCAGACCTTGAGTAGCAACAAGCGATCTAGAAGAAGAGCAGTTAAATTATTTGACCAAGTAGTACATAGGGGACAATTGACCTCAAATTGACCATTTGAGGTCTACTCGTGGAGTAGCCAAATGTGGGAGTAGATATTTTCCAATGACAGCTCAATGTTAGAAAAAACAGTTTAAAGCATTGGTTAGCAAATTAAGAGGGAGTAATCTTGGTACTTTTGTGACTAGTCGGGGAGTAGCTGGAGAGTAGTTGGATCCACTGCAGGCAATCTGAAGCAGAAGTTCAGCTTCACAAAATAAATAAAAGTGAAACACTAATACACTGAGGAAAGCGAAACAAACCTGCGATAGAAGCAAAAAATTTGTCAATTCATAGAAGGCCAAAAGTTAAGGAAAAGGAGACTGAAAGAAAAACGAAAGGCTGAAGCGACGCCATGGAAGAAACGTGAAGGATAATTTCCGAGAAGTCCGATTGGCAATCCTACTTCATTGGCATAAACGCATGCATGCATGAATTAGGTCATCGTTTTAGCGAATGTTTTATACAATTTTTTTCCTTCTTTTTGTTAGCATAAAACAAAAAACGAGCAAACAAAATGAATACGAAATAAAAAAAAAAATCAAATGAAAGGTAGAAAAGGGAAACATGAAAAGCACACAACGCCCACATTTCAAGCACTTGCAATCCATGTTGTTCCCTTATGGGAAATTCAAAATTGTTTCTTCCTATCTTTTTTTTTACATTTCAAACTGAATTCACTTCAAACGGACTCTCGCAGCCTTTGATACGAGATGGCGTAATCGTTCATTTTATTACTCTTTCTTTTTCGAATGTTTATTTTTTTTCCTTCTCTGCCATTAATGAATTAAAAATGTCGATGTGCAGTAAAAGGCTTTAACGATTACAAATCTATAAAAGGCTTTAGCGATATTGACACTGCGGCTAGCAAATAAAAATGTTTGTTTTCATGAAATTAAAAAAAAAATTAAATTTTATGGATTAAAACAAAATGGAGAATTTTTATCCTTTTATTTGTCTATCATTGATAATTTGGAAAGCTCTGATATGGACTTGAATTGGTTAAAAATATTGATCCTTAAAGTGGAATACCGCCTGTATCCGTAGGCACAGCTGCTGGCGGATAAGAATTTCGTTAGAGAGGTTAATTCAGTGATTCAGAAGGAGACCGAGCATTTAAAGTGTGCAAAAGCCATTTTACTGTTGTGCAAAGGTGTTTCTTTAGGAAGTTTCCGGTAGATCTTGCGTAGTTTAAACATATGTGTTTTTCAATCTTTCTCCATGGCTTTATTTGACTTTGATGTCAATTCATTGAGTGTTCATAGTGTGTTTTATTGAACCAAATACTTATATGCTACTTTATTTTTACTTTTGCTACGTCATCAGTGATTACAGCTCGGGACATTGCATCCTTTCGGAAAATAGTAAAGGAAATATTTCTTATACTCATATAAATAAGCTGATATATCCTCAGGATTGAAAATTCCATTTGTAGAAATTCAATTTCAGCGACTTTTGAATACTTTTCTTCCCTAGGACTCAGCGGAATTGTGAAAAATTTTCTAGTTTATTTTGGCAGCACTGGTTACGAGTGACATAAATGAAACTTACACAGGACTTTCATTCTAAGTTTTTGTCAGAGTATTACGTTTAAAACCACTTGAGAATGAACATTGAAAATTCATATATCTGATCCGCTGCGAAGGTTGTGGACTTGGGTGTTTAAACTCTGCCCTTATTAGGACTCATAGAGGAGGTTATAATTTAGAATTTAAATTGTAAAACAAAAAATCGAATATAACTATTAAAAAAGAATTTCCTGAAAAACGGCTGATCCGAGTCTGCCATGAATAAACCATAAGTCTCAGTAGAATTTTTGATTGGGCTATGATCGCCAAGTGTTTATTAAGACTTTTCTTATCGAAGCAATTGACCATTGGTCATCAGACCATAAACTTCTTGCCTCTAGAATTCAAAGATAAAAAAAACTTCTTCGATCATGATCAACTGTTGCCAATTGTTTCATGGAAATTGAATATTCTATGAACGATAGTAATGGTGGAAGAATTTCTCCGACTGTGTTCCAAGGACTATTGTGCCAACGATTAATAACTGTCACATATCAAGCGACACGATGACTTTAACAAAAGGTTCAGTTCTATAAAAAATGTCACAAAACATCTACTTTGAAAACGGGAAATTTAAAGCTAAGAAACGATCCTTCGAAGGAGTGAAAAAGTAATTCTAATATATTATAATCCCATGACGCGTTACCAAAATCCTCCGAAACGAATGGACCGAATTTTAAGAAAATTTTTTTGCACATTGGGTAAGTCTGAGAAAAGAACAACATTTATTGTTCATATTCGTAAACCTCAACATTTGGTCCCATTGAGCAATTTTCAGTTTAAATACTTACCCGCCCTCAGTGGCGGACTAGAGTGTCATGGAGCCCGGGGCTTATATAGTGATGGGGCCCCTGATGCTATATTTGGTGCAGTTTTTTGAAATAAGGAATAGCTGCTAAAGTCAATTTTTATTAGAACAATATAAATTCTTTCAAAGGAATGAACCACAAAGGAAACATTTTATATATGAGCCCTTGATTTTGAAAGTGGTAAAAGTCAAAAATTTTATTAAGATATCATATAATTAAATTTTTTATTTTATAAATTTTTAATTTTAAAGCAATTTTACGGGAAACATTTTTTTTTAAATATTTTGATCATATTTTATTTGGACGCTCGGGGCCCGTTACCAGTTGGGGCCCGGGCTATAGCCCCAGCTAGCCCTACCCTAATCCGGCACTGCCCGCCCTATGAGCAATGTTACTTCAAATAAAACAAAAAAAAAAAATGTTAGCCGTTACGTCTTATTTCCATAATTATCGGACTGGTTTTTTATTAAAATGGAGACACATTTTTGATTGAACGCCGTGAAAAAAAAGGGAGACAGAAGGATTCAAAGAGATCTGCTTGAAGTTGGTAACTGATTTTTCATACATTATTTTCTCTTGAGGCGGTACGAAGTTCGACGGATCAGCAAGTATTTCTATAATGTTCAGAAAGTATTTCTAAGTGGGAGCGGTTTTAGGCAACTGAAACCCTAATTAGCAATACAAACTATTATTTTCTTAACACCGTGAAGAGTCGGCCTTTCAAACTTCGGTCCCTCCGTTACTGTTTTCTATAAAGTTTTCATTCCAAAAAACAAACAATTTTTATTGAAAGTTTTAACATTTTGAAAGGACATCGTAAAGAAAAATATTTAATACAGTAAATAGTATTTTCACACTTTCCTCAAGGGTTATTGTGAATTTTCACACTCGACCCGATCTCCATAAAAGCGTCTCTTCATGTTCACTAGTAATTCCTTTTAAAACCCACTCGTCCTTAAGCTTAAAATGGTTTTCAATAGAATGAATTCAACGCAACTAACCATTTTTAGAATAATCACTTCATAATGATGAGATAAACCAGACTTAATTGCCCGCTGAGCTACTTAAATGTATCAGAGCTGCATCGAATGTACCTACATGGCACATCCGTAAATAGTTGCTCCCTCCCATCGCTGACCACTGGACATACTGCACTTACATTATATAATGGCCACATATGAAGGATCAATTCATTAAATGCAAATGCAAATGAGGTAACGAGAGTGCTTAACATTTAAATCGGTTGATTTTATTCATTTATAGGCCTCGGAGAGTAAAATGGCGGATGAAAAATATGTGAAATTTTCTCCTTTTTTTTCATTACACATAAAGTACGCATGTACTTAAGTACAGTTAAGCATATGAACATTCATGTGTGTATAGGTAAAGGGCATCGAGTGAGAGAGGGGGATGAATGAAGGCTTTAATTACATTTACACGTTCAGGACGCCAGTAAGAACTGCACATATTCACATAAAATATGATGTTTATACCCGACACACTCTGTGTCGAGGGTATATTGCGTTTGTGTGGTTGTGTGTAACACCCAGAACCAGTCGAGATAGACCATACAAAATATATATAGAAATGATCAGCGTCACCAGCAGATTCGATTTAGACATGTCCGTCTGTCGGTCCGTCTGTCTGTTTGTATACAGTTTGCTTATCGAAGGAGTTGAGCTATCTTGACAAAATTTGGTATGCGTGCTCACGGCGACATGAGTAAAAACAAGTTCGAGAATGGACCCGATCGGACCATTTTTAGGGGTACCTCCAGTAATGGGGTCTGTTAGGAAAATCACAAAAACTGCTCTAAAATATAAGTATTTCAATAAATTTTGATGAAATTTAATATTTGAACATGTTTCAAGACAAGTAATACGATTTCCAAAAATTTTTAAAGTGGGCGTGGCAGAAGGGCGTTTTTCGAAAATTGTCCCCTACACCCGAAACTCAGATGGGACTTGAACGAAATTTGGCAATTATGCTTCCTTTGTAGCCATAAACATCCTCCCAAAAAATTTCCTTGGTTGCTCCATTATTAAGGGTACCTCCAGTACTAGGGTCTGTCACAAAAATCCCAAAACTGCCTCAAAATCGGAGTTTTTCAAAATATTTTAATGAATCTTAGAATTTGAGTTTATATTTAAGCCTCTGATTAGAATTGCAAAAAAAAAAAAAATGGAAAAGTGGGCGTGGCAAAAGGCGGTTTTCATAAAGAAATTTAACAAAAAACCTCTTGAATATTCTTACTTAGTGGTCCTGTTTTTTGGGCGTTGTTCAAAAATTATTTAAACATGTTTGTCTGTGTCGGGTATTTTATTGTCAGGCTCGCCTGACTATAACACCCTAACTTGTTTATTTTTGTAATGCGTATCGGGTGTAATTGTTGTTATTGTAACTTTCATTTGTAGTTGCTGTTTTTGTAGATATATAAACTTATCTTTAAAAAAAAATATCTTAATGAGAATGCTTTCAACGACGTAAGCTCAACAACCCCTTCTACTTTCGGCCATACAACGTACTGTGTTGCGAATCCATAAATTTCTTGGCAAAAAAATAGAAAGAGTTGCCCCAGAGCAACAAAATTTGGCATGGACGTTTCTTTCGATGAGATTAAGAGAATTTGAAAAAATCCCGAAAATCTGAACACACCACCACTCCATCCCCCATATAACGGGATTTTCTAAAATCGGCATTTTTGAACCTATGGACTTGAAATTCAGCATACGGGTTATCTTTCACCTCCAATAAAGGAATAAGTTATACATTTTTGAGTGCCACGACCACTCAAAGTTAAGAAAAAACTCACTTGCCTATATCTTACCAAGCAAGAAATGCGATTTGGCGAAAACAGCGAAATTGAAAGACAAAACTCGTGCCGAAGTAACTGGTTTTAGATTGATTTCCACAATTTTTTTTCGTTCAGATGTCAATTTCTCTCTTTTTGTTCGATATGTAATGCTTTCCAAATCTTCTTTATCCCTCTGACCCCTTTTTTGAGGAATCAAGCGATTTTAATCGTGTAATGTGTTATAAATATAAACATGTAAGGGTGTTACAGTCAGGCGAGCTGGACATTACAATACCCGACACATAAATGTATGTTTGAACATTTCTTTAAACAGTCCCGAAGACCGCGACTATGAAGACAAATTATTTTAAGGCTACTTTAAGGCTCATAAGGGTCTCATATGCCGATCAGTTTCTGAACGAAAACCACTCTTCCACGTGCAAAGCGCGGTGCAAAACTTAATTTCGCTTAGTAAAACTATTGCCAGTTAAAACCAGTTAAAATTTTTAAATAATTGAATAATTCAGTTTTGGCATTTTTGGCCGCACTCGCGACACTGTGCAACGCCTCGCTGCGGCTTAATCGGACTGGCCTCTTAAGTAAGCTTTCTGTTTATACTCTCTCTCTCTCTCTCTCTCTCTCTCGCTCTCTTTTAAGCAACGTGAAATGTGGCCTCAAATTAAAATTTATTGCCAATTTGCGGTGCGTTCGATTTACTTACCGCGGCTAAGGCAGGCGTTCCACGTTCGTTATTGCTTTTCGTTTCCCCGAGAAAATGAAAAGACACACGACGGCGGTAAGACAGTATTCCAAATAGGTACAGAATCCAAGGGATAGCAAGACAGCGTTCCTTAATCTTTTTTCCTCCTAATTAAGATCGTCTCCTTTTAAGATGAATTGCCAAAAGTTCCACTAAAATTTATAGCGAAAAGGCTGTCAGCTTCATCGATTTCGATCATTGAAAGAAAAACTTTACAAAACGAAAAAAAAAAAAAATGAAAATAAAATATTAAAATATTCCTCTTCCGAGGTATGAATAAATTTATAAAAAGGCCTACAATTCGAAGATATTTCCTCCCACACAAGCGCTACTGTTTTTGTAGCAAAAAGGAGAAAAAAAAAACTAAAATAAAATAAAACGGCATCAATGGTTATCTTCAAAACGGAACAAAGTCTTTCAAACACATATAAATTCTGTTACATCCACTTTCTAACACAAAAAGCCGAACCATAGGCCTCAGCATGCCTTCGAATAAGGAGCAAAAGAAGTGAAAGAAGACAGCCAATCGAAGGACTTCGGCAATTTCACAGCATTCGAAGAATTACGAAAAAAAAGTTCTTGTCTTTTATTTATGGCGAAGGGTGAGAATGGTTTTTTTCTGTCCTCTTCCATCTTTTGAAATAGGAATACGACGCGCCACAGTGGTATTTTTTTGGGAAGAATAAGTTTTTCTAACCGCTCATTTTAATTTTTTTATGATTATATCTTATAATAAAATGTTTGAAATAGAAGGAATCAACAAAAAATTAAAAAAAAAAATGGGACCTGGAGGCTGTAGGTCCTACCGCGGAGAATGCAACCGATAGGAAAAAATGAAGGAATTGGTACCGCTTAACGAACCCCCGGATACGCCGGGAATTTGAAAATGCAAGAAGAAGAAGAAGGAAGGTTTTTGATTAAAAAAAAAATAAATAAAAAGAAAATTTTTTTCTCCAAACAAAAAAAAAAAAACGGAAAAAATCGTTCATGAATATTAATTTTCATTGATTTTCGGACCCTTTTTATGGAATAATATTATGTTTTTGATAAACTTGCGAAATAATCAGTTAATTTGAGTGAACATTTCAAAAGTTGGAGAAAAAAACAAATATTATGCCTTAAGTAAATGAAATTTTTTTTCTTTGATGGATGAAACCTATGTTGTTATTATCCGTTTTTTTTTATCTTCCAATCACTGAGAAATGAAAGACAGACATCGCTTCTACTGATATTCTGAAAGATTGTCTGCATCTTCCCGCTACCTTTCAAGTTATTAGCATTTTTATGTGAAAAGAAGCTTTTAAAATAGTTGAAAAATGGGGAAAAAGAATAGCATACTTTTAGGGCAGTGTCAACTATTTGCTAATTATAATTAAGTTAAGTTTAGAACAACAATTATATAAATTATAAAAGCTTTTGATTACGAAAGAAAAGTAAAATATATGCAGAATGACATTAATATTTATTAATATATGAAAAAAGCTTTTTCGGGTGTATAGGTGGTGGGTGGTGGACGTGGCCGATTTTTATGAAATTCTAACGGTGGGTATATATTGTTATTTTGAAGGTTTGGCTTAAATTTTAAGACGTTCCGACCAGAGCCGTAGCGAAGGTCACGGGGGCCCTTGTGCAAGATTTCGTAAGGGGCCCTTGAAAATGAATTTCTAAACAAAAACAAAAGTGATTTCAAAGCTTTTTCGAACTGTATTAAAAAAAGTTCAAAAATCGTGAGAAATTAGAAATAGAATAGGAAATCGCTTCTCAATGCCTGATGCGAAGTCTGATTTTGATTTTTGTTTTGATTCCTTCTTTCAACTCCTTCTCTTTCCCTTTCTCTTCCATAAAAAGTAAAACCAATTTTATACAATGTAATAAAAACGTTGTCGACGATCTTTTCTACCTCAAACTTTGAAATGATTTCTAAAAAAAAAATTATCTTTGGGGGCCCCTGTGCACCGCACCGCCTGAACGGTCGGCTCTGGTTCCGACAAAAAGTAAGGGATTAATACAGAAATTAACTTTTTGGGTTGTACGGGAGGTGGGTGGTGGGGATGTACGATTTTGATGAAACTTTCACATTTTCCTAATATTTTTAATACGTGTACGAAATTTTATTGCTGTACAACAACTATTTCTTATATTATCCAAGAAATGTGTGAAGCCGAACCACTGTGCGGCAAACAAAAAGGACAAGGAAAGGAAAAGCCATTCGATTAGTAAAATATTCAAATCACGTGGGCGTTTGGTGCTTTTTTCTTTTCTTTGCATTCTTCTTCATCGTGGCACAGCAGGAGTGTGCTCTCAAGATATCGATGTGCTCATGAAATTATTGTTACGGTAGTCAGTCAGCGCAGTCAGTTAAGCAGAAGGCACGAAGATGAAGAATGCAAAAAAAAAAGAAAAACAAGAAGGAAAAAAAAAACAAAAGGACCATAAACTTTATATTGAATGAAATTGACTTTTTGTCGTAGGATTTAAAGACAGTCAAAGGTATAATTCACTTAACAGTAAGTGAATTTTACGAGGGGAAGAATTGATTTATCTTTTCAAAATAATAATAAAATGAAATTCAAAAAAAAAAAAAAAAAGCATACTTTTAGAGGCTCTGCATTTTTATTGTTATTATTTCTTTGTTTTTGCTTTACAAGAGACCAATAGAGCGCAAAAGCGGAAATTAATTACCATAACTAAGTGGCCGAAAACGGAGTTGCTGAGATTTATGGTCGCTGTCTTCGAAGGGAATGAGAGGACGCCAGTAAGAAAGGAACAAGTTTTTTTCGACCATTAAAAAAATCATTTATCTTTTGAAGAAAGAGCTATATACGAAATTTTTTGTTTTATTTTATTTCCCTTCTTAAAAAAGTGCGTTGCTTTTTTTGCCTTTTGAAGCGTCTCCCGCTTTTGCAATCGTCACGACGTCATTAAGTGCTTTTTAATCAACATCATTCGAGCATAAGAAGCGATTTGTCCACAAAACCGGAAGTAGTGGCGCTGTTAAATTTATGCTGCCTGTCACTTTGCACTCTTATCTCTTTGAATGTCATTCGTTGTTCACATTTAAAAAAAATATTGTTTCTTTTTTATTTGCCTAAGCATATTTCTTTTATACTCTTCATATACGGGTGATATTGGCATTTCAATTGCGGAAAATATCAATATTTTCGGTTTTTTTTTTTCAATCTTTTTTTCGCCAGAGTTGCTTTCACATTAAGGGGGAAATATAATTTTTTTTAACTGAACTTGCATCATTCGTCGATTCTCCTGCGAGCAGAAATAAAAATACTTTTACGCAATCTCAAAAGCCGCTGCTAGATTTGAAACCGGAGCTCTGACAAGCCAGCTATGAGCATTGTATGTATATTAGGGTGTACCAAAAAACGTGTTTTTCGTATTCGTACTCTTTGAAATTGCATCATTGCTTTTAACCATTTTTATATTAAATTAAGAAATTATGAGGCTTCCTCTTTGTGACGCCCAACATTGTTGATTAAAATTGCTATTAAAAACGCCTAATTTGCCTATAAAGGTAGTATTTTTTGTAGGTTATGTAAGTGAGAACAAAGATTGGATACTTTTCCACCGACTAGTACCTAAAAATTCTGAAAAACAATTCTATTGAAGCAGCTTACTACGAAAATTTGGCAAAGCGGGGATTTTTAGGAAAATCCGCTTAGCGCAGCCTCTAACATTTTTACGAAAAATCTAAAAAAAAAATGCTCAAAACTTTTTTGACCCATAAGCTTTCAGAAAGCTTACGTTCAACTATAAAATTCGAAATTTTTTTTTTTTTTTGGGACACCCTAATGTATATATTTTTCGAGCTCGTCGATATACACAGTTCAATGCGACAAGCAATCGTGCACGCAAAAATTTGTATGCAATGCACTTTACTGGGTTCGGGGAAAAAGCCCGAAAAAATTAAAAAAAAAAATCCGATGTATGCGGGGATGTAAAGGCTCAGTACATCATGCGATTTGCACAACAATAGATTTCGAAAAGCATTCAAATATTGTGAAAAAAGGTGCATTTGAAGGCATTTGAAGACTTTAAGTAGGGTAAATCCTTTTTCTTTCTTTTTTGTTTGATGAAGTGAACTGACAGCGATTTGGGTTTTGAGTGCTATAAATTTTGTTCTGCCAAAAGAGCTGCATCGTCCTTGAAAAGAAAATGGGGAAAACTGAAAAATATTGATTCGCTTTAAAAGTTGTTTATTTTGTAAAAATGTTGAAGCTAAATTTTAAGGGTTAGCAATAGCTGAAAGAGTGCTTTTGTCATTTTCTCTATTTATCCTGTGAGATCAACGCACAATGCGTGGGCCTAAATTCTGTAGCAAATAAAAAACCTTTCATGTTCGAATATCTTATAGGACAGGCAAATATGTTAGCATTGACGTCAGACTTATAATTCCAAAAACTGATATGAGGAGTAAAGCAGTCATACTATGGAGTTGACACAGCTGGCTTCCCTTGACAGGGATGCTTACCTATGTTTGAACTGAGTTTCTGAAAAGAAAATAGAGTTTTTGCTATGGCATTGATATACGGTTGGCAGCAATTGAAAAACTGGAATGTACCTTGTTGTTAGTGATGGCAATTCTATTGTCATAAGTCGAAATCTCCTTTTCGTTTTATTTTATAACATTTTTTTTAGACCCCTTAATGTCACATAGATAATTTCAATGCGGATCGAGTCTTTGAGTTATCTCTGGCTAATTTAACTCTCTCAAGTAAAAGTACGTTCAACTGAGCACAGTTGTGGTACATCATGAGTAGCTCAGTATTGACTTCATATGTTTCGAGTATTGATTGTTGAAGCATATTAGGAGAATCTCCTGAACGTTCGAATTGGTTCGAAAGCCTCGGAATGTTCAAAAGCTCGTAAATCAAGAAGCCTCGAAAATGAATGAAAGAAATTTTGTATGAATATTTTTCCTTTTTTTCGGGTAATTTCCTTATTTATTTTTTCCTATCTGAATTTTGATCATTTAGTGACTTTTTCACCAAATTTTATATTTATAAGCAGAGCTCGGATTTTGCTGACTTTATAAATTTAAAACATACTTTATGGGGCAAAAATTTTTCTTACCAACATTTTGCGAATAAGTTTAGCGAAGTTGAACTTCAACTCGCTTTTCTAACTTCAAAAAATTTCATATTGAAGTTAAAATTCGATTTGAACCTTAACTTAACGTGAGTTGTACCAAATTTTTACTCCACGAAGTATGCTTAAATTTTATAAAAGTTAACAAAACCCGAGCCCTGCTTATAAGAAAGCAAAAAGGATTCGATAATATTTATCCATAAAAAACAATCGATAATTCAAACAAGTGTGATCACTATTCTAGTAATATCCTTCAGGGTAAAAGCTGTTTTCTCCGCTTCGATTACGTTAACTTAATTTTTGGGAATATTGTACTTTCTCCAAACTCCATTCAACAAAAGCGAAAGCGCGCCCCCAATATCGCGTGAATGCTTCGGAAATCTTTTCCCAATTTTCATTCGGTTGATTGCACAGGTGTCAAACTTATTCAATAAATGTCAAGAGTTTGAATTTGAACCCCCTTTACGCCCCCCTAACTTGACTGCGCTGAGTGAGAATGAAAGTCGAAGAATTCGCTGTCAGTTATGATCATGCTCTATGAATGCCTTGCCTTGGAATGCGTGGAATGCATTCTCCTTGTGCCTCATCATCATCATTATCATCCTGCACTGTGATTTTATCCATGAATTTTTGGAGTTCAAGGTCAAAGGAATTATGCACATTAGTGTGACAGGTTTTGTATGGTTATGCTTTGGTCTAAAGTGCGGAGTGAAATTTCCTTATGAATAACAAAAATTTTTTATCACACTCGCAAAGTTTGGCTTTATTTATGTCCGCACATGAGAGATGATATTTTCGGTTAGCACGATGTGTATTTAAAAGAAAAGTTTATCGGCATGTCAGCAATGTGTCGCAAGAGATTTAATGGGCTTCGCTCTTGTTAGACGCTTGCTTTTTCTCTAATGTCTACTTAAGACAGCGCTCACAAAATTGACAGTTAATAAATAATACCAGCTCGAGTAGCCAGCGTCAAGGGAAAGCGAGAGTGGGGGCGTCAATGAGTGCGACTCGAATTCCCGAGAGTGCGAGTGTCCATAGGAAATTGAACATATATAGATGTACAAAATACTGATTTATCGATTGCCAATAAGATATATCGTCGCATTGTATTTGAACGGGGGATTAAATGAACGAAAATTTTGGCAATCGACCCCCGAAATCCATGCTTGCCGCCAAATATTGACCTCGCAAATTCTTCGATGGTAGAAATAACAAAGTGACATATTTTATTTATTGTATGGTCTTGCATTCGTTTGTGAAATTGTTTTAATTTTGGCCAATAATGTCGATATCAATGTCACTTACTCGAAGGACTAAGAACCATTCGGGAATCTCCAGTTACTGGCCACTCGAAATAGATTGGAGTTCACATACAGTAAACACATACCGGATGTGGTAAGGACTGCACACAAATACACGCACACACACACAGACGTCCGCAAACATGCGATAAGGCACTTGAATGCACCGAAAGAGTAACGTACTCTCGTACGTACAAACGAGCAGCTGACACATGTAATAATTCAATTGTGCGAACAACTATTAAATAAGATTGATGACAACGAGCAGTGAGCGCAAAAGCGAAGGAGAATTCAATAGATTCGCAAGATATGAGCTCACACATTCGTTCATACATACATACATATCTACTGTTGTTTGCATCCATGTGTACATGTATCCCGTGTGCAGTTGAGTGGAAGTTGCCTTGTTGCCACATACAAACACATACATAAATCCATACACATGGCTATGGAAGTTTACCCTGTATTGTCGTCCTCTCTCTACCTACCCACATACGTCTAGTCCCCTTATGAGTACATGTTCCACGGCTATCTTGTCTTTTATTACCAAACAATCGCTGTTGACATTGTAGCAGTTACTTGGCTGCTCGTCAATGTGTCGCCGCCAATGCACACACACATACATACGAACATACAAAATTTCTATGTTGATAACGAAATCTCCGAAAGTAAACGCAATCCGACTCACATAAGTTTGTGTACAAACAACAAGACAATTTCACTTCCCCACGCACATCAATATTACTTCATACTAAATACGCTTTTGGGACCTTTTCATTCCCTTTCATTCGATTCGGTTCTTGGGTTCGTCTTAAATGTCAAATAAATTATATCAAATGAAAAATGATTCCATATATGCCAAAAAAAGTAGGTACAAACATCAAAATAAAAACAAAAATATAAATAAAAAAATTAGTAAAAAATAAAAAGAAAAGCAAAAAAATAAAAATATATAAAATTAAAATTCACACCAAGCGAATGTCGCATCGCTTCTTATTCTCTATTGACCATCGAAGTTGGATTTTTGTTTCTGGCGAAAGAATCTTTATTTTCGAAATAGAGAGAGAAAAAACTGTACGAAAGCAAAAACTCCAATTTCATTATTTGTCATTGTTTGGTTAATAAAATATAAGTAAATAAAGTAGTATCATATTTTACTGTCAACTTTCTTCATCTAGAATTGCCGAAATAAAAACAACAAAAATGAAAAAAACAAGTAAGAAACCTAAAGTCGGTCAAGCCCGACTTTGAAATACCCAGCGTCCCGACATTATTGGCGCACTATGTTTTGCCTCTCAATTGGTGGGCGTGGCACTGGGCGGGCCACATAAATTTTTTCCCTACGCCTTTCATTCGCCTTGGTCAACTTATGTTGCGAATTTGAAGCTTCTACGCCTTTTACTTCACAAGTTACGATAAAGCCTTATTTGGGGGCTTATTTGTGGGCGTCGCTCGAGGAGGACGGCATCCATTTTTTTTCAGGATATGTCCCTTTTTGTAGTTTACCAGTACACCAAATATCAAAGAAATGTGTTGAATGGTTTGCAAGTTACAAGCATTTTACTGAAAACACATTAAACTCATTTATGGGCGTGGCAGTGGGCGGATGTCTTCCATTTTTACTTAGGATTATACTCGGATCGCGATACACCAGCCGGTTCGGAGGAGATCCGACCAGGGACGGACAGATGGACGGACGCACATGATGGACAGACGGACAGACGGACATGTCTAAATCGATTCAGTTTTTGATCCTGATCCTTTCTATATATTTTTTTCTATATCTCCGGAGCTTAATTCTCCCTGTTACAAGATTTGCACAAAACTAATATGCCCCGCTTACGCTGGGTAAAAATTAAATAAATTCAAGTAAACAAAGTGCTACGCATTGGGCTTCGAAATTCTTATCTTAGCTGACCAGCAGAATAAAAAATTATCTTTTGACAGAAAAACGAAATTGGTACAGATGTTGTCCAACACAGCATTAGATAGATTAGTGCAACATTCTCTCTCCGCTGGAGTCCTTGTGAATTTGTGGCTGAAACAAAAGCGATGTCCCTAAAGTCAAAAATCCATTTTGGTCAATATCCCATGGACACAATAAAGGGATCTCTTTTGGCATATGTTTCAAAACAAACAAACAAATCGTTTTGTTCTCTTTTCATTGTTGAGTTAACCCATCCGTTACCAAGAGTTTTTTTTGTGCAACTGAACATTTTTGAAAAATCCTCTTCCGATTTATTCCCAGCCAACTGTATAAGGAGTGCTCCGAAAAAGATTGTAAAAGAACTCCTTTTTAAGCACCCTGATGAAGTGTTTTCGGAGTCCTCCGAAAAGGAGTGTAAGAGGACGAAGTAGTGCTTGCCTACGTTCGTTTAGGGAGACCAAACGAGGCATTAACATAACAAATGATATCTGAAAGTGAGTCCAAAAAGACACTTGGGAGCATTTTAGCAATTATGAAAGATACATTTTGAGATCTCAAAAAGTACACGTTTTCCATATGAGGCTCCGTGCTCTTTTCTCCCGAAAAACGTTCATTTAGAGGTCCTGTCGAAGCGTTAAAGGAGCCTTTGGGAGCTCCGTGCGGACTCTTTTGTTTGGCTGGGCTTGCCTCAAGAAGCATTTATCGACACATATGTTTTCTATTTAAAGGGTTAAAGAAAATTTCGTTTGACAACAAATCGCATTGGACCATTGAGAAAAAACCTTTGCCTGTGGAAAAAAATGAGCAATATT
The DNA here is from genome assembly GCA_020466095.1 of Chlorops oryzae. Taxonomy (NCBI): domain Eukaryota; kingdom Metazoa; phylum Arthropoda; class Insecta; order Diptera; family Chloropidae; genus Chlorops; species Chlorops oryzae. The sequence goes on along the minus strand of CM035807.1, from coordinate 34,537,860 downwards.
TTTCTTAATAAAAGATTCTCTACGGAGAGTATATCATTCGTAAAGATATTCCAGCTCTTTGTTTCTTAATGAGTCCCATATAGCTTATTCTAACAAAAGGAAAAACATAAAGGACACTATTATAACCACTTGGCCTCTTCAACAAATATACTCTTTGATCTCTTCAACTAGGCAAAAATCAAACAATGGGGCTGGCTCTCAGTTTTAGCTCCTTTCTAGGATATATTCGGATTAGCCTATAGAGTTCATTTATGCCAGTAATTGGCTTTTTTAAGGAATAAATGGTTCCTATTCCTTTGTTTTTTTTTTCAGATAAAAGAAAATTTTTTTAAATGGCAAAACAAAGAACAAAACAAGGGAAATACAATGGAGCAAGTTTTATTCCAATTTGATGTGTTTGCATTGTGCATTTTTTAATTAATTTGAAAGCTATTTGCACTCGAATTTTTTTCATTTCGAGAACAAACAGAATTCATTGTATTTCAAACGATTTTTAATAAATAATACAGTAGCAAAATGGATTTGAATTGCGTATTGAATGCGTTGAGAAAAAAGAATAGAAAAAAATAAACCAAAAAACTTTCGATTGTGCCTGTTCTATTTTGAGATCGAAGGATACATATAATGTATATTAAATTCGAGTGGCTATTTGTTTTTCACGAAGTTTGCCTTTTGTAAAGTCTATTTTTGCGATTTATTTATTTATTTTTCGTTTTCTAGTTGTTAGAATTTTTTTTAGTGTATGAGAAATTGGAATGTTGCAGCTTGATGTTATAAATCGAGTTAGTGAAATTTTAAATTGTATCAACGGATTCATACAGCGGGATTGTGGATGTGTAAAAGCTTACATCAGTGATCAGGTCCATTGCTTATCCCACAGTTGACCTTAAATACAAATTTGAATTTGCCCTTCTTTACTGTAGTTTTTATTAAAGATGTATTCAAGTAATGAAAAACAACATATATAAGCCTTAAGGTATGTTACGAGTTTTTGTGATCACTTTTTAAAGAAAATAATGGGACAAATCCATGCAAAAATATGGACTGATAACACTGTGATAGTTTTTTTTTCAAAAATTTACAAAGACAAGATCGAATTTAACGGTTTCCCCCTATTTCGGGCACGAGGAATCGAACGGCATCATTAGTTTTTTGAGTTATCGGTACGACTTCATGCAAAAATTTAAAAAAAAATTTTTTTTTACCTTTTTTTGGCTCCTATCTATATATGAGTTGAAGTTTGGTATTCTAATATAACACAATAATGTACTCTGAGATAGGCCTAACAATTCTTCCGAAAACACTGTTTTGATAAAATGCCGCATTAGGGAGCTAAACCGTTTAAAACTAAAAAAAAACAATATTTTTTCTACATGTTTTTTGCCTACTTTTAGGATTTAGCTTAAATATAAAATTATGAATTTAAATATCAAAATATTTAATAGCATAGTTTTAGGCGAAATTTTGAAATATCTAAATATTTATTTATGAATTTACCTCTTCATTTCCTTCTCTTTCGCTTATCCTACAAGAGCGAAAGCGAAGGTAAGGAGAATTTTAAAAATACCTTTAAAAAAATATGTATAAGGTTCGGGCAGGATTGAACCCGGTCCTCCGGGGTGATAGCTCGATACGCTATTAACACACCACGCACTACACGCTTAGTCAACCTTACATAGCCCGTGTTTTTTTTTTTTTTTTTTGGAGAAGGACTAGTCCGCAAAACGGCTGACCGTAGGTCAGTTCTTTTTGGGTCAATTTTCATAATTTTGTCTGGTTGTAGGCTAGTCAAATCAGGAAAAAAAGACAAATCACTAAACCGGCACACTTCAAAATTTTTTCAATCAGTTTTTACATGTTCGTCCACTTTTTACTGTAGGAAAAGGAACACTTGGAAAATTAACTTTGATATTAATTGATTCTGCAGTTAATTAAGAATAATATAAATTTAGAAAAGAAATTGATTTTACAGGCGTTAAGATTGTTAGGCTTTTTGCCCGAGAAATGCAAAATTTTGAGTTGTGCCGATTTAGTGCTTAATGTGAGATATGGGACATTCTTTTACAAATCGAACACCTTTTTGAATTGACAATTTTGAATGGTTCCAAACATTTTTTTAGAGTCTACCCAGCAATTATTCTGAAGCCTGAAAGACTCATATATGAATCCTTATAGGAGTCGGAGCCCTCATAATGAACTCTTTTAAGAGTCATAAAGTGCGTGTTTCCGTTCTTACGAACGTAATATTCTTATATGAATCCGAAGTGATATAACGAAGGAGAACATTTTGGAGTCATGACAAGAAAATAAAAAGACGATGATTAAAAAAAAAATTTTTTTTTCGGAAATACGACAATTTTGAATTTTCATGCTTTATCCTATTCTGTTACAGGTTAAATTCATTATCTCTGGTTCTACAAGTGATATCGTCACAATTTTTGTAAGAAGCTGGACATTTTTTTTTTGGTCCAAATCCGTTCGAGTTGAAAAAGTATGTATATGTATAAATATATGACAATCCGATTATGTAGGAACGTCAATAGGGGTTCACCGTATCCATCATGTTGGTTTGAGCTACAGTTGTCATAAGTGACGATTCCTTTTGGTCTCACACATGTGGTTTGGTACAAAGCTCTTCTTTGTTCAAATTAGCCTTGAATGCATAATTTTTGTTTCAACATAAAACCACAAAATATTTCCACCTCATTATGTAAGCTAATTTGTGAAGTAATGTTTTGATTAATTTTGGTCACCTCCTACGCAGCAGACTTCTTCTCATAACTTGATGTCATTTCACAGAGGTGGTTATTCAAGTCAAAGAAGGTAATTAAAGGAACTGAATTACTCAAGATACAAAACGTTACCTCTATCCTTCATGTGGCTTTCTCCCTATCCACTTGCGATATTCCCGTTCCCACTTGCTATCACTCCAAGGTATTTTCTTCTATTATTATTCAAATCAATTCAGAAGTATTGAGCCAGGCAATACCCATATACCCACTCCAATATATGAATGTTCTTTCGAGATCCTTCCGCAGTTAAAGTAAGATTTCAAAGCAATAATACCGTTAATGGAATGGATGTTTTTCGCAACAGGAGCAACTTAATTCCTAGAGCGAGAAGAACAACAAAGCTTCAAACGTAGCAGGTATAATACTTGCCACCCACTATTTGTACGCCCCAAAGCTCCTCAGCTTGAAGCCCCACTACTGCGATTGCTTCATTTACGGGATCAAGCGGTTTCTCGGTCGTTGCCGTTGTTAAGTCACACGCACTACCCTAGATACATAGCACAAAATTTCACACAAATACACACTCACATCGATTCACACTGAAAAGCACACGCGTTTAGGGTGACTATTGCCATCGTACTCAGTGCTAAGCCGGTCTAATTAATTGAGAAACACGCGAGTACGTGAGTTTTCATTTTGTGAATTAATATTTATTGCTCGAATGGATCTGTTTTACTGTTTTACGTTGCGTTTACAGTGCGAAACGAAAAACGGCAATAAAATGAAAAAAGGACGACGACACAAAAGCTTTCTCAGAATCCAAGCACACCCGTAGTTCTTTATAAACGTTTTAAAGCCCAACTAAAAGGTAGTAATACACAGCAAAGTAACGAACAGCATTGCCAGCTCGTTCTTTTTCACTTGCTCTCGAAAAGGGGATTAAAACCATTGTGCATTAGAACAATGCTGCGTTTCTATGGGAGAAAAGTAGGGACAAAAACTATAAAAGAAAAAACAAAAGCATATTTCTAGGAGTCACAAATTTTTTCTCTTGAATTTTAATTATTTCGATAACTGATGTATTTTGTCCTTATAAGCACTGAAATACTGAATGCTCACATATAGTTTTTCTGTGTATTTGTATGAAGAGACCAAATTATTTGAGAGAATTTCGAAGAATCTTTTTCTTTGCGGCTTTGCGTATTCAGATGAATTTTATGCACTTTGCGGTTAAGGCTTTAAGAAAAAGTTTGGTTGTTCGTTTAACTGCAGGTAAAAAGAACAAAATAATAATTCCTGACACAAGAATTTCTTTCCTTGCTTGAAAGCACATATGAGCTTATTCCAAAGAAAAATTTGAGTTCTTATGAAGAGAAAAGTAAAATAGTAGTTTCTCTTTGCTGCGATCCATAGCAGAGAGTTTTATGCACCATTCTCTGGCGAGTATTTACAAGTTTTTTTTTCTCCCCAGGCGAGCACTTTTTTGGAATGCTCTAGTGTTCCTGTTACTCAAATAGTTTCTTCTTGAGCGGATTATTTTTCGGTACTGTAGGTGCCCGCTTAAGAGAGAGAGTTCACTGCATACGTATATTCAAATGACAACGGAAGTTTGAGATAATTGAAAAACAAAGTTTCATCGGTTGACTTGCCAGCAATTGTGCAACATTATGTCCCTTCTTAAGGGGTAATTCGGGTGTAGGAGCATAAAGTTTAACTCTTTTTTTGGAATTTCTTTATAGCACAATATAGATCAATCATTCAAATTTCTTTTATATGTTTTTGTTTGTATCTTATGCTGCATAAATTCGGTTATTGCATTGCTTATACATAGGTATGTAGCGCACAAGAAAATATTTAAATTCATCACCTAAAGGTATGCATTAAATATTTAAAGGATCAATTTATATAATTTTAGCCATTTTCTAATAGAGCTTGGTTAAGGCTTCAGAAAATATCTGAAGACCTTCCGCAAAATTTATTCACATATATATGATTTACTTAAAGGCCGTTTAAACAGACACACCTACATGGGTGAAAATATTTCTAACTCCAGAAAATATTCAAAATATTTATATGCATACCTTCTAATGTAAAATAAAAAATATATAAATATTTTTTCTCTTGTCCCCGGCCAATCAAAAGAGCCTTAACGGAGCTCCTAAAGACTTCTTTCCCTCAGCACAAACGCTCCTTAAGAGCTCAGACAGAATTTATTTGGGAAAAATATATACCTTTCGCGATCTCAAAATTTATTTTTCATGATTGTTCGAATGTTTTTAAGAGTCTGTTCGAACTCTCCTTCAGTTCTTTTAGAAATCTACTCCTATTCTGGGCCCCACTAAAAAAAATTCGCTAGAGTTCTTTAAAAGAAGTCCTTTTACACTCGTTTTCGGAGTAATTGGCAGAACCTATTTATATAACTTTTTTAAATTCATGTAGAAAACCCCCTCGTAAAATGCTTATGCAAATATTTGTGTCGCCTACGCTTCGAACATACTTCTTTTAGGGTTCAGTTCTAAGTAGACTAATACCTCATCTTTCCTAATCAACAAAGAGTCTTTGAATTCTTTCGAATTATACATACATATATGTATATATTTTCAGTTAAATGAATTCGAAACTCTTTTATCCTTGAAAAGATCAATCGATGCGGCATAAGACCCTTAAAGTCATATTACTTCTCTAATTTACTTACTCATTTTTATGCCCAAGAAAGTTCAAAATCCACTCAAATGCTTTTTAAAAAAAGAAAAAAAAAAGAAAAGGAAAACGAACAGAAAACGTATACTTTATATCTAAGTAAGTGAGCGAAATGCTCGTATCTTTTGCTTTTGTACTCCTAAAATACAGACTTTTACTGCCATGCGTTACTTTTTATGTCATGACATTTTCCGTGGCAGCTAAACTCCAACCCAAGGACGACACAAAGCGCGGTTTACCTATATGCAAATATTCTTTGCGTACATAGTGCTAACATATTTGGTCTCTGAATTTCCACGTAACATACGCAAAAAACAACCGCGTACTTTTGCCGCATTTGAGGTTTTCGTATTGAGCCACACACAAAAAAAATATTACAAAACAAAATACAAAAATAAAATAGAAGCGAAACCGTAAAACGGTTACGTCGAGTACAAAGGTACTTGGGAAATAGGCACTTACTTATGTGTGTATATCCACCTGAGGCTTAAAAAATGGCATATGCATAGATTCGCTTGATATGTTGATATTAAATTTTTTCGAGAGTCCTCCAATATTATTTTCTGTCGGTTGTAATTGAGTGTGTCTCTTGGCGAAGTTGAATATCAAATTTCATGTAAACAAAAGGGACATTTCTGGAGAGTCTTGAGACATGAATTCCGCAAAAAAAAAATGATAATTCGTTTCGGCGCCATGACATCAACTCGCAGGACTGCTTTGTAAAGACGAAAAGCAATAAATGCACAGCCTTATAAGTCTTCTCTTATGGATCCGGTTATAGGGGGTCTTTTAAAAAAAAAATTTTTCGAATTTTTTATTATTTTTATTATTAACAATAAAGGTTATGGCTGTCGTGAGACCCCAAAGTGAAATGACTAGAAATTTTATTAAAATAAGGTGAAATTGAATTAGACTAAATTTTAGGAATGAGCTATGACAAATCTATAGACAAATCGACACTCATCGATGCCATAATTCCCTATCGCGAAGTCAATCATGACTCTATTTTGAACGGATTGGCGTGAAAAAGTGGCATAATATGTGCTCTTCTTAATCTTCTTCTATGTAGCACAGTCTCCACCTAATTTTTTTTGGAATGTCCAAGATAGAATCGACTTAATATACCATATACCACTATAAGCTCCAGTCTCCTCATTCCTAAACAGTATGAACTTTTCTGTGCGGTTAAGAATGAAATCTAAGGGTTCTTTCTGGGAACTTCTCTCAATCCATTGAGTGATGTTGAATTAAAAGCAACTCCATTATGGATTTCATAAGAGTATTTGATCCTTCCTTATGTTCACCTTATTGTCGCCTGCCAGGTTTTTCTATGAAAATTTTCGTTGGTCTTGCCTTCAATTCTCGCGTCTGCCCTTTCATCTATGAAAATAATTTTATATAACTTCTGATCAGCGTAATGCGCCTTTGTATTGACGGAAGTCCTGTCACTTTTTGTTGCTCTGTTAGCGTTCTTCATACACAGCGTCAGTATAAAGAGCGAATTCACTCAGTCGGTTGTGAAAACGACCGAAAAACAGTCACGCTCTGTGTTTGCATACACGATAAAAATGAATGACTATTCAGAAAATATTTTTTCTCTGAAAATAATTTTGCCTAAATCAATGCTTGATAAGCGACCGAAAAACAAATGTCAAAAGAAACATGAAGAGGCACAGTTATAGATTCCATAGTTTATTGCTTGCCTACGCTTCAAATATTTTTGTAGTGCATATGGCTTGACCAAGCACACATACATGTGACAAAATAGATACATAACTATAATTAAAGTGTAAGTCAGGAGTGCCTTACACAATGAAAATAAATAATTTTAAATTATTAAATTATTAAATAATTGAAAGAGTCTTCCTCCCATTGATCATAAATGGAATTGAAAAGGGCTTTAGGCTTTACCTAAAATTTCCATATCTCATCATCTTTATAATCGTTAAGAAAAATCGAAATTCTCCTTTTTCATCAAAGCAATTCACAGATCCGTTCACTCGACCCCCAAAATCAGTCCTATCATGTTTCAAGATTATGCTTAGTGCCGTGAAATCCATCAGTTTGCATTGCCAGTGATTTTTTCCCATCCTCTAATCTATCGAATTTGAGTGTCTTACGTTTGGATTCGAATTCAAGTTGAAAGCCAAGTGCTCTAAATACGGATCTACCCACGCACACAAACACACGGACATATTATCAAGATGCTGCTTTGACTTCCACACCGATAGTAACGCAAAGCCCTCTTATCATCCTATCCTCTATCATTATCCATCTAAGCCGTAAAACTGATACCTCCTTCTCCGGCTTAGAGCCAAAGCAATTTTATCATTTTCGCCGCCGTGGAAAACCAAATTATAAACCTCGCCCAAACGCACTCCAACAGAGAGGACGGAATTGAAGAGAGCAGAACACAATCGAGCAGAACAGCTAAGAATGGGCTTTGTGCTCGTGCCTCACGTCAGTGGAGAGGTGCCCTGCACGTGGTACTAATAACGCAAACAAATTTGTATTCCCATTGTGAGTGTTAACGCAATCGAGGGGTACAGGTTTTCGAGGGCAATAATTGTCATTGTTGTTGTGTTGCTGCTGCTTTTGTGATTGCTGTTGTTGTTGTTTTTGTGTTGTGTTTCTGCTGAAGAGGAAAAAATGTTCATTTCGGAGAAACTAACTCTACCTTAAGTCAGGAGTCGCTGTTGTAACTCACGCAGATCCACACGAAATAACATTCTCACGCGAAAACCCTTTGTCGTCCTCGTCCTCGTTCTTGTTGCTGTGGCTGTTGTTGTCGGCTATCCTGTCGTGTGCGTTTGCGAGGTTTTTACAAAATGTTGCCGCTAATAAATGTCAGCGGCAAAGTTGAATGTCTATAACAATTGGCGACATTATAGCCCAACCCATCGTGGTGAAAAGGGGGAATAGAGGGAGGCATTGGCTTAATGGCGCCTCAAATTATACCTTCCGCTTTTTCCATTGTAGGTACTTCGCGTCGGAGAAGGTGTGTGTATTTGTATGTGTTACTGTGTGTACTGCTGATGGCTAATGGTGAGATTACATTGTCTGCACTTTGTAAGGCTTTTCTTTTGGGATCTTTAAACTTAATATTATGGCTTCTATTTGTGCAATAATTAAGCGAAATTATGATAACATTTAAGGTTTCAAATCAGTTGACCTTGATGGTGGGAAAATTAAATTTTGTTGAAATGTTTTGCTTGTTTAAAGAGAACTTGTCCTTTCAAAACAAAAAAATAAATATATATATATAAAAACTATAAAAAAAACTTTATGGGAAAAAGTGAAAATGCGACATAAAACGAAATCGATTGAAGCAATTTTGGATGTACAAAGTCTCTTCTAAGCGTACGCCATTGAACATTAAGTGCAAGTTATAAGAATTTTTTTAAGATTTCACTTTTTCGTGTCGTCTCCCACCCTACCCTTATGCATTGGTGTGTAAAATTTTAGAGTTTCCATGTCTTCCTTTACATGTATAAAATGCTTTCTTTTTATGGGTCCTTTTTTTCGTGTGTGCATTTTTTCATGTTAGCTTTTGAGAACTTATGTGCATTTAACTGAAGCTATAAGAATTTACAAAATTGTGAAATCGTGACTGATATCACAGTCGATGCATCTTATTTTAGTGAGCTTTTTGACTCGTCCCGGTTTTTATTTTTGTACTTTCTTTCTCGTTCTTCTACTCAGATGTAAAGTTCATATGAACTTGCTTGTAAGCTGAAGCCACTCACAACGTTCGCAAACACTTTGCCCGCGGTTCTCATTTGCTGCAAGAAGATTTCATATCATCGATTGCCGTTGAACGTTAGATGCGATGCGTTCCTGGCACACACACCACAGCAAGTTCGTGGAACACGTTTTAAAATTTTGAGAAACTCGCCAGAAACGCAACTCAAGACTCACATGCATTTATCGGTCGCTCTCGTTCTCCCTCTCAATCTCTGTCTCTCTATCTCTCTATCTTTCTATTCATCCTCAGTGTATGCCATTTTATCCTGGCAATTTATTCCGTTGCAGACTTAGCTATCGTTCAATTTATAGTATCGATGGGACATCAGTGTTCTTGGGAGTGCAAAGGGAATGACGTCAATGAGCTTTCTTTTTTGGCACTCGCGTAAATCGCACGACGGACGACGACACCGAGGATGAGGATGAGGATGATGTTCAGATTTCTCGTTCAATTCGTCGTAAATTTCGTTGAGATTCTTTTAAGCTGATTTAATTTACACGAGCACACTTTCCGCCTTAAGGCGTTAAAATAAAAAGCTAATTGACTTGGTTTTGATGCAACCGAAAGATTTACGGAATAGCCGTGGGTTTAGCACTTGTTAAATGGGTAAAGCATGGCTTAATAGCAATAAGTGTTAAAGGAAAATAAGAACTGAAGCCAATGAAGCTGAAAAGTTTCTGATTTTATTACGAAACTCAAAGAAAGGATTCGTGCTTCAGACTTTAAAACTGAATTCTTTTCTAAAAATGGATCGCTTTAGTATTGAAAACATTAATTTTTTTGAATTTGGATACCCATATAAAAATTGTTAGTCCCACTGTAAAAAACCACCAACTATTTGGAAATACAAGTAATAGTGCCATGGTAAAGCGAGCCTGACAATTCAATATCCGACACCTATTTATAAATGTATGAATAGCTATTTTGCCTTGAATAGTTTATTAATGGATCTGAAGAAAAATTATTCAAAGGACTTCTCTTTAATTCCATTATGAATGTTTGATGTAAGAGGTATCTTAAGAAAACAACGTTAAAGACTTTCAGAGTGGGACGTGCAGATTTTTTAATAAAAAACGCGAAAATCATCCGAAAAAGCGTAAAAAATTATGGTTTTTGCATTTAAAAATGTTATACTTATCAAAATAAATTAAGTAGTCGTTTTGATTGCGTATACTTGATATACGTATAACATTGCTCATACGTCGGGTGAGTTGCACGTGTACCGCACCATGGCAATACTGAGAGCATTCATATGCACTAGCAATATTTTCAAAATCTCACTGTTTTTCCATCCAATTAGAATGAAAAATTTTTTAAATGACAGCAGAAACTTAGCTGTATTTAAAAATAATTTGTTAGATTGGCGTCAAACTGGGAATACACTGAAAAAAAAAATTAAATTTAATATTTAGTTATGTGAAAAAACTTTCTCAGTGTAAAAATTAAAAGATTTCTCAAGATTTTTTGGAAATAGAGCACTAACAAAACGTCTCTACTGTGTTTTTAGATGCCACCTATCGAAAAATCAACAAAACTACAAAATACCTTTCAGGGTGCCGCAGTCCGCCAGACCCTTTCAAGTTTGATCAAAAGCTCACCAAAAATCTAGAGTCTAAAACAGTTTTTCTGAATTTCAAAATAGACGCTAGCACTGGAGATCCCTACTCTTAAAAAGGACCCAATCAAGTTAATTCTTAAACAAGATCTTCATCACGTCTCCCTTCATCTTCAAACACAAATTCATTTTTTTTAGGTCTTCTTCTTCTGCATAAGCCTCGTTTACCCCTTTTCAGAATCGATCATGCTCCTCATGGGATGTGGGTATGTGACCTTAGCACCCTTCTGCAGGCATTCCGATCATGTCATCCTATGCTGATATTTTTTCTGACCAATCCATGTATTTTTCGGTTTGCCTGCCATTCGGCTGCCTGCTGGAACAGTGGGGGATATTGACTTTTTTTCGGGGTTGTTTGGCGGTCGCCTTTGAACATTGCAATACCGCCATCGCATTTGACTTACATTGAGCGCTTCAGTGATGGGCTCTTGAATGAATAAGCTCAAGTTTTGATCAATTTTGGTAACACCCGCCATCATCATAGGTCTACTGTCTCGATAACAAAACTTTTTTGAGACAGATCTCTCAAAATGTAAGCAAGGATCAATTGTACCTTTCGATGACTGCTCTAATTTTTTGTAACGCATGTTTGGGTCTAACTCAAGCAGTCCTGGACATTCCTCACATTTACCCACATGCGCAATATACCATTGAAACAGATTTCCAGAGACGTTAAATTTAATACAAAATTTTCCCCCTCCCCTGAATTGAATGCGCTTTTTGGGGTTTCGCTAGGCTTTAGAGAAAGCAATTAAATCGGTATAAAAATGGAAGGAAAAAAAAACGAAAAACAAAACGGAAAAGGACTTTGTTTATGAGAACAATGTAGTGGATTAAAATCGATTTACCCCATAAAGAACTTCCACGAAAAAAACCCATTTTTCCATATTGAATTCGCGTGCAGGAGGAACGACGAAGCACTGACCACAATACCCATGGAGACAACATCAATTTAAAAATTGTTTTTTCTTTTTTATTTTGTTGTTAATATCTTGCTGAAATCGTTTCGCTTCAGAAAAACAAAATACAAAATCATCGAGCATACGAAATCTTAATTTGACTGTCGTCGGAAGTTACCGCATGCCGTTTTCTAAGGCGTCAATGCAACTGAAGCTCCAAACACCAGCAGCGGCACCATGGCCAAGGCAATAAGCATCAAATAGAATGAGGGAAATAAACAGCAAAAAAATTTAAGATAAAATAAGAAAAACAATCCTCTGCACAAACCGCAAGCAACAAAGACATTCAAAATAAAGCCTGAATGTGGCAGAAAACAATGAGAATAAGTGCCAAGGTTGTCACAGTTTTGAATATTCGAAACAAAGCAGACGAAAATCCTTCGCGCTGCGTGTCGTCTTCGCCCCCCTGCTGTGCTAGAATAAACGAAATTGTATTTTAACAATTAATCCGAAATAATTAACCAAACAACGATTGCTCCGCACATAATCACAGCGAAAATATGAGAAAATGCCATAAAAAAAATAAATAAAAGGGAAAGCCCGAAGCGCGAAGAGCTTAAAGAAAAAGCAAGGCAATAGCAAAGTGTGATGAGAATTTAAGGTCCTTTTTTTGGGGAAAGTCGAGCTATTAAATTGAATTGTGTTAAGTTCAATTGCTACTTGGTTTTAATGGCTAAGAAATGAGACAATGGGCTGCTTTTCAGTGCTGGGTTTGGGGTTCTTAGTTGGGGAATCATGAGAAAAGTTCAGTTTAAAAGAAGGGTTATTAAAAAGCAAGCTAAAAGAAGTGTTGAAAAAATGACCTTAAGCTCATAAAAGGTTTTTTTTTTGTTTAAGCACAAAGTTTTTCATTACCCTTTCTCAGGTTTTTTTTTTTTGCGTCAAATTAACTCAAAATGGGTTTCTTTTTCCCTTAGCGCTTTCTATCAATACGTAAACCGGGGTCCACTCTTACTGATATATTCACATTTGGTTTTATCTGCAGCTCTGCTTCAAATTTGCAACTTGTGGCTAAATATTCTCTTTGGGTATCGTTTTCGTCTTGCCCTTGGCACTATGTTGTCCAAATTTTTATACCCAGCGTAAGCGGGGTATATTAGTTTTGTGCAAATCTTGTAACAGGGAGAACTAAGCTCCGGAGATATAGAAAAATATATATAGAAATGATCAGGATCAAAAACTGAATCGATTTAGACATGTCCGTCTGTCCGTCCGTCCGTCTGTCCGTCCGTCCGTCTGTCCGTCCGTCCGTGGTCGGATCTCCTCCGAAACGGCTGGACCAATCACGTCGAAATTTGGCACACAGCTATATCGGGATCCGAGTATGATCCTAAGTAAAAATGGGAGACATCCGCCCACAGCCACGCCAACAAATTAATATAATGTGTTTTCAGTAAAATGCTTGTAACTTGCGAACCACTCAACACATTCCATTGATATTTGTTGTACTGGTAAACTTCGAAAAGGGACATATCCTGGCAAAAAATGGACGCCGCCCTCCTCGAGCCACGCCCACAAATAAGCCCAAAAATAAGAGCTTATCGTAACTTGTGAAGTAAAAGGCGTAGAAGCTTCAAATTCGCAACATAGGTTCACCAAGGCGAATGAAAGGTGTAGGAACCAAAATTTATGTGGCCCGCCCACTGCCACGCCCACAAATGAAGATTTTTCGTAACTTCCGAAGTAAAAGGCGTAGAAGCTTCAAATTCGCAACATAGGTTCACCAAGGCGAATGAAAGGTGTAAAAAAATATTTTATGTGGCCGCCCACTGCCACGCCCACAAATGAAGATTTTTCGTAACTTCCGAACTAAAAGGCGTAGAAGCTTCAAATTCGCAACATAGGTTCACCAAGGCGAATGAAAGGTGTAGAAAAATTATTAATGTGGCCCGCCCACTGCCACGCCCACAAATGAAGATTTTTCGTAACTTCCGAAGTAAAAGGCGTAGAAGCTTCAAATTCGCAACATAGGTTCACCAAGGCGAATGAAAAGTGTAGGGAAATAATTTGTGTGGCCCTCCCACTGGCACGCTATATATAATAATAGAGAAGCAAAATATAGTGCGCTGATAATGTCGGGACGCTGGGTATTTCAAAGTCGGGCTTGACCGACTTTAGCTTTCTTACTTGTTTTGAAGTATATTTGTTGGTCCCCGAAGCAGATGCATTAGGATGTCCAAAAAAAATTTATTTTTGGAAACATGCTTCTTTGGGAAACTTTGAAGTATTTTTGAGAATTTTGGAGACTTTTTGAGACCTTTTTTTTTTTTCTTTTTGAAAATATTTAGAGTTTGACATCGCGGATATTCCCAAAACAAATGTGATTATCTGGTTTTTAGATTTTTTAGTAATGACTGCTCCATAAGCAATGTATTTAACATTTTTAAGTATCTAGTCGGAAGCAAAATATCCACGCTACACACTTTACTAATTTTTTTTTGTTCACTTAACCATCATTAAATGCACTTTTTTTGGTTCAATTTTGCAAGTTTCGAAAAGGAGGCTGCACAACTTCTAAGCCTTTTATGAAAATGGATAAAATTGATGATGTAGTTTCAACGATTGAGAAGTTCTTCTTAATTTGCTATCATCTTCTTTTCCTTTTCCCGAGGTCTACGAATCCATCATCTGATGTAAATCCTACAGCCTCGAAGTCCCTTTTTATTGTGTCCAGCCAACGCTGTTTTCGGTCGCCCTGGTTGTGTGCAATTTTGTATTTTTAGTGTGTAGCCCTTTTTGGCCAAATGAGGACAATTTGGTCTCAGAACGTTTCCATACCAGAGTAGCCTAGCTTCTCGCATTTTTTCAATAATATGAGCAACTCCATATCGCTACGAATGTCCACGTTTGGAACATTATCAACACAATATGAAAATTTTTATAAGATTGTCTGGGTTCGGATTTTGTTGCTTTTATAAATTTAAAGCATACTTTATGGAGTAATTGTTCAACTCACATATAGTTAAGATTCAAATCGATTTTTAACTTCAATATGCATTTTTTTTTAAGGCAGAACAGCGGTTTGAAGATCAACTCTGTTAAACTTATTAGTGGTATTCAAGCAGGTACGCAAAATTTGCGCCCTCGGAAATTTCGCGAGCTCGCAAATTATTTTGTATGAAAAATAGTTTCCGCAGCCTCGGAAATTTTGCACGCCTACTATTTAAAACGAGTTCAGAGCTATAAATTTTGATAGAAAGGAAATTAAAATATTGAACGGATTACGAGATATAGTGATAAGTAAGTGAGTAATTTAATTCTCGGCCCCACTTTTTGAAGTCTATTTAAAAAAAAATTAGAGGTGACTTGACAAAACTGAGTATGAGGCGTTGTTATACTCACCGAGCACTTTCAAAAACAGTCGTTAAATTTTTGTTTACAAAATCGTGTCGCACTGTGTTATTATAGAATAAAAATTTCACTCTTTTCGTTCATGGCACAAAATGTTCCAAAAAAGACTATCATAAATATACGTAGCATACTTAAAGGCTAAGATTTGTAGTTTTCATTGCGTGCATCATACAGGTAACCCTCGTACAACGCGGTTTCATGCAACGCGAATTCACTCTAACACGTTTTCAAAAAAGCGGAAACCCTCGTCCAACACGGTTCCTTACAACACGGTTTCATTCTAACACGTTGACAGAAGTGCGGAAAAACTCGTATAACACGATAAGTATACTCACGAAAAATTAAGTTTCTCTGCCAAATTGTGTTATGAGCTAAACACACGTACATCGAACACGCGTATTTTCAGAACTTTGAAAACGATTTAATTTAATTTTTAAGATGTCTTTAAAAAAATTTTTTTTTGTATATGAATTTCGGTTTTTTTTGTTTTGTACATAAAGTTTCGGTTTTATTTAATAAAAAATAGGGAAACTGGTAAGAAAAGTTGTATTTTCAAATAGTTTTGGAACGCAACCCCCCATTTCGTATTGGCTGTAAATATCACACAACGCGGTTTCACACAACACAACGTTTTCAAGAAACGTATCTACCGCGTTGTACGAGGGATACCTGTACTCAATTATAATAAATAAAAAGTATTCGATTGATTTTTAACTCAAATTACCACCGTGCCATTATCTTTTTTTCCAAAATTTTTTTGCTATAACACGGATATACGATGCCTTTGAATATCTCCTAAGATCGTTAAAGAGTAAGGCAGTCAGGAGCTGTATGCATTAGAGGGCTGCAGAAATGCATTTGCTTTTTCAATATTTTCAGGTACTTATTGTATAGTGCAATACAAATAAATAAAAAACGCGCAAAAAAAAAAACGCTCAAAACATGACTTATAAATTACAAGAACAAATACTTCACGGATTTGTTTTTGTCGAGTCAAATAGTATTTGTAATTACGCTCTGCGGGTACAGTTAAAATTTGGCAACATCGTTACAAATAATTTTATCACTTTAAGATCACTCTAAGTACTTATAGTATAAGAGTATTGAGTGAATCGCACGTGGTATGTACCTTCGTTCGCTCACCAACATTGATATGAAAAAAATTTTATTTCTCATAAATAAGGCTCTTAAAATTAAAAATAGAAATAAAAATTTATAGAACAACGAAATCGAAAGCCAAGATTTTACACAAAAATGAATTTATAAAAATTTCTTAAAACTCTCAATGATACCACAATACTATAAGTACTTATTGAAGAGTACAAGAATTTACAATTACTTTTTATCCAAAGTATTTGCCTAGTAATTATTCATTTGTTCTCAATTGCTATTCTACACGAACTAGTTTGTGAGTATTGCTGTTTTTATTTATTCAACCTAAAAATTTAGAGGATTAGAACGTAATTAATTGTGCTATCTCCAAATGTCTTGTTGCCTCATACAAATGCATTCATGCAGCCATTTCGCATGCATGGCTCGAACGAAATCAATTACATTTTTGAAGACATTTTTGATAACCTGCTATGATATTTTATAAGTGCGTTGAAGATTGGCACGCTGCTCGATTTCGGTGCCTTTATTTTAATTGTATATATAAAATAAATACATTGAACAAATATGAAAAGCATAATAATTTGAACTTACATATTCTTCAAGGAACATTGTACAATGTACATATAATCGGAGTCCTGTTTCGTTCATGCTGAGACTCAATAACGCAATGATTCCAGCAATTTTAAATAGTTCCTTACCTAAAAGAAATAAAAAATAATTTTATAAGTGGGAAAATAGCAAAATGTGCCATCATAGCTCAAAATTAGTGTTTTGGTGATACAAATTGCATGTCATCCTTGTAAAGTCCTTGGGTTCCTGTATTTGTCTTTGTTTCTTAAAATTACTGAAGCTTTTATGTAGTTTTTTTTGAACAAAACTAATCATGGATAGGATATTCTCATAGAATACATTAAAAACGTTCAAAAACGGACATATTGAAGTGTTGTCCAATTTAAATTTTCTCTTAAGCTTTTCTGACAGTTCAATTCAAAATTTTTTTTGATCTCATTGAAGAATTGTTTAGTTGCTCATTTTGAAAAGAAAATGCATGCAAGAACATAAAAGCAAGCATGTTATAAAATAAAATATATTAAAAATTCTTTTCCAAAATATCTTTCCTTGTATGTAGCAAAACGAATGACATTACGTTAGCCAGTTGAGCGTTTATGCCAAACAAACCGAGAAACTCTACTTCATAAAACAAATAAATCTGCATATCTGACAATGCATTTTCCGACTCAAGCAGAGTTTATGCAAATGCTCTTGCAGCCACTTCATTTGAAAAGGAGCTTAAACGAAGACGTAACCGACAACCGGCATTGGGCGGCGTCGTCGTCGTCGTCATCATCATCTTGCGTTCGACTGATGGCATACAAACCCAAAGATTACCACTCCAGCAAATACGACAAATAGAAATAGAAGGCTGAAGTGGCACAGAAAAGGAGCAGAAAAGGGGGGGGCAGGAAAAAAAGAAATGAAGATAAAAGTGGAATTTTCAAAGCTGTTTTGTAGAGTGTCAGTCAGAAAAGAAACGTATAAAGCATGGAAATATGCACGCATGAACGACTGAAGTGACTGATGGACGGGATAAAGGATGAATAAAGCGCAGTCGAAGAGTAACAAGATACACTGCGAGAAGAACGTCGAAGAAGCTTAGTATTATTAAAAGACATCACTCTCTGATAGAGACACTTATTTATTCGACAAAAGGGATTCATTTTTTTATTCAAAGGAAACAACTTACAGTGAAAAGGGATTTTTTTTTTGTGCATTGTCGAGTTTCTTAACTGCCAATCAATTAGAACATGTACCATATTTGGGACTAGTAGTACCATTTTCTACATTCTCATATCATGAAAACTGCAGAAGCACGAGGGCGATGGGCGGCAAAGGATATAAGCATTTGAACGGATTGGATAGACAAACACAGAAAGAGTTTTTTATATGTTTCAATATGGGCACAAGATAAAGCAACGTTTGTGCATTGGAGATTTGACAGGAGAATGAAGTTTGTTTTAAGAAGAACAGTGAGACCTCATTCGTTTCCCAAAAACGATGTCCATGTGTTCATGTTGCGAATTATTTGTATAAAAATATTGCTATGTTGTTATAAAAAAGAAAAAATTCCTTTCGGCATCCTAAAATTTCTCATACGTGCTCATACTCTTCACGTTTTTCTTATAATAACTGGTCGAAAGGCAAAGATTGTGTTTGTTAATCCACACCACGCACAGGCATAAGAACCAAACATAGAACGAGCGTAAGGATAACAAGGATATAAAGTGTGTATTGCTATTTGGATTTTAATAGAATTCATGCCTGAGGCTTGGGATTTCCAATTAAAAATAGTTTTCTAATCGCAGTTTAAAAAAGGATGTATAAATGATGGTATATGGTCTTGTTATTGCGTATGTATGTGTGCTCCTGCTTGCGCATTTCGATGAGAGTTAACGAGTCTAACGGAAAATGTTGCCTTTGCTTTTAAATCAAGATGAATGTATCACTCTATGACGAGTAGAAATACACGTATGTATTGTGTGTGCATGTGCGTGTGTTCATTGTGTTTGTGTGTGCATATGCAACTGCACCCTTTCATTGCAATGCAATTATGAACTTTAATCGAAAAAGTTTTTTAATCGTGTATGCTTTACGGTACACTTACTCATACGACTTTTCTTTCTCTTTCGCTTCTTACTCTCCTCTTTTCTGTTTTTCCACTTCTCCTTCAGCTTTACCTTCACTTTCTTCTTCTTCCTTCTTAGCATTCTTGCTTCATCATGTTCGCAGCAAGTGCGAATTGGTTAAGTCATGTAAATGTTACAAATTTCGTTGCATATATGAAGGCGTTTTGAGAAATTCTCGTATTCTATTCTGTTCAATGCTAAGTATGTACGTAAATTGACATTGACGTGCGTAAGTTGAATTCTGAGCGATGTATTTGACATTTTCACACGATCCGAAGTTCTTTAATTAAATTCATGCCTCTGTACGATGCTAATTAGCTAAAAGTGTGAATAAGTAAATGCAATTTCTCGTAATTTCTCTCGTGTGCTTGACATTTGATTAATTTGCCATTTTAAAATTACTCTTCGAGAAGAGAAAACTAAAGTAATTATTGCAATTTAGCGAGGGAAGCGAATACAACAAAGAACACCATAGCGAATGCGAATGCAGCGGGTTCCTACACCCAAGCGATTTCGGAACTTTTTCGCAAAGTTCGTTCGCTTCGTAAATAAAGGTACGAAGATTGATTGGCCTCAGAGCATTAGCGCTCGCAAGTTCGCGAATTCACTGGCAAGAGCCTATTTTATCTTCGTTCCTTTGCGAAGCCTTGACTTAGTGAGCATCATTACGTGCTTAAAAAAGGTTTATATTGTTCTGCTTTTTGATCGTCTACAGTTTTTCTTCAAATTTTTCTTTTTTTTTTAATGTCACTTTTCATTTTCCCCGGAATCGAAATCGCAATTAATCATTTCTGCTTATAAAAGTTTATGCTTTGGAAAAAAAAATGGTTTATTTAAAGACTTGGTTTTAATTGTTTGCTATCCTTTTTCATCAATATTTTTATATTGAATTTAAGAGGTTATTCTTCGGCCTCTGAGCCGTAGTTGGCTGAGATGTCAATTTATGAAATGAAAGGCCCTGAGTTCGACTCCCAGCTGAGGTCGTGGATGTTTTTCGTGTCGTTTTTCTGTTTTTCTATGTTTTGTTATTATTCGTCGCATCACAACGGGTCCATGAGAGGCCTAAGTGCATTACCCTTAATAGTGATAGCCACACTTTAAAAGTGGTGTAGCTCCATTTTTCAACAAAATTTACATATCAAATAATTTACCTTTCTTTAAGTGTACTGTACCTATTTCAAATGGATTCATTTTAAGTGCTCAAAAAATTCAAAAAATTTCAATAAAGAAAGAATGAGAAACAGACAAAGAAATCAGCACAACACATCTCACACAACAACAAGGAACTCAACTAGAGTTGTTGTATTTTATAACTTTGCTGTTCAAAGAGAATAGCTTTAGTTAGGCAAAAGTACAATTACTGGGATCTTTCGCGGTGTGCTGTTGATGTATTAAATTCGAACTGCTATTGTAAAATACAATCAATACTCGATCTACGGCCATGCCACTAGCTAAGAATAATTGGGTCTATTACGGTAATCGTCTCGAATAGCTATTTCGGTACTTGTTCGAGAAGACGACGACTAATTTTAAATGAAATTTGTAGCACTTTCTTTTATTTGCAAAATATATCCAATCTTATGAAAATTTGTTTGTGAGACACAGTTTACAGAGTAGAAACATTTGGAAAGCTCAAGCGAAAATGAAGAAAATCCAAGTCATGTCCAAAAGAGAATTTTATTTTCCCATTCTTCCTTAAAATTGCCAGGAATATTTCCTTTTCGCTAACCTGTTGCCAAACTTGGCTTCTTTTCACGCTCACTACTGAAATGCAGGCCTTTAAAAATCTCGAAACAAGAAAAAATGTACCCTTCAGGACGTGTTGGGCAAATTTCCTAAAAGCTACTAGTGCTTTCGCCAGATTTTAAAGAACTAGTGCAAATGGAGGTAATTTTTCGTATAAAGCGTTTACTTAGCATAGAGGATGCATAATGAATGCATAGAGAAAATCTTATTGAAACATTTTAATAGATATCCTCATATATTTCATGTGAATATCTTATTATTTATGTTGAAGAATATTGAAAAATTCTTGATATAGTAAAATAATAAGGTGACCATATCAATCAAACTATGTGACATTCTTATAAAAATACCGTTTTGATAAGAAATCCTTATTGTAAGAAAATCGTTTTAACAAGAGGCCTTTTTAATATTAAAAGAAAGACCTATTGATTTAAAAAAAGTATATGAGTTCCGTATTCATTCCATAGTTTAAAAAGACAAAGCAGTTAATTGCCACTTATAGTAGTGGAGCCCAAGAGGGGATTGTTGCAGTTACTCCAGCGTGTCAGAAAATAATATGGGGAGAAAGCTTGCATCCTTTTATATGATTAGTTAGATTAGTAAAAAAAAATCGATCCTTTGAAAAACTCGAGCGTGTCAGATTAAGACAAGGTAAAGTGGTAAAAAATGTCACATTTAATCGCAAGCTTTGTAGTGTATTCAAATGATTTTGTGAAATTAAAAACTTGGATTCCGAGTAAATAAAGAGCTTTTAAAACTGAAAAACTGTGAATCGCGCTTTTTTTTCCTTTTTCTCTCTCTCTTTCTCTCTCTCCTTATAAATAAATATATATAGATTGTTTTGGTTACATCTAATTATAAAAAGATAGTCTCGCGCAGTCACTCGAGGTGTTAACATCGTTTGCGGATCAGTAGTCAATTGTAAAATAAATTGTTCGCTCATTCAACCTTCCAATAGAAATTTTTCATCTCTCTTTCTCTCGATTTGATTACAACTGCTAACAACAACAAGAAATTGAACCCGAAAACAAGCGTTTACTTATTTTAGCTTCACAGAACAGAAGCAAACAACAAAAACAATGAATAAACCACCCGACGAGCCGGCAGCTGCCGCTACACATCAACCAAGATTGGAATATGACAACAACAAAAAATTAACAATTTCAACTCCTGGCCCTAAATATTTAGTCATGGAAAGAACTGACGCAGGTAAAATTCTATCAAGTGTCTCCCCGTTTCTCATAAAAAAAGCCATCGATAGTACATGCAATGATGAAGTTGACCTTTGCAAAAAACTCAGAAATGGCACAATCCTAATTAAAACCAAATCCTACACACAAGCAAACAAGCTAATCAAATTAATCAGCCTCTCAAACCACATCAACGTTGACATAAAGGAGCATACATCATTGAATTACTCAAAAGGAGTCATTTATACCAACAGTCTTCGAGACATACCTGAAAACATCATAAAAGTAGAATTGGCACACCAAAAAGTATATGACGTAAAAAAAATACAAAAAAATAACAACGGTAAATTATTTGAAACTGGACTTATTATACTTACCTTTGAATCCATAAATCTACCTGAAGAAATCGCTATTGGATATGAGAAAGTATTTGTAAGACCTTACATCCCGCTTCCACTACGCTGCAAAAAATGTCTCCGTTTCGGTCACTCTTCAACAACCTGTACTAACAATTCAACATGTGCCAACTGTGGCCTAACATCACATGTAGACATCGCTACTAACGAAACCTGCTGTTACGAATCAAGCTGCATAAATTGCACAGAGGAACAGGCAGAAAACAACAAACACCATACATTCAACAAAGCGTGCCCAATTTTCTTAAAAGAAAAAGAAATACAAGCAATAATCACCCTACAAAAAGTTGACAAAAAAACAGCAAAAAAAGTTTACAACGAACGATACTGCAACAACTCAAGCTTTGCATCAATAACAAAACAACGCATAACAACTACAAACTATTCTACCAACAACATTACATATGAAACCTCACCGCATATTCCAGACTCACTCCGTTCATCCAACAACAACTACGATATGGAAAGATCAAATTCTCCACGTATTCCAGACTCACTCCGTTCATCCAACAACAACTACGATATGGAAAGATCAAATTCTCCAAGTATAGAGACACAAACACAAATAAATTTCTTCAGCATGGAAGAAGAGAGCGCCTCATCTTTCTCAAAAACAGCTACTCTCTCTGAAAAGAAAAAAGCGGTAAAATCAATAAAAGTCATGCCAATAAAAACAAACAAGCGAATCAAAAGGCAATTGAAAAACGCAAACAATCAACAATCAAAAAAGTACGACCGAAGCTCACCCAGTGATCATTCCATTTAAATTAAAATCAACTTATTTCCTTCTTTAATAATCTAATTCGAAATTTATAGTAAGTTTACATTTAATTTATATTCCTACTTCACATTTACTTATTTCTTTCTCACACACATATACTTAAAAACAATGAGTTTATTAATACTCCAATGGAACATAAGAGGGTATCTCCAAAATTACAATGAACTCCAAATTCTTATAAAAAAATATTTCCCAAAAATAATATCCTTACAAGAAACACATTTAAACGATTCTTTCAACAACTTTCCGATTCCTATAAACTATTCAATATACCGAAAAAACATTAATAACAACTCCTACGGAGGAGTTATCCTACTCATTCATAATTCTCTACAGCACACACCGACCCCAAATAACAATTCAATTGAAACTGTGGCAACAACAATAACTTCAAAGTTCAAATTCACCATAGCTTCCACATATATTCCACCACAAAAGCGCTTCACAATTTCTACACTACAAAATGCATTTAGTAATTTACCAAATCCATATATTATAACAGGTGATTTCAATTGTTGGCATAAAAAATGGGGATCCAAAACAAATAACAAAAAAGGAAACATTCTTTCATCATTCATCGACTCATCTGATCTTATATTACTTAATAATGGATCACATACTCACTTTAGCACTCACAACACATTTACAAACATTGATCTGACATTCTGCTCACCAACACTTGCAATTGATACAAAGTGGAAAACTGAATCTTCCCTATATGGAAGCGATCATTTCCCCATATTAATAACACTCTTTTCATCATCAAAATCCAACGTCAGCAAACAAACCCCAAAATTTATAACAAATAAAGCAGATTGGTATCAATACCAAAAATATTGCCTTGAATATCATAATAACAGACCATTTAGCCCAAATATAAACAAAGAAGCTGCAAATATTAACAAAATAATATTGAGTAGTGCAAATAAATCCATTCCACAGTATCATACTTTAACTCACAAGTTACACAAAGTTCCTTGGTGGAATAAAAATCTAGACCAACTAAAAAAAGTTCGAAATAAAATGTGGTCACTTTTAAAAACCAACATTAACACTCAAAACATTATAAATTATAAAAAAGCAAACTCCCAATTTAAAAGACAACTCAGAATTGAGAAACAAATATCAATTAACAGCTTCACATCTATAATAAACCCACTAACACCCATAGACAAAATATGGAAACATATTAGAACTTTTTGTGGTCTCAATACAAATAAAAGCAAACATATTCACTTTTTATCGTCAGAAAACCATTTAAGCCCCACAGACTCCACTTCTGAAACGTTTTGTAATTTTTGGTCAAATCAGTCATCTGATAAACATTTTTCTCCTATTTTCCTAACACAAAAATACGCTACATACGAAACCCCACATCCTGAAGCCAAAGCTGCCCGACAAGAAAAATTAGTCACAAAAAAGTCACCTTGACTCTTGTGTGACTGAGCTCGTTGCTAAAAATAGGTCATGCGGACTTAAATTTTAACTTAAAAGTGACCGAAACAGCGCAAAATTGTGTGACAATTTTCTTGTTACTGTGTTAGTCACACGAAACTCAACAGAAACTATTCAGTTACAAACTAGTCACAGAAAACATCTCAGAAACAAGCAGAAATCACACAATATAAGCGCTCAATAACGTACTATTTGAAATGTTGCCACTGATTTTTAATAAATATTTCTTGCTATAAATTTGTTGCCACCAAATTTTACAACTGACAAGAAAAAATCTTTCATATTGAATTGAATAAATAATAAATAGACTTTGAGCATCAGTTCAGCTTATTTCCAAAACGAAATTTTACAAACGCTTCCAGTTTTATGGTGAAATAATGCATGCTACCCCTTCAAAAATGACGCCCCTCAAGAAATATGCTTATTTTATAATTTATGTTAAAATTATAATATTTTCAAATCTTTATTTTGGCCTTAGAAATGTAATTTTTTGTAATTTATGATAAATGCATACCATATATGATGCGTTTTAAATACGCTTTTTTGCTTAAACCTAATTTTGAATCATGTTGAAGTACTTTGTAGTTTTACAAATTATAACTTCTCATAAAATAATCAATTATATAAAAAAATGGCAGATACTTTAAAGTTCTTGAATACGTATTTGAAACCCCATTGTGACCAAATCAGTTGTCAACGGCTATTTTCAAACACTATAGAAACCGTTAAGGTTGCATAGGAATGATTCGCAACCTAATAGCTACTGTTCAGTGACTACACTAGTGCGATTAAAGTAGAACTACGACTAAATCGGTTACTTACTATTCTCATCGGATCCACAAAAATAAGTGCTGCCCATATGAGGCAATCTTCCCTTTTTGGGGGAATTTAGCTATTGCGAGATTAAAGACCTCAATAAAAACTCTTATCACATCAAGGATTTGTGCAATCGCAAAAAAAAAAAAAAAAATTTGAATATTTAATCGCCCAAATTAGTTAAACATTATTCCTTATATTAATATTCGCAATTTTTAGATTTCCGCCGCTTTTGCGAAAACTTTTATTATAAAAGTGATTTGTTCGTTATATCTTGTGAGAACCCTAGGGTCGAAATTTTCAAAGGATTATCCATACATTTCTTATTTTTAAATGCAAAATAAATATTTGAAAGTATAAGTTATTCCTTTTCTCAAAACCCGAATATATTTTTGCCCGACTGCGACAGAAAGAGGGTAATGTTTACTTCGTGCCAGTAGGTCGCCTCCGACATTTGTGACATGCCATTATGCCAGTCTGTGATAACTAGCAATTGTGCTAGCCAAAAAATGAATGGTGTGAAGTATATTTTTTGTTTGTTTGTTTTGTGCTGGAACATATCGCACCCCGTCAACTAAAGTTGTACAACTCAAAATTTTGAATCTTTTTCATAAGTCACATGTCTACCTATACAATAAGTTATACTCCATTATTGGTATTGTAAATAGCAATAAAACACCATTATGTCTTTTTTGCTGCAATGATTTGATCACTTGTTGGCATTGACAAAGGGACTCATTTTGAGTTAGTGCTTTTTTGTTGATTATTTGATTTGAGTTAAATTTTATGCTGTGCCCTTTTAATGATAAAATTCGGTTCTTTTTGTTCAACTTTAAATCATCAAAGAGTCATCACCAAAAAGAATACAGAAATAATTTGGTAAAAAAATTTATCAATAGGAACATAACTCAAAGACAATTATTTTTCTAAAAAGTGTTAAAATCAATTCTCTTCTTCGCAAATAAGCGTTTTATTTTACAAATATGTTTCATTAGCTCAAATTCATTTGTTAGTATTTTCTGAAAAATTACCAAATTTGAGTTGTGTCTCCTTAGTTGCCGGAGTGCGATATGCAAACAATGGCGCCAAAATTCAGGTAAATGCTTTGGTTTGCACGAAATAAATTTGAATATGCATCATTTTAAACTTTTTACATAATATTATGTGGACAACACTGATTTTTAAGCACTGAGTAGCTACATGGGTACCAAGCAGCTAATTTAAACTGCACTATTGTTGTAGAAGAACCCGCAAAAATTTGTTTTTCTTGACCCTTTTCTATGATCTCGTTCAAGCCCTACTTTTTTCGCTTATTTGAATCGAATCTATGTTTAAAAAAATTTTATAGACATGTGTTTGCTGCTATGATTCGCCAAATAAACTAACAACATACTATTGGTAACACAAATGTACTAAAATCAGTATGAAATAACTTGATAGCTATAAAACAGACTCACGCATGGCTACAATGACAAGTTTATTTTTGTCGCTATAAGAATTGAATGAAACCCTTTTGGGCCTACTCTTACTTGCCACAGACCAGTTTCTTGAACGCGCTCAGTAACAAAAATCTGATTCGGTTGCATTGAACTTATTCGAAACTCGACAGTGATTCGCAGTTTCAATTCATATAATTTATAACCAATAAATATAGTTATGTGTGACTCCTTAAAAAAGAAGTTACAGAAAACCTTTGTTTTGACATCTCGGCAACTGGATTGGTTTCATGAAACTCCTTTTACGACTATTCAGCAACTGATTTTGGTTGCAAAGCATTCTTGTGTTCTGCTCGGGTGTATACATAGAAGCACCAATTACGCTAATAGAGTTCGAAAACTCAATTCACAAACTCAAAGGCAACACTCCTGGCATAGACAAGATAAATTACTCAATGATAAAAAATTTACCTCTTACAATTAAGAATCGTTTAGTCGAACATTATAACAATATATTTAATAAATTCCTTCCCCAATCGTACAAAATTAGCAAAGTTATTCCGATACTCAAACCAAACTCAGATAAAACCATAATTACCAACTACAGACCCATATCTCTCAACCCATGCTGTTCCAAACTTTTAGACAAAATAATAGCAGAAAGACTCTGGTGGTATTTATCTTCGAAAAACCTTATACATGACAATCAAATAGGCTTCAAAAAAGGAAAAGGTGTTACTCACAACTTACTTTATCTTGACCATATGATACAAAGTAGCCTCCAAAGAAAAAATCATATCTCTCTTATTGCTCTTGACTTTGCAAAAGCGTTTGATAAAATAGGAGTTCATACGATAATAAATCAGCTTATTGAATGGAATCTCGGACCAAAAATGATAAATTATGTAAAAAATTTCTTCACAAATCGTAAAATCATGGTAAGTGCCAACAATTCACACTCACTCATACGCCCTCTCTTCAATGGTATCCCTCAAGGGTCGTCACTATCAGTGGTGCTATTTCTTATTGCATACAATAAGCTATGTATAAAAATCTCACAACACAAAGAACTTGACTTTTGTGCCTTTGCTGACGATTTCTTCATAATAAAGAAATTAGGAAAAGAAAAAAATGTAAATATTGATCTGAATAAACTCTTTACAGACATTCATTCATGGTGTGAATATTCAGGAGCACAACTTTCAATAAACAAGACGAAACATCTGCACATATGTCATAAAAAGAGATGCATATGCAATGTCTCGACCGAAAACATCACAATAGACAGCCCCCAAAATTTAAAAATACTAGGAATAATATTTAATAGTAAATACAATTGGAAAACCCACATCGAATATCTCCACCAAGCCCTATCAAAAAGACTTAACATTATTAAATGCCTTTCTCATTCTAAATTTAATTGCAACATTACAACACTCTTATCAATAGTCAATTCATTGATTATTTCCAAAATCAACTACGGCTTGTTCCTTTATGGTCAATCCAAAAAAAGTATTCTAAGAAAAATAAAATCTATTTACCACGCATCAATACGAACAGCGATAAGCGCATTCAAAAGCACACCCATCTACAACATATTATACGAAACAAAAATGAAAACATTAGAAACCCTTGCTAACCTCGCCACAGCAAAATTGTCAAAACAAGTTTCTAATTCGAACCATACCCCCCTGCGCCGTCCCATAACATCTATATTGAAAAATAAGAGAGCCATCCCATCAACACTTTACACCACATTCCTACAATGCAAAAAATTGAATATTCCATTTCAAATTATCAAGACCCCTCTTACAAAAGTACCTCCTTGGCACTTTAAACCATCAAACATTATCACCACCTTAAGAACATTGCCGAAATCATCTACATCACCAATCGTCTATCAAAAACATTTTCTTGAGATAAGAAACTTTTTCTCAAACCACGACTTTCTTTACACAGATGGGTCGAAATATAACCATGCAGTGAGCTTCAGCGTTATAAAAAATAATGAAATATTAAAAGTTGGAATTATACCACCTTATAGCTCAATCTTCTCGGCTGAAATTATAGGAATTTTAGAGGCGACCTATCATTCACAACACAGCAAAAGAAAAACAGTTATATGTTCTGATTCGTTATCAGCATTAGATGCAATAGCCAACATTAATAATCTTAATCACTACGCAGTTAATATAAGAAATTTAATTTGCCAAAACTATCCGCGCATCAAATTGATGTGGATTCCGGGTCATGTTAACATCACCGGAAATGAACTCGCCGATAATGCAGCTAAACTAGCGACAATTTCACCCATATTTTCTGTCCCTAACTTTAACTGTGACGATATGATCAATCAGATAAAATCGTACTACAACTCCACAAAAAAAAAACATAAAATCTGGCAAAATTGTTCTATGTGGTACAAAACTGTTAATCTTAATAAATTGACTCTGTATGACTACATAAACAGTAAAAACACTGATTTCCCTAAAATAAACTTCGTAAAATATATACGTTGCAGATTAGGCCACACCAACCTCACCCATAACCATTTATTAACAAAAAGCAACCAACCCTCATGCACTTTCTGCCAAACAAACACACCACTCACTATTAAACACATACTAATGGAGTGCCCCAAACACTCTAGACGCAACTCAAGCAATCTAAAATTCTTACTTTCCAATCCAAATGACAATAACATTAATAACCTCATTACTATATTAAAGCTTAAAAACATATTTTACAATATATAAACAGCCTGATTAGCACCACACGATGTAGATATATAAAGATATAAATTAAAATGTGTATTATAATATGTATAATATCTCCCAATTCGTAGTTGTAAAACATATTCTTATGCTTAAGGCCTTAGATGCCATAGCGTAGTTAGCTTATAATTTTAATTTTAAGTTAATATTGTTAAAATAAAATAAAAAAAAATAAATAAATAATTATAAAAAGAAACGAAAGAAAAATTTGGTCTTTAAAATGTCAGATTAACAATACGCTTTATGGCCAACCACCTCCAATTAAACGTCAGATAAATATATATTGGTTATCAGGAACAAAAAGCGCGTTTACTGTATCCATGCCTGACGTGCTCGAGTATTGCAATGTGTCTATTTTGTTTACATTTTTGACCATTCTTACACGCTTTCATCCCCATTAAAATGGAAAACTTTACATATACTTTTTTTTTATTTAATAACGTAAACTTCACAATCCAATAAGTTTCGATGACGCTTTATTAACTGCAAATTTAGCATCTCGGGCTCCCCTACTATTTCATTGATATAATAAAACTAGAAAGCCCAAATCATATCTCGCGATGGCGTAGTTGAATTGTGCTAGATTTGTTATCTGGAAGGTCCGAGTTCGAACCAGGCAACAGGCAAAAGAATTTGTAGAAAAATGGAGAATTAAACAGGCAAGTAAATTTTAAGGAAAAAATACGGGGAGCAGAAAGTAAGTTGTGAACCAATAAGAATAAGTTGCTTTCATCGCACCTTCCAAAACGTCACGCACCAAGATCTTTCCAAAAAATCCTTGTAGAGAATCTTTGTTTTTAATATTTTAAGCATAAAATGTTTGGTAGTTTCTTTTATTTCTCAGTTTTTTTAAATAATGTAAATATTAAATTATCTACTTTTCCAAAAAAATAAAAAAATAAAAACGCTTGCTGGACCAGGAATTGAACCCGCCGACCAGATTTTTGACAAGAATTCATATCAAAATGAAGAAGTTATATTCTTAACTTTTCGGTGTCGTGTTAAACTATACCAAATGTATCCAAATGGTTCCCCCAGCACCAGAACAGCTATAGTTCAAAAGTGAACTGGTAATTTCCCACCCTCACGCAATGTTAATTTTCTATAGTGCAATGCATTGGCAGGGGTATAAAAAAGAACAAGTACTGGTGAAATTTGCACTAGAAAAACGTTAGAGATGAGCTACTCGTATGTCCTGAAGGGTAGTTACACAGTTTTGAAAGTAAACGGTCCAAATGTATATGTATATAAATAGAGTAAAATGAAAAAAAATGCTACATTATTCGCGATCGTGGCAGGACTCGAACCTGCAATCTTCGGATCCGAAGTCCGACGCCTTATCCATTAGGCCACACGACCCCTTGAATGCTCAGCGACAAAACCCACTTTTGAAAGGGGTCAATGGGAGGCGATCAAAGTGTGTCACCCTTTGTGGCAGCCACACTAGCCTAATATGCTTTTCAGACTATCTGTTTTTAATCTGAATTAAGCATTTAGAAAATACCCTTTCAGACTTTTAATTCTGAAATAACTAGTTCACGCGCCTGTTCGAATTTCAATGAGAATTCTGCTGTGGTTGACCGAAAAAAGGAGCAAAACGTAAGGGTTGCAGCAAGAAATGTCTAAAATTTGGACTCTAAATTCATGAATTTATTTCTGATGTGATGTTCCTGCATTTATCCATCATAATCAAAACTTACATATTGATATATATCAGTACAAATACGTTACTCAACAGTTGAGTCTGCTGAATGCATCTACTGATGCGATGGAACAAAGCCTTATCGTCAATATGGCCCGCAAAATTTTATTTAAGAAAAATGTTAAAGGAAAAAAAATGAATTCTGCATCACCGAGAAAATATCAAATACATACGCGTTCTTGAATATTAAAATCAACTTGCTGGTCTAAATCCTTTTCGGGCTGAAGGAAAATCCAACTTAAAAGGCAATAAAGTCAAAGCCGCATAATTCCCTCTGCACTTTGGCGAAAATTAACAAGAAAATCTTTTTAGCTTTTACAACAGCTTTTAAGCTACATCACAGAGAAAACAAAGAGGAGGAAAAAGAAAAAAATACGAGCGCTATAAATCCCGCCACAAATCATTTAAATCATGTCAAAATATTGCGTTAATTTGAGCATTGTTGACGCATTCACGCGTGTATGAGGAGTATACGCAATATTAAATCAGTGTACGTCGAAAAATTGCGCATACGACACGTCCGCCTGCATAAGTGTGTAGAGCAGGCTGTCACGTACAATGCGAGCGGGTAACACGACTTGACTGCTTTGCCATGCAGATGAATACAAATGCACGTAAAGGGCTAAAACAGGGACGAATAGTTGCAGAGTGTGTGCAGCCTTCTTTTTTGCTTGCTTGCAGCGGGTATAAAACCATATGCGTACCATATGTGTGTGTGTGTCGATTTTTTCTATCAGTTAAAATATGTGGCGGAATTCAGCAACTGGCCTCATTGTTTGCCACTGAATATTTGCTATTCACGCAAACGCGTTTGCATGTATGCGTGCTCCGGTTCGTTCGCCGTCCGCTGTTGCTTGCGGGCCCTTTTTTGTATTGCTACTTATGCCCACCCACCCACTTGCCAGCCAGGCAGCCAGCTGTTGTTGTGTCTAAGGGCTTGTTATTTCAAGCCCCTTCTTGTTATATTCCATTTTCTTTTCGCCTTTTTTTGCTCCTTTATTTCCTCCCTTTTTTTTTTTTTGCTCACGTTTTGTGAACGTGGCAGCGGCATTTTGTTAACGTTGATTCTTTATTTTTTGATGCCGCGACTTAGATTGTGTATTTGAGTGTGTAAGGGTGTATTGGTGGTATGTGTATTGATGTTGCTTGTCAATTGTCGCAACTCTCTTGTGTATTTTAAACAAATTTTCAAAATCAATATTTGAGGAATGTGTTTTGAATTTGAAATGACAGCGGCACACACGAATGAACGCTGAATCGAGCGTGCCATGTGAAGACGAGGTCCGATGAAAAAATAAAATAAAAAATAAAAAAGAAATATAAAAAAAAATTCCAAAAATTAAATGAAGCTCGAAAATGGATACATTTTCATAGGACCAAGAGGAAAAAGCGTTCGATAAGATCCACAACGACTCAAGAGAGCTACAGCGGAATAAGAAATGTGTGTCCTTTTTTTTATTCAATTTTCCTGCCGAATGCGGTTCTTTTTGTGTTGAGGAGAGAACAACAGAAAACTCAATTTTCTTAACTTCTTTTTCTTTCTTGTTTTTCCTTCAACCTTTCCAAAAACAACACTTACGAGTTTATTACTTTATTTTTAAATGAAGAGCAAAACAAAAATAACATTAAAATATAAACCCAATCCCCATTTTCCACATACATAATTTCCGCTATTAACTTAACCTTTTCCTTTGATTTCACCATCAAAGATAAAAGGATTTGACCTTCGAATTAAGAAATTTTATCCTTTTGCTCGGGACATAAAAGATCGAAAACCAATCCAATCAAAATCTATTTGAAACAAAAAAACCCTTATGGACCAACATTTCGAGAATGCTCTAAATGAGCCTTTTATGGGAACTTCAACGGCACTGAATTTCTTAGTTCCCATGCACATTCGACGGGTGTGCGTGTGTGTGTGCATGTTTGTCGGTATGTTGCTTTAAAATATTTGTTCATATCAAGTTAACATACCTACATACTAAAGGCCCATTCGGGTTCCATATTTATCGTTGTTGCCGAAATACTTTGTATGCTTTGCGTTCAGAGACAAAGTTTCAACCGAAAAGTAAGAAACTTCATGGCGCTCTCTTTCTCACTCTCAGCGTTACGAGTGCGTGGATGTGTGGGAGCGTCCCTTTGCATGAGTGTGCCGTGAATGTGTATTTGTGAATGTTGTTTGTGTGGGAAGAAAGTAAGTTAGTAAACAGCATCACTTTGTTTGTTGAAATTTTTGAAGAAAATTGAGCGACCGGAAACCCCAAAGCGTACATAAGCATCTCATGGGTTTCCTTTGTTTACGCATAGATGGCATACACCGTTGCTCGACATCAAGTAAATCCTTTCTTACATGAAATTGCAAGCAAACGAATAAATAAATAAACGACATTTTCGAAAGACACACGCAAAGATAGAAAACCCATAAGTGAGAATGGATGGATGGATATACCATACATGTGTGCGCGTAAGATGTAAGTGTGTAAGTGAGGCAGTGTGGCAGTGAGTGTGTGTGCGTGTTGGTCAAAGGGTAGCACACCGATGGCAGGAAGGAATTTTACTTAAATGCATGTAATAAAATTATATGAGCACGGCAAAATGTAAAGCGATGGCTGTTGAAAGATGGCACACTTCTAACTGGAGCAATGAAATTGTACATTTCATACAATTCGATACGTTTCTGGCAATGAAGGGAAAAGGACTATGAAGAAAGTACATAAATATGTTCCTCTGAAAGATATACTCGTTTTGGCAGATAAAATTTACTTGTAAGTCGTTATTCTTCCAGCAGATTTTCATTAGAATATAAAATGAATATTTGTCATCAAACTATGCTGAGGACTATCAAAATTTTTATACGAATCCATAATAATAAAACCTTTTAGTCGTTCGAATCGTTCCTCAACATAAATATTTCAACTGAAAAGATAGTCTTCAACTGATTGCAATAGAGTTTAAATTAAAAATTTGAGGTAACTATTTGCTTAAAAGTTCTGGAAAATTCGGATAAGATACAGTTCATATGAAAGAAAAATAATAATTTGGTGTAAAATAAAACATGCAGGTTTTTTCATTACGATTTTTTCAAATCATATTTCGTTATTCAAGGCTTCATAATTTTAAGTAGCAAGGACTTGAGGAGGAAAGAGAATTAAAATTGATATGGTCAATTGAAAAACTTCACACTAGAATAGAACTTTTCATGGATCAATTTAAAAGCAATGAATTTAAAAGGATGTTATTTTGTTCTGAATTCAGTGTAAGGACGAATGAATGTTTCAGCTAATGTGTTCTTTTCCCTAAATACGCATCTACTTTTAAAGAACCATTTTCATTGAAAAAAAATGTAAATTTGACTTAAAAGGTTTTTGAAATGACAGAGTCAATCCCATTTAATCAAAATTCGTTTTTTATACCTTTTTCCTTATACTGTTTTGTGGATCTCTTTTTGTGGCTTTCTTTTTGTGCCTTTCTCTTTGCGTCTCTTTTCGTCTCTTTGCGTCTCTTTGCGTCTCTTTTCGCCTCTTTGCGTCGCTTGCACCCTCTGTTTTCCTATGTCTCTCTATCTCTATCTATGTCTCTCTATGTCTCTCTATGTCTCTCTATGTCTCTCTATGTCTCTCTATGTCTCTCTATGTCTCTCTATGTCTCTCTATGTCTCTCTATGTCTCTCTATGTCTCTCTATGTCTCTCTATGTCTCTCTATGTCTCTCTATGTCTCTCTATGTCTCTCTATGTCTCTCTATGTCTCTCTATGTCTCTCTATGTCTCTCTATGTCTCTCTATGTCTCTCTCTGTCTCTCTCTGTCTCTCTCTGTCTCTCTCTGTCTCTCTCTGTCTCTCTCTGTCTCTCTCTGTCTCTCTCTGTCTCTCTCTGTCTCTCTCTGTCTCTCTCTGTCTCTCTCTGTCTCTCTGTCTCTCTGTCTCTCTCTGTCTCTCTCTGTCTCTCTCTGTCTCTCTCTGTCTCTCTCTGTCTCTCTCTGTCTCTCTCTGTCTCTCTCTGTCTCTCTCTGTCTCTCTCTGTCTCTCTCTGTCTCTCTCTGTCTCTCTCTGTCTCTCTCTGTCTCTCTCTGTCTCTCTCTGTCTCTCTCTGTCTCTCTCTCTCTGTCTCTCTCTGTCTCTCTCTGTCTCTCTCTGTCTCTCTCTGTCTCTCTCTGTCTCTCTCTGTCTCTCTCTGTCTCTCTCTGTCTCTCTCTGTCTCTCTCTGTCTCTCTCTGTCTCTCTCTGTCTCTCTCTGTCTCTCTCTGTCTCTCTCTGTCTCTCTCTGTCTCTCTCTGTCTCTCTCTGTCTCTCTCTGTCTCTCTCTGTCTCTCTCTGTCTCTCTCTGTCTCTCTCTGTCTCTCTCTGTCTCTCTCTGTCTCTCTCTGTCTCTCTCTGTCTCTCTCTGTCTTCTCTCTCTGTCTCTCTCTCTGTCTCTCTCTCTGTCTCTCTCTGTCTCTCTCTGTCTCTCTCTGTCTCTCTCTATCTCTCTTTGTCGCTCTCTGTTTTTCTCTTTTTCTGTGTCTCTATTTCTGTCTTTCTCTCTTTCTCTCTCTCTTTATGTTTCACTCTTTATGTCTTTCTCTCTCTATTTTTGTATTTTTCTCTCTTTTTATGTCTTTCTGTCTTTTTCTCTCTCTTTCTGTCTTTCTCTTTCTCCTTCTGTCTTTCTTTCTCTCTCTCTCTCTCTTTCTTTTTGTTTTTCTCTCTCATTGTGTCTCTCTTATATAATAAATATGGAACGCCAAACGAAGAAAAAATAGATATCAGGATAATTTCTGAGTTGTTACTCTGACAACAAATACATATGTATTGGTAACCACAGTAAATTCTATCAAAATATGAAAATGCCAGAAAATGAAACGTTTTTTAAGACTTCCCCTCTGAATTCGACTATCAGCAGGTACAGAAATAATTCCCTGGAAGAGTAAGGATCAAATCAAGGGAACACCAGTCAACGTGCTTTCGATTAAAATTTTACTCCTTTTATTCATATAAAATTCGATGATGCATCAAACCCAAACCAAGACCAAATGGCAAAACATTTCTCATCCAAGGCTTTCAAATGATCTTTTTCAATAAAATTTTTTTAAAACCATAAAAACAAATATATAAAAAATATTAAAAAAAAACACGATGCCAATATTCGACATAAAATTGCTTTTGGTTTACATTGAAGCTCTGAGTCTCAATATCCTATATTCAAATTTTGATATATAAAAAAATAACGATTTTGAAGAGCAAACATAAAAATTGAAAAAAAGAAAAAAAATCATTGGTTATTGATATGATTATAAATCGAACGATTTTTATGAAGGAATACAATATTTCAAATCGAAATAGATCCACAAAATACACTCGTAAAGCCGCTCACGCACGCAAGGGGATACTCGGCAAACACTCATGTTCATGTCGATGCATGGACGAAAGCAAATTTCAATTCAGATGTGACAAATAGCAAATCAAAATAAAACAAAGAGAGTTTATGGAAAGTAAACACGAAGGGATGTGTGGAACATTTGACAATGACACGAGAATATCATGTTTGTGGGGTGCCCGCCGCTATGCAACTGGCGTTTAGATCTCACTCACAAATTTTTTTTCCAATTGCTAAATTTTTCAATTTTTTTATAAATTCTCAAAATGTTTTTCTTAAGAACTTCAAATCCATTGTCTCTCAATTTTTCGATAAGTTTTTGTTTGATAATCCATTCTATTGAGAAGAGAATTGAAAAACAAAATTTTCGAACGGATAAAAATAAAAACCTGGAATGGGTATTTCATATTTTTCAAGTGCTCCTCCTCATTGACAAGCCCCAAGGAAGCGAAGAAAAAATGCCCCAATTTATACGAGCTGTGCGCGCAATCAAGCAAGATTATATCGAACCTAAAAGGCGTTCGAGTGTGAAGAACATTGTAAGAGGCCGTATTAGAGCCGAGATTGACATTGACACGCACGAGACACGCATAATGCGTATGAATATGACTACAAAGCATTAGGAAGATTTATTTATATACAAACATATATATATTGTAGCGCAGTGGCGTGTTGGATTGTTCGTGTCATTCGAGTAGAAAAGTAATATAAAGCAACGATTGTTGTTGACCTTGCGCTCAAATGGGCTTTCACGCGTGCCAAAACATTAGTTTCGAGAATACAATGTTGGTTGTGAAATCAGGACAAATAAAGAGAGAAAGAGAGAGAGAGAGAGAGAGAGAACGAGAGATCTACGTTTGCGATATTTTTTACCCTGAGACGTGACGATATTTATTTGCAGATGGATTTCTAGTGAAAGGATATTGTTTTTAGGAAAGAAAAAAAAATGTTTTTGGAGGTGGGAAATGGAGGAAAAAATTTCTTTTAAATGATCAAAATCTGCTTTATCAGCATTTAGTAGTCGAGTAAAATGTCTGAAGAAGACTTTTTGGTCGAGATTTTTTGTCTTATGTGATAGATAGAATACAAAAAAGGGCTTAGGGCATCTTTTGTCTAAGAAATATTTATGAGAAGAAGAATTTCAGAGCTCATTCAGCATGTTCTAATTTTCATACAGATTCGAGGCATATGTAAAAGTTAAAGTGTTAATTGGGGCAATGGTTGGTTGATTAGTGTGGTTGCCACTTTAAAATTTAATTCTAAGTGATATGTAAGAATTGCTATTCATAGACTATTAACAAATAAATAAATAAGTAAATATTTAAATTATAGCCCCCAAAAGTACGCACATATAATAAATATTTACAATAGTTCCGATACTCAGCCAACTGTCTATTCTTGAAGTTAGGCGCATCTGAACATGTCTAAAAGAAGGTTTTTGTGAGTAATATGTGTTCCTTATTAAAGCCATTATATATCCCAATTGATAAAGGCTCAAATTTATTTTAATTAGTTTTTTAAGTATTTAAATTCATACCTTTAGGTATACCATTGCCTCTAGTTTTAATTGAACGTGACGCCAAGATTTTACCTCATTGGAGATCTAAAACTCCACACACGCAATGCCATTTATATCGATACTTCTTAAAACAGAATGTTAATTAGAAGAGACAACGACTTTCCTGGCATAAAATTTCAAAGACCATAAATCGTAAAAAGGCAACATTTATTTAGAGTACCAAGAGTACAAAAATACACCTACTGTACGTATATATTACTTTTTTTTTGCTAAGCCATCTAAGCATTAAGAAAAGTATTAACTGTGCTGTATGCCAGCTCAAATTGCAACTTTGGCAAGTTTCCTTCTTCATTGAAACACTTTTCTTTTGTTCGAGGGAACAAGAGAAAGTTCGACTGGAAGAGCATAAACTAAAATAAAAGTACACAATCGTGATGAAAACGAGCGAACGAA
The DNA here is from genome assembly GCA_020466095.1 of Chlorops oryzae. Lineage (NCBI taxonomy): Eukaryota > Metazoa > Arthropoda > Insecta > Diptera > Chloropidae > Chlorops > Chlorops oryzae. Next base: position 34,499,320 of record CM035807.1, on the reverse strand, counting down.
CGAACGAACGAACGAACAAAAGCTCGTTTGACAATTTAACGCATTCAACTCACGTAGTTTTATGTCCTCAGAAATATGAAACGTCTTATGATTTTTAATGAACTTATGTAAGGCAATTCATAATCAAACTGTAGTCAGTCAAAAACGGTTGTAGTACAACAATAGATCCTTTCAAAGGAAGACAAGCGAACAACAACAATAAGGAATATATATAAACAAATAAAAACTAAAATAGAATAGAATAGAAAAACTGATAAAATAAAAACAGGAGAAATCTCATAAAAGCACTTTTGTTATTTTTTTTTTATGACTAAACCGATATGCGAATATGTTTGCGTATGTGTGTGCATGTGCGACTGCTCAAAGCTTGCCATGCTGGTCTTGCTTAATTGAAAACAAGTACCAGGATATGTGGTCAAACAAGTTATAAGCCAGCCGTGCTTACCCACGTTGACCAAAAAACAACAAATGCTAGCAAAGCAAAGCAAAGCTTAACAAGTTGACGTTATTTTGTTATAAAGCAAACAGGAGCACGCACAACCATACAAACACTCATATACATGGACATACACATGTACGGACGCGGTGGAGCGTGGAAAGCCAAAAGCAAACTTTTTCTCTAAGCTGGAAATCCGACATTTAAGTTGAGCCAACTCGCGTATCTCTCACGCATTCTAAGGGCTGTCGTCACTAATTAAAAGCACTTCACTTCGAAGCAGATGTATGTATATATGTATGTGCGTCTGGGTGTTTACATGTGTATGCGTTGATTTGATGGAAACATATACAGGAGTTTTTGTTATTGCTTTTGTTCTTGTTCTTGTTGTTGTTTGTGTTGTCAAAGTTTGTTGTCGTTGTTGCCGCTTTGCGTTACTATTGCGCTGCTGTATTTTCCCAAAGGAGTATCTTCTACACATCGTCCTGTAGGCATGCACGGCAGATTGGAATCAATTGAGACGTGTTTTTTCCGATCCCAATGGGATTATTTACTGTCGTGTCCGGTAAGTGGACAACTGAATTCGCCGCCCACACAACACAACTCTCACACGTATGAGATTCTAAGCTTGCTTTTCTATAAGACGGAAATCCTTTAAAGGACTCAAGGATGGCCGCGTGGATGCGACTAGAGGAAGGAGAGTTAATGCGTGCGTTTTAGTTGAGTATTCACGTATTATTTGTTCACTTCTTTTTGTTGTGCCTGTGGACTATTCATTTGATTTGATTCAATTCAATTGATAGGATAGTGTTTGCGAAGAACTAAAAAAAAAAACACTCCCTTTTAGGTTCAATAACAATCCTTAAGCAACGAAATCATAAGAAGATAAGACTTTTGTAGCTTTTGTCCCTTCCCAGGGTCTTCCAAAAATTTGCAATGAAAGCAAAAGAAGAGCATTTTTAATGGCATGTTTTATGAGTTTTTTAGCCTTCTAAGTCCAGGATCTGTCCCTAGATGGAATTTATTTCAATAAAAAATATAAAATAAAAATAGGTTAGACTAGGTTCATGAAATTTGCCACACTTAGGTCTCATGGGCCCTTTGTGAAACGACTTAAACCAATGTTAACCAATGAGAAAAAAGAAAAATTAATCAACATCCACGACCTGCGCTGGGAGTCAAATCCAGGACCTCTCGCTTCGTAAATTGGGATCTCAGCCAACAAAGGCATAGAGGCCATCTAAAATAAGTATAAATAAAAAAAATTAATTCAGATGCGTTTTTCTCTACCCCAAAAAAGTCTTATCTCTAGGGCAACAGAAAATATTTCAATTCAGCACCCCAAAAATATGTATATAAATATTTTGTGTGGATATTTTAAGAGCTATTGTTAGGTTCTCATGGGGAAGGGTTAAAAATTGTAGAAATTCGTTTTAAAAAAAATGTAGTGCATACCTTAAGGTCTGTTCTACTTAACTCATTATTTCATTTAAAAACAAAAAATTTCGGCATTAGAGGGTTAAAAAGAATTCATGAATTTGTTCCATTTTCTTTATTATTTTCTTGTTCAAATAAAACCGACTAATTTTCACTAGAATTTCCGATGGAAACAGTTTCTTTTTAATTGAAAATTCTCTTTCATGAATTTAATATTCTCATTTCATTGCATTTTCCACGATTGTAATCGTAGCAATCGTGGTTTACTTTTACACAACAATTCGTTCGTTGGCCTCACTGCTTTAAATTATGCAATACTCCATTAATTTCAAAATCACGCAATTGACAATGTGCAGAGTATTTGTGTGAACGGGATAGTGCTGAAACAAGAGCGACAATCATCAACAATAACGATGACTACAACAAAACCGTAACAGCAATAACGAGCGACAACATTGTCGTAAGTACATAAACAATAAGCTGCGACAATGCAGGTACCACCATGTCGAGCTGTTCACTCTCTACCATGAATTTTCTCGGCTCTTACAGCGATTCAACGCTGCAATTCGTCGTTATTTTTGTTATTTTTGTTGTTCTTGTTATCATTGGCTATTATGGCGATCTTATTATATTCGTTGTTTCGTTTGTTGTTGAGAACGTTGCTCTAACTAAAGAGAATAGTCACTTTAATTGTCCTTACCTACTTTCGAGCTGTAAAAAAAAGAGAAAAAAAATGCACTCTGTCCATTCATTGCTGCTTGTTGAAGTTCCGCTCTTGGTGTCTGTTGTTGTCTGATGTCGTTGGCGTTGTTGAGTGGTCTCACCTACTGGCTACCATTTTACCTAATGACCAAGTACCTCAGCGACTTTATTTGTGGTCCTTCAATTCCTTTTTTCCCACTATTGTTTTAATTCGCTTTTATTTTTTGTATTTGTTTTTTGTCGCTTTTTCATGCGCAATTTTTCGTTGCAATTGTTGATATCGCGCTTATTATTGTTGCTATTGTTGACGATGGTGGTGTTGTTGTTGATGTTGTTGCTTGTGTGTTGTCGGTGGTGCTGCTATTGCCTTTAAGCGACTACATAGTTCCCACGTTTTTCGTGATCCTTTTGTCACCATAACTGTTGTTTTCATTTTGTTCTCGGCTTGGGCTTTTGTATTTTATTCTATAATATGAAAATATACTCCTTCCATATTTTCTTTTATTCTTTTTCTCCTGCCAACTCATTATATTTCTCGTTTTTTTCTTCCTTAACACTTGTTGTGGAGTCGTTCGCTTAATCAGTTCGATGTGCACTACATTTGTTGTTGAATTAAAATTCTCAACGAAATATTTCCGCAAACATAAGAACCCTTCAGGGTGTATGTGCAATAAATTGCTCATACGACGGTTCATGCAACGCAGTGAAGCAATTGTTGCAGAAAATGTTGGCAATTTTGTTCAATTGGTGCGGCGTGATTTCATTTCCTCTGATTACTTTAGTTTTTGTTTTTTGTTTTCTTTTTGTTTTTTATTTATTAAAGAAATAAATGGAGAATTTAATTGTCAAGGGTTTGGTTGGGCTTTAAGCCGTCGAATCGAGGAGATAACTTTAATATGAACGCTTAAATTTTACTTTTTTTTTGGGAATTTTATTTATGAGAGAATAATGAGTTCTATAAATGGGGCAAAACACGTCAAGTGTACCACCGGCAAAATTTTTTCTCCCCGATTTGGATGAAACTTGGTACAGTTGTTAAGATGTAAGAGTACGTGAAATGTGCAAAAAAAGAGTAAATTTTAATCACAGGTTGCCGAGATACAGGGTGTCAAAGTTTAAATTTTTGCTTCGAAGAACATATTTCATTGAATTACAATGGGGCTAAAATCGCCTCGCTTCAAAAATTTTTCGAATGTTTCTTAAAAAAAATTTTCTGAACTTTTCGAAAACAATACTTAAAAAATTTTTCGATAACGGTAAATAAGAAAAATTTGGCAATTTAGTTTTATTTCTTGATTTTCTAGGAGAGACGTCATATTTTTATTTTTATTTTATAATTTTGAAATAAGGCTTAGTTCTTCCCCTTTAAAATGATGCATAAATCAGAATGGGAGGACCATGATTAGTGCTCCAAATACACCTTTGAAGATGCTTACCTTGCATATTTCCCTCAATATCCACTCAGCGAGCGCATTGTCAAGCGCAATCGTTGCGTGCTGTTTTGATATGTGCACATACGAGTATAGGCATTGTTCGCTCGCTCAGTGGTTATCGAGGGAAATATGCAAGGTAAGCATCTTCAAAGGTGTATTTGGAGCACTAATCATGGTCCTCCCATTCTGATTTATGCATCATTTTAAAGGGGAAGAACTAAGCCTTATTTCAAAATTATAAAATAAAAATAAAAATATGACGTCTCTCCTAGAAAATCAAGAAATAAAACTAAATTGCCAAATTTTTCTTATTTACCGTTATCGAAAAATTTTTTAAGTATTGTTTTCGAAAAGTTCAGAAAATTTTTTTTAAGAAACATTCGAAAAATTTTTGAAGCGAGGCGATTTTAGCCCCATTGTAATTCAATGAAATATGTTCTTCGAAGCAAAAATCTAAACTTTGACACCCTGTATCTCGGCAACCTGTGATTAAAATTTACTCTTTTTTTGCACATTTCACGTACTCTTACATCTTAACAACTGTACCAAGTTTCATCCAAATCGGGGAGAAAAAATTTTGCCGGTGGTACACTTGACGTGTTTTGCCCCAAATATGAGTTGTATAATTTTTTTAAAATATTTTTTATATTTTTCATATTATTTTTAAATATTGTTTTTTTGTTTTATACTTTTTTAAGGACTTTTAAAATATTTTTTTTTAAATTTTTTAAATATTTTCATATTTTTGTCATATGTTTTGCTAAAATAAAATCGACAGAAAAAGAGTTGGTCACTGGTCAGGGTGATAGGGACTGTTCATATATTCTAAAATGAATAAATCTAATAGATTATTGTTCAGTTGGTCTTTCGTTATCGTCCCTACCAGAATTACACGAATTTTTTTTTTTTTTTAATTATGCGTCCCAGTTCTTGCCCTTCTCCCTCTCACGCTCCTTCTTCCTCTCCTTCTCCCTGTTTTTATCCGTGTCCTTCTCGCTGTCCTTGTCCGTGTCCTTCTCACTGTCCTTGTCTCTGTCCTTTTCCATCTCCTCTGCCTCTTCTTCTCACTGTCCCACTGCTTCTCACTCACCCAATTTCTTCCTCTTTTACACTCTATTTTCCTCCAGTTTTCCTCTCTTTTTGATCCTACCCTGCTCACCCTCCGGCTCTCTTATATTAAAATAACAATGTAAAAAGTGGTCATTGTGGGTTATACCTAAGAGATAGACATAAACCATCATGGATGATTTTTTAGACCATTTTAAGGTGCACAAAAGTGTAGTAGACTATTTGGACAGATCTCGTAGGCTTAAGCCTGCGTTGACAATTAGAATCCTTAAAATTTTAAGTGTTTTTCTTCTATGTTATGCATATATAAGTGGCTCTGAGATAGCGTTGGGGATGCGTGCTATGCTCTTGATACCAGGATCCGAGGCCCGATTCCCGGCACAGGCGAAACGGAGTGTAATGTTCCAAGCCTAGCACTGGTTTTTCAAAAAATCGCATGTTATGTTCACACTACAAAATAAGACATACACTCACACAAGCACAAGAAAACTTCCTTGGTATCACAATGGGCCGATTAAAGGCGTAAGTGGCAGCCATTTCAATGACTTTGTTTTATGTTGCTCGTATGTATTAATTCAGCAAGCTTCATTGAACCTCTGTTGATCTTTTTGAAGCAAAAATTGGGCTCCTTATTCTTCAAATTTTTAAATGCCTTATTTCAGTTGCTGAAGTTAACAATTTTATGATATTGTTATTTACAAAAGATTCGTTCTCTATACCGTTTGAAACTCAGCTTTTAGGTTTCTTTTTAATAGTAAGTAATGGCTGACCCATAAATTGAAAAGCGTATTGAACACTTTGAAATGGAAAATGCCGCCCCACAAAAAACTCATTTTCATCAGCCATTAAATATAAAATATTTTCAGTCAACGCTTGATGGATATACCGTGTGATCCTTGGTGGTTTGCGAAATTTTTTATATATCTTCTCAAATAAAATTGTATTGAAAAGCTTAAGTGCGATTTTTATTTTTTTGCCCACAAACATCGAAAGTCTTTTCCCGAATAAAAATTACAAATTATAGCGGCAAATTGAAATTCGTTTTCTTTTTGTTGAAATTTGATAGATTAAAGCTTAACAATATGTCAAATGCAATTTTTACCGAGTGACTTAAGCTTCACGCACACGTAACGTCAATTTGTCTCACAACAAAGCGTAAATGCGTTCATGTGTTTCAGAGCCCACTGGGCAAAAACAAAAAACAAAATTTGGTAGCTTATGAAACAACAATTACGAAAAGGCAAACAACGACAGAGTGAAAAAATGGAAATTCCAAAGGAAAAACAATCACACGAATATGACCATTTATGCATTTGTTACTTTCAATAAGGCGGATTGAATGTTGCGCGATGCTGTTGCGATGGCGAATATCTGTGCAAGCGTGGCATTTCAATTTCCAATTGAAAATGGTGTATTGTTGTACAATAAAACGCGCACTGGCGAACAAATACATCCATATCAATTTGTTGTTGCCCGTCCGCAGTGTGCACTCAGCGTTACGTTGTATTTGAGTGCCCCTGCACTTGTGCCTGTGTATTTAAGCGATGCTGTGCATGTGGGCCGCTGGAGCGCGAGTTTATTGGTTTCCATCGCACACACACGCACACACGCACACACTCACAATCGTATGCCGGATGTGAGCTGTCCGAAAATGTAGCGACAGAGCTCAGCAAAAATTGAAAAACATGTGAGAGAAAAATTAAAAAAAAAACAAACAAAATAAGACAGAAAAACAAATCGTCAGCTTTAGACCGTTTCAATGAAAACATTTGCATCATTGCCACCAAAAAACAATGCGCAAACATTGCCTACTCTTTATGCTGTTACTTTTACAGCTACAGCTACAGTTACGGTTACAGTTCCAGCAACTCTAACCGCTCTCTTCATTCCCTCCTGCTGTTACAATATGAACAGAAAAACAAAATTACAACGCGAAGAATTCAAGTCTACGTGCCAACGTAAATGCCATTGGCCGAAAATGAAACCAAAGTAAGTTCCAACGGAAAAAGGTGCTCTTACAAAAAAGGAGTAAAAAAAATCCTGCAAAACAAATGACACACAAAGTTGTATAAAAATACAAACCGACGGCATAACACATAAATAAATGGTACACTCTTCGCATTCGCATTCGTATTGCTATTCGATTTCGTTGGCATTAAACATTGCTGCAAAGGTACCGGCAGTCGACATCAGACAACAATGACACAACACAGTAAATAAATTCGCAATTTTTGGCGAATCGATGTGGAACAATACATCGTCATCGCCATCATCATCGTGATGCTGGGGACCTTACTCCTCTTTGCGGCGTATGTATTGTAAACTTGAAAGTCACATTTTGGCAATTTACTATTGCGGTGCCCCCTGTCAGTTAAGTCAGTCTGATATGGCCCGGTTTCACACAGAGGGAGAGTGAGAGAAAGAGAGTCAGTTGGGTAGTAAGTCATCGCAAATTTTCCAATGGACCGAAGGCAATGTTCGTTATTGCTTTCTGACTGCATTGGGAGCGCAATTTTTGGTCGGTTTTTCAGTATATATTTTTTTTTTTTGTTTTACTTTTTGTTTCTATGATTGGAAAACCTAATCATGTGATTGACGGCAGCTGCCCGTTTTATTTCGCCGAATGCTGTTCTGTTTTCCATGATAGCTTCGTTTCTAACAAATTCGTCCACATTAGTTTAGGCGGAGAAAAAAAAAAAATCAATTTGGTTTGATGAATAAAAGCACATTTTCAATTGTTTTTCATTTTCAACAATAAATATTTCCATTAAAATCCATCGCTTTTTTCGAGGATTTTCAAAATAAAATGCTTGAAAATAAATTGCTGAAATAGATGACGTCAATTAGAGCCATTAGTTTTATAACTTATATTTAGGACCAAATTTCTTTTGAGCCCTTCAATTGATGCGAATCATAACAAGAAAAATGCAGAAAATTTGAAATGATACAGAATGTCTAAAATTAAGTAGGTATAAACTTCATGAAATATTCAATGAAAAGAGTTAGAGACTACCCTCAAACCAAACAAAGCCATGCCAAAATTAAGTAAGAGTCTTTTTAATCAATGAAATACTGAACATATTATTTAGGTTCATACATAAGATTGTAAAAACAGATTTGTATGGAAAAAACAAACGTTTTAAATTTAAAATTTGATTATGATTTTTTGCAAATAGGATCTTTAAAAAAGACAATAACGTATTTTGAGCAAGATATCGATCCCTAATCGCGAAAATAATATAAGCGACAAAAATAAAATTTCACAGGGCAACGTTTTTTCGGATCTCGTTTGCAGTGACTGTCATATAAAATATATTACTAACCCCAATAGAACAAAGTGACAAAGACAAGAAACGCTACAGGCACGCGTTTCTTATGATAGACAGAATCTAAACAGTTCTATAAAAACTAATGATTTCATTAAAATCTCTCACGTTCCAGTCTTATTAACAAAATAGCAATGTTTCATCGTATGGTGACATATTCACCTCAAATTGCTATCATATTGTGAAATCATTGTATGCGGCTCAATTTCCCTCATTTGGTAATGCCTACATAATGTATAAAACGGAAGTAGTAGCAACTCCCAAATCGGCGGGTTCGATCCCCGGTCAGGCAGGCGTAATTTTTTTAATATTTTTTTTTAACATATACCATAACATTTTGGTATATAATATTTGAAAACCTTACAAGTAAAAAAAGCTTTAAAACTAACATTTTATGCAAAAAAAAAATACATTTTGGAAAGCCGGGATGGGGCCCTCCCTTTTCTTATATGACTTCCAGACTGTCAACTTAAAATCTGAATTTAGCTCCTTAAGTTGAATTTAGAAAATACCCTTTCAGACTGTAAATTCTGAGTTTACGAGCTCACACGCCTGTTCGAACTTAAATTAGATGTTTGCTTTGATTGCTCGAAAAGATATCGTGGTGTAGTGGATAAGCCTCCGCCTTGGAACCCGAAAGGCTGAGGTTCGAATCCGGGCGAAAACAAGATTATGTGGGGAGAAAGAAATTTTATTTTTTTTTATTATTAAAACAAACGAAAATTAATTTCACCTCTAAAGATTTGAAAAAAGAAGCAAACAGGCATTTTCATCGTTGTCAAAAAAGGTAGTGAAATGTAAGGGTTGCAGCAACGAATGCCTAAACTCATGAGTTTATTTCTGAATTTAAATACCCTAAACTCAGTTTAAACTCACTACTAAAGTCTACTTAAGGTACTAAAATCAGTTTAACGCAATAGTCTGGAAACCATATTATTCTCTTACTTATATGGCTGAGAAGCTAGGATATTTCATTCTAGCTGTCCCTTTTTTCCTTTAATATTTTTCCACTTACTTGAAAAATTCCCATTTTTAACACATTTCATTCGCCTGCTGTAGGACTTGAACCCGAGCCCTTCGGATGGCTGAGCGAATACGCTACCCGTACGCCACGGAGAAATCTAATTCGCGTGGACTAAATATGTAATTTAAAGTCAAATGAAAACTATTTTCGTGTTTTTTGATAAAAGTTTTTTAAATACGTGTGTAGAGAAATTTGCTCCTAAAGAATACGCATGGCAGTTAAAGACATGTTTGAATACGTCCGTACTACAGTTTTGCTATAAAATAACTACGGTCGTAGTATACTACGAATCGTTGTTAATTACACAATCGTAGTTTTCGCTCAGTGTAGGTCTGCATATTCGCCTCAAATTCACATCATATTGTGATATCATAGTATGTTGGAATATTCGTCACAATTTCAAATCCGAACATAATATTTTTCTAGGATTGCATTTTCGACTCATTAAAATAAGTAAAATTGTTTTATTTTTGAAATCATATAATGACAACAAATTTTTTTATTAAAGATTCTTCTTATTGCGGGAGTATCTTATATTCATTGTATGTATGGCTACTCATAACTTCATCCAAATCGAGTCGAGACATGTTATCATTAAAATAAGCACAATTCTTTAATTGTTGATATCATGATAATGACAGCAACATATGTTATAAAACTTCTTTCAAATTGCAGGAATATCTTGATATCATGGTATGAATATCACAACGTTCTATTAGGGAAGCGATGAGTTTTAGGCTGTGGAACAAATTTTTATCAAAAAATCAATTTCGGAAAAAATGTCAAGTTATTTTCACGGTTAGGGCTCGATATTGCTTCTGAAAAATCGAACTTCAGAAGGGAATGTCAGTTTGGCTCTTATATTTTAACATCTTGATCTCATCTACGCAGGTAAAGACTGACATTTACTAATAAACATATTTATTTCTAATCAAGACCGAAAGCTAAGTCGATTTATATATGTCCTTCCGTCTGTTCGTTTGTCCGTCCATCCGTCTTTGGTCTGATCTGCTGAGAAGCGGCTGAGCCAATCAAGTCGAAAACGGATACCTAGGCATAATGAGTCAAGAGGATAATCTTAAGAGAAAATGTCCACGAATAACTTTCTTCCATGTTTACAAATGAAGATTTTTCGTTACTTGCGTAAAAAAACGAGTAGACGCTTCACATTTCATGCATAAATTTATTTAATGATTGCGTCAATCTCGTTGGGAAGCTAGGTATATCAACGTCGGGTTTGTCGACGTTCTTTCATATTTCTTTAATCTCTCTTGCTCGTTACGTTTGTGAAGAGTTTTTTTGAAGTTCGACGGAGACCTTAGTACTGGAGTTACCCCCAAAAACCCCCTTCCTTCTTGATTTAAGTTTCACATGTTGCATATAACTATCTTCATGATTTACATCAAATCAATTTAGGACAGCTCAACTTTCCCAAACAGGGAATTTAATTGAGGCAAACAGTCTGCCTGACAGCTTCTACCGAACCGAATGTCCTAGTACATAACAAATTCTCTCTATAACTAATTTTATTTCCCGATCCGTTGAAACTTGTTTTAGAAAATTTCATCTGTATTTTGAATGACCTTCCGCAAATATTTTAGGACGTTACACACACACAAATATATGCTCGACCACAAAGAGTATTTGGTATAAGTAATCACTTTTAAGTCCACCTTTTTATTCCTCTAATATTAAACCATAATCGTCCTCTTCTTTGCAACATGCCCTTTGCCAAGAAAAAAGAAAAGGAATAACAGCACATTAAATGCGCAAAGGGATTATTATCACAATTCATGCTCATTGCTCAAAATTTCTTACCAGAAGAGCCCGTCAAAGAAAGAAGATTTCCCAATTGAGTCTAAACTCACTTTTTCCATTTTTATTTATTTTTTATTATTTATTTTTTTTTGCCTCGCTAGATCTCTTTACATCCACATTTCCATGAATGGCCAAACCTATCTCAGTAGTGCTCTTCGTTCTCATTCACGTCTGCAAGTGCAGACTTCATCAACATTCAAGCGAAAGTTTTCACCGCTTTGGTCCTGGCTATGCAAGCCATAAGTTCATAAAATGAAATGCGCCGACACAAACGCAAACACGGAAGTCGGCGCTTCCTCGGCTACCGCCGTCCTCGTTGACAAATACAAGATGATAAATAAGTCCGCGAGCCGAGAAAATCCCTTCAAAAAGGATGTACAAATTCGAAACTTTCAGCGTGTTCCCTTGCAGAAAATATGCCATGGCGCTGTCACCGCTTCATGTTTTGTAAGCGACCGCGAGACAAGAGAAGAGTAACGAAAACCATTCACGTCTTATCCCTTTGTGGGGCTGCGACTTGATGACAAAAAAAAAAAAAAAAAACCGAACGCTTATTAAAATTTCATTCGTTCCTTCTTTCATTCTGCAAATTGTTGTATAAATTGTTGAAGAAGATAAAAAAAAAAACACAATTCAACCGGCCCATGCGAACGCAGCCCAAAATGGTACACACGTCGTATACGGACCGCCTTCGCAACGTGCGTATACGTAGCTACTGAGAGAAAAAACAAAAATAAAAATGCCCAGCGGAATGCCACCGTCAAGCGGAAGTGTATCGAATAAATGTTGTGGAGGAAGAGACATCGAAATGCACACAAAGGAACACTTATCCACTTTGCCCGCAAAACGAAATTACAGAAGGACGGAAGGAAGCTTGGCGATAGCAGCAGGAGCAGTAAAGGTAAACGTTCAAAAAACTCAACGGAAAGTTGCTCCAAAATCCAAAAGAAGAAATATATAAAAATTGAAATAAGAAAAATAAATAGACGTTATGAGCAAGCTCAGCTAAAGTAAAAAAAAAAATTTTTTTTTAATAAAAATGTCAAGCGCTCCGATAGTAGTGCCAGCCTCAGCGTCAGCATGAGCACGAGCAGTTAGACCCTAGCAGCAAAAAAGCTTATTACACGAGCTAGGTGCGTGTCATAGCACAGCGGAACGAGCTTTGCTCCTTTTCCTGCTCCTGCTTCGTTATGACTCAACCCAACATGGCTCAACTCGAGTTTAAGCTCAAATTGTCGCCACAATCATACCACCCCGGCTTCGTAAGCCATTGACTTTTACACGGCTCAACTGATGATGTATTTATGATGAAGCGTTGCGTCTGTCATGCCGCTTTCACTACAGCGATGGCGAAGGCGAAGGCAATACACGTTAAAATATGTGAAGCACGTTTTGTGTTTTTCCGCTGGAAAATTCGTTTTGAGATTTCGTAAGCTGAGGGCATAAACTTTTTTTCTTGCAGCACACGACATAAAATCACATCAAAAGCGGCAAGGATGCATGGCATTTTCACTTTTGTTATCTGCAGTTACGGTCAAAATTATGCCCACAAAAAAGAAAAAAAAAAAAAAAAAATTGAAAAAATAATGCTGAATATGGAGAGAAAAAAATTCTTTTGGAGAAGCATAACGATTAGAATTCGAGTCGAGGGACAATAAAAAGCTAAAATGGTGTTATGGGAAATCCTTTACGCTTTAATGCATATACACTCTTCTTTGCCAAGGGATCAAGCAAGAGCTGACAGGAAAAAGACGAGCGAAAAAAACAAAAAAATATCAAAAAATCTGAGCCAAAAATGAGGACATGCTCTCATGAATAACAAAAAGGGATAAAATTAAATGTTTTAATTTGATTTGATTTGTTATTTTTTGCAAATACTTTAGCAGTTCGAGTGATAGGAAAGGGGGAAGGAAGAGGAAAGGATTTTTTTCGCAAGCATCCCTGCTGCGTTGTTTGTTGTTTCAAGCTTATCATCATGCATCATCGTCATCATACGATTTCCTGTTATCTTAAAAGGATTTTCATAAAGTAAACTGTACGAAAGAGGAGAACAGAGAATTATTTCGATATTTTAATATTTTTATAGAAATATTTTAGCTTCTTTGCTTTCGAAAGTATGCAATAAAAACATGCTTCTAGGAATTTAAAAGTTGTTTTTTAACATCTTTAACATCTGTTGAAATTATTGGCTTTAAAAATATTTCATAAACGAAGCATCAATATTTTGTTTGCAGGTACAAAAAACAAAGTCACGTATTTCAAGGTTCTTATGAAAGATTTTTTTTATTTTATTTTTTTTTGTTTTTGTTTTCTTAAGCCTCTGTAGTCTGCAAAAATGAAAAATATTTAAGCTTTTTTAACGAGTTAAGAAAAATTATTGAAATTCTTTTTTTAATTCAAAATTTTACCTTGAGATGTTTTCAATATCATCGTGGAAATATTTAGTCAAAATTTTCCACTTAAAAAAAAGTGTCTAACAATATCACAAGATTTCAAAGAATTGGAAATTTCTGAAAACCTCCCTTGGCTGGACGAGCAATTTACAAAAAGACTATCATAGCCATCAGCTGCCCTAGCATTCAGTCAAAGTTTCATAAAGTGACAAAACTTAATTTACTTTTCCACTCAAAATTTTCCACTCGACTTATTTTCTTATTTATTGAGAGTAAGTACGCATGACCGGGACCTTGAATGCCAGAAAGAACTTCTTTTGTGGAATGAGAAGTTACAAAGAAAATCATAACAAATATGATATATGTAGTGAACTTTCCGTTTTTGCCGAATCAAGGCAATTTAAGATGCCATAAAATATACATAAAGAAAGTTACTTAGGAAGTGTTTATTGTAAGTGGTTCCGTTTTCTTTTTCTTTTGGAGACTTGGGAAATCGAAGAGTTGGATGTATGGAAATTATGCAAAAGAATTGATTTTACTTTAAGGACAAACACCTTTATAACTATTATGGCAACATACTTTGTGTAAATTGGGCTCCCTCCTCGGAAGGATGTGTTTTGAAAAGAGTACAAAATTCTTTTGTTATTGGCTAAGACAAGTGATACAAAGAGAAGTTTCTTCTCTTTCCGTTGCCCTTCTTGCCAACTTAGACGATTATTGGAATTAAAAAGTTTTTCTGGCGGAATTTAGGAGTAAGCAAAACACTTTTAATGAGCAACATCGTAACGTAGGCGGCGAGAATCAGTCATCCTTTACGAAGATTTTCGGGCCTTGTCAAAGCCTTTTTTAAGCTCCATTGACATAAGACTTGAAAACATATAAATTTTTGAAATTTTCTTATACATTTCATAAGGGCTCGATTGTCTTGATCACGTTCTAAAAGTGGACATTCTTAACCGTTATGGAGTTGCTCCCATTGTTGGTAAATAGCGGGAAACAATGCTACGCTGGTATGGAGACGTTAAGAGAGCAAATGAGGAAATGTTGGCAAAAAAGGACTATTCACTCAAAATAAAAGTTGCAAAAAACTTGGCCTCCAAAACAGGATAGAAACAATAAAAAACGAGCTCAAGTCTGTAGGACCAACCTCGCATGATGCAACGAACAGAACATATTGAATGAACTGGTCGCGTTTTGAGGACCCCGGGATATGCCGGGGCACTTGAATCACTTCTTCGAGCAGAAAACGATGCCTTAAGGGCTCGTTTGATCATTTTACATATATTGCTCTGACAATTTAAAATTTAATTTAAAAAAATCTTCCTCCGATGAGAGGTAATCTTGAGATCAATAGGCAAATTTAAGCTCAAACTACCGTATTGCCAGCTCAGTTGTGGCACACATAAATAATTTTCTCAGCTAAATCGTGAGCTTAATAAATTTCGAGGTGTCAGTTCGATTTGATTTATCATCCTGGATAATTTAATACTCACTCCTTATGAATGAATTTAGATGCATGAAAAGTGCATAATGAACCCTAGGGAAATTGTTGAATCTATGCCGCGTTAATTTGAAGAAAATTCAAGCGAACAAACTGGCCGAAGCCCAACAAATTTCCTTTGAAAGATTAAACTAACGAGAGGAGTTTAATGGAAAATAAAACGAGTTTCTGGAAGAGCAAGAATGAAATTTAAGATAGTTTTTTTTAGTTGTTTTTGCCTCTTTTATTTGTCTGAAGAAGCAATCGCGAATTTTAATTGCACAATGTTGAGGAAAACCACCACCCATTGCTGATTTTCCGTAACATCTGCTGAGATAATATTCACTTGGAGTTTAGCTGCGTGAAAATGTTTTCATTAATTTAGAGAAAACATTGCACAAACTGTTAGAACGGACCTATAAGATGCCATAGTGAGACGAGATAGTATAATGGAGATAAGCAAAACAAACAGGAAGTAAAAGTAATGCTTAAGGTAGAACTTCAAGTAGCAGCATGTTGCCCTAAGTGTTCAGACTTTTATGCAAGTAGGCTGGCGGGCTGGCAGGCAGCGAGCACACATTAGCGAAGTGCTCTGTGCTCGGTGCTCTCTGCTCAGTGCTCAGTGCTCAGTGGCACTTAGGGCCACATTATCAAAAGGCATCTTCTAAGAACGACCAACTACTCGAGTTGAGCTATCATTAAACGTTGCAGCCTGAAGCGAATTCCGAGTTGATGATGTCTTTCGAAAGAGGGACACTAAGAAATAAAATAAAATGAAGGGAAAAAAAGAAGAACGTAAGCTCGTTAAAAGTCTTCTTCGACAAGATCGAGGCAATCGACCACTACCGACATTACCATGAACTACCACCACC
This sequence comes from Chlorops oryzae, assembly GCA_020466095.1. Taxonomy (NCBI): domain Eukaryota; kingdom Metazoa; phylum Arthropoda; class Insecta; order Diptera; family Chloropidae; genus Chlorops; species Chlorops oryzae. The sequence continues at coordinate 34,483,331 of CM035807.1, read as the reverse complement.
AACCAAGCAACGACTGACTGCTTGTGTACATCGTAATCTTCGTTTGTCACCACAGAAGACAGCTGTGCATTCTCCCATCGGGAGAGAGTGCATAATAACTTTATGTAGGCGTACCACGACCAGCCGAAGAGAGGGGGGCTTTGTGCCCTCAGCGCATTACCGCCGCTTCTCTTAATTACTTTCAAATGCGCTAAGAGGCGAAAGACGCTTTCATAGCCGCACTGCACTTTTACCGCGCTGTGCTATAATCTTTTATTAGGTCGCAGCGGTTGCATTCAGAAAATCCCTACATTTTACAGTCATAAGATGCAAGAATAGCTCAAGGCCGGTACATATCACAGCACTTCTTAGTGTAACCGCTAAGCAACTAGCACGAGTGCTGATATTTGGGAAATCGATTTTTAAAAAACAGAACAAAGAAAAATCTTCTCAAGTTTAAGTAAAACAACATTTACCACTGACTCTCGGATGTAGCGTTGTATGAGCGATGAGTGAAAACATTACACAACCTAATATCCAGTACGGTGCACAGTGGGGCCGCTTCATATATTTCTTGGAAAAAAAATAAAAGGAGTGGTCGTAGAGCATTGAAATTTTGCATAAGCACTTATGTGGGCTAAACTAAGATATTTTGAAAAAGTCTTGGATATCCGCCCACTGCCACGCCCACCTCCCATATAAGTGCACATGTCAAAATTTTTATTTTTGGACCTAGGGACTTGAAATTCGGGACACTTCTAAATTGAGTTCTCATCAAAAAAAAAAACTAAAAATATTGGCGCTGCCATGCCTACTTTTGGTTTAACGCCCATCGAAAGTTAGATATTTTACATGTTTTTATTTCTTATCTAGCATTATATGGAATTTTCGCATAAATTGAAGAATTTTATTTTTTTCCAAAAGCTTAAACAATGGTTGTCTCCATTCAAGAGAATGTAATAATCTCAACAGCCTACCGCGAACGATATTAGCCTTCGAAATCACCGAAAATATCCCACAAATGCATTCCGCTTTACTAGTAAAGCATCCCAAGTCAAAGTGTGTCATAGAAAGATATTGATGTTAAATATGGTTTTTTTTTACATTGAAATGTCATTCCATTTCATTATGTTAAATCGTTCCATGTTTTAAGTACGTAAAACCTAAAAGTATGCCCCATTTTTTGTCTTATTGAGCATTTGTATGAAATATTGTTGTGACTTTTGAAATTCAAATCGATGTTACTTACAGAAAAGGTATTAGAAGGTGAATTTTTTTGTTTATATTGAAAGTATAGACTCGTACCTTCCATTTGTATATAGTAAGATGGCCAAGCAAGGCAAAACATTATTATTTCTGGAAAATTATAATAATTATTCTACTCGTCCAATCTTAATAAATTTTTTTTACATGAAAGAGTAATTGCTATATTTCCAGCAAAAATAAAACAAAGGCAATAGCTTTGGGTTTCAACATAAAAAATTTTCTCTATTTGGACTACAGTTTTAATTTGAAATTTATTGAATAACATTCCTTTGACATTTGTTAGTTTTTTTTAATAAAAAAATTCAATTTTCAAAAAAAAAAAAAATAAAATGTCGAATTCCTCATATCCAAATATTTCTTTATAAAAGTGAATCATTAAAATTTTGAAATTCAAAAGTTGAAAGACCCTATTTTTTCCACCGATGCCCCACTGTGCGGTGGAGTAGGGCTGTCGGAAGTCTATTGAAAAGAAATTAATCGTTGCATGAATTCTTTTCCCACTATTACCTGTATTAAAAACATAAAAACATTTTTTTTTTTGAAAATAATATAAACAAAAATTAAAATATTAAAAATAAGAAAAGTATATAAAATAATACGAAATAAAAAATATAAGATAAATAACAACAAAAAAAAAACAACAAAACAGGAGTGTCACAAAACAAGATACAAACTTAAAAAAGCAGCTTATACACATAAAATGCACAATAAACAATAAGACTACAGTAGTAAATAATTTTTGAACACTTACCTTATAGATTCTCACAAATTAACGAAGCAACAAACGTAAAAACTATTTTTTTACTTATTTTTTTTTTTCGAAACGTCTCAAGTTTCTGGAATTCGCAAGCTTACTGATAACGTCGCGCAATTGTAAACAAAAAGTGACATCTAGCGTATATTTTTTGCACTTTTTTGAAAGAACGGAATGTAACCGACATTCTAAAATGCTTGAAAAGTAAAAATAACCGCTACTTTGAAAATTAAAAAGGGTTAAGCAGTTTGTTGCCTGTAGTATAGTATATGTTATAGAAGGTTAAAACAAACAATGCAAAAATTTAAAATAAATTTATTAGTAGAGTAATAAATAAAAACAGAATGAAAAACTAAAAAAAAACAATATAAAAAAATTAAAACAGAAGAATAAAATTTTAAAATTTAAAGTTAGGGCAAAAAAATAAAAAATTAAAATTAAAAACGACTTCAAATAAAAAAGTCGTTACCCACTTTTCCTGTTGATGAAAAACAAAATTAAATAAGAAACATTAAATTGTTTTTTTAATAAATAAGAAAATAATAAAACTAAATGAAATAAAAAAGCAGCGAATAAAAAAAATAACATAAAAAAAAAATAACAAGTGATGAAAAACGAAATAAAAGGAAACCAAAAATAAAAAATATAATGTTTAAAACGTTTGTATTAAAAATTTAAAACGAAATAAGCAAAAATAAATTTAAAAAAAAATTTAATTTCCAGTGACTTAACTTTTAACACCATTGGTCAAATTGAATCCACTGTGCAAGAGCTGGCTGGCACAACAATAACTCGATAGCGCAAGAAACAACGACAAAAATATGCACTTGGAAATATAAAGTAACGCTAAGCACCTAGCTACAAAAGACGCCGCTTTAAATAGACCATTACATTGGATGGGTGCTTAAGAGTTTCCAAGCATAAGGTTGCCGCACCGAGCGAGCCAAGACGGGCCATACCAAGCTAAGCATTTGAACTGAAGAAACTCTGATGACGTTCTTGGCAGGCTCGCTGGAAATAGTAAAAGAAAACTGCGCCTTTTATTTCCTTTTTCGTCTTCTACTTTTGGTTTCTTTAAATACATTTCGTTTCTGTGTTTGGATGTTAAAACGACAAAATGGCGAAACGACAGAATGGCGAAATGATGGCAAGAAAATGAAAAGGCAAAACCAAACCAAACTGACGATTAAAATGCGGTACTTTGTAGCTCATTCAGTGTAGCTGCAAGATTCCCTCTGCTGGCAGTTGAAAACTTACAATCAGAAACAATTTGCAGAGGATTATGAAAATTGCTCAAGAAATTAAATTGCACTTTCTGTGGCCTCTTCGTCCTGACGTCCTTCCGACGCTGCACACTTGCACGATTCGACAATGACTCGAGCGAAAGTTTAGTGCAAGCGTACCAAGACGAAGCGCCGAAGAGCCGCTGAGCGTTAGTTGCGGGAATAATGCCACAAGCCAACATCGCGGCAACATTAAGCTGCAATAAAAAGAATATAAATATATTTATACACACTAACACACCCGATTCGTGTCAGGCTGAAATATTGAAGTTCGCTTGCCTTCGACTTGATTTTAATGCTTATTCTCCTCACGGCCGCTATCAGCAATTTCGACGAAAATTAAGCACAAATATTTAATATGAACAATGAGAAAAAAAAGAAAGAAAAAAAGGAAAACAGCAACACATAAATAAATAAATTTCTCTACGAATACACTTGTAAATAAAGAAAAAAGTAAAAATTTGAAAAAACAAAAGTAAGGTTTTAAAAAAATAAATTCCATCGACGCTCCGCTCCACGAAATCCATGTCCGAGCCGAATTGAAATTTTTCACTCTACAGCCACGATAGCCCTCATTGACTTGACTCTGCGCCGCAACGGAACGCAAAGCAATGACAACAGGACGAACGATGACAATGTGAATCCTGGCTTCTTAAGTTTTATTTACATTTCTGCCGAATTATTATTGCCGTAAAGACAATGGCTGATTCTGCGTTCATCCTTTGGCTCTTTTGTGTGTGTGTGTGTGCGTTCGTTAGTGTGTCGTAAAAATTTTTTATCGTTCAATTAGCATAATAGGCTGCTCTCGGATGCTCTCACGGATGCTGTGCTGTACTTTGCTGTCCTCTTGCCGGTCCTTGTCGTTCTCTCGTCATTTTCGTTTTCATTTTTAACATCGTCGAAATCACTTTGCTGTCGTAAACTAAGCTTATGAGTTTTACTGTCTACTTTTTTTCATTTTATTCTTATTATTCGATTTTTTTCTTTTGTGTGTGTTTGGGTCTATTGAAAGGTCGCTCGCAAAATGACACGATTGTCCACGCAATGACCCAGAAACATAAAGAAAAATCAAATCAGAGCTTATTAAGAAGAACGACAGAGATTGGGGCCTCATAATAGAATCCTTAATTAAGTGAAGGTTTTCTTATGGAATGTATTTAAAGAAATAAAAAAAACAAAAAAATTTAGGTTTTAATGAATTGCTATTTTTTAAAGCAAATTTGGGTCTTGCTTTTATGGAAATAGAATTGAAAAAAAAAATTTCAATTTATCGCCTTTCGATCATATTGAGATGGTCCCTTGTAATAATTAAAAATTGAAGCAAAATCGTAAATATTTGAATGAATGATTAATGAAATGACTTTAAGCAAAAAGTAATTGTCTTCCGCGATCTTGTATCGATTCAATATGAAAGAATTCAGTTCGGCGATTCCATTCTCACGGTCACATCTGTCACACACACCCTTTAGGTTTTAGCTCATTATAGTTTCAAAAATCGAATGGACACTCAAGGATTTAACGTTTTGAAAACATTTCACAGTTAAGCACTGAAACCCCATAATTTCAGTTAATAATGGCTGTAACGGATGTGACCTGCTGGGCCGTTTTGCGTGGAATTGCCCTTATATGGAATCTTCATAATTTTTTTTATTGAAAAAAGCGCTCTTTGTGAACAAAAATATTCAATGTTCGTAATTTTTTCGTTTCAAATATTTACACACTCTACTGCAAGGCCATCTTGTTCTCTCTACTATCTATCACTTTCACACTTTTCTATCCGAATCCCTTATTTACAGATAAAATTTATGACCTGATAGCATGTCATCTGAATTGCGTGGGTCACCTGCAACTAAATAATCTCAAATGGCATCTAACCATCTTGTTTTGGGAGACATTATGTTCTGGTTTCTGGCTTTTCCAGTATCTATCATTTTTTCCTCATTATGCACAGTAATTTTTCGATGGACAACGGTGGTCATATTCCATATGGAATTTTAAATTCCATCGTCCTCATGAGCTGCTCATTGACGCACGCTTTCGGAAAACGTTGGATTCTTATCAAATGTTCTTATTACTGCCTTATTTGCAAATAAAAATATTGCAAACAGCAAATTTCCCCACATAAACGCTGAGTTGAATTCTTATTTGCAAATAAGCAAGTCGCGAAAATAAGTCTTGAATAACGAAGCTATTTGCAAATAAAGCTCAAGGTGCTGCCACTTATTTTTGACGATTTTCCTATTTTCTACGATATGGTATAACTAACCCATGCAAAACATAGGCTTCCGACAAATGAATATGTTGCCACGCAATTGTATTTTTTAGTCGGGCAGCACTGAAAAGTTTCGCTATTTGCGTATTTGAACTGCCGTATAAACAGTGAGTTAACTATTTGCGAATTATTTTTATTTGCGTATAGCTGACGCATAAACGTAGTATATATCACATTTTATCCGGTTTTGATCTACAGTTAAAATTGAAAATTTAACGTTTTAAATCGAGACATCAAATTCTACCGTCCAAAAAGGACTGATGTTACGCGGCACGTCAGCTTCATATTGTGAACAAATGTCATAAAAAGTGTGCTACGAAATGTGATATGCATGCCGGATCCAAAGTCACCCTGATGTCATCGACTCTGTCAGAGTGTCTTCTCCTGCTGTGCAGAGTCTCACTAAAAGATTTTTCTTTAGTTTTTCCTTGCTTCCAAAAATAATCATGCACTGTTCTTCTCATCGTGGTCTTGGGCGTAACAACCGCTAATTTCGGCTCTGTTCTAGTTTTGGACTATGAAAATGTAATTGTGCACTTGTCTTGTTCCAAATTCCATAAATACTTATATCAACATGCAATTAAATGGGTCAATTTCAATATATGAAATTTTGAGTATTTTCGAAATTCTTTAATTTATTTTCTCTCTTTCATTTCAGATTAACAAAGACAACCTACATTCATATATATCCACAGAAGGTAAGACATTTTATTGAAAACAAAAAAACAAAAAAATTTTAACTTTTTATTTGCAGGGTATTTGTGTATGTATTTTTGTATGTATATTAGGCCGGGTCGATTTTTTGGACAAAAAATCGTACCCCCGGAAATGAAACTTCAGACTGTTATTTGGATTTTACGTACTTATAAATTAAAATATTCTTTAATGGTTATTCCTTGCTTTGATTCCCCCGTTGTGGGATTTGAACATCGGAACTCTCTTTTCCTACTCATGTCTTTACCCGTCGACACCGTTTGCCAAATCGGCATTTTTGAATTTTCAAGCGTTTCCTTGAACGAGACTGACGCCGGTCTCGAAAATTTTCACAATTTAATAGGGTCCCGTTATCGAGGTGTCTTAAGTGCCACGGTCCTTTTTTGGTATCGAAAAACTGAAGTGCTTATTGTGAGGTGCTTTTAGGTGCAATTAACGGAATGAGGAGAAATTTTTAGGTGCTCGTCCCCTTTTCTCTGAAAAAGGGGGCTTAATGTACTGCCCAGCTATAGGACCTGGTTTGAGCTGTATTTCGTACTTAACGTAGTAATATCTAAATCAAACTTATTTCGTTCTAAGGTGCTTTTAGGTGCTTTAAGGAAAACAGCCATTTCAGAATATTTTGTAAGAAATTTGAATTTTTATGAATTTTTAAAAGAAATTTTTTAGTAATTGCCTTGTTCGGCTGGGGAACATGTTGCGTCAACATGCTGCAGATGTTGCGTTAGCATGCTGCAAAGCAGTTCTCAGCTTGGGAGGCAGTTGAAATGAAAGAGTATATGTTGCAATCTAGTAAACACTCTCGCAATACCTATGTTAGCCGAATGGTAAAGTGAACGGTCCCTGAAGCAAATTTTGGTTTTTGAAGATGGGATCGAATCCTCGACTAGCCAAATTTGTTTTTTTATTTTTTTTTATTATTAACTATTAAGGGGTCTAACGTTTAATTAATTTTAATAGATATATTATATTATGAAATGAGTATTTATAATAAAATTCGTGTTTATTTAATATATATAATCGCTGGTATCTGGCAAATAACGCTCTGAGAGCATACAAATATGACGTTCGTGAAGCTGCTACCCCACACCATTGAATACCAACTAAATTTGGATGCCAGAATAAGTATGTGCTACTTATGTACCAAGTTAAAAACTGTTTCCTCGTTTACTTTGGGCGGAAAATCAGTATCCTTCAACAAGGCTTGAACCCATGTGCAAGAGTCAATGTTAGCGATAATAGAACACGCGGCCCCGCTAACAGAGTGATCGATTTAACAGAGGCGGATCTAACAGAGGCAGATTTGGTGCTGTAACAGGAAATGTTACAAATTTTTGAGAGAAAAAAGCCCTTGCCTTATGTCTTCAGCATTTATTAGGTTTATGAGAGGCCCTCACCATTGCGTATGTGGCGTAGCGCTAGAGTGCTATTCTCAGAGTCGTGGGTTGCGCGGTTCGAGGCCCATCGTAGTTTATTCAACTTTAGCATTATTATATTTTCTTTTTGGGTATTTTTTTTTTTTTTTAATTAAATAGATAAAATATAATTTTCTAAAGAGCGATACTAGTTTCGAGATGTAAAAGACCTATAGAAAAATTAATTCATTTTCATAAGAGGTGATTTGTAATTGAGGACTTGTTGGTACAATATTATACAATTGAATCATCGCCTCGAATAACGTTGTAAGCGACAACTTTAACATTTTTGGAAAATTGCCATGCCAGACAGTACAAACAAACTCATTTCACTTCTTTAATGTTCTGAATTGTTGAGAAATTTCCACGGGTTGATCGCTTACAAAGTTATTCGAGGCGATGATTCAATTGTACATACATACATATGAGTTCTATTGTATGTATGTATGTATGTTTGTTAGGTGAGGGATTGTTTGTATGAAAGCCTGTGCATGCTTTATGTGAAATAGTCAACTGCACCAAAATTCTACGTACTGCTTGTTGGAATCAACACCCACGAGGAAATGACATGAATGAGGGCATGCAATATGCCTTACATTGAAATTTTGACGACACACGATCCATCAAATACGCATTTGACTTAAGCGCCATAGCAAAATGTCAAATTCATTTTGATATTTCTATAGGTTGATATATCAAACGAATATCGTGCCAGCGCACAGTAGGGAACTTGCGGAAAAAAGTCACTTTTTTGACTAATGCTATTCGAAAATCTTCGGTTATATGTAAAAAAAAAAACACCGTTGTAATTCAATACTAAACATTTTATTTCCACATGTGAACCCCCTATCCCCCTTTTTAGGAGGATTCCATATAAAATTACCCTTTTTATAAAATTGAGCGTATGCGACAAAAAGCGGCGCATTGCGCAGATAATGAGATCCCGGCTTTTGTTAAAAAACGTATGTCAATTTATTATTCAATGAAAACATTCAACACTTCAACATACATTTATTAAAGCTAAAATTATGAGCTTTTAAAGCTATATAAAAAACCGAGCCGACGCCGGGTGTCTTTGATAATTTTCTAGCAAGTGGCACCACAGTGCCATAGTGCAGCCAGCCCAGCAAATCACGTTTCTGGTAAATTTTCCAAATTTTCTCGGAATTTTTCCAGGAATGTCTCTTGGTAAAGCTAAATGGGCATCGGGAACTTTATTCGAAAACATTTTGTGTACATGTAGCAACTGTCCCTCTCTTGCACGTTGGAAATTGCATATGTGTGAGTGTACATGTGTGTTGGTAACATTTCGAAGCAGATTTTGGTGGGAGGGGGATGGGGTTGGTTTGGGGGTTCAACAACACCGCCCACCCCACCCAAATAATATTACGACCCTGTTCTTATTATTTATTATCATAACGTATTCAATGTGACGTGTGTAAAAGCCATATAAACGGTAAAGCTTTGTTTATAATCCACCATGAAAGATTGGTTTCGACACTGAGAATCAAGCTCGCAGCAAGGGGGTTTTTGCCGCAGTCAATTATCGGTTAATATCGATATTTTTTCCCAGCCCTAATACACACATTCTGGTCATGCCGCATGGCCGTGTCTTGGGCCCTTATACGCTATTTACACGTTAAGACATTTCGATAATGAAACAGACAGACAATGCGCCGCTTTTTGTCGCATACGCTCAATTTTATAAAAAGGGTAATTTTATATGGAATCCTCCTAAAAAGGGGGATAGGGGGTTCACATGTGGAAATAAAATGTTTAGTATTGAATTACAACGGTGTTTTTTTTTTTACATATAACCGAAGATTTTCGAATAGCATTAGTCAAAAAAGTGACTTTTTTCCGCAAGTTCCCTACTGTGCGCTGGCACGATATTCGTTTGATATATCAACCTATAGAAATATCAAAATGAATTTGACATTTTGCTATGGCGCTTAAGTCAAATGCGTATTTGATGGATCGTGTGTCGTCAAAATTTCAATGTAAGGCATATTGCATGCCCTCATTCATGTCATTTCCTCGTGGGTGTTGATTCCAACAAGCAGTACGTAGAATTTTGGTGCAGTTGACTATTTCACATAAAGCATGCACAGGCTTTCATACAAACAATCCCTCACCTAACAAACATACATACATACATACAATAGAACTCATATGTATGTATGTACAATTGAATCATCGCCTCGAATAACTTTGTAAGCGATCAACCCGTGGAAATTTCTCAACAATTCAGAACATTAAAGAAGTGAAATGAGTTTGTTTGTACTGTCTGGCATGGCAATTTTCCAAAAATGTTAAAGTTGTCGCTTACAACGTTATTCGAGGCGATGATTCAATTGTATAATATTGTACCAACAAGTCCTCAATTACAAATCACCTCTTATGAAAATGAATTAATTTTTCTATAGGTCTTTTACATCTCGAAACTAGTGTAGTGTATCCTTCGCGTTGAAGAATTAATATTTTTATTTTATAGTTTTTATTTCTTTATATCCTAAAGGTTTTTATTTTGTTATGTCCCGCTATTGCTGAGCGGCAGGACTCGCAAATCTATTTGGCGGCTAGCGCCCAATATCTCTATATTTATACGGCGGAGATACGCCAAAGGAGTCAGCGACTAGCGCTTAATTCACCTTTTTATATTTATCCGGCGAAAGGTGCGCCAAATCGAGAATGGATAAGCAAAGGGTTTCGCATGTAAATCCAATCTGAAGTTCCAACTGAACTTCAAGCTTTATTTATATCAAAAATATGTTAAGTAAGCATAAATGAATTACAATTGAAAAATATAGAATCTTATGAATTAGCTTGTGAGGTATGCTGACAAAACACTTTCCCACGATTCGACGACGCTGCCTGCAAAATATGTTGCTCATGCAATTAGTGCAGCTTGCAAAGAATTTGGTCATATGAAACCATTTATGTCGTGAATGAAGTGGAAAAATGAGTTTGTGCGTTCGTGTGTATACATACTACACCCTCACCCTCTAGAGAAAAAAAAAAAAAATTGTTGTTGTTTTTTTTTTTTTTTTTTTTTTTTTTTGTGTATACATACGAAGTAGAAAATTATTTGTGTTAAGCATCTTAGAATATAGTATTGCCTTAAAATCTAAATTTCGCCTTAAAAGTTTAATTATCGTGTAAAATTTTACTTATCGCATGCTTCTAACTAATGCTTAATATATAGTATCTATATTTTGTGTATTTTCTTACTCACATAGTTTTAAATTGTTGTTATGCACTAGTTTTCTTTTATTCTTATACAATATTACTGAATTAACACCTTGTCGTTCTAATATCTTAAAAGGACCTTCATAAGGACTGTCTAATTTCTTACCTGCATAATTTCTTAAGAAAACTAGGCTACCTATCTTAAATTCAATAGGATTTGAAATCTTGTCATAACATTCTTTATTTTTAATTTTTGAGTTAATCAAATACTTTCTTGCATTCTCATGTGCGTTTTGTAATCTCACTTTGAGCTCATTTTGAAAACGATCAAAATTGTAAATAGGTTCGTTACTGTAAATCTTTGTTGGCAAGCTTGGTAATCTTCCAAATATTAATTCAAAGGGGGTGTATTTTGTGCTCGTATGTGGAGTGGTATTATAAGAGAACGTATAGTAAGGTATATTCTTATCCCATTCTGCGTCTTCAGTGCAACATAAAAGATATTCGTTGAAAACTCTATGATTTCTTTCTATTCCACCTAAAGATTCGTGGTGATAGGGTGTTGAGGTTTTTTGTTCAATGTTTAATAAACTACAAATTTCTGAAATAGTTTGATTTACAAATTCTTTTCCCATATCTGTTTTCATTGTTTTTAAATGACCATATTTTAAAATGAATTTTTCTACTATCGTTTTTGCTACTTCTAATGATTCTTTAGATGTCATAGGGAAAGCTTCGACGTATTTGGTTAAGTCGCATTGTAGAGTTAAAATATATCTGAAATTATTTGATGGACGTAAGGGTCCTATTGTGTCAATTGATACTACTTCAAAAGGACTAGAAGGGGTTTCAGTGATTATCATCTTCTCTTTAGTATGTACGGTAATTTTATTTTTCTTGCAAATTTCGCAATTTTGTATGAATTTCTTTACCATTTTATTCATACCTTTCCAGACATAGCGTTGTTTCAACTTAGCTATTGTCCTGTTTACACCGGTGTGACCTCCGAGTAAAGATAAATGATTTTCTTTAATGAAACGTAACTGATCAGGTTCGTTATTAATTGATTCGGGGGGTTTGAATAAAATAATTGTTATGGGAGTGCACAATCCCTTATTCATGTGTTTCTGCAGTGTCTCTTCATATAAAATTTTTAATTCTTGTTGACTCATAGATTCAAATACTAGGTCCTTCTTGGAAAGAGCTAGCTTACTTATGCCATTGCTTTGTAGTACTGGAATCAGCTTCTCCAAGACCTGGCTTGTGCAGTATGGTTTATCGCTTGATTCAATCAAAACATTGTTTTTAATTATGGCAAAAGTCTGCAAATTATTAAGCTTTTTGCGTTTATTATTTCCCTGTTTTTGTACAAATTTAAGAATAGGTAGATTTCGTACATCCGAAATAGATATGCATTCCCACATGTGCGGATAGCTAATCCTCTTTGTGGGGGTAGGTGTTCTATTTGGACGGGTCACATTTTTATTTGTACTTCTAGTTATTGCTGCAATGCATGGTATCAAAGTTTTTAATTCATTAGAATTTACTGGAATTCTAGAAAGTGCATCAGCATTAGTGTTTAATTTTCCTTGTTTATAAATAATCTCAAAATCATATTCCATGAGATCCATTCGAATTCTGGTGAGTTTTGAAGAGGGGTTTTTGTGTTTAAACAATGAAACTAATGGTCTATGATCTGTTACTATTTTGAAAAATTTACCATATAGGTAGGGTCTAAAATGATTTATTGCCCAATGAATGGCTAAAAGTTCTTTTTCTATTATCGGTTTATTCAGTTCATGTTTGTTTAAAGATCTACTGGCATATGCAATAGGAAGATCGGATCCTATGGTACCTTGAGAAAGTACTGAACCAAGGGCGTAGTTTGAGGCGTCTGTGGTTAGAATGAATTCTTTTTGAAGATTTGGATATTGTAAGATTGGTGGGTTAATGAGTGAGTTTTTTAATATTTGAAATGATTTTTCGCATTCAGGGCTCCAATTAAAAACTACGTTCTTTTTGAGTAAATTATTCAGGGGGTTTGCCATTTCTGCAAAGTTTTTTACGAATTTTCTATAATAATTGCAAAATGCAACGAATCTTCTTACTTCATTTGAATTTGTAGGTCTTGGAAAGTCTTTCACTACCTTGCATTTTTCTGGGTCAGTTGTTACGCCAAGGTCTGTTATTTTATGACCTAAAAATATTACTTCGTTTTTAAAAAAGTTACATTTTGATGCATTTAACTGTAAATTGTATTTTTGTAATCTTTGGAATACTTGTTGAAGATTTGAATTATGCTCTGATATTGTTTTGCCAAAAACTATAATGTCGTCTATATATATAAAGCATATATTGTCTAAGCCTGAGAGTGCTATTGTCAACATTCTTTGAAAACTGTTTGAAGCTAATTTTAATCCAAATGGAACGGTTTTAAAATGATAATGTCCGTTGTTTGTTGAAAAAGCTGTTAAAGGTCTTGATTGTTTACTGAGCGGAATTTGATGGAATGAATTTGTCATGTCTAATGTGGAGAAATATTTAGCACCTTCTAATTTATCGAGTACATCCTCCAATCTTGAAATGGGAAATTTGTCATCGACTAGTTTTTTATTTAGCTGGCGAAAATCAACTACTAATCGCCATTTTTTTTCTTGTCCTGAGTCTTTTTTTGGTACTATTAGTAAAGGTGAATTGTAGGGGCTAGTAGAATGTTCAATGATGCCTTTGTTTAGCAGTTCTTGAACCTGTTTATTGATTTCATTTAGTTGGCTATGGGGAAGGCGATAATTTTTAATATAAATAGGACTGTAGTCTGTTAGTACTAGCTTTTGTTCATAGAAGTTATTAACTGATAATTTTTCATTGTTTAAATAAAATAGATTTTGAAATTTATTGCAAAGAGCCGTTATTGATTTGCTAGTGGAATAGTCTAAATTTTGTAAATTCAAAAGCGTTTTCAACTTTAACCATCGCAAGTTTAAATCGTTGGTGGACAAATATTTTTGTTTCCTTATATTAGTGAGAAGAACTTCTTTGGGAATTAAATCAAAAATGTGGTCGATGCCTCTATGTGTAAAAGAAAAGGTAAAATTTTCATAGTTAATCTTTGCTCTGAACTTTGCAAAAAAATCTCTTCCTAAAATTCCACTTGACCTTATAGGAAATGAATCATCTACAACACTGAATTTGTGTCTTAAAACACTGTCCTCTATATTTATAGGCAAAATACATGTCCCTAAAGTCACAATGTCTTTCTTTGAGATTCCTGAAATTGCACATGAGTCGCTACTGTCAATGCATATATTACACAAATGTTCATATTTAATTAATGATATATCTGCCCCTGTATCTATTAAAAATGAAAGAATGTTATTATTACATTTAATATAAGCATAATTACTGTGATCAAAATTTACAGTGAAATGAAAAATTTTCATATAATTCCCCGAGTGACCTAATCTGCTACCTGTTCGGTATCGGGGGTACTCAAGTTTCCCTGTTGCTCTGTGCCATTTACAAAAAATGCATTATGCCTTACATTATTTTGGCTTTGAGAGTTATTCGAATTTGAATTCGCACGAGCATTGTTGTTGTTGTGGCTTTGATTTTGGAAATTGTTGTTGTTGTTGTATTGTGCACTTTGCTGATATGCGAGACGATCGCGGGTGCCTTGTCGGTTACCGTTGTTGTTGTTGTTGTTGTTGTTGTTGTTGTAGCGATTGTTGAAGCGGTTGTTGTAATTGTTGTTGTTGTTTCCTCTGCGATCGTATTGCTGCTGTCTGTTGTATGTTTGGTTGTTTTGATGACTTGAGTTTGTCGAATGATTTTGTTGTGTCTGTCTGTTGTTATCATGTCTCCTATTACAATTTTGCCTCTGCTGATTACCTTTATGCTGGTTTTTTCCGTTGCGCTGTCTATACATCATGATACGAGCTTCTTCCGTATGATCTGATTCTTGCGCTATTTGGAGAGCCTCATTAAAAGTGGTGACTCTACTTGCTGCAATTGTTTGTGCTATGTTAGCATTTGTTATGCCTCGTTTTAGCACATTAAGGGCTATCACATCATTTGATTTGATTATAGCTGCCTTTTCTGCTGGTGTTTGCAGCGTTGAAATTTGTATTGAATTTAATTCCGAAATTAAACTTTCGATGGTTTCAGCGAATTTAGATATTGGTTTTCGGCCTTGTGTTGCTCTGGATAATTCATCTAATACAGTGTTTGCAGTTTTTCTGGGCTTGAATATTGCCTTTAAATTTTGTATTAGATTTTCTATGCCAGTTGTGCCAAGTAATTCGAGTTTTGTTTTTACTTTATCTGGTATTTTGGTGTTGAAGACTAATGCAAAATAAGTGGGTTTTTTACTATCTGGAATTTCTGCGTTAAATAATTTGATTAAGTTGATAAATTTTTGAGCATCTTCTAATCTGCCTGAAAATTCTGGTATGGCCTTAGTGTACTGTATCACGTTGAAGTTTGATTCTGTCATTCTTGTTTCTTTTTTATTTTTCTGGTATAATGATAAAAAGGACGAAACGCACGTTGCAATGACTTTAAATGTTATTAATTTTCTATGGTCTTCCAATTTGCTGTTCAAAATCGTGAGGATAGCAAAATATAATTCTCTTGCTGTTTTTGTGGCTGCTGTTTGAAAATTTTCCTCCGCGTCTTTAATAGCGTCGATCAGCCCGTTGTACAATTTTTCATTTTCTTCCTTTTTACTTATGAGAGTTTTCTTTGTGTATTTTCTCGTCGGGGTCTTTTTGAGATTGGACAAGTTATGTTTTAGACGCGCAAGTATTTCTTGCGTCAATGCTTCCATATATGATTAGTTGGATCTGACGTCAGTAAGGCATTCCACAGATCTAGCTGCTTTAAGAGCTTCTTGCCTTTTATTCTTTTTGTTTATTCTATAAATTTTAAGGGTTAAATTCAATATGCAAATGATTAGAATTGCCCATAAAATGACTTCGTGTTGATCCAGGACTTCTGAATGATAATTTTGATTGTTGATTATCTGAACCTGCGGGTCTCCCGATTGTGTTGTTGGCTTAGAGTTTGTGGTTCCCATGGTTTTTGGAAATGAAATGTATTTGTATTTCTCAAATGTGGATTTTTGTCTTCTAAGTATTTTCCACGAAGCATATATTTCGGTGAGCGTCTTCAGTCGTCTATGACACAGAGCAATTACAATATATTGGGAAAAATATATATTTTTTTTTTTTTTTTTTGGGTTTTAAATATAGTCTTTTTTAATGAAAATTTTTGTATGTGATTCTCATCTCAATTTGTCTGAGCGTATAAAAAAAATTCCATGTACTTGTTCAAAGCTTTAAAATTGAGTGGAGATAAACAAAATTAATTTATGGCAAGGCTGCTAGTGCTATGGTTAAAATAAAAAATTTTTTTTTTTTCAAATTTCTGCTTAGGCAAAGGAATTGTCGATTTTTTTTTTTTTTTTTTTCAAAGTAAAGGATCAGAAGGATCCAAATTTGGTCGGCAGGATCGCCATGTAGTGTATCCTTCGCGTTGAAGAATTAATATTTTTATTTTATAGTTTTTATTTCTTTATATCCTAAAGGTTTTTATTTTGTTATGTCCCGCTATTGCTGAGCGGCAGGACTCGCAAATCTATTTGGCGGCTAGCGCCCAATATCTCTATATTTATACGGCGGAGATACGCCAAAGGAGTCAGCGACTAGCGCTTAATTCACCTTTTTATATTTATCCGGCGAAAGGTGCGCCAAATCGAGAATGGATAAGCAAAGGGTTTCGCATGTAAATCCAATCTGAAGTTCCAACTGAACTTCAAGCTTTATTTATATCAAAAATATGTTAAGTAAGCATAAATGAATTACAATTGAAAAATATAGAATCTTATGAATTAGCTTGTGAGGTATGCTGACAAAACACTTTCCCACGATTCGACGACGCTGCCTGCAAAATATGTTGCTCATGCAATTAGTGCAGCTTGCAAAGAATTTGGTCATATGAAACCATTTATGTCGTGAATGAAGTGGAAAAATGAGTTTGTGCGTTCGTGTGTATACATACTACACTAGTATCGCTCTTTAGAAAATTATATTTTATCTATTTAATTAAAAAAAAAAAAAATACCCAAAAAGAAAATATAATAATGCTAAAGTTGAATAAACTACGATGGGCCTCGAACCGCGCAACCCACGACTCTGAGAATAGCACTCTAGCGCTACGCCACATACGCAATGGTGAGGGCCTCTCATAAACCTAATAAATGCTGAAGACATAAGGCAAGGGCTTTTTTCTCTCAAAAATTTGTAACATTTCCTGTTACAGCACCAAATCTGCCTCTGTTAGATCCGCCTCTGTTAAATCGATCACTCTGTTAGCGGGGCCGCGTGTTCTATTATCGCTAACATTGACTCTTGCACATGGGTTCAAGCCTTGTTGAAGGATACTGATTTTCCGCCCAAAGTAAACGAGGAAACAGTTTTTAACTTGGTACATAAGTAGCACATACTTATTCTGGCATCCAAATTTAGTTGGTATTCAATGGTGTGGGGTAGCAGCTTCACGAACGTCATATTTGTATGCTCTCAGAGCGTTATTTGCCAGATACCAGCGATTATATATATTAAATAAACACGAATTTTATTATAAATACTCATTTCATAATATAATATATCTATTAAAATTAATTAAACGTTATACCCCTTAATAGTTAATAATAAAAAAAAATAAAAAAACAAATTTGGCTAGTCGAGGATTCGATCCCATCTTCAAAAACCAAAATTTGCTTCAGGGACCGTTCACTTTACCATTCGGCTAACATAGGTATTGCGATAGTGTTTACTAGATTGCAACATATACTCTTTCATTTCAACTGCCTCCCAAGCTGAGAACTGCTTTGCAGCATGCTAACGCAACATCTGCAGCATGTTGACGCAACATGTTCCCCAGCCAAACAAGGCAATTACTAAAAAATTTCTTTTAAAAATTCATAAAAATTCAAATTTCTTACAAAATATTCTGAAATGGCTGTTTTCCTTAAAGCACCTAAAAGCACCTTAGAACGAAATAAGTTTGATTTAGATATTACTACGTTAAGTACGAAATACAGCCCAAACCAGGTCCTATAGCTGGGCAGTACATTAAGCCCCCTTTTTCAGAGAAAAGGGGACGAGCACCTAAAAATTTCTCCTCATTCCGTTAATTGCACCTAAAAGCACCTCACAATAAGCACTTCAGTTTTTCGATACCAAAAAAGGACCGTGGCACTTAAGACACCTCCGTTATCGTTATCTATTGGTGGAAATTTTGTGCATTTTGTCAAGTTTTATTGTTCTACGTTGGGCAAAAAGGCATGCACATCATCTGTCTATCTTTATTGCGGTATCTTTTGTTTTTAACGTTCCAGTAATAAGGAGGTCAGCTTACCAAAAAGGAGTAATCTGAGGTAGCTCGGAATATCACCTTCTAAAATTTTGAGTAGTTTATATATAAGATTTGACTAGACCTTGAGTAGCAACAAGGGGTCTTGAAGAAGTGGAGTTAAAATAATAAAACAACTGGTGCAATCGGGACAATTTACCTCTAAATGACCACAGCAGGTCTACTCGTGGAGCAATTAAACTTGGGAGTGGTTATTTGTCAATGACAGCTCAATAATAATATAGACAGCTGAAGGAAAGAAGTCGTAATTAACATACTGTAGGGCATTTATTGACTGACAGTTCCATTCTCAAATCAGAGACAACAAGTAAGGGTGTTATAGTCAGACGAGCTTGACAATAAAATACCCGACATAGTCACAATTGTTAAAGTAAATTTTAGAGTAGCTACGCCCAAAAAAATAGGAGCATTTAAGCGTTCAAGTCCTATTTCCATTTCGGGTGTAGGGGGCACTTTTCGAAAAACGCCCTTCTGCCACGCCCACTTTTCCACTTTTTGGAATTCAAATTTCATCGAAATATCTTGAAAAACTCCGGTTTTAGATCAGTGTTTGTGATTTTCATAGCAGACCCTAGTACTGGAGGTAGCCTTAAAAATGATCCGATCAGGTCCATTCATGAACTTGTTTTTACTCGTGTCCCCATGAGCACGCATACCAAATTTCGTCAAGATAGTTCAACTCCTTCGATAAGAAAACTGTATACAGAATTCCCTGGTGACGCTGATCAGTTCTATGATTGGTGATTGGTTCTAGACGATAGACTAGATTCGTGGAGTAGTTGAAGAGTATTACGAGTTACAGTAGGATATGAATTGAAATGTTTCGTGCATGGGATCCCAGCTTAACAGTTCACGGCCAAAAATTTTTCGTAAGACATAAAGAATTCTCGGAATTAAAGCTTTTCAAGGAAGTACTTAATAACAAACATCCTGAGCTGCTGCTTCGTCTATTTCCTTAAGCAATAAGAAAAAAGTGTTTCTACTCAAAGGGCTTTCTAAACGACAATACTATTTTGGTTAGTCGGAAGCTATCTTTTTTCCTTTATTTATTTTTTTGCTTATTTTAATTTGGCGAACGAAAATCGCCAATGAAAACCAAAAATTTCCTCCGCTTCCAGTGCTTCACAGCCCAACTTGAAGATTGCAATAAAAATAAAATATCTCGCATAATTTGCTGTTTAAGATTTTGTTTTCATTTGCCTTGTAATTTGCCTTTGGGGTTTCTTGAGGAAATGGACTATACTAGATAGCGATAGAGCGAGAGGTAGAGCGAGAGCGAGGCGGAGGAGCGGAAAAGTGGGAAAGGAAATCGTTGGACAGTTTTCGGAAGATTTGATAATGTTAAGGGATCTAATGTTCGAATTTAGTTTTGGAATATTGACAATAACGAAAGGAAATGAAATCGAAGAACGATGGCCGGGGAGGACGAAAAAAAAGAAGATAAAATCAGACAAACAAGCAAATTGAAAGAAAACACATTGAATTTCGGAGGGTGAAAAAATGAAGAAAGGAAAAAATAAAATGTTAGGAACATGTGAATTCATGCATATGTTTCTTTTTTGGGATTATGCGTGTGTATTGTATGTGTGTGCGTGCGTCTAAAAGCGCTGCTTAGTCCATGTGTTCGGCGTACAAATGGCACTCATTTAACCACATTTCCGGAAAGGGCACACTAGCCAATCGTGGTCTGAAATGTCGCCCGCCGCTATTATGGCATCGGTTTTCCCAGTTCTGGGAAATTTGACCGCCATATCCATGCCACACACCATATCTTGGGTCACAATTGCGGTTTGAACTTTGCGCTATATTAGCATAACGGGTTTACGGGTTACAGACTTACGACAACCAATTCAATGTGGATTTGCGCGCACACACACAAGCACACATGCACACAAACATTCATTCACATACACACATGCATGAATGCATGCAAAGGGAAGCGAAAATACATCCGGACGCGGTTACTTATGCTACGCTTCAACGATTGCTGCCAATTTGCCAATTTTCCAATTTCCCAATTTTCGGCAATTTTCCACGTCTTTAACTCTTAGTCGAAGGAAAGTTGTACCAAAAAAAAAAACCAACGCTCTTGGCTGCACAGAAACCAACGCGAAAAGAAAAAACCATAGCCAAAACTGGCACAAAAAACAAAGAGAACTTGACGCTCTGCCATAAAGCAGCAGCAGCTTTTCCCTCAGAGTGCAACAGGAAAAAGGAAGCGCATTGACGCCGCCATGGATCATAAATTCACTTAAAGTCAGACTCGCACAAAAAGCGACAAGCGACCAGCGACAAGAGAGATTGTCTTGCTAGTGGCGCATTTAGTTGTTAGAGCAGTTACAATAAAATTTGCGAGCACAATTGGCGGTACGAATTGGTGGCTGCTGACGTAATTTAACAAAGTGCAGCGCAGACGGACGACAAGCAGCGAGGACAAAAACAAAAGGGGACAAGAAGAACAAGCAGAGTGCACAAAAACAATAGGAACGGCGAATTTTCGAAACACGAATGCCGCAATACAAAAAACGATGATGTTTTAGTGGATTTTGTTGCGAATTTGTCATGGAAATGTTTCGGACTGGGAAAATTAATATTCCGGCTTTTTGTTGATATGGTTTTGAGAGGCTAATGAAGCGATAAAGAGGGTACCGTTTTCTGTTCTACACCTTTTGGACTTTTTTGCCACACCATTCTGGTTCAGAGATAATTAGGGAGCTCTTCAAATTGTATCGCAATCGGGGTCAAACGGGTTTTTTTTTTACTTTTCCTATCAAATTCAATTGAAGGAAGGGCCCCAAATGATTTGACCTGAATTGACATGGACTATTGTGCCACTGATGACAAGTAGTGAAATACTGAGGAGAAATCATGTCCCATCGTGGACTCGGAATATTTGTGAAATATTTTCGGTAGCGAAATAAAGAAGAGGTTATTTGAATGCATAGTGGAATTCTGTAGGAGTCTCAGAGTCCTTAGCTCTTCAGGAAGTTCCTCCATCCGTCCGGACGGTGAACAAACTTGAAACAAAGGAGATATGAAGCTTGAAAGCTAGCAAATAAAATTTTATTTTAAAAAATTCACGAAAACTGGGCATCAAAATACTTCAATTTTGGTCGGATCCCCATCCCCCCGAGTCCCGGCCTTACAATTTTTCAAGAAAAAGTTAATAAATTCTTACTGCGCAACTGAATATCTGGGTACCTGGTCATTGACCGGAGCAATGGTTACTATATCCAGGCCCATCGAGACAAATCAGTGGCCTGAGGGTACTTTTCTTCCTAGAAGCCCCTCGACTCGAAAAATTTAACAAAAATAGAAAGTCACCACTTTCTGGCTGTGGTTATACAAGGGGGGCCCTTTGTCGGATAAAACAAGTATGACCAAAAAAAAAGACATAACTTCATTAACTCGGACACCCTTCACACCTCGACTTGTCTGAATTTTATTCAAGAGTGATGTAGGTTCTCCAATTTTTTGCTCCAAGCCCATATATTAGCGTCAGTAACCCCATTGCTGTAAGGACCAAAAGTCCTTCGTGGTGCTAGTTTTGACCCAACGGTTTTCAATGGGCGAGTGACAGCCTCCATACTAAAAAGTCATGTTTTCTCTTTAAGAGTAGAGACGCTCGGCCGAGTGCAGCAGGAGGTTTTAAGAAACTTTTAGGTTGGGTTGATAGTGTTGTGCTGGAATATTCTAAATCATTCATTTACATTGTTATCGATCATCCTTTATCCTTGAGAAAGAAAACTACCGTCTCAGTCTTGGTGCTACACCGTTCCCGCATGAGGTATGAACGACTAGCAGCCATATTTCGTCACATCGCAGCTTCTAACTCATCATTTCCTTGGGAGAACTCTACTCTTTTATATTCAAAACAAATAAGACAAAAGCAAATGTTTCAATAAACATCTTAAAGTACGCAATCGAATATTTCAAATACATTTTGTAATATTATGAGCCTTTATTTATAAACAAAGCCTCACAGTGGCTCTAAGGAGCTTCGAACAACACCCGAAAGGATAATGCCTCTCGTACACTATGACATCAACGCACGCACGCAACTTTTCAACGAGTTCCTAAATAAAATCGCTTAATTTATGCCCTCGTACACATGTGCGCATCTGGTGGCGTTTCATATTGATCAACGCGTTCTTATACAAGATTGAACTGCGATGCGTTGAACGCGTTGCGATCCTCGTACACTCAGTTGATGAACTTCATCAATTGAAGGGCAGCCGCGAATAACGTTGTAAGTGACAGAATTCAAATTGTTCACAATTCGCAAAAAACGTTTTAAATTAAGAAGACAATTTCTGTATTTTTTTTTTAAATTTATTATCAAAGTATTTAGTTTAAAAAACCATTTTAGTAAAAAAAAAAATTGTGTAATTAAAACATTTGTTTAGTAAATGATATATTGTATCATTTTAAAATGGAAGAACGTTTCATATCCAAAACTCGTTGCTTGTTAAAACGTTATTCCACGATTCGCAACATAGAGTACGATGTCATTTGAAACGTTATTCGATAAAAAATACTTCTTCCAAAGAAATTTTCTTCCATAAGCTTCTGTGTCTAAAATAAAGGATACATCATAGAGATTTAAAAATAATTTATTACAAAAAACTATATAACAAAAACATAAATCCAGTATGAAACGAAAATTATTTTCAAGAACTTTAAACTAAACTTCAAAGATATTGCTAAATTTAAACGCAGACCGATTTATAGAACTCGGCGTAGCTCTCAGGCAAGTATGATGCCATTGCCAGTAGATCCTTTTTCTTTTCCTCACTTAATCTTAAGTAAGTTTTTTCGTAGAACTTATGAAAATGGTCCCTAATTTGCTGTATGCTAAATCTTTTACAATAAAAGCAGCATCGACAATCACAAACCTATATAATTATAATTTCAATGAAACATAGTTTTATGTGCACTTGAAACGTTATTCCATGTTACCTGGTCAGGAGCGTTTTTTTCAGGTAAACTCTTATTTTTTCTTGAAATATAAGCTTTTCCACTATTTCTTAACCTTTTACTTCTATTGTCTTTCCAATTTTCGACATTAGCTTTTCGTTTTGTACCTCGGTAGCACTTTTCAATTAAATTTGATAATTCAGATCGCATCATTTTGTTATGCACTTACAACGTTCTTCGACTGACTGACTCTTTCTAATTGCGATTTGATCGATCTAAGGTGCAAAATTTTGGATGATTTGTTGTTGGAGCAATGTAAAAGAAGCATGTCAAAGAGAATATGCAAAAAAAACGGTTTTTCAAAAATTGACGTTTACAACGTTATTCGCGGCTGCCCTTCAATTGTTGAAAGACCTCGTACACCTAGTTGATCACGTTTAACAAATTCGGCCAAAAATAGTGTGTAAACTTGAGTTGCACGCATTTCAAGCACTGTGTTGACGCACGCGTTGATAGCTTCGTACACAGGACGAAGAATTAAGCGTTTAAAAACTCAATAAACATACTGTGCAGCTAACAGCTGTAAATAGTGAAACGTGAAAAAATTAAATCAGTTTTACTTGAGATATTAGAGTGCGTGTCTGTTAAAAATAATTTCGACCGAACGGAAGAGAAAAGTAGCTGCCGCTTTAATAAATCTAGTTTACAAAAAATCCAAAATTTGTTTTCTCCTATGGAAACTTTTTTTTTTTGAATCGGCGAAAATGTCCCTAATAACCAAGCATATTTAAAAATTTTTTTAAATAAAAATCTACTTGTAGTTTCACTATTCAAGTTATTTATAAATTGAAACTTATTTATATATTATATGTTTGGTAATATTGGCGCTTAAGGAATAAACTACAAAAAGTGTAACAAACTTAGGTACCAATATTTTGTTAATGATATAAAAAAAAAAGGTTTTGGGTATTTTTTTACATTTCTCGATTATGGCTACTAATAAAAATTGGCCACGGCAACGCTGGTCATGCTGTCATAAATTTCTCAACGCATGAATAAATTCTCGGAACTAACCGCACACACACTTGAAATCGCTCAACGCAATTCACTATCACGCAAAATTTGCCAAACGAAATTGAGGAACGCGTTGATGAGATAATGTGCAGCACATTACTGTTCAACTCGTGCTTCAACGTTGTTCGCATCGCAACTTGAGCCTCGTACACTTGATGGGGCACGCGTTTAAGAACGGTTGCGCAACGCGCTTTTTTCGTTGGTTGATTGAAATTGAATGCCTCGTACACTAGCGTTGAACAAGTTGAGGAACGTATACGTGCGTTGATAGCGTAGTGGACGAGGGGCATAAGCAAGGCGGTGTTTAAATTGACATGCTAACAAGGACCAACTAATCTCTTCCCTGCAGTAATATGGACTGACCCAAGTGTAGCCTTCGGTCAGTCTTTCATGTTACCAGCACTAGTCCCCTCATAATTCCACTTCTAATGTATTCATTTAACCTTTTTAACATGGGCCTGGCATTGGAGAGGGACTAGTCCGCAAAACGGCTGACCGTAGGTCAGTGTTTTGGGTCAATTGTCGTAATTTTGTCTGGTTTTAGGATAGTCAAATAAGGAAACTAATTAACCAATTTCTTATATATATTCTAAGCTGATGAAAGTGTCATTTACAGACCACCCTTAAATCAACCCGTTTATTGCCGACCGCCGGATAGCCGAATTCGATGGAGCGAACTGCCATAATATAACCGGTAGGATTTGCACCGGTCTAAGGCCAGTCCTTCTTAGGATATTGACCGGCTCATTACTGCAAGGTTACTAAAGAAAATGTTCATCAAATATATTTGCATACTTTTCGGTGCACACATTAAACATTTTCCTTTCTCCCTAAATATTAAATGCCAAAATCCAAAAAAGTGAATTGAGATCTCCTAAAATGCTGCAAACCAGTGTCATCAAGAAAAAAAAGGCTTAAGAAACCCACATTTGAAACAGTGATGGGCACACCAACATCATTACACTTTTGCTTGTGCTGCCGACGAATGCACTGACAAAAATTTTTGTGTGAGACATACAACGAAGGAAACTTTTAGGACGCATAAGTGAGAATTTTTAAAATTGTTTTTGTGACTTGCGTTAAATTTTTTTAAGATACATATCGTCGGCTTAAAGTGTAAAACTGCCAACCAACAATTTCAAAACTTTACAGGGTGAACAAAAAATATTTTTTTTTTCAAGCCTTAAGGCTTCGGAAGGAGACCCAAAATATGAATGGTTTATTTTCTTCCTCTTCTAAATTTTTTTTTTTATATTTATACCCAGCGTAAGCGGGGTATATTAGTTTTGTGCGAATCTTGTAACAGGGAGAATTAAGCTCCGGAGATATAGACAAATATATATAGAAATGATCAAGATCAAAAACTGAATCGATTTAGACATGTCCGTCTGTCCGTCCGTCCGTCTGTCCGTCCGTGGTCGGATCTCCTCCGAAACGGCTGGACCAATCAAGTCGAAATTTGGCACACAGGTATATCGGGATCCGAGTATGAACCTTATTTAAAAATGGGAGACATCCGCCCACTGCCACGCCCATAAATGAATCTATTGTGCTTTCAGTAAAATGCTTGTAACTTGCGAGCCACTCAATACATTTCATTGATATTTGGTGTACTGGTAAACTACGAAAAGGGACATATCCTGCAAAAAAATAACCGCCGCTCTGCTCGAGCCACGCCCACAAATAAGGTTTAATCGTAACTTGTGAAGTAAAAGGCGTAGAAGCTTCAAATTCGGAACATAGGTTGACCAAGGCGAATGAACGGTGTAGGGAAATAATTTATGTGGCCCTCCCACTGCCACGCCCACAAATAGAGAAGCAAAACATAGTGCGCCAATAATGTCGGGACGCTGGGTATTTCAACAGACGATGTGTGCTTATTTCTTTCGAATGACATCGAAAAGTCAGAACCGTTTAAAAGTGGACTTAGCAGGTCTACACTTTAAGGCGACGATATGCACAAAATTTCGTTCCTTTAATCGATGCGTAACACAATAAGCATTGCATACTCCCAAAAGCAAATATTTTTCATGCTCTTTTTTTTCTGCCATTACTTCTCATAAAATTTCGCTCTGTGCATACGCATGCGATGTTACTCCGTCGCTGCCTACTCACACTGTAGGAATTTGAACTAGTGTCGTACTAGTACTTTACTAGTGCAAAAGCCACTAGTACTAGTTATTTTCTATACCCCTGTCCATATATAATTCTGTCCAAAATCAGTATAACATCTGTACAGGAAAGCACTAGTACAGTATGTACCAGAATTATTCTAGTACTTTTCGATTCAATTGGGTAAATTTGCACCAGTTAAATACTAGTGATGTTTACGGGAAAAAGTTTACAGAATTGTGGAATTTTTTTTCAGTACAAAATCGAAATAAATATTTATAATTATAAATTTTTATTATAATAAAAGAAAGCCATTCGATTGTGTATTTATTATCAATTTATAACGCCTCAATGAATGAATGCAATTATTCCACTGATCACTAGTATAGTTATGGTGCAAACTTACCCAAACATTGCACTAGTTCTTTTAGTACTGGCAAAAGTACTAGTTCTTTTAGCCAAATTGCTTAACAGCTTTCTTCAGGGCAGCGACTAAATTTAAAAGTGTGTGAATACATGTGAAACGACACAGCACAATTGTGCTAAGCGTGCCATTACTGATTTGAAGTATTTTATTTGTAGATTGATTAAGCGCATAGGTGGAAGGTTGTTCGACCGATTATGTACTCAAGTTACCGTGAGTCTGCTGTAATAAAAGACTTTCCTCAATTCTCAACAACCGCCTTTAAATATTTGCAATATACAAAAAAAAAAAAAAAAAAAAAACTTTCAGCAAGTTTTTAAATAAGAATCTCGAGAATTAGGCTCAAATAGGATAAGAAAGGAAAAAAAAAGGAACAAAGCATCATTTTATGCTCGTGCAATTTGAGATTGTCGCGTGCAGCAGCATTCGAGTGCAGAAATAACATAATTATATCTGATTACATTTTAAAATCTCATTTGTATGTAAGGCGAATGCGCCTGTCATTGTTCATTGTAATTCCAGAATGGAAACTCTTTCTTCTCTTCAGCTGCAGCTTCAGCAAGAGATCGCAGCTCCCGAACCAGTCGTAAATCATGATTAAGGCTTAAGGCGACATGACTCTTGCTCTCGCCTTCGTGACTGTGGCTGAACGAAATGCCATAGAAAATAGAAAATGAAAAGAAACTCACATATTTGCTTTCTTTCCTATATTCATATACATACATAAACATTTATTTATTTATGCTTATACACACATACATGCATACATTGTAGATCCGTGATAGTTTAAGCGAGGAAAAAAAAATGGCTGCAGTTTTCCCAGACATTACGAGCAGACAAAATATCTTTTAAAGAAATTACTCACTGAATTTGTAGCGCTCGGCTATAGTTGTGGCATTTCAATTTCAAAGTCGTGAAAAAGACATACAAGCAGTTAGCGTCGCGGGATCCCAATACACGCACGAGTCATATAACAATAAACTATACTGTTCGTTCTCGTTCTCGTTTCTTATATTGCTGCCATTTTCCGACCATATTTCTCCCCAGCCGACCAACCGAGTGGAGTGTCAAAAATTGCCTCACTGAGTGGCATAGCGAGAGCTTGACATTTCAGTTTTTGTATGCGCCATGGAGAAGAAAAAAAAAACCATTTTATTCCTTACAACGAGCCATAATAAATAAAATGCGGCAAAAAATTGCAACAGAATAAGCAATGGGAATGATGACGATATAAAAAAAAATATTTTTTATGAAAAAAATGAAGAAAAAAATTGGAGATTTGTGGAAAATACTCGGGCAAAAAAAAAAGGGAAAATAAATAAGAGGAACAACAATGGCATATAAAGAACTCTGATGCATCGACTCGACTAGCATCAAGATGGAGCTACGCGAAGGAAAAACTTCACACAGAAAACAAAAAAAAGGCAAAAAAAACCAAGAATAAATAAACGACCAAAGGAGGAAAATGCGAAAAATTTATCCAATTTGGCAAAAATTTAGGTCAGAACAAAGCTGATGCAGTTCAAAAGAGCAAGGAATGTAGGAGGTGGCCAAATAGTGGAATGAGAAGAATGAGAGGTAATCAGCACTGCTGATTTTAAGCCACCAAAAAATAAATCTAGCATGTTTGACATTCTGCAAAAATTGAAAAAAAATTAAGTTGAGCAAAATTTGTGTTATGAAACCAAATAAGAAGTTATCTATGTGGAGAACGTTTACCTTAAAGTGCCCAATTTTATGGAATGGAATACTTCGAGCTATTTTTTAAAGCCGATAACCTCTCAAATCGAAAAGATTTCTTCCATTGCTTTTTCCTACAAAATTTACGAAAAAACAATTTTGATTCTCAATCTCCCGTAGTCTTTCATTATCCTAGAACAAAATTTTTGTCAAAGTTTGAAGAAATTTTAATTGATAGAAGCATCTAAAGAACGAACGAAAAATTATGATAGACCTAAAAATTTTAGGCTAAAACTAAATCATTCCTCAGACATCAATACAGATAGAATATCATTTAAAAGCCCAAATTCTCAAACAAAATTATAAAAATACTTTTCCGGCGATTTTGCCAAAAACAAATCCATGCTATTGGGAAGGAATATCATTCATAAAAATTTTATTATTGTACGAAAAGAGAGTTAATACCCAAGATTTAAAAACTCTTCACTACACTCAGCCAGGTGCAACATTTTTAACAAGTAAGAAAGCTAAAGTTGGTCAAGCCCGACTTTGAAATACGCAGCGTCCCGACATTATTGGCGCACTATGATACGAAAAACCTCTATTTGTGGGCGTGGCAGTGGGCAGGCCACATAAATTTTTTGCTGCACCTTGCGTTCACGTTGGTCAACCTATGTTGCGAATTTGAAGCATCTACGCATTTTACTTCACAAGTAACGATTAAACATTATTTGTGGGCGTGGCTCGGACAGGGCGGCGTCCATTTTTTCCAGGATATGTCCCTTTTCGTAGTTTACCAGTACACCAAATATCAATGAAATGTGTTGAGTGGTTCGCAAGTTACAAGCATTTTACTATAAATACATTAAATTAATTTGTGGGCGTGGCAGTGGGCGGATGTCTCCCATTTTTACTTAGGATCATACTCGGATCCCGATATACCTGTGTGCCAAATTTCGACTTGGTTGGTCCAGTCGTTTCGGAGGAGATCCGACCACGGACGGACGGACATGTCTAAATCGATTCAGTTTTTGATCCTGATCAAGAATATATATATATGTCTATATATACGGATCTTAGTTCTGGCTGTTACAAGATTCGCACAAAAGTAGTATATTCTGCTTACGCTGGGTATAAAAATTAAAAAAAAAATTTTTTAATTTTTCATACCTCTCGGGTGCACTTGTGATTCATAGAGACCAATTTGATTTGTTCGTATGGTCACAGCAGGAGCATTTTTGTAACACTAGACCTTATTTTGAGACATTGAGACGTATGTTGGATTGAGAAGGCTGTTCTGGGAGCTTTTTAGGAATTCCCATAACACCTTGAGGGGCAAAAAAATTTCTTATACCCTTATATTTCCTCTACGGGCGTAGTTTTCACACCGTATGTCGATAAGAAACAATCGAATTTATGGAAGTTTAACTATAACACTTAACATTTCTTACCAAAAAAGGAGGTTGAAAGTATATTTTAAGGACACTAGGTAATAGGAATCTAAAAATCGGTTGCTACAGTGCTTTAAAGTAGTATCTATCAAAAAATCAAAGCTTTAAAATCATTTTTAGGGGGCCGATTTCCTCTCTGAGTCGGCAAAACCTTTCAAAGAACCACATACATATGTATGTAAGTATATGGCTCGAAATAAATGGAGCAATAAGCATTTTTGTTACAAATCATTTACAGACTCGGACATCAAGAGAAAAAACGAAAAATAAATTAAGGAGTGATCATTAAATAACGCATGTTTGCAAACATTGCCCGAAGCAACGAAGCAGCCCTTCCTCTCCGATTTATACGTGTAGCATTATGGCGTTTCAGATGTGAAAAAAGTGATGAATTTCGAAGACGGCGGGGCCTCAAACGAAAGATAATGTAGATCGAAAATTTCGGCGTCATCTAAAATTTTTTAAATTAAGGTTTAGAGGTCACTCAGAGGACTTGAATATTTGTCAAAAACGCCTCAAAGACAGCTACAAAAATTTTATTTAGTTTTGTTTTGGACTTTTCCAATTTGACAAATTTTCAACTTTTTCTGTACATTTTTTTGGGCCGAAAACACAAAAATTGATTTCAATTAATGGTTTTTCAGGGAAGAGTTCGATGTTTTACCGATCAATTGATTCATAATATGTTTCGAAAACATTTATTTGCATATAAATTTGTTTTTGTAATTGACTGAAATTTTGCCTTATGGACAAAAATTTGAATTTTTGGCTTAAATCCATTTGAGCGACCGCTAAACCTCAATTTAAAAAATTTTAAATTGTGCTCAAATTTTTCGATTTACATTATCTTTCGAATGAGACCCCGCCGTCTTCGAAAATTCATAATTTTTTTCACGTCTGAAACGCCCTGGTGTAGCATTCAATTTTATTTAACATTTACTTTAAGCTTCATTAAGATTAAGTTGTCAAACTTTTTGGTTTTTAAGCATAATTTCGAACAAAGCTGCTCAAAGGAAAATAAATAAATTGACAACTTCTAAAATACGATGAAAATATTAAGAAAACAACAAAAATAAGTTTTGACATTCTCAGCCGTCGCTGCTACATTGCATCCGAAAGTGCCTTATTCGCTTGACTACTCGTAATATCCTCGAACGTTTTGCAGTAGACATTGCCATGAAGCGCTGAGATTTCTCTCCATTATGAAAAGTCGGAAACTAAAGCCAAACTAAAGCATAACAAACTCACTGAAATGTTCCGGTGCGTGGCGGTGTGTGCGGGGACCAGCATAAACCAAACCGACGATGAAAATGAAAATGAAAACTTTACGCGTAACAACGTCGTTTATGTTCGCATCACCATCGTTTGTTGCTAAAGCAGCGACGGCGAAAACGCCATTGATGTCTCAGGTGAGATTTCGTATACTTTGTAAGATGAAAGTGCTGCATCATTAAGCGCTGTGCATCAATTTTGCTGTATTACTTGGCATCACTAACGAAATCTTCTGACATGATATCACGACAAACGAGCGAGGGATAATGATTTTGTTTTTTTTTTTTCATTTTCGAACAAAGAATTGCATTATTATTTACACTTTAAGAAGGATAATTGATGCCTCAATATTTTGGATCCGCATTGGAGTTTATAGTTGCAGTTTTATGAGAGTATCTTTCTAGGAACATTGCGGCATTAATTGATGAAAAAATGTTTTAGAAAAATAATGCGTCTTACAACAGAAATTCTGAATACTAAAAGGTTCATATATAACTCTTAATTATACTGAGCTCTGGTGAGCAAAATTTGATTCCCTTTCCTTGAGAAGGAGTCCGGAGCCCTCATACTGAGCTCTTGTGAAGAGAATATGTTTCCCTTTCCTTGAGAAGGTCCTCCTTTATGATGGATTTAATTCATCGAATGAGTCCATATATGTGAGCCATACATGGCGCCTTCTTCACTAATATCTTGCTTTCTTCATCATATAAATGTATGATTAGGGCGTTTCACACTTGAAAAAAAGTGTTGAATTTCGAAGACCTCTAAACATCAATTTAAAAAATTAAAAGTGGTGCCCAAATTTTTCGATTTACATTATGGGTATTCATTCAGACCTTGAACTTAGTGAATTTTGAGAACTTTTTAAACTGCCGTCAAAACTTCCAAGTATTTTGACAGTTAACGCAAAGAATTCTTAGAGTTCACACCTTCGAGGGTTTGAATGAATACCCGTATTATCTTTCGTTTGAGAGGGGGCCATCTTCGAAATTCAACACTCTTTTTTCACGTGTGAAACGCCCTAATGTATGATCCATTTATGATTCTGTAGCGAGGAAAATATTTCTGTATAAAAATGTGTTTTTATGGTTTAATAAAAGTCCAAAAAATAATAATTTTGGTAATTCTTTCCTTTTTAATTTATTAAGGTATCTCCGATTTCAATTTTAAATTTCAATTATCTTTAAATTTTGCTTTGAAGGTTTTATCATATTTCGTTATGTAAATATTCATATATAGGATTTGATCCCGAAAATCTCCGATTCACAATACGAGATTTTTATTCATCCGTTCATACTTTTAAGCCACATACCTACTTTACACTTGGACTTTCGACTGATTTCGAAAACATATTGAAGAGCCTCATATTTTTTTGGAGTTTCAGACTCATAAATATGAAGACTCCTAATTTGTTCTGCAAGTTTTAAGTCGAATATTATACGCCCAATGAGCCCGCATATCATTAAGGATTCTTTTTCTGAGACACAAAATATCCTACGTACATATTTCAGACTCGTTCCGAACTAATATGTTTGTGGCCCATATTTTCAAAAAAATTATATCGGACATGCGGACTTATTTAGAAATAATTTTTTGGAGTATCCGTAAAAAGTTAAGGACGCATGCACGTGGAAGCTCACAATGTTGAGTAAAGCATCCAATTAAGGAATCTTGTGAAAGGTTAAGACCAAGATTCTCATCATACATTCGCTTCATAGATTTAAAGGTTAATCGTGTTGACTAATCTAAAACTGAATTACTTCAATTTCAACGGAAATTATAAAACTTTCCGAAAGAAATCACCTAGGCACACAAAGGGTCTCTGCAATATTATTTTCTTCAGGTGCGTAAGACCCAATCACCCCTACTTGTTCCTTAAATGTAAATTATAAACATAATGCTTCTCTGAGTTTCAATCGATATTCATATCTTGTGACAGCCTGCTTCTATTTCTCGTTTTAGAGAAAGCACAGCTCTACATATCAAAGCTTAAGCGGCATTAAAAGTTGAGATGACAACTTTGAAACTTTTCTCCTCAGGCTGACACAAAAATCGATACGGAACTTTTTCGCATTCAAAGCAAAAATAAAAATATGAAAAAACACAAAATTCCCATAAATATATTTCGGTAATGTAATTTTTCATAATTGCAAAATCTGTGCTAAATACGGCTCATTACGTTATTTACGCATCGCAGTCTTTGCAATTAGTTTTCAAACATGGAAGACGATGGAGCAAAAGACCGACCTCATAAAATAAGTAATTTCTCCTTTGGGGGTTATTTTACATAGGCAAAGAAAAACATCCACGACCATCACCGCCAGCATCAACAGCAATAACACACCGACATTTACGCAAATTCACACCTTTTGATGCTCATCAACCTCATCAACGTAAACGTGTTGCGACGCATTTGGAGCTCAATTCAATTTTCGAACGATAGTCACCGTCGTTAAAACAGGACAACGAAGCAATTTCCAGTCATGACTTGATAGAGTATTAGGTACACTGTCAGTCCTTAAGTACGCACAGCCAGGTAGCATCTCCTTCGGTACATACACAAGGAAAAACGCAAATGCTACCACCACCTGCTTTAAGTCGAACATAATAATGTCAATGACAATGACGATAACGATGCTATTATGATGCCGGTGATTATGTCCATAACGTCGGTGAACACTTTCACAGTTCGTCAATTTTTATCGTCGGAACGTTGTACGAAATAGCAATGATTTGAAAGCGCATTTCTCTAGGTATATGTGGGTCTATATACAGTCAAACCTGTGCAAGTGAGGACTTAGTAAGCGCAAGGATTAGTGCCCTTAATTTTATTCCTTAACAATCTTAACAAAATCAGTAATGAACTGAAAAATTTATTTAATTTTTATTTTCCTTTATGTGAAAAAATTTTTCTCAGTGTAAAATTTCACAAAACCATTTCTGGATTCCTTGTTTTTTTTAACTACCAGTCCACTTGTTTCAACTTCTATCTTAATTAGTTTTTGGGAGATAACAATTTGATAAGGGCGTTTTAAAACTAATTTTTCAAGGATATTTTAAGGACACTGCGCACTGAAAATCGATTTCTAAAGAGTTTTTAGGTATTACCTATACAAAAAACAACAAAGTTTTAAAACACCTTTCAGGCTATACCCTTCGAGGAATCCTATAAGACAACATTCAACTCGAAAGAGAGGCAAAGAGAGGTAAAATTAGAGATCCTTCTCGTTCTGGAACCTATTAAGAGGTTCTTAATACTTGAGATATTTTTTCCACAGCTTGATTTTAACAATTTTTATTGGCCAGGCGGTTTCCTAAGAGCCCAAATTGTTTGCAATACCTCAGAAGGTATCTCCATTCCTCGGTTTTTTTTTTGTTGGTTTTTTTGTATTTTTTTGTCGTTCTCTAGAGGGACCCAAAGAAAAATTTCTCATGAGTACAAACCTACTCTTTACGGACTTCAATGCGGATGTTTGGTAATCGCGAAGCTCTACAGAAATTTTCAAGCTCACTTCATCGATGATGCCAGTATAAAATTTAAATTTTAGAACCCCGAATCCATGACATTTCGATAGAAAATTTGTATGAAATTTGTACACCAAGGCCCGTTTGCTAATGTTCCCGTTAAAGTGTTTCGTCACTTCTTCTTTTTCTGTCGTATTCAAGTGACCCGGCTTATCCCAAGGTCCGCAAAATTGAACCAGTTCCTTCATTTTTTTCTGTTGATTGCATCATCCGAGGTAAATCCTACATCTTCTCAAAATGTCGAAAGTTTCATGCAATTTTTCCATTTTTCGGAACGAAAAATTTAATCGGAGGAGTAGCAAGCTGCACTAAATGAATGAGAGTCGTCAGGAATGATATTGTCATCGTGAGATTTGAGAAAGTCACTGGTCAAACATGCCCATCTGCTGCCTTTCACTGAGTTAGAAACTCGATCTAAAACAAAAAGACATTGCAGTCTCTTCAAAATTCCCTTATCCAGGTTCCACTGTACCCACCTTTTCATTTCTCAGCTCATTTCTTCACTTTTGTTGGGGACTTGTTTCTTTTTTTTTTTTAATCTTCATTTTGTCGTAATTTTATTTTTATTTAAATTTCTTGCCTTTTTACGAGAGTGTTCAGAAAATTGCATTTCTGCTTATTAAAACATTTGCCGAATTGGCCGGGCGTGTTACCCCCAATGTCAATTTGTACTCTATTTTCGTTGATATGCTTTGAATCCATTAGAAAACTTCCCTCTGATTTTCGCGGTTACACTTTTATGGCATATAAAGCACTTTGCTACGGACGTTAAATTAACATTTTATTTTTATGAACCCAACTCCAACTCCGATTCCGACTCCGGCTACGGCTTCGGGTCCGACTTTCGACGCGACTCTGGACGTTGTTGGGGTATTGACAGTGCACCATCTTCGCAGCGTGATAATAATCTGCGCGGATCGCTGGACCGCATTAAAATGTAGACCGACCCTTCATTTACATTCGCAAGTGTTGCCTGCATCTCTTAACTTAAAACTTAAATTCAAAAGATTCCGAAAGCAGGGAAATATCTCCAAAAGCGATTTATTTTCCATTTCGAAAATGAATTATTTAAAACGTTTTCATTCTTTATTTATTTTTGTATTTTTTTTCTCAATTTATTCTTTTGACTTTCTGC
Organism: Chlorops oryzae; assembly: GCA_020466095.1. Lineage (NCBI taxonomy): Eukaryota > Metazoa > Arthropoda > Insecta > Diptera > Chloropidae > Chlorops > Chlorops oryzae. Next base: position 34,447,435 of record CM035807.1, on the reverse strand, counting down.
ACTTGAAACCTTTCTTAAGCTCAGTTACGTAAATGTAGAGTATTTTGCACAGGGGGATAAAATGCCCATGCTTTGAGAGAAAAGTTTTGACTTTTCAATTTTCTTAGCATTTTTGTAAGGGAAAAAATATATTCGATTCAAGTTAATATTTCCGTTTTTGCTCCCCTATTGTCGAAATGATTGTGCCCCAGCGATACACAACGATGTAATCTGGAAAAGAAAATTGTAATGAATTTTGTGAGTGCGATTTCCGTTTCAACTTTTCTCTCAACTTTAGCCATCATCACAGGATTTCGATTTATTCCTAATGACTTCTCTTTTTCTGCTTTCGCTGCTTTGACGTGTCCTTTGACACACAGCAGCGGCACTCCGCCTCGCATCGCGTTATCCTTGGAATACGAATTGCATTAGCATAAAATGCGATACAAATTCTTTCGACCGGATTTTATTTAAACATTCATTATTGTGCTAAATTTAACCGAAGGCGTGCTTCATGTTCTCTCCTGTTCGCACACAGCGATTTGAAATCGATTTTTTTTTTTTATTTTTTATTAATTTTTTTTAAATTTTTTTTATCGCATCTTATTTATTTTGCCGTTAATGGCGGCTGCCGTATTTCCGCCGGAAGCGGTACGCCAAGTGGTTCAATCGTGGTTGGTGGTGCCTTTTTATTATTCATCGTTGATTTCTTGAGATGTTTGCATTTAAAAATTTAGCTCAAACGCGTTTGATTTTCTCCTACTCTCTCCCTATCTCTCTCTCTCTCTCTCACTCGTTTTCTTCTTGAGTCTTTTCCGCTTGTAATTCCATTTAGTTCTAAATCACGAGTTGATTGCGTTCTTGAAATTCATATTCGATAACGAGTTTCGTCTTGAACTCGCATTGTCCCTAATGCAATCGTATTCAGCATCGCACCATCGATAATATCGACATCATTATCATCGTCATGAGGTTACCGGTTCGATTCTATTCCGATCCGATCCGATGCGATGCGATACGACGCGATACGATATGATTCGAGGACTTGCAGTTCTTGAATTTGACTTTCAAATATGCAAATGCAATTCAATTTTGAGCGCAACTTACTTATGAAGTAATTGTGTATGTAGAATGGTTTCTGAATGCTGAGAAGTTTTTTTTCTCCTTTTGGTGGAGTTGGATTTTAGAGAACGTGTTGAATCGTAAGGAACTTCTTTTGCTTTCCTTCAGACATGAATGGGTTTTTTGCCTCATATGTAAATCGAAGTTGCTCTTTACTGATTCATAAGTTTTGGGTTATAGTGTAAGCAAGGATTACGGTGTTTTGTAGTTAAGGACCAAAGTCAATTAAAGATTTCTTTAAGCACATTGAATCTGGGAGAAACAAACGTGATCTCTTTATCGCATTACACAGAGAAAACGATATTTCATAAAATGGAAGAAAAACAATAAGATTTCTCTATGGTTTTTATCCAAAGAGATTGTCTTATTGAAACCATAGAGAAAAACTCATCGTTTATTTTAACGAAAAGTTAAGAAGATAACTTATCATTTTGATATGAATTCTTTTAAAAACCAGGTCGGCGTGTTCGATCCCTGCTCCAGCGAGCGTCGATTTTTTTTTTTTTTGAAAAGTAGATTATTTAACATTTACATTATGTAAAAACCGAGAAATAAAAGATTTTACCAAAATTTTTATGCTTAAAAAATTAAAAAAAAAAGAATCTATAGGAATTTCTTGAAAGAGCTTGTGCGTGACGTTTTGGAAGGTCCGACGAAGAAAGCAACTTATTTTTTTTGGTTCCTTTTTCTTGGTTTTTTCCTTAAAATTTACTTGCCTGTTTTATTCTCAATTTTTCCACAAATCGTCGGCTTAAAGTGTAAACCTTGTTATGGTACTGGAAAAAACTTGGGATCGGAAAATGTTAGCCTATCTTGGCGCTCCTCTCAACTGCCGCGTGTGCATTAATAATTCCGGCTGCTTCAGTCAGCATGGGGTTCAAATTATCGACAACGAGAACGCGCTACGATATTATTCTAATTCCAGTACACATATCCAAAAAACTTTGCACACGAATTGCTTAAACCATATTCACAAAAGAATAAAGACGAAAGCCGGCAAACCCATTAAAGCCACCTTCTTTTAAATGAGTGCAACTCATTTTATGCGCACTACTGTACCCGCTTCCACCAAATGACTCATAAGCTGTTGAAGAGTCCCAATAACAACACACTACGTTCTTTTAGATTTCAGACACAAGTATATTCATTCAAGAATTCATATTAATTACAAAAATTAACAGAAAAAGACCGAATTGCCATTCTAGCAATAAAAAAAGTTTGAAATTAAATTTTTATCTAAATTCAATTCATTGAGTAAATAAAATACAAAATTTAACATTATTTACGAAAAGTAGGAAAAGAAACTCCGAAGAAAAATAATGAGAGCGAGAGAGCCGAAAAATTGAAGCTAAATTAAACTGCAGCACCAATCAAAAATTCAAAGTATGCGAAATAGGCAGTAACAATTGAGATCAATGCTCATGCTCTATCTCTGCGTTCCCCTTATTATTTTCCTTCTCTAATCTTCTTCTCCTGCTAAGTGTTCGTTTGCTTTTTTTTTTTTGTCTTCTCTAAACTAAGGGCCTCATTATCTACATTTAACTGGCTATTGTACACTAAGGGCCATATTAAATTTGAATGCGGTTGAAAGTAAAATTAAGGGCCGTATTATATTTTGCCTACATAAGAGTTTATGTTAAGGGCCTCATATTTCTTAAAAATTTTTTCTTAGTTTTTTTCTAGTTTTATTTATCGACTTGAAATGGCTACGTACCGCTTTGTATAAAATAAAAAAATATAAGTTTTTCTTTCACTTACATATTGACAGCTTACACAGGTTACCTGGTTACATCATTGGATAATCTCCTTACGGCATAGATCTCGCGAAGGCCTTCGTAGACGGATGCAGCAAGATGAACAAACCGTTTATAAGATTTTTAAAAAAATAATTTTCTGGTGGAAAAGAGAAACTTTTAAGCCATATGCAAAGCAAATAGAAATTTCAAGTCAAAAGATTACTTAACGATACATTGAGGTTTTTTTTCTTCTTGTTTTTTTTCTTTTTAGAGAAATATAACTGAGGATTCAGAGTCGAATCATGTTGTAGGTCATCTGGAGGTTGTTGAACAAGGTCACATCAAGGTTGCTCGAAGGAGAGAGCTTCTCTCCGCTTTCAAAATGGAGTGTGCCACGCCCTCGTGCCGAGCGCAAATTCTTCGTAGCACACCAAATTTCCTTTTAGCAGGCTTTAAAGATTTCAAAGATTATGCCTTCCACTGAACTTGATGAAAATCTTCTCTGATAGAAAGCTTGACTTGGAATCTGACAAAAAGAGTTTTTTTTTTCTTAGGAACCGTTGCACGTGGACTCTTTTCTTGACTTTACTTACCAGGGCTAACTTTTCACTAGCTGGAATTGCAATTCCAGACAACTGGAAAAAGGGAGATCCAAAGAGATCCAAAAATTTACGCCTTTGCGTTATTTAAACTTTTTATATATTTTCGATTCGCGTGTGCTTTGAAAAAAAGGAGTCACAGCACCGTTCACTTGAAGACTTTTGTTCTTTTTTTTTTCTAAGAAATTTTCAAGTTTAGTCTTAGTAGACTTAACGATTCTATGTTTCACTAGCGACTGTGATTTGATTGCACTATTGTACTAAGCATGTGGCTACTTAACTTTTGTTACAATAACAAGGTCATTAAAGGACGTAATACTGGTTTGAGAGCCCTGCATAGGTTCTTATTACGTTAGCGAAGCAAAATTAAGAAAGACATAACTATGTTGGTTTTTTTTTTCTTATGTTAATAACAGAGCAGCTCCTAATGGCTTGTATGAAGACAACATTAGTGCGGGGCTGATAAAAAGAGTAGTAAAAAAAAGTATATGAGCGAATGAAGTATGATCATGATATTTAATTTACCCCAGTACAACCTGCTTAGTCCACGTTTAACCGATTCTGACTTTTCGATCTCATTCGAAAGAAAAAAGCACACTGCATCGTCAGGCAAAAAATCTTTTTTAATTTCAAATTCAAAATACGGAGAAATTGGTGGTGATTAAAACTACTAGGTGTAAATGTGGTCAAAGTTCACAGCTAATCCAGCTAATCCAGCTTAACCAGTGACTCCAAGCAGACTTTGTATAGTGCACAGAATCGAATTTAGAAGAGACTTCATATAGGAACAAAATAAACCATCCATATTTTGGGTCTTCTTCCCAAGCTTGAAGTCTTGAAAAAAAAGTGTTTTTTGTTTGCCCTGTAAAGTTTTGAAATTGTTAGTTAGCAGGTTTACACTTTAAACCGACGAAATTCTTTGGCCTGCGGCGGGGTTCGAACTCGGACCTTCCAGATTACAAATTGCTAGATTGATTATATCAATGTAAGTGCAAAAAAAGTGGTTTGTCTTTTTAAACTATGGAATGAATACGGAATTCATATACTTTTTTAAATCAATTAGTCTTTCTTTTAATATTAAATAAGGCCTCTTCTTAAAACGATTTTCTTCCAATAAGGATATCTTATCAAAACGTCATTTTTATAAGAATGTCATATAACACAGTGCGACAATTTTCAGGTTGATGTATTTCATGTATTCTATATCAAATAAAACTCGGAGTTGTTTTTGGTGGAAAAAGAGCTGGGCTCTAAAAAAAAGCACCCGTTTCATTTGGTTACACTTTTCTCAAGTAGGTTTAACCCATAGGTGCTCAATGTCTTTGACAATCCCCAGGGAAATTTTCCAAAGAATATTTTTGTGGAACATATTAACCCTTTAATACCCAGTTTAAGAAGGCTTTTGAACAGTTTTTTGAAAACTGGGTTAAATAGTCACATAACGGTGGGGTTTAACGGGTTAAAATGTTCTACAAAAAAATTTGTCATTGAATTTTACTAAAAGTCTTCTCAGACGAATTTTAAGAAAAATCAATATTTATACTAGATTTACCATATTTTTTAGTATGGTATATGACCAATATTGCGAAATTTTAATACACTGTAAAAAAAAATTGTAGCCTGCCAGACCAAAAACCAGTTGAGGTTTTACTATTCCACATGTGTACTTTCATTTGCAATTGGTTTGGTTTGGGCCCGAAAATTGCTGTCGCACAGTGTAATTTGATTGATATGGTCACCTTATTATTTTACTATATCAATCAGTTTTCAATATTCTTCAACATAAATAATAAGATATTCACATTAAATATATAAGGATATCTATTAAAATGTTTCAATAAGATTATCTCTATGCATTCAAAGTGTTTTCTTTATGAAAAAAGCACATCGTTCATATAGTTTAAGAAGATTTCTCTATAAAATCGCTCAATACGGGGATCTGATCGATTTTATGGGGCCACATTTTTCTGTGTGTATAAATACTTTAGGAGAAAAATTGAAGAAATTATGCTCCTAATAAATGTACGTAACAATCGTTGGTCTAGGGGTTGTTAAAAATCATTTAATCTTGTAAGACATCATTAATGATTTGCCCATATTTATGGCCTTGAAATTACACCATCAAAAATAACATAGTTTCTTTGTACTACTCCTCATATGATCAACAATACTTAATGTGCCACTTTATAGATATGATAGCAAAATGATACATACCGCACACTAATCACTAAATCGGCACAACTTAAAATTTTGCAGTTCGCGGGCAAACAGCCAATAACTCTCGACGCCTGTAAAATTAAATTCTTTTCTAAATTTATATTATTTTTAATTACCTGCAGAATCAATTAATATCAATGTTAATTGTCCAAGTGTTCCTTTTCCTGCAGTAAAATGTTGGTTAATATGAAAAAATTGATTGAAAAAATTTTTAATTGTGCCGGTTTAGTGTTTAGTGTGCGATATATTCCGACAATATATATAAAATCCGCAAAAATTCCCTCATCCTACAAAATGCACAATTTTGAAGGAAGCTACGAACACACAAACTTTATAAGTAAAATATTTCTGAAATATTTCCAAATATTTTTGGCAATCTATAACTGCTCAAAGAGGAAGGAACCTATAACAAAATCATCAGGAAGAATTTTCAAATCACAAAAACTGCATTTGCCGAATCATTTGGTATCGATAACTTCACACGCTATCCCATGGTGTTGAGCTTTTGCTTACGACGCTTTTGAGTAATTGCTGCCGCATCGATTTATTCCCTGCAGTAAAAAAGAGTGTCTATTTACTGAAACGAATAACAACTGGGTCTCTTCATCAAAATTGATTATATTTGAAACACATACATATTTTATATACGATTCGTATAGGAATCTTATATCGGTCCCACGAAGAGATCGAGAGGAGTGGAAGCTTCATATTCGATTAAACAAAAAACATTTTTGGATTTTAGTATAAGAAGATCAAGTATCAGCTGAAGAAGATTGTGGTGGTAGTGAAATTAAGTTCTTTTTAAGTCTAGGGGAAAGGATAACGGCTCTCCAAGCTTTTAGTAACTTCAGTCCCTTGAAAATATTGAGATTCATTGGTAGTCTTGACCTACTCTAAGGAAACACTGGCAGCACAAAAGATCATTCAGGACGTGTGCTCTGAAAGCCTTAACAATTATTATAATTAGGACAATAGCAAATATTTAAATTCAACGCCTAAGGATATTGATTAGAATATTTAAAAACCATTTAAAATCATTTTCAGCCTTTAGAAACGGAGATTAATAAAGGTTTTAAAGATATCGTCATGTCTTTTAAAAACCTTCCTCAAGATATGATTAAATAGGATTCTAGAAAAATGAACAGATTTGTCACTATCGGAAATATTCGGAATATTGAAATGCATACTTTTAGGTGCTTAATTTAAACATTTTCTGTTGCCCTACCGATGATGATTTCTAAATAATTAAGAATGTTTATTACTGACACTTTTGTGACTACTCGGTGAGTAGTTGAGGAGTGGTCCATTTTACTGCAGCGTATTTACTTTTGTGTGCTCACAGATCATCGTCCATAAGCCGCATGTAATTCCATAAATCTTAAAATCGTTACACACAAAAATGCGGAAGGATTGAATTTTTTGTAGAAAATCATATTTTTTTCCAATGTATTTTTTATTTATTGGTTTTTCTTTTTATTTTTATTATTTTTTTATTTTTTTATGGAATCTAAAATCGAAGCACTTTCGGATGTACGAAGTTATTTGTTGTTGTTTTGTATTTGAATCGGTGTGTGCGTGTTTGCGTGCGTGTGTGCGTTTGTTTCCATGGTATAGTGTTAGTTTCTCATGCTTTTGAATAGTTGAGTGCATTCAAATATTAACAAAGCAGGCGCACACTCAAAGTGACAGCAACAAGAGACCAACAACAGAAGATAACAAAGGAAGAAAAAAAAAACACAAGTTGGAATTTCAGCTTTTGTCGCATTTCATTAAAGCGATGACCAAGGCAAAAATGTAAGCCGAAGCGTCGAAATGAAATCTGCATTTTATGATGACATTAAGCAGTGCAGCGAGTGCAGCTTAAGCTTTTCAACCAGTCGCTAAAATATAAAGCGTCGACGACAGGCCAAAACATGAAAGCAAGCACACACTCAGAGATTGGAATGTTCCAAGTTTTTCGAAATTATAAGCGACACGCAACCGACAGAGTGCAGAGCGCACTACATTAGAATGAGGCGTGACATGATCAAGACTGCCTGCATACATGCTGTGAAGCGCCGTTCATCGGGGCAATGGGCTGCATGCTTTTTTAGCTTAAAATTCTTGAATATGAAGTTTTTGTGCTCATTCGCATGGCAGGAATAAAATTCCAGACGACTTTTTGATTTTATTTGATTTTTAAAGGACTTTTTTGGATTTAGTTCAACTTGCAATATTGTGGTGTTCTCTGTTGCAGCAAAAGTGTTTCGCAGTTATTAAAATTGGAAAAAAATAATAAAAGATTGAAACCTCATAGAAATAAATGGGGCACCAAACTCAGCACCCAAAAGTATGCATTTCAATATACCGAATATTTTCGACAGTGAAAAATGTGTTAACTCGTGTTGGTTTGCCCATTTAATCACATCTTGACGAAGGATTTTAAAAGATGTGCGGATATCTTTTAGGCCTTAATTAAGCTCCGTTTATAAAGCCTTAAAATGATAGAACTTGGTTTTTAAGTATTTTTATTCATACCTTTAATTATTCTTTGACGGCATGTCCGTTTGGACACATCTTGAGCAAGGCTTTCGGATGTTGTGCGAACCTCCTCAGAGGCCACTATGAAGCTTCGTGTGCGAAGGCTGAAATTCTTGCATATTGACTTTTAAATATTGTATTCAAATTTTCTCTGTTACCCTTCTAATAACTGATAGCTTCGGACTAATTAAATCCGTTTGGAAAATATACTCAAAGAATATCTCAAAGAATATCAATAAATGGGTCTTATGAGTTTGTGCTCCAAATCGCTTATTTGAAGCATACTTTCAGGTCGAAAAAAATGGATTTCTTGTTTCTATTCCATTTTCAATGATTTGCTCTGTTTCATTCAAGGAGATTTCACTTTCCTCAAGAGTCTTTTCCAGTTCAATGTAAATTAGTTTTTTCTCCTCTTTTTTCATTTTTATTATTTTTTTTTTTCTAATCTGAGAGAATTTACTCAAGTTAAAGCATAATACGGCATACAATTTTGAGAGTGCTGCAAGCAATAAGGGTTCTTTAGATGTTCTCAAAAGTGGTTACTACGATAAGATAGAAGATTTCACCTACGTAATTTGATGAAAAGAAATTCAGTGTGAATGCAAGAGTTAAGCGCGTTTTTGATTAAAATATGAAAAAATTTTCCTGTGTGTTCGTGCGTCTGCTGGGTTGTCGTCATCGGTATATGCACTGTAAGAAAAGCGACTTGAAAAGAGAAGCGAAAGCAACTGTTTTTCATGTTTATCGGAGTATATCTTTTGCTTGTGACATTCAAAATGCCTATCGGAAACATTTTGTCCTGTAAATTTAAATCTCTCAAAAGAATTGCTTCAACGTTCACTGCCAGGTCAGCAGCAATGCATGTGGGTTAGAAAAGGACTCTCTTTTTGTATACCTAGTGAACATTCAAAAATATACTATATACCACAAATCGTGACACTCAAAGACTGTGTACATGGGTACATCGAAAGCAGCTGGTGTGGTCCTTTCGTTTATTTTCTAAATGGATTTTTTTCCGTGTTGTTTCTGTTTGCCATCTACGGAGGTTCATTCATAGGAGCTCATATTTAAGGGTATGTAAGTAAGCTTCAACTTATACAAACGCTCTTGCTGCTCTAAAGTAGAGTGCCTTCACGTACGCGTGTTGCAATTGCATGCTGCACGTTCGCAATATATATATATATTTTTTTGATGTTTTTGCTCCTGTATTTTACTGGGCTTTTAACCAACGAGTCGTGTCGACGCAGTGAATATATATGTGCGCTCCCATCTGCAATCTACTCGTTTGTGTAAAAGCTTTTAATTTTTCAAATTTTGCAGGTAGGTACTACACGACTAGGGTACCTACCGCGTGACACAGTGCCTGCTGCTTCCACTGACACCATGACTCTTGAGTGAAGAGCCCGCCTCGCCTTGTGTGTCTATTATAAACAAGCAACGAAGCAAGCACTCCGACTAAAGTCAGAATGAGGCGTTTCGATGATGCGACCGAGTGCAGCAAGACTCAGAGAGATACGTACTTTGCGAAGTACTTGAATGTGAAGAAACTATGTCGACCACTCATTTAAGCAAATTTCCGCTTTTAATCAGTGAACTCCACAATTGCTTTTCCACTTTCATTTACTCTCGAGTTGTTGCATTGGTCTTGTGGATCATCAAGTGGTTTTTTAGAAGTTAGAAGAACTCCAGAGAAAAAGAGAGAGGGAGGTATGTTTTTCCTTAAACACTTGGAAACGCAGTGGTAAATAAGGCTAAGCACTGCGTCAATTAACATAAAATGAAAGGAATATACAACGCAGGTTTTGTTGCTGAGAGACCTTTTGCAGGGTTCAATAGCTTATAGCAATAAAGTAACAGGCGAGTATTAAACGATTTTGGAAACTTTAGACTACATTTAAATGATTTTCTCAGTGAAAAGACAAAAAAGTTTTTCCTTCATCAGAAGAATAAGTAACAATATCAGCCAATTATAGAACTTTCTCATCCTTTGATCCTTTAAAATACTCGATGACTTAGAAAAATTAAATGCCAATATTCAAGGCGGAAGTCACGTTTTTCTTCCGCCCTTTCCGACTCAACTAAGAGAGTATGCAGGGCGCTAATAAACACTCCTTTTTCGGAGCCTAAGTTCTCATAAAGACGCTGCGACAGGAGCTCTAAATGAGCGTTTATTTCTCTTTCCCACTACTCAATTTTCTGTGATTTTTCAAGTTCAATTGCTAATTGGAAAGGTCTCATACTTCTGACAGTTCAGACCCCCTCGAATAATAAGAAGAAGAAAAAATACGAAACGTCAAATACTCATACTGACCCCACTTCTGAATGTAATTGAAAATGCTTCAAAACAGGATATGAATAAAGTTGAGTGTGCAATAATAGAGAGGGATCCAAAAAAAAAAAAATTCAAAGCACTTCCGCCTTACATAGAAGTGATGAGTCCTTGAAATGACTGAGGATACAAGCCCTCATTACAAACTAATACACTCACAAATTATCGATGCGATGCGATGCGATTCCGATAAGATAAACACGCTTGAGACATCATTTGCCAAAGCAAGACAAAGAAAGAAAGGAAGAACATTTTTGCTTTCCTCCTTTTTTTCGATTGTTTTTTTTTTTTGTGTTTCTTATCCTTTTGACCAGGAAAAGAATCATGTTCGCGCGGTTCACTGAACACCAAAGGCATGAGGCGTATAAGCGAAAGTGTGCGATAGTGGCTGTTGCGTGCCACCGACAACGAGTCGAAGGGGTCTAGTCTGGCCGTCACGTGGAAGTCAGTAGCAGCGAGTGCTTTTTTTCTTTCTTTTCATTTTCTTCAGTTTTTGGGAAGCCCCTGACAAAGCCAGTTTAACTACAATGGCGCGCGCCTTGCCTACACCGGAAATGACCCGACCAATTGCGTCGGGCAATAATACGGAAATTAGTTGCGCATCAATGCACAACAACAACAGCAACAACAAATCCATTCACAAAGAAGAAGTCAAAACGAAGTGGAATCGAATTTGAAGGCATAAGGCGGAAATAAGGGAAGTGAAATAATCACATTTTAATAGGTTTTTTTTTTGGGTGATACAGCGGGCGCGAAGACTGCGTGATGCATAAAACTTTTACCTATCAATTTTTGTGCATATGTGTTGTATGCACGCCTCGGAACACTCGAAACTGCTCCGCTGTCATAGTTCGGATCGGTTTTTGTGCGTTACCGCTTTTCTTTTGAGCCGGCAATTAATTTGCTTTGTTTTTCCAGTTGACCAGGCATTTATAAAGCTTGACCCGTGGCGGCGCGCACATCATTGAATGGGTCCATCCTGACTTTATTTTTTTCTTTTTTTTGTTCCTTTTCATATTGATGCAATCGTGCGAAAACTGTTGGTCCCCTTTTCGCCTTTCCGGAGAATTTCAATTCCTTCTTTTTTTGTTTCTGTTGCCCAATTTACCTGCTTACTGAAATGTTGATTTCGTTCAAATTTTCGTGCCAAGTCGAGTGCTCGTGATAAATTATATTATTTAGCTACTTCGTTTCTGTTCTTTATTACTCTTTTTCGTCTTATTTTCTAAGGAGCATAGCCGAACAATGCTGAACAGTTATGCTGAATAATTGTTTGGCCACCGGGAAAGGCAAGTGGAGCGTTGCAGCGTTTTCAATTTTGAAATTCTTCGAATGACCCAATGGGAAACAATTTCCTTAGGTTTTTAGGATTCCTTAGAAGCTGCAAAGTATTTTTTTTTTGGGTTTGTTTTTTTATTGTTTATATGTGAATTTTAACAATTTCTTTATTTCATTTATCCCTTCTGTCCATAATTTATTTTACTTGTTTTTATTTTAAATAATATTATAAAATTGTTGCCTTCCTTGAGTTGATAGAAATATCCTAAAACTTTCATGTATTTATTTAGTTATTGAATTGATTTTATTAATTTAATTTGATTGTCAAATTCTATTAGCCCATATATAAATTGTTATAAATTAACCTATTAATTTTTTAATTTCTATTTTTATTTATCAATTTTTCTATTTATTTTTAAATTATTTGTTTTGTTTTAAATCAATTCTTCTACATGTTTTTTCAATTTATGTCTTTATTATTAAATTATTAGTTTGTTTTATTTAAGGGTATTTTACTAAAATTTATTTAAATTATTCTATTGAAAAGTATTTATTAGACTTTAATAAATATGTAAGGCATTTGTTAAATTAATTTGTTAATTAATTGAATAAAATTTAATTTATTTATTTTATTTATTAATTTTTATTATTTATTTATTTATTTTATTTATTATTTATTATTTATTATTTTATTAATTTTATTATTTATTATTATATATTATTTTATTATTTATATTATTTATTATTTTATTATTATTTTATTATTTATTATTATTATTTATTTATTTATTATTTTTTTATTTTATTAATTATTTATTATTTATTATAATTATTTTTATTATTTATTATATTATTTATTATTTATTATATATTTTATTTTATTTTTATTATTATTATTATTTATTATTTATTATTTTATTATTTATTATTTATTATTTATTATTTATTATTTATTATTTATTATTTATTATTTATTATTTTATTATTTATTATTTTTATTTATTTATTATTTATTATTTATTTATTTATTATTTATTATTTATTATTTATTATTTATTATTTATTATTTTATTATTTATTATTTATTTTATTTTATTATTTATTATTTATTATTTTATTTATTATTATTATTTATTATTTATTATTTATTATTTATTATTTATTATTTATTATTTTATTATTTATTATTTATTATTTATTATTTATTATTTATTATTTATTATTTATTATTTATTATTTATTATTTATTATTTATTATTTATTATTTATTATTTATTATTTTATTATTTATTATTTATTATTTATTATTTATTATTTATTATTTATTATTTATTATTTATTATTTATTATTTATTATTTATTTATTATATTATTTATTATTTATTATTATTTATTTATTTATTATTTATTATTTATTATTTATTATTTATTATTTATTATTTATTATTTATTATTTATTATTTATTATTTATTATTTATTATTTATTATTTATTATTTATTATTTATTATTTATTATTTATTATTTATTATTTATTATTTATTATTTATTATTTATTATTTATTATTTATTATTTATTATTTATTATTTATTATTTATTATTTATTATTTATTATTTATTATTATTATTTATTATTTATTATTTATTATTTATTATTTATTATTTATTATTTATTATTTATTATTTATTATTTTTATTTATTTTATTATTTATTATTTATTATTTATTATTTATTATTTATTATTTATTATTTATTATTTATTATTTATTATTTATTATTTATTATTTATTATTTATTATTTATTATTTATTATTTATTATTTATTATTTATTATTTATTATTTATTATTTATTATTTATTATTTATTATTTATTATTTATTATTTATTATTTATTATTTATTATTTATTATTTATTATTTATTATTTATTATTTATTATTTATTATTTATTTATTATTATTATTTATTATTTATTATTTATTATTTATTATTTATTATTTATTATTTATTATTTATTATTTATTATTTATTATTTATTATTTATTATTTATTATTTATTATTTATTATTTATTATTTATTATTTATTATTTATTATTTATTATTTATTATTTATTATTTATTATTTATTATTTTATTATTTATTATTTATTATTTATTATTTATTATTTATTATTTATTATTTATTATTTATTATTTATTATTTATTATTTATTATTTATTATTTATTATTTATTATTTATTATTTATTATTTATTATTTATTATTTATTATTTATTATTTATTATTTATTATTTATTATTTATTATTTATTATTTATTATTTATTATTTATTATTTATTATTTATTATTTATTATTTATTATTATTTATTATTTTATTATTATTTATTATTTATTATTTATTATTTATTATTTATTATTTATTATTTATTATTTATTATTTATTATTTATTATTTATTATTTATTATTTATTATTTATTATTTATTATTTATTATTTATTATTTATTATTTATTATTTATTATTTATTATTTATTATTTATTATTTATTATTTATTATTTATTATTTATTATTTATTATTTATTATTTATTATTTATTATTTATTATTTATTATTTATTATTATTTATATTTATTATTTATTATTTATTATTTATTATTTATTATTTATTATTTATTATTTATTATTTATTATTTATTATTTATTATTTATTATTTATTATTTATTATTTATTATTTATTATTTATTATTTATTATTTATTATTTATTATTTATTATTTATTATTTATTATTTATTATTTATTATTTATTATTTATTATTTATTATTTATTATTTATTATTTATTATTTATTATTTATTATTTATTATTTATTATTTATTATTTATTATTTATTATTTATTATTTATTATTTATTATTTATTATTTATTTATTTATTATTTATTATTTATTATTTATTATTTATTATTTATTATTTATTATTTATTATTTATTATTTATTATTTATTATTTATTATTTATTATTTTATTATTTATTATTTATTATTTATTATTTTTTAATTTATTCGAGCTTGAGGTCAACTTTCATAAGCATTTTTATTTTATTTTTTTTCCGATATTTCGTCTTCATACCGAAGACTTCCTCAGGCTAACAATGAAAAAATTATTGTTTATAAATAAACAAAAACCAAAGACATATCACAAATAACAAAACTCACATATCTGATTTCTTAAATTAGTAATTTAAGAAATCAGAATATGTATTTTGTTATTTGTGATATGTCTTTGGTTTTTGTTTATTTATAAACAATACATTTTTTCATTGTTAGCCCTGAGGAAGTCTTCGGTATGAAGACGAAATATCGGAAAAAAAAAAAATAAAATAAAAATGCTTATGAAAGTTGACCTCAAGCTCGAATAAATTCAAAAAATCATTTAAGATTTAGAGAAAGGTCGAAAAATAAACAAACATAATTTATTATTTATTATTTATTATTTATTATTTATTATTTATTATTTATTATTTATTATTTATTATTTATTATTTATTATTTATTATTTATTATTTATTATTTATTATTTATTATTTATTATTTATTATTTATTATTTTTATTATTTATTATTTATTATTTTTTATTTATTATTTTTTATATAGTATTTTTTATTTATTATTATTTATATACTGTCTGTATTTTTCCGCATGGGTCTTCGACAACATTATGTTGGCGCTCATTGAAATTCCTCACTTTTTGGACAAGACCCAATTTAAATTCTTTGTATCGGAATGAAAATAATTCGGTTCACCTTTTTCCCCCTCAGAAAGGGAATGAAGTATTTTCAAGTTGAGCACTTGTTATTTATGCGCTGGCATTATTCACACGCGAAAGCTGCTCGGAGTTCCTTGTGAGCAGAAAAGGGGAATAGTGTTTAGAATTTTTTGTCCTTTTTTTTTTGTTTTTTGCTTTACTTAATCGAGCTGCATTAAATAACAAATTATGAACGTAATTACTCTACGAAAAAGGGTAGAGGTCTAACATATTCTGTGCTATTACTCGAAACAGCAAACCCCGCAACGTCCCCGCTTTCGAAAATACTTTCAACGCTGATGAATAAAGGAATTCAGAAAATTCCAGCTTCGCATACTCCTGCACATTATACCCGAGCAAAAGCATGTTTGTTTTTTGTTTTTATTTTTTTTTTTAGAAAACTTGTATTTTCTTATTTGCGCCTGTGTGCTGATTGAGTAAAAAAAAGAGCCTTTCATAGCAGCTCAGTGTTCTCCGCTCTGGCAAGGGTGATTCTGCTTTGGCACATGACCGCATTTGCTGCTTCAAATATGCTGCGTAATTACGCTTCGTCAGGTGATTAAATGCTTAATAATTGTTTTTGCTTCAAATTGTTTTAGTTGTTGTTGCTGCTGGTGTTGTTGCTTTTGTAATGACAGTAATTACAGGGGTTCGCAGCATTCACCACATTGCCATATATTGCAAGCAACCATAGCATGTGGTAGGTGCCAGTGATCTCCATTGTTTTGCAACACATTCAATCCAGTGGAGTAATGCAGACACAGTCTTCCTTGTGTGCTTGTGTGAACTGCAGGTAAGTTTGTATTTGATTTGAAGCATATGTATAGGTTGTGGGTGCATTACGATGTGGGTGCATCATATTTTCAGGTCTGCATATAATGCAGCCAATGGATCGGAATGGTTATTTATGTGCGTGTAATTATGTTTGCTCAGTCATTTGTGATTGGGTTCGAAACAAACGGGGGCTTGTGTGATTGGGACTTCGCTAAGGTTTCTGATGAATTTTGAGCTTTTCAATTTGAAAATTGTAAGATGAGTTTAGTGTAATAGGGGTCTTTGTAGTTTGGTAATTTATAATTTGGTGCGAGTTCATATCCTTTGGAAGGGTACACTTTCAATTAGGATTCGATGATTCCAAGGTGTTGTTCAGAGATTGAGAAATTCAATGCAATTTAAGTTACGAGCAGCTCTCAAGCTTCATCACATAGATGGGCAAAAAGCATTACTTACTTACTGCATTACAATTTCCATTACTATAAAAAATGTACTGTTAATGCAAAACAAAATTCCATTATCAGTAAAAAAGTACTGGTAATGAAAATCTAATTTTAGTACCAGTAAAAATATATTGATAATGGAAATCAAATTTCAGTACCAGTAAATACTGGTAATTAAACAAAAGCATTACCAATTCAAAAAGTATATAACACTACACCACTACATTACTATGATTAATAAAACAAAGTAAGATATGTATGATGGGACACATTGAAATCAAGCCACACGGTAGTATGCGAAATGTGATTTGCATTATCAGTATATTTGTACTGGTACTGAAATTTGATTTCATTACCAGTACATTTTTACTGGTACTGGAAATTTGATTTGCATTACCAGTACATTTGTAATGGTAATGGAATTTGTACTGGTAATGGAATTTGCCCATCTATGCTTCATCAGAGCTGTTAACCACTAGGAGTTGGTTTAAGAGGCAGTTACTACACTCTCTCCAATTTTGTTAAAGCTCAAGAGAAACTTTACAGACCTCTAACAACCACGTCGAAGAGAATAAATGTTCCCTCAATTTATTTCGCTAAGTTTCTTAAGCCTTTACCCATCATGCCTAAAAAAAAATTCGTAATGCTCTCATGGAATTCGAAGCCAGAAATACGATGATTAATTTTGTGAATAAAGCAAAAGCAAAAAACCAAAATAGAAGATAGCGATAGCTCGTAATCCCTAAATGTAATTATAAAAAATTTTTTTTTCTTTAATATGTTTGGCCATTCCATGGCTAATCTATTCTTATTAGTCTACCTTAAGCACTTGGCTTGTCTATTTACACCGCCATTTGGCTTTGGAATTTCGATGTTATCCGAATTAAAGGAGCTCTCGCAGGTGATTTAGGATCGGCAGTTCGCCTAAAAACGCGAATTAATGGAATTGTTGTAGTTGAAGCTGTTGAAATTTTTTGAATACTTTCAGGCTTCATTCTATCGTTCTCTCTGTTGTTTTAAAAAAAAAAAAACGAAAGAAATAAAAAAGAAAATAAACATTTTTTTCTATTCATTTTTCAACGTTGCTTAAATTGAATAATTGCCCTCATCACTGAGACAGGATGGAAGCATTACTTTTGCCCAATGGAAGACAGCGGCGACCGAATTTTGTGTTTGTGCCGCGTGTGTGCTACGATTTGGCACTCTGTGCTCGTTATGCTCTGCTTCAGGAATCAATAAATCTCTTGATAAATGTCCAATTTAATTTCGTCCCTTTTATCTTTATCTTAAACGTTGCGCATAAGTTCCGGCGTATGAGCCACGCCGCCGTTGTTAAACGTTTCATTTGATTGCGCTACGCTTTTCATTTTTGCTTTTCCTCCACAGCTTCTGGCATTTTTCTCCACTCCTTGTGACGCTTTCCGTATGCTCATTTAATGTGTTCTTGCTACCGAAATTTCTTCTCGATTTCTTTTGCTCATTCCTTCTTTTCGTCTTCTCGATATCTTTGCTTTTTTTTTTTTTTTTTTGATGATTGTTTGGCTTTTATTCTTTTAAATGTAATTTAATTTTTCTTCCGTTTTCTTTCATCCTTATTTCTTATGCAGCATACCTTCTTAATATAAGGTACCTATGTGGTGACTTTAGAATCCATAAAGTGCCAAAGATGCGTACATCTCATTCGGTTTTGTTTTTTGAAAGAAGTGTCTTTGGTAACAAGAGATCTCCAGAATTCTTATTTTCATTTCTTGCTTTATTAAATTGACATCGAATCCACAGAAGAAACAAAAGCGTGAGGTGATAAAATATACATAGGTACATACAAGAACACAATGAAGTGGTATGAGTCAGCGCCGCCATTTTGAACGGGGGCTACAGAATAATAATAAAAGCGTTTGGAATTTTTTTGAATTTATTTCCGACGGAACATTTGAGCGAAAAAGATGAAATTACAAAATAATCATAAAAATTATAAAGTCACTTGAAATAATAAGGAGTATCACAATTGCTTAAGGAAAATTTCATTATGTCAGCGTTAAGTATACGAAAATTGGAAAAGTCTTCCACGAAGTACTCCCTCAGAAACTTGATCTTAGATTTTCACGATGAAATTCTAATGTGATTAAATTCAAATTGGATTAGAATCGCACAAACACTTAAGGGATTTCTTGAAGTTTTTTAATGCAAGCCTGGTGGGTCCACAAAAGGTAGAGTCGTCACCTTGAATACCCGTTGACCAGTGACTTTCGAGCAAATGTATCTTGATCTATAACAAATTCAATCCTGTGATATATTTGACATTTGATTGTAAGTGAGCTCATTTCATTAAAATTAAAATTTTCAAGTTGTTTCTTGGTAGGTGACTAGTCCAAATGTACAAGAATTTATAACCTAGAGTTTACAAGGCCCAGTGGTTAAGGCAATAGGTTTATAAGAAGTGTGATCTTACACTAGAGAGGTCACCTCTTGTTAAAAGAAAAACGGTTTGAATGACTTAAATGGAACTAGTGTAGAGTAGTGCAGGTATTTTTGTGAAAAGTCAGAATAAAGGTATTCAAAACCCTGGTAAAACAAGCTCTTTGTCAATATTAAGCGCAGTAATATAGTATTTCTTGACGCTTTCGGACCTCCTTTCAACGTGCACTCAATGACCAAACTTTGAGTGCAAGAGCCTACTCCTCAGATTCATCGCTTTGATGCAACCTGCTCAAAGAGAGTTCTATTTTGTAAGGTAACAATATAGTACAAGCCATCTCATTTGTTTTAGGAAAAAGCTCATGTAAGTAGTACTTAAATACAAAAAAACGTAGAACTTTCTTTGGAACAATCCTATTTCATAAAGAGGTTTTTTTTAAAGGATTAATCAGAAGATCTAATATAGCATTGTAGGAGTTCTAATCCAACCTTTCGACCTTTATAACAACCTGCTGAAGCCTATTCTAGGAAAATTGCCTCTGCCTCTCCCTATTGTCTAATTTGCGTCATCAGAAAATTTCATCAAAACGAAAAAAATAAGGCTTCAAAACGTACAACACAAAGATACTTCAAAATTAAAAAACCCTCAGAAAAATCCAATTTTCCATGAATATGAGACGTGAAAAAGCATTTCCTAATAATCATATTAAGGTGAGCTTTCTTACACGAATATTGGATTTCGTATTATCCGTAACCCTTTAGTTAAGGCAGCGGGGGGAAAAGCACTCTTTGATTTGAGAGTTACACGCTTCAAAATGACGACGTGATCTCAACACCGGCTCATAGTGTCGTTAACAGAAGTCCTCGAATGATACAACTTGAAACGCAATCGGCAAAAGGCGTATATAAACTAGGGGAATAAAACGATATACCTAACAGCAAAAGGAGCTTAAGTTACAATACATACATAAGCACACACATATGTTCGGGCGAATGTGCCTGCATACGAATCGAAGCTCAAATAACCACAACGACATACAGATGTTTCGATAGCAAAGATTGCGGAGTGCACAAATATTGGCTCATTTCGTATGCTGTATTGGAGGGTGATCCGAACAGAAATCAATAAATCAAAGTCACTGCTACCACCGCTACTGGGGTACAAACAGTAGCAACAAAACAGTAAGAAAAACAACAGAAGCTGCAAGAAAACAAGCGGAAACCTATACTCATGGCAAAGCATCCCATCCGAATGCACGTTCTCCATTTGTTGCAAGCAAGCGAAATGTTCGGCTGAAGTGCGATCGAAGGAAGCCACGTTGGGGAAACGTTGCAGTTGTCTTTAGCGCCGGATATGCTTCACACATATCAAGCAACAGAGCGATGCGGTTGCATGATTATGATGCATGCAACCATGTCTTACCGCAGCACAATGGCAACACGGCAGTACGAAGAAGAGACAACACCAGGAGAGGGCACGCTTAAGCTAGAAGGGTACACTCAGAAAAAATTCACCTTTTTTTTAATCAATTTTTTTTTCTTTTCGATTAATTCCAATTAGACTTTGAAGTTAGAAGGAAGGTAGATCTTTCATCTTGCCATGTCACGAAGGAAAATTTGAAATATTTTGAAGGTTTATTTCTATATGGAGCAAGAGTAAGAATAGCAGTAAGATTAAGTGTAAGATTAGGAGTAAGATTAAGAGTATAATTAAGAGAAAGAGAAAGTATAAGAGTAAGAGTACGAATTCCATCCAATTTCTTCCATTTAATCAAATGATTAAGATGCTATAGAGATGCTTAATTCTCTCTGCCACTTGTGAATCACTTGAATGTTATGTCACTTTTTTCCCTCACTGTATTTGGCATATACTGACGAGGGAGGGTGAGGGCCTGTACGCCTGTGTGTCTCGCATTGAATAAGCAAACCAATTCCAAGCGGAATATTGGATGATGGAATGGGTAAATTTCCGGTGCTTTCCTAACTACAAGTCCATGTTGTTTTGTTTTCCACACTCAAAGCGCGCTGGTACCCGCAGCTAAGCATGTCGGGTTATCACACATGCACTTACATTCACCTTTGCATTCCTGGCAACATCATTGGATCGCATGCCGGACTTGTGCACACGTATCGAACCGTGAATGAACGATGACGGGTTTGCCGTGAACACATATACGTACATATGTACACATATCCACAACGTGTTTGTACACGGCATAAAGAAGGACGAATCGTGCTTTGACATGAATTTGATAGGATTGTGAGAAAGTGCATTCGTGTAATCAGAATAAAGGTTACTACACACTAAAATCAATGTTTTTACAAAGTGAACAAATAGCTGAAATGAAAATTGAAAGATTACCAACACAGTCCCTCTCTCTCTCTCTCTCCTCTCTCTCTCTCCTCTCTCTCTCTCTCTCTCTCTCTCTCTCTCTCTCTCTCTCTCAAACCTCCCCAACCACCAAAATGCTACGCTTCTATCTGCAATTACACTATCGAAAGACACAAGCAGATAACAGGTGAAACTCGGCACTTATACAATTGTCTGTGGAAATGGAAATGGAAAAGGAACCGAAAATCATGAGGCACCGCATCAATGACATCGGAAGGCCAAAGCGGAAACAGCTCTCCTATTTTGTGCTAGTTCCTTTATATTTTTTTAAATTTTTATTCATTTTTTTTCTTTTTTTTTCTTAATTTTTTTAAATTTTTTTAAATTTTTTTACATTTTTTGTTTTGAAATTTTGTTTTGCGAAAATTGTCCGAAACTTTTATTTTATCGCCGCAACAATGAAAACGAG
Organism: Chlorops oryzae; assembly: GCA_020466095.1. Lineage (NCBI taxonomy): Eukaryota > Metazoa > Arthropoda > Insecta > Diptera > Chloropidae > Chlorops > Chlorops oryzae. The sequence continues at coordinate 34,425,414 of CM035807.1, read as the reverse complement.
TTTTCGCACAAAGCTGTGTCTGAAGCTTCTTCAACTGATTTGGATTGGTAAAGTTTCATGGAAATAGCTTTCACGCTCAACGAGTACTCAAGTACTTTCCCCACTTAGAACACAAAAATCGTTGGATACCTTGTCAACAGGCTATACTCTCACATATGCACGGCCACACTTACACACACGCACACACAGACACACTTGGACATTTCAAAGTTTGTACAATTTATATTGAAGACTAAAAGAACACTTAGTTGGAAAGTATAGCCGTGGTAATTGAATAAAGAGAGGAAGAAAAAATAAATATATAAAAGAAAAAAAAATTACTGAAATAAAGTTAGATGAAAGGCAAGCAGAGAAAAAATAGAGAAAAAAAGAATAGAAAAGAAATTGTATATATGTAGGTATATACCAACAAATGGTGAGCTGTGAGCACCTTGTCAATATGGATATCCCTTCAAGAGCAAAAATTAAAACTTTTCCGAAAACCGAACTGTTCCCTTGTTGGCAGCGTGTTGACCACAGAGTTTGTTCGTGTTTTTGTCTAGCAAAAAGTGCTACCAGCTATTTGTGTTACAGTTGGACGAGCAAAAAACAAAAAAAAAAAAAAAAAAAGACTAAATAAAACACGAGCAAGACAAATCGAAAGAAAACTTCTTCTCTTAATGTACGCAGATCAAAGCTTTGATTTACCTTTAAGGAAGAAAAAAAAATTTTTTTTTTTTAATAAAAACAAAAAAGCAACCGTGGGAAAATAGTAAGCAGGACAGTTTTCAATATCCCAAAGTGTATCCTTCGGAATCTTATGCGAGGCTCTTTCAATAAGTTTCAGACCTTTCCAAAAAGTTAGGAAAAGCAGCAAATCGTTTTATGGTTCCCAATACGGCACCTTTTTGGATTGAATAATCCCAATGAATGTTGAGATGAAAGCCCAAAGCCGCCGTTGCCAGATCTCTTAACTTGTAAGATGTTTACTTATAAATAACTTTTATTTTGTTAAATAAAATTAATTTATAATAAATCCGAAATTATGCTCGAAAAACACTGAACCTCGACAGTGTGAACAGCCTCGGACGTATGAACAGAAGTGCAAAAGTTAGTCCACTCTATTCAGAGTCGGCTGTACTTAGAAAATAGATAAAAGGCCATTTTAAAGGTCCTCTCGATAGTGTGAACTGCTTCGGTAGCATGAACAGATCTTTCAAAAATAAATTCACTCTATCCCCTTCTATTACAAACGCAACCACACTGCACTCCATTCTAAGTCTTATGCAATTTTGTAAAGTGTCATGATTGAGACTCATCTTATCGGATTTCATAGTAAGCGAAAAAAAACAACAACAAAAGAATGGAAAGAGCAACAAAAAACGTGAGTCTAAAACGAAGGATTTGCTTGCTTTTTTTTCGCTCCTGTTTTTTATACCCTTTCACATGACGAACGCCCCCCGACTATACGTTAGGCGTTACAGTTGAAAACATGACTACGCCCCACAGCGACACTTCATATCACTTCAATTCACTTTTGCTGACACGCAATTCGAATACCACATCAGGTACGTACCTCTGACATTGCTAGAGCCTACGGCCGAAAGTATCAGATTCGTATTTACACGGAGAAAAAAAGAAAATAGAAAAAAAAATGTATAGTCGATCCACCCACAGCCATCGCTGTCACACATATCGCCTCCCATTGCACATCAACGCTGAACGAGCGAAGGACCAAGACGGAACAGCACGAGAGACGACTCGGCCGACTGTCGTCGCATTGTCGTTTTCACTTCAATCTAAACTTGCAAACTTTCGATTACTTTTTGTTTGCATTTGAGTTTGCGTTTTCATTTGCCATTGCCATTTGCCTCATGCCCCTGTCTCTGTCTCTGCCTTTGGCTTTGCCTGAGCCTCAGCCTCAGCCTCGACCGTAGTCGTCGGCAGGTATAGCAGCCGTGTAAAGACAGACATGGTTAGGTAAGTGCGTGCCTCAATTGTCGGCTGAAATTTGTGGGCGTAATGGCTGCAAGCATGGCTCAAAAACGAATTTCAACTTTTTTCAAGTACTTGAATTTGGATTTTAGGTCTTATACTTGGTTGTGCTGAAATCCCGAAAAAGAAAAAGGAAAAAACAAAGAAAAGAATTTGAAAAAAAAAGCCAAAATGTAAACGAAGAGGAAGAAAAAGCAAAGAAGAAGTGTAAAGAGTAAATTCGAAGGCATTTATTGAGAGAAAAAGTTGCCCTTAAGCCGATTAAACGAATGAAGGTGGTAATTGAAATTGGGTGCATTATTTTGTGGACTGTTGAGGACTGTAGTCAACGCTTTTACGAGTTTCAAATGTTTAGAACCTCCTTCAGTTTTTTTTTTCTCGTTATTATAATTCGCAATTTTTGTTATAAGTATATTTTCATTTTGTCTTTTTTTTTGTTCGACAGACATGCCCCGGGCGCCTATAAGGGCTCACATAAATAACTCGTAAATTTGTCCTACCCAAATCGAGTTGAGGTACTTATATTTATTTTGGAAGACAGCAGACAGCTACTTACATTGGAGTGGGCCGTTAATGTGGCATTTAGTGGCGTTAATAGAGATTTACGGCTTAACCGAATTTAAACGCGAGCTATAAGTTCGCCGAGGTTTGAGTGACGCTGAAAGGGGAGATTATTGTTGGAATTTCATTCGCCTGGGAACTTTGTTGCCAGTTATTTGTAGCCGCAGCCGTAAAGCGTTGTGAAACGTGCAGCATATGGCGGTGTTTATTCAACTTAAAAAAAAATTACTCATACCGATTTCAGGTTTCTTTTCGGTATGCCTTTGAGGTGCAAACAATTAACAATGAGGCACTGTGTGAGTTGAGCGAGAAGAAAAGGACTCTGCTGCTTCAGCTGCTGGTGCTTTCAATGCTGGCAACATAAAAATGATTCACACATGAAGGGTTCCGAGCGAAAAGCACAATCCGTTTTAGTGCAGTCAGTTGAGCACAGTGGGGCAAAATTATAAAATTTTAAGCTCTTCATCAGGTTGATGCAACCGACAGAACAAAACGGAGGAACTGGTCGCATTTTGCGGATTTCCTGGGATAGACCCGGAAATTTGAACACGCAAGAAGAAGAAGAATCAGGTATTAAGAGTACCTACATGCTTATGTTATGTTGATCCAAAGATACTGACCGTTAAGGTATCTTCTTGAGTAATTCTTTCTTCATATGTGACTTAAGAGGCTGAAGAAAAGGTCTTATAACACTAGTTTGAAAATACATTGTTATTTTTGATATTCTCAGGAAATTTCAATGCATCTTCCCATGCACTAGTGACTTCTTAGTGCGAAAACAATCAGCCCTATTATGATTGTCGACTACTGATAGAGAATCGAAAAAGTTCTATCTTCGACAAAAATTTTTAATTTTCCACATACTAGAAAATGAAAAATTTTAGTCGACGATAGAACTTTTTCGATTCTCTATCAGTAGTCGACAATCATAATAGGGGTGAATGTATTAAAAAATCTTTATCGAGGCGTTTTTTATTTTTAATAGCTAGCCCTTTTTGTTTATAGATTGGACAACAATCCTGTTGGCAGGTTGATCTGAAGTTGGGTGAGCACCTTCATTTTTGGTGACAAAACAATTTAATAAATTCTCTTTTATTGTTGATCCAATATGGCCGCCCTTGCAAGATGGTGAATCACAAACTTTTTCAAAACTACCTGAATATGGGTATTAAATGAAAGCGCTTGAACAGTGGAACACAGTTCACTATGAAAAAAAAAATGAAAATCCAAGATGGCCGTCAAAACAAAAGCCAGTTACACACTTTCTCACAATCCTGTCAATATGGGTATCAAATAATAGGGCTTGACTAGAAGACTACAGATCACTATGATTATTTTAATTGAAGATGGCGGTCAACAAAATGCCCGGTTACATATTTTCTCAAATTATCATATTATCAAATTAATACAAGTCTTGTTTAAAAACTCTTGCCCACTGTGCAACATGCCAAGGCAAGTCAAAGTTAAATAACAAACGGTAGAAAATCAAACGAGCAGCAAATAACACATCACATTCTCTCTCTCTCCCTCCCACCCTCTCTGTCCCTTGCTCTTTACCGCTCTCTTTTCCTCCTGTCTCACTACCTCATTCGTATACACAACAACTAACGTTGGCTGCATCTCGAGGTGTTGCAGGCAAGATGCCGTGCAATAATCCAACATCATGGCATCCTTTGCCGTTCTTTTTTGTACCATAAAAGAAAAAGAAGAAAAAAATCAAAGGGAAAAATCGACACGTACATACATTAATGTCAAACAACACTCCGAAAAAATGATGTAAAATGAAGGGCGTGCTCAAAATGCAACGTATGCGAGGTATTTTTACTTTATGTGTATTTGAAAAGGATTTAAAGGATTCGGAATGCATACGAAGTCCTTGCAATGTACGAACGTGAATCTTAGAAATCCATTTCAATGGTGTTAAAATTAAATTGCGTTCTTTTCTCTCCCTCTCACCCTCTCTCTCCCCCTCTCTTTCTTTCACTCTTTCTTTCATTGTGACAAAAGCGCCACATATGGCCCAATTCAAGCTTGGAGGGATGAATTGTGCATGGCCTCTTTCCAGCCATTGTGATTGTTGCTATCGTAGGACGTCGCACTGACAAAGGCTGTAAGTGGCGTTCAAGCTAAGGATGCGCATCCTAGCATCCTGGTATCCTAGACCAAGACCAAGCAGCTTGCATTTTGCAAAGGAAACAGCTTTAAGGAATTTCCGCTGTCAGGTAAAATTAAATGTGGGCAGAAGAAAAATGCGAAGCGAAATGGGAAAAAAAGTTGAGGAGAAGTGGAGTATTTCTTAGTTTTGTTTTCTTCTCACACAAAGAAAATCCTTAGACAAAAGATGCAAAAAATTTTTTGTTAAATAGGACGATTGATCATTGAATTCTAGAATGCTAGGATAAGTTGGTATATGTGTACAATGTATAGATAGAAATTTGCCGAAAGTTTTCTCTCTCTTCTCAAAGTCTTATTAATCCTCAGGCTTTCAAATTTGAATGCTTAATTTAATCATAATCCTGACTAATTACCGACACTCAACTTGACTGTTATCCTAAGCCTACTTACCTGCGTTCGCCAAAGTTATTCAACAAAATTCCCAACAACATGGCTCCTTGGAGAGCTTTAAAAGCACTGCAAAAAAGAAAGAAAAAAATTATGGAAAATATAAGAGAAAAAAATGTAAGAAATCCAGATTGAAGGCGAAACAGGAAGCAAGAAAATAACATCGAATAACAAAAGCGATTAAAAGTACAATAAAACTTAAGCGTATTAATGATGCAATAATCTAAACGACTTTGTTAGCCCACCCCTCTCCCCAAACCCCACCGGTCGATCAGCACGAACTATTTTAGGCAAAGGAATCATCCGTCTGTCTGTCTGTAGAATTGAGTGCTCTGTCTCTCATTAACATTTATTGGTTCTACATATATAGACATTTCGAATATTTATCTCTTTATATGTGTTTATATATATGTGTGTGTGTTTGTTGTGTTGGTAAAGTATCCGAGACTCGTGTTATTGTTTATTTATGAGATAAACGTACACGTTTTTACTTGATACTTTGAGTTTTAGTTTTTACGATTATCCTTGCGGACTTATTGCTCGCTCAAAAGCCCTTAAACAAGAACTCAGAGATGCACACACACCCATCAAAAATCAACAATATTGTGTCACATATCAAAGACAAAAATAAAAACAATAACAATAATAACAACAACAACAAAAAATACCAACAAAACTAGCAACAAAATTAATGGTTGCACTCGGCCTAAAGAGCAGCTAAGCGCCGCGGTAGTTTGGCCATAAAATCAAAACTTACACTCGAGAATCCAAAGCGCGGTCTCTAATCTCAACGCTTGAAGTGGCTGCACAGCGTGGAGCTCACACTTCGTTAAAGTCAATTTTTTTTGCGGAAATTTTTACATTTTTCACGCTCTGCCATGGACTAAACTGACATTGACATATTTTCCAGTTCTGTTTACTTCTTTGTTTTTTTTTTTTTTGTTCTCTTCCCCCGTAGGTTGACATGTTTGTGTTTGTGCTTTAATGCCCCTAAACGGATCGGGTCACTGGCGAACGTTTCGAGGGCGTTATAAAGCACATTTTGTGGTGCTCAAAATGAACGCTTGAACGAACGGCACAATAAACTATTGATTCTATTTTCAAACAACGATTTGGCGTTGCCCTATTGAAATTTAAAATGCATAACAAAATTTGTAATGAAATAAAAAATTCCCTCTTGGCTTTGAGATATTGGAGGACGCAGATATGTGACAAGTTGAGGCAGTGGAGAGAGATAAAAAAGAACATTTTCATCTCATCTTGTGGGCCCATCAATTTCACCATTAACAACAACAACAACAGAAAAAGTCTTAATCAAAAGCCCAGGAAAACTATAATTAACCCCAATTTATACCGCAAAAATCGATTTCGAACGTTTGCACTTCCTGGCCAAACCATGACTTCATATTCCCAAAAGAACTCTAAAATCAATTTAGACAATCAACATGCTAGATGCCCACCCTTTGAACCATCCCAAAATATATACAACATACCTAATATATACCTACCTACATAAAGATATTCATGAGCAGATACATACACAGATTTCGATGTCCAATCCAATCCAACTCACACCATCGCCAGTGAATGCCTAATACTAACCTTCGAATTTTCCTAAAGAGAATTTTCTTACTGAACAACTTGTAAATTTGCTTTAACACGGCGGGGATGAGGACGAGACCGTGGAACGAAGAACCGAAGAATACAGGACCCTTTAAATATTCATTAGGACAAGAAACACACAGCAAGGAGAACAGGAAACACCAACAACGATGTTAACACAAACAACATCATTAAGGGTATAGGAAGAAGACAGAACAACAGCACACAAAAAGATATCCACACCGCATATAAGATAATGGAAAAAACAAAAGCCGAAACGAATAGAGGGAGAGACTCCCCGAAATGGGTTTTTATTGGATTCACCATGATTCTTTGGTGCCAACGAACTGTTTTAAAGGAACTGAACGCACACTGGATTTGGGGGTTTGCATATTATTAAGATTTCACTGTTCTTCGATGTGCGGAGGACGAGACGAGACAATGGCATTTAAATTGAATTTAAATCTGAGAAATTTTATCCCACTTTGACGTGCGGATAATTGAAAGGGGATCAAAGTTGATTTGTCGTTGAGCAATTTTAATAAGTAACCGCAGTGCATGCTGCTCGTAAGGTAACGTTGACGATCGATTGAACGTCCATTTTCAATAATGTCCATGAGGTATGCAATACACACACACACACACACGCAGCCATGAACACACAAAACGTACCTTGAGCCACGTGCCGCCTTATTGAGTAATGTAAATGTGTGTGGAAAAGGTAACGTTTAGCATATTCGAAGGTATTCCCTTGTATCGTGTTCGATTCGAGCGCTTTTCAACAATAGAAATCAATTGGAAAAGGATTCCAAGGAATTCATTTTCATGAAATTTTAATCGAATTTACGTGTTTGAAATGTGATTTTCCGTGGGAAAGAAATTGCGTTCGTCGTGAAGGAATAAAAAGCCATGTTCAACCTTTCAGAGTGTTATTTGATGTTTTTTATTTTTTGACTTCTTTTTGGGATTAACCTGCCTCGCTGTCTACGCTCAATCGTCAAATCTTTACCCAAATCGGGAAGCACACAACATGAAAATACCACATTTTGACGCAGATTACAACAGTCGAGCATGGGGAGTAGGCAGCTTTAATGTGAAAGGGCAAAAATTGTATTCCATATGGTGTTGGCGCCCAAGTAGGGTCCCACATATGTGGGCTTCAACATAAACAATGACTGCCTTTGAAAGTGAAAGAAATATGTGAGAAAATCAACTTTTTTTCAAAGTAAAGTTCAAAAGGAAAGGTGCTGAGGGTACTAACAATGAAAATGGCGATATAAAATTAACTTTTTCCTTTCTATATAAGCCATTAATACTCTTCAATGGTCTACAATCGTTCAATTTTGTCTACATTTTGATAAATTCAGTTCAAGGGATAGTACTTTGGGAAAAATTTAACCTTTGCATTTTATTTTTCTCACTTTTAAATTCTTTCTGGATGTTGCTTCAAATGCCTTTTGACCATTTTCCAAAAGGATAGCTTAAGGCTTTCGCTGAAATGAATTGAAAAGCCTTAATCCAACAGGCAGACAGGCATACCAAAAAAATAAAAAAGAAGCTTTCTTTAAAGACGATTCGCAATACAAAATGGAGAGGAAGAGAGAAGAGGAAAAAATTATCCGCAATATTAAAGCAATATTCTCCATGAAGTTCTTAACATAATCAGACTACGTCTTCACGAGCACTTTTGAACACTTATGAGATTAAAGCGAACAATAAAAGGAGATTTTATTACTGCTTAAGCGCAACAACCCAAAAAAAAATAAAATAAAAGCAGAAAAGAGAACATGAACAACGCAAAGAAACTCCCTCAAAAATATTGAAGGTTTCGAAAGAAAATTTTCATTATTTTATTTTCCCATAAAAACAGTCATATCCGTAAAAGAAAATGTGCGAATATACATATACATAAACATATACAATAGCGTCTAGCAGTAAAACTTAAACAATCCCAAGCGTAAACGCGTTCGGAATCTGAGCGAGAGCACTCAATTTCGAAATAGGCGGAACTATAAACTTAAGTGATATTGGGAAAATTTTTTGGCTATAAAACGCAGGAAAGTCAGAATATTAAATGCAAAATTAATTTCTAAATTTTCCATTTACTGCCAAAAGAATTTCCTTCCGTCCTTTTTTTTCCGATTCGGACTCATTGGATTTCTGAGCTTATTTTATGTATCTTATGAGAGCCTTTGAAGCATAACATAGCAGTAATATTGCTCTCCACATTGTGCATGAGTAGCTAAGTATGTTTGTTAAGGACCTTGAAGTAAAAGGCTCAATTTAATTGCGCTGCTTTAAGGCGAATGCATTAACGGCGATATTAAGCAAATATAGTCGTTGCAACTAACTACCAACAAGACACTAATACAAACATGAGACGTACATGTTAACATATATTATGTTCCCCATACCTTGGTCGCATACATGCATTCACAAACGCACACACACAGACACGAATACGTAGGTATAGAGGTACTTTCGCTATAGAAGCGCATGTGATTAAAAGTCCACAAGGATACTTTGTTGTTACGTGCTGTGGTCGCTTTGCTCGTTTGCCATTTATTGGCCAAACAAATGGGTTCTCGGAGATTAACATGATGTTTATCTGTGAAACTGCTTTGTTTTCTCAAAATGCTCACGTTAACACACAGACAGAGTATACAACTGGGAATGGACACGGATGGATAGACAGAATGACAAACACTGACTGACTCTCGGCCAAGCAAGCCACATCTCGCTGCTCTCAGTGCCTCAGTGAGCTTTGGGCTCTTTTCACTGACCCTGTAATAACAATTTAAGTATGAGCGGTTAAAAGCCATATAAACATAAGCATGTCATATCTACATAACATTTGGACTTTCCATATACCTATGTATATCTCAATGAGTATAAGAAGTGACTTGGAATATACTTGTTAAATAATCGACTGCATGACTGGCAAAATGCAAATGTTTTATAAAATGAGTAAATACACGTGGGAGATACTCCTACTTAATGGATAAACAATGTGCGCCCATTTATAGGTATACAACGACGAGCCGAGATGATATTTCATTTCGTTAATGATTTGAGCCCCCATGCTTTTAAGGGTCAAACAATAATAATAATGATGAAAATAAATATTTTCTATCCGCAATTTGACGTAAGAATTCGAACGGAAGATCACGAAAAAACACCTTCATGTCGTCCCTTTTTTGAACTACCTATGTTACGAAGACAATTGATAGTTTTTAGTAAAGGTGTTTCTTTCAAGAAGATCCTAGAGGGCAGCTAAGATTCGAGTTACTCTTTTCGACGCCAAAAACCATCAGAAAAAAGACCAACTATTTCCTCGATTCGTTTTTATCAGGCAAAGGCAAGGACGATGCAAGGGGTGTTAGATTAATATTACGGAAACTAAGTACTTCTAATCTTCCTGTTTTTAATTCAATTTAATATATTTTTTTTTGAAATTTTTTTGCATTTTTATTTGAGTTATAATTTATATATTTTTAATTTTTTCAAATTAAAAAAAATATGAGCTCTTGTTTTCTTAACTTTTATTTTTATTTTCTGAGTTAAAAAAAATGTAACTATTATTTAATTTTTTTTAAATTTTAATATTTTTTATAATATGTTTTTTAATTTATTTTTTAATGTATTATTTACTTATTAATATACATGCACTCGAATCTGGATATAGTGAATCAATTTTTGCACGTCCTTTTCATTGTATCCAGATTGTTCGTATTAGCGAGATTGAAGGTTTTTTTCATTATTTACAGGCTCGTAGAGAGATATTTGGGGCCCGGGGGATTTTTTCCCGCTGTACCCTCGCTAAAATGTGCGACAAAAAAAAGTCCCATGCTAATTGTGGGCCCCTTCAGAAAGTTCGGGCCCGGGGGAAATCCCCTATTTTCCTCCCACCTCCCTGCAGACCTGATTATTTAGAAAAGTCCCTGTAACAAAAAAGCGTTCACCAAACCGAGATGTTCGTTATTTCAGGGATTTGTTATTTCCAGATTCGACTGTAGCTATTTTTGAAATTTTCATTTTTTGTAGTAAAAAAAATTTTATTTTGTTTTCTAAGTTTTTATTTTTAATTTTTTAAATTTCTTAGAAAATGTTTTGGTTTTTTCATTTATAACTTTTTTTAATTAAAAAATATTTATTTTTATGTTATAGGGCGGGTTTATTTTTTCTATTTTAATTTTTTATTTATTTAGGTTGGTATGCTTTGAGAAAACACTTAGTGCCGGAAGAACTTATTAGGTGGGTAAAACTTCTGTATGCAAATCCCAAAAGTCGAGTACATTCTCCTGCCGGAATTTCATCTGAATTTTCAATATCTGTAGGCGTTCACCAAGGATCAGCTCTATCTCCTCTTTCGTTCATATTAGTTATCGATTCAATTACCGAAGACCTACAAATATCGACTCCCTGGACGTTACTATATGCAGATGATGTTCTTCTGGTCTCAACCAATAAAAACAACTTACAGCAACAAGTACAAGACTGGCATGATAGATTGTCTATGTTTGGACTACGTTTGAATGTCGGGAAAACAGAATACATGACAACAGACAATTGCGAAGCAGGGACCATCAAAATAAATAACACTGACCTACCAAGGACGGAAAAATTTAAATATCTTGGGTCGACGCTTTCTGCTGACGGGACGATCACTCGCGATGTTACTGAGAGAGTTAACGCCGCTTGGCTTAAGTGGCGTTCAACGACTGGTGTTATGTGCAATAAAAAGATAAGCGACCGCTTAAAATCTAAAATCTACCGCACAGTCATCAGACCAGTCGCTCTTTATAGTACCGAATGTCTAGCAGCAACGAAAGTAGCAGAAGCAAAGGTTAGTGTTATGGAAACAAAGATGCTTCGCTGGATATCCGGACTCACTCGTCTTGATCATGTTCCAAACGTAGACATTCGTAGAGGCTATGGAGTTGCGCCAATTATTGGGAAAATGTGGGAAGCAAGGCTACGCTGGTATGGATACGTCCTGAGAGCAAATGAGGAGACTTTGACAAAGAAAGGCTACGCACTGAAAAATCAAGGTTGCAGAAAACGAAAGCGTCCGAAACAGCGCTGGATGGACAAAATAAAATGGGACCTAGAGGTTGAAGGACTTACCTCGGATGATGCAACCGACAGAACAAAATGGAGTAACTGGTCGCGTTTTGCGGACCCTGGGATAGACCGGGATAGTTAAACACGCAAGAAGAAGAAGAATGTATTTAGCTTTTTCTTTTAAATTCATTTTTTGGAATTTTTTATTTACAAAATTTTAATTTTTTATATTTCTTAGTTTCTGTGTTTCATTTATTGGGGCTTGGTTGGTTGGTTGGTTGAAGTGGATGCCACTTAGGCCGTTTATCGGCCCATTGTGATACCACAATTAGTTTTTTCTTGTGTTTGTGCGTGTGTATGTCTTTTGATGTAGTGTGCCCCTAACATGCGATTTTTTGAAAAACCAGTGCTAGGCTTGGAACATTACACTCCGTTTCGCCTGTGCCGGGAATCGAACCTCGGACCCTGGGATCAAGAGCATAGCACGCATCCCCTACGCTATCCCAGAGCCACTTATTGGGGCTTAGGATCCAAACATATAAATTTAAATTTTTCCAATTTTTTTAAACTTTTAAAATTGAATTCTATTTTTTTTTTTGGAATGTTCGAATTTTAATTTTTGTTTGCAATTATTTTATCATTTTATTTTTATGTTCTTATATGTATTTCGATTAAAAAAAGATCTTTTAGGTCGTGGTGCACTTACAGCCTTAGTAATAATAATAATAAGCCTGTCGCATGTAAAGAGGCCTTTTTGATTGCTCAAAAGATTAAAAAGAAACCGATGAAATATTAAATGATAAAGGCCAGCGCGCCAAATGGTAAAAATATGGATTTCAGCCAATAGATTTAGCCACAGTAAAAATTATGCTACCATAAAACATTTCCCCAAACTCTATATAAGATAAAAAGCTTCTCAATTAAATCAATTAGATCGAATTCCGACAAGCCTTGAACAATGACCACTTTTAAGCAGAGGTCGCATGAAACTCTCAACCTTTTCAAAAAGTCACAAAATAATTCTTAAATGACGACAGAAAAAGAAAAATCTGAAATAGAAATAACATACATATTTTGACAGAAAAGGTTTTTGGTTTTTCTCAGATAGAAATCTTAATTCTTTTCAAATAAATATTTCTCACGGTTAGTGAGAGATATTACAGACAGAAAAAAAATATCTCACTTTATGAAGAGAAAGTTTTTTACTTCTGATATAGATCTTCGATAAAGAATTTGATTCCAATACGCATTAAATATAGCGGGGTATTTCCATAGTAACGGGTGTGACAGATTTAGGCGAATTCTTTAAATTTCTCTAAAACTATCAACCCTTCGATAACAGTGTTGCATATTTTTGAAGCGTCCATTTTTAAAGTATTTCTACCATTTCAAAGAATCCGGTAAAAATTACTTTTAATGCCTTAAAAACCTTCAAAAGGAGGTAACGGGTGTGACGTTAGAAAATGGGGTTTGTATGTTATTTGTGTTCATTAATCGATTCTGTATAATTTTCCAGGAAACATACAAAAAGAATGTTTAACCAACAGTTCTAAGGAGTATTCTGACTATGAATAGGTATTAACTTATAATGTATCGGTATTCGTATGTGTTTTATACCAATTTACAAAAGTAACGGGTGTGACAGAAAAAAGTAACGGGTGTGACAATATAAATTGAAACAAGAGTTATATGAGGAAGACGAGTTTTTTTATATATATTTCATTGTAACTATTTTAAAAAATATCAACGTAGTATTTTCGTAAAAACAGCTTCATTCGTTTTCCGTTAAATAACTTGCTTTTAAAAGTTTTTGGTTTCTTATCACACGATTTTGGTTTCCTGTTACTGAATAGACTTTTTTTGATAATAAGGTTTTGAGAATAAGGTTTTGTGTGTGGTGATCAGTGTGAGTCGTCAGCATACAGTATTAATTAAGACATTTATAATATACTACTAATTAATACATAAATAATAAACTTCTATATTAATATTTTTATATAATTTAATTTTATTATTTATTTTTTTATTTATTTTTTATTTATTTATTTATTTATTTATTTATTTATTTATTTATTTATTATTTATTATTTATTATTTATTATTTATTATTTATTATTTATTATTTATTATTTATTTATTTTATTATTTATTATTTATTATTTATTATTTATTATTTATTATTTTATTATTTATTATTTATTATTTATTATTTATTATTTATTATTTATTATTTATTATTTATTATTTATTATTTATTATTTATTATTTATTTATTTATTATTTATTATTTATTATTTATTATTTATTATTTATTATTTATTATTTTTATTATTTATTATTTATTATTTATTATTTATTATTTATTATTTATTATTATTATTTATTATTTATTATTTATTATTTATTATTTATTATTTATTATTTATTATTTATTATATTTTATTATTTATTATTTATTATTTATTATTTATTATTTATTATTTATTATTTATTATTTATTATTTATTATTTATTATTTATTATTTATTATTTATTATTTATTTATTTTTATTATTTATTATTTATTATTTATTATTTATTATTTATTATTTATTATTTATTATTTATTATTTATTATTTATTATTTATTATTTATTTATTTATTATTTATTATTTATTATTATAATTAATTATTTATTCATTTATTATGTTATTTATTATTTAATAATTTATTAATTATTAATTTATTTATATCAATTATATGTTATTTATTATTGCCAAAAATTTATTATATTAAATTTACTAATAAATAGTAACTGTAACGTTTTAAATTGGTCCCAAAAATCATAATCTGATACAATAAGTCAACTGGTTAATCGTTATCATAGTTCCTTTATTATTAAACGGAATTACCTTCTTACTATCTGCAGGTTAACACTTTGTTAAAATCTTTTGCTAAAAGATAATTTAACTTTTTGTAGTTTATCGGTAACGGGTGTGCAATCCAAGGTTAACTTTCCAAACGTCTGTAAAAATTTCAACATATAACCTAAAGCATTCTACTTTTTCTGCAAACCAGAAAAAATGACATACTTTTAGCTGATATCTATTTGTGCTGCCACATATTCAAAAACAGCTTGTAGCGAAAGCTCAAAAAAGGGATAATTTTTTTGTTTGCGATATGTTTAAATAGCACTATTTCAAAATTAATTTGTATACAAACCATATATATTTTTTAATATTACTCTACATGAAAAAAATGATGCATGTATATATGTTTTAATAAGAAGAACAAAAATGTGTTAAGGTGTGATTTTTTTTGCGGTTGCACAGGGTACGTTTTCGTGGAAATGCCCAGCGATAGAAAAAAGTTCAATAAGAGAAGACAAAACACCTATTAAATTGGTGATTGCATCTGTATAATCATTATAGCTTGTATTACAGACCTTACATATCGATTTTAGGCTTTTCGCATCGAATATGTAAAACTGGCGGATGCTCTCATTTGCCTTCCTTCTCATCGTTTTTAATAAAAACTTTTTTTATAATGATCGTCATAAGGGCATGCGAACAAAAGGAAAACCCAAACTGTAACTGCTACGTTTCCAATAAAAATTTTTTTTTTCAAAAAACTTTTATATTCAACAGTTTCTTAGTTTTCTCATTTTATAAGAGTTATTAGGAAACCCAAGCAAATAAATCTCATTGATATATCTCAGTGAAAGTGAGATATTTTTAACACTTAAAAATTAAATCTCACTTAGGAACCGAAAATTTTGTTTGTAAACTATTTCTCATTGAGAATAATTTTTAAATTTAAGCTATAAAAATAAAAATCGGAGAAAAACAGAAAAACAATTTAGGTTGATTCTTATTTTCGATCCCTGCTTTTAAGTAATAAAATGATTCGGAATTTTCACTTTTATTTCAATCGCTTTATCTTCTATATATATAAAATAATGTTGCGAAATGTGTTTGTGTTGAACTTTCTCGGCACTGGCTGAACCGATTTGCATGCAGTTTTTTTTGTTTGAAAGGTGAAGTCTGCCTGAATGTTTTAAGCTATATGCGACATTGGTGCGTGTGCGACATTGGTGCGTGTGTCGTGAGATATCAGCATTTTTGTGAGTTGTAAGAATTGATAGATAGAAAGATTGATAGATGATTGATTGACAGATTGATAGATTGATTGATTGATATATTAACAGATTGATAGATTAAAGGATTGACAGATTGAAAGGTTGATATATTGAAAGATTGATAAATTAACAGATTGACAGAATGATAGATTGATGGATAAATATATTGAAAAATTGATAGATTGAGAAATTGATAGATTTACTGATTGACAGATTGATAGATTGATAGATCGATAGATTGAAAGATTGATAGATTGATAGATTGACATATTGATAGGTTGATAGATTGACATATTGATAGAACGTCAGATTGATAGATTGATGGATAGATGTATTGAAAGATTGATTGCTTGACAGATTGATAGGTTGAAAGATTGATTATAGATGGATAGATAGATGGATAGATGAATAGAGAGATGGATAGATAGATAACACCTATTCCCTAAATTAAATGGGGGAATAATTTTACCGAGATTGCACTGCAGTCGGTATCTAGGTTATTTAAAATGAAAAAGCAGCAAAGTAGGCTTGAGCAAAAAATACGAATTCACCAAGCTATTTAAAATTTTAATGTAACAAACTTTCAAATCATAAAAAAAAATTTATTTTTCTTTAAATCTGGAGTAAGCGCATTTCAGTGAATATTAAGTGTATTATATTCACAGTTAAGTACATAAAACAATGCCACGTTTCCGTGGGCGAGGGGGAAATATTGGTCGATAGTAGTTTAAGTAAAAATTTATAGCATAATGTTTAAATTTCACACAAAGAATGAATAAAAACCTAGAGTAAATAAAAACATACTACTTTACCACTTTTATTACTTTTGCCCAATATCAACCTGTACCGGGAAAGGAAACGAGCGCGGGTCATACAAAGCTGGCGCGAAGGCTCGCGGAGCGAGCCTTGGTGCCAGCTAGTTTTGTATATATCTATACTAACGTGACCAGGTGGTCCGATTTTGTCGGACTTGGTCCGATTTTTCAAACCTAGGTCCGACAGGTCCGATTTTGGATTCTCGCCAAAAAATAAATATATTGTGGCGTTTTGCACTTTACGCGTTACTCGACATTCCTTTTTGGCGCAGTCCAACTGTTAAAAAAAAATGCCCCTAAAAATCTAGGGAAAACAACTAAGTTGGCAGCACTGTTTTGGACATTAGAGTAAAGGCCTGATGACAATAGGGCAGTATCAGTGGCAGTGGCAGTATTCCGCTATTTAAAGTATCAGCTGAATACTGGCACTGAGACTGCCCTATTGTGGCCATTTACATTAGTCAATTGTTGACGGTCAAATTTTCAGTTTTTAGGAGAGACGAAGTACGGGGAGGTAGAGAAAAGTTGAGGATTTTTTAGTTGCACGTACTCGGTCAATCGTTTTGTACTCTCTGTCGTTGATTCGAATGTGACGTTGTGTGCGATCGAGTTTTTGACGTCTGCTTCATTTGCTTTCAACAATCTGAGTGTGCACATCGCGGTTTAAAAAAATAAAGGAGATCCTGTAACAACCCCCATTGACTTGCTCTTGAATGATTACAAAAGAAAATATTTCGTATATTATTTTTTTTTACCGTTTTTAAATGAATTTTTTTATGGATATCCGAGTTGAGGCGAAAAAATGATAACTTTTATTATTTTTTTTTTTTGGTCCGATTTTTTCCAAAAAATATGTGGTCAGGTTAATCTATACGTATTTCGGCGAATTCACTTCCACCTTCATCAGGATGATTCCTATTTCTTCAGAATTCTTCCATGTTAATATCCAATTGGATTTCAACACCATTAATTTCGCACGAACCTTAACTAGCACCATAAAAATATTATAAATCCACAAGGACTATTCCGGCCATAAAAATTATAATAAATAAAAGAAAAACATTCTCATTAAAAAATTGTAACTCAATCGAATTTGCGTCACTGCAGCGATTGATTCGAATGGTTCAGGAAAAGTGTTCAGAGACTTCTCCATTGTTTTCACAATGAAAATCGGTTATCGAATAAATTCACTTATTTTCGCTTGAAATTGAGAGAGAGCTTTAACAAAAACGATGAAATCGTAAAATCAAAAGCACTTGAAGCGCTTTCCGCTGCGATTTATTGTAAATTAATGCAGATTTTTGCCTTCATTTTCGGTTGTTTGTTTGTTGCTCTTTCCGAGTGAGTTGGTCAGCTGCATTCAAAGCAATTATAATTTGTTGCAAATCCATTTTTTTTTTACTACGACTTTTGTTTTTCCTTGCTGACTTTTTATTGTGTATTTCGCTTTGGTTTCTGCGTTTTTCATTTTATTTTTTATTTCGCATTTTTCACATTTGTATACGTTTAAGTATTTTGTGTTAATTAAAGTCTCGGTCATAAATTTCGGTCAACGCGCACATGCAGCACACGATCAAGCTGTGGCTAAAGAGCAGTTTATGGACGAAAGCGGCACGGCCGTGGCGCTGGAAACAAAGGGCGGGGAAGAGAAAGAACAGCAAATGCCAACACGCTAGTGGTGAATGCATATTTAAATATAATTTAAAAGGTAGAAAATCCTTGAAAAATAAAAGTAAAAATTAAAATAAAAATAAAGAATGCCGCACTGAGCCGCGGCTTGATCATTGAAACTGTTTGTGGAACATGCAATTATGCTGCACTGTAAGCTGTTCGCTTTTTATGGGTAAGTGCAAAACGGTCGGTCCTTTTTCAGGACAAACAAACAAAAATTACAAAACAAAAACGTCATGGAAATGAGAGCAAAAATTAAACGGCAGTTCTACTTGTTTAGGGTAAGCGTTTGTAAATTTAGTAAATTTGCGTTAATTTAGTAAATAAACGCAGAAAAGTCACATTTAAGCCCGTAAAATAGTTCAAGAGCAACGCAATTAAGAACAAGATTCAGCTCTTCATAACGTACATAAAGCTGTTGAAAATAGCCTGCAGTAAATCTTACTACTCTCGAATTACCCCCGACTAGTCGTTTTACCTTTGCCTTTCAATGCTTGTACTGGCCTTATACCCGACAGACTCTGTGTCGAGGGTATATTGTCTTTGTTCGGTTGTGTGAAACGCCCAGACTCAGTCGATATATATACTTACATATTGAAATGATCAGCGTTGCCAGGAGATTCGACCTTCTGTCTGTATACAGTTTTCTTATCGAAGGAGATGAGCTATCTTCCCGCTCTGGTATGCGGGTTGGCAGAGACATGAATAAGAACAGACCCGATCAAATAATTTTTATGGATACTTCCAGTACTAGAGTCTGTCACAAGATTATCAAAACTATCTTTAAAATGAGAATCTTTTCAATATATCAACGAATTTTGGAATTTGGGCTCATATTTAAAACTCCAACATAAAACATATTCTATGTTTGTGTTGTTTTTAACATTGACCTGTTATTAAATAGTAACCGCTCCCACATTTAACTACTCCCGAGTAGACCGCTTGTGGTCTCTCTAGACGCCTAATCGTCTTATTTTATATCTAAACTTTTTCTAGACCACTTCCCTCCTCAATTCCCATAAGTACTACTCTTCATTTTGACTAGTCATATTTTGACTAATTTCGGAGTACTCATTTTTCGGTAAGATGACCTCTTCAATACCACACAGTGCACACACGCACACACACAAACATTCCCTTGACCTCAACAAGAGTGTTGAGAGCGCGGCTTAATCGCATAAGAAAAGTTTGAAAAAACTCAAAAGAAAAAGAAAACACACTAAGCGAAATAATTTTTATGAGAAAAACAGTAAAAAAAAAGACAAGAATAACAGCAAAAAGGATTTACGAATGGCATTAACATTATTAAGGACTCGCATGGGGTAAAAGGGAAGCTCTTGTCTTAAAGCGCCAGACATTGTAAGAACACAAAAAATAAAAGACAAGAATTATAGAAGAATGAAATTGATATGGCATATTGTAGGCGTACTTGAAGTAGGCCGGTTCGTTTTTTCTTGTCGTGTCTAAGAATCTCCTTTCCATAAGTCCTCCGGAGAAGTGCAAATTGCTCAGCTTGTTGTAAATGCTTCAGTTAATGACGGCAAAACTGTTTGGCAATCACGCGCGTAATCAAGAAAGATAAATGCGCACCACTTATACAGACGACAGGATATGCTTACCCCCGCACTACACACATACATATGTACGTTCACACAGTTGAACATATCCAAATCCACGCATGTACATACATGCCGACCATGCCTTTGGCATACGAAAATTACGGAGGCTCTCGCACACTCTTCAAGCAAGACGAAACAGTAAGTAAATAGGTAGGTACACACAAACGAAGGAGCTCTTTAAGGGGGATTTTTCGTTCGTACGAATCCTTTTTTGAATGGCACTCAGCGTTAGGCTCATACCATACAAATTGTGATTCGAATGCACAGCGAAAAATGTCCGACTTATCTTCAAAGCATGTTACTTTTACTCACCCTCCCACAAAAGTGCTCCTTTCTAATAGAAAAATCTCGGCTTTCTCGATGTTGTCATAACTTCTCGTATGTAGTAGACACGTAGGTATTTAAAAGTAGTAATTCTTGTGGTACGTCAACCTCGTAGGTGGATTGCTGGCTGTATACATGCATCACATGATGCATACATATGTATGTGGCTCTTGTTGTTTTTGTGTAAATGGTTATTAGAGGGCCTATGTGCAGCCATGTGTCTCAGAAATCAACGAAATGTGTCATGTTCATTTAAAGCGAGCAATGATGGCAATACTAACTGGCGACGGAAATGGCAAATTGCAAAAGGCAGAACTCACGCGCGAACACACACACACTCGCAGCGGTTCACCATTTTCAAAGGAGAAAGCAAAAACAACAACACCAATACAACACAACAATGATAACCCTTAAGAAAACACACTTAAAAGAGATAAGCAAATTTATAAAAATAAAGCCAGTTGAGCCTTGACTTGTTCACCGATGTATAATGATCATGATGATGATGATGATGATGATGCTGCTGCTGCGGAATAACTAAAGACCGAACAGAGTCATGGAATTCTTTTGAAATCACGAAATTCTACAGCTAGTACAAAAGAAATGTGCTTCAAAATAAAATGGGAAAAGCGAAAATATCCTGATGATGTCAACGATATCAACTTCGAAATGTCTCTCAGCCTAAAAGGAGCCTACAGACAAGGGGAAAGAAACTGACGCCGCAACAGTAAGCATCGCCGGTAACACAACTGCAGGGTAAAACGTGTCCCAAATATTGTCATACGTGGGTGGTTATTCATGTGTTTGTGTGTTTGGGTGTGTGTGGGTGTGTTCGGTATGCAAAAATAAGAAATTCATAAATTATTTTTTGGCGATGCCTTTTAGAAATGTTGTTTTTTCTATTTTTTTTGCATTTTTTCTTCTTCTTTTTTGTATTTTTTTTTTGGTATTTTGTTCCCACTGTTTTGGCATCGTCATCGTGGTTTGCGTTATCGTTCATACAAATAACGAACTGTTTGCTTTGTTATGGTAAAGGAAGTTAGAAGGAAACGAAGAAAAAAAGATGAAGCGGCATGAGATATTACAGAACGCTATCTCCGTTCGGGTTTGACTGGTATTTATGACAATATAATGTTTTATGTTCTTATGTTTTTCTGCCTTGAATTTCACTCGTGGGTGACACGCAACAACAACAACAAGAAATGGTATACTACGTGACAGATCCTTATTGGAATTGTCAGCGTCGAAGGAATCCAATTTGGCATTTAACATTGATTTCGGCCTATTTGAAAGTGGAAATGCCGATCATTTTTATTAATTGAAATATTAGCCGGATTTGCGGTATATAAATATTTCAAAATTTTCTGAAGTTTCACATCATGTCTTAAAAAGAATCTCAGACTCGACATTCAGAGGGAAATACAGTGGAGTCTGGATAATGTGTGCCCTCGGTAGAGTGAACACATCAAACTTTACGAAACATGAGACTCCACGATAGTGTGAACAACCTCGATAATGTGAACAAGCGTTACAAAACTTTATTCACTCTATCCAAAGTCGACTGTATATAGGTACACACATTTTTCTATATTTTTTTAAATTTTTTTTATGGTTTAACTAAATACTCCTAAAATAGAAAGCATTATTCAAAATGGTTGAGGTACGTGAGCCCCCTAACTTTTCGCGAGAAAGCCGTTCGAAAATCATTAAAATAACGCTATAATCCAAGACCCTACTGAATTTTTTTTTTTTTTTTTTTTTTGTAAAAAAAGTTTCCAAAAAATTTTTTTTCCATTTAAATCGGTGTAAATATTTGAACCAAATAAGCAAATTAAACATCAAAAACGGTGCCTCGATAACGTGAACAGTCGCGTTGGGATGAACAGTCTAAACATTTAAATGTAAATTGGTGTACTTTTTGAGCCAAATGTGACAAATTAGAAATTAAAAATGTTTGCCTCGATAGTGTGAACAGTCTCGGTAACGTGAACAGACCTTCGAAAATTTAGTTATAGCAGGGTACATTTAAATTTGTGTACATATTTGTACCAAATAGGGCAAATCAAACATTATTAAGGAATGCCTCGTTGGTGTGAACAGACTCGGTAACATGAACAGGCCTTGCAAAAAAGGTTCGGTCTATCCAGAGTCGACTGTACATAAAGAAGAATTAAAAAAAAAATATTTCCCCATGAGAGTGGTCTTTTATATGAAAAGTTCCAATGGAAAAGTCTTCGAAAACAAACTACATCCTGCAAACGAAGAGGATTCTCAATCCTCGAGCTAAAAAGTTTCACATTTCAAGTATGCTATTTAAAACAGCAAAAGATGAATAAACTAAATTTAAAAAAAAAAAAAAAAAACCAAATAAATAAATAAAGAAAAAATAAAAAGAATGAATCGTCGTCGGGTACTGCTTATAAATCAGCGAACGCTGAACGTTGTTGACTTTTTCCTTGTTTTCCGTGCTTTTTGATAAGGT
This sequence comes from Chlorops oryzae, assembly GCA_020466095.1. NCBI lineage: Eukaryota > Metazoa > Arthropoda > Insecta > Diptera > Chloropidae > Chlorops > Chlorops oryzae. The sequence goes on along the minus strand of CM035807.1, from coordinate 34,402,622 downwards.
TAATCAAAAGGCTTTTAATCCTGAAAACACTTAAACATACAAAGCTAAAAGGGAAAAAGGCAAGCAGGCAAGCAGTGAGCTCATAAGATACACAAATATTGTGATACCCGCTGACACAGAAACGGAAAAGGATACACCAACAGATGTACACACACACGCACACTCAGCGACGGAAGAGGAGCAAGTCTACAACACACGATGGCATGTAGAAAAAAAAAACATTTGATTTACTTTGCATTTTGCTCATTACACATTAGCGAACTTTTTGCGCTTACACATTCCGCATTCCGCTTCTTAGTTGGCTTTCCTTTTACTTTTGCGTCAAAGAGGAATTTCATTAATGCAAATTTATTTGTACATTTAAACGCGAAGTTGACTTCCTGTACGATCGGCCAACAGCATAAAGAAGGGGTCGCTTCGAAAAGTAAAAGTTCAAATGAGTGCAATTGGAGGAGCAAGTTCGGCTTGACATTTCAAAAAAAAAAATAAAAAAAATTAGTAATAATAATAATATAAAATCTCTTTTGAGCTTTTAGCAATCAATGGATTTTGATAATGATAACGATGGTGCAAACTTCAGGATAAGGATGATTTTCATATCCTTCATAAAAATTCGAAAACTTTGCAATTTACGCACTCAAAGTTCACGTCAACGAAAATTCATACACTTCCATAAACGAGTTGAAACTTTTCAACAATTTTCCCCAATGATCTTAAGTCATTTAATTACACCTTGAAGGTCCCTCGAGGTATAAGTTCGCCCATTCTACCATCCAACCAACCTGTCCAACATGTTCCTTGGTGCCTTTCGCCTTAAAGCAGATAAATGCACTCACTGATCGAATGCGAAAGTTGCACTTTTTGGTTTGCTTCGAAGTTTATGCTTTTCATTCGCTTCGTTAGTAGAATTAATGGCTTTTGTTGTTTGACCAACAAGTTTTCTTCTAATTTTAACCCGCCCCACTGGACCATGGCCCAACTCTCTTGCGTCCTCTATCTCTCACACTCTATCGCTCTATCGCTCCATCTCCATCTCGCATCGAGAGAGCTCGATGTGCTCGAGTGTACTCTCAGCACTGTCATTTTTAATTCCAGGCGTTGAAATTTATGACACAAATTATCGAGGGAGATAAGGCAGCAGCAAGTGCAAGGAAAAACTTAAAAAAAAAAATAGTGGGCGGGGGGATGAAAAAAAAATTGAGAAAAAGTAAAACTATGGAAAAAAAATCGCCACGAAAACAGTGAAAAACGGCAAAGAATTTTCACAGTGCTCACCGTATTCGATGCGCGTGGCTTGGCTAGCAGTTCATTAATAGAATTTTTCAGTGGAATTTAACAAAATGATTTATCACTCGAATGCACTCGGAGTTTTTTACTTGAAATTTATGGATTTTCATAAATGTCTGAGTTGCATTTCAAAAACTCCTTCCTGGCTTCGTTTTTGGCATTTTTGGCTCGCCGCAGCGGTTCGGTGTCTAATTTCTGCCATGCATGCTTTTCACATCCAGTCAAAGTTTCACCTGGAGTTGAAATTCGTTCGCATTTTGTGGTCGATCGCTCTAAGAAAAAAAAAAAATAAATTAAAAAAAATTTTTAATAAAAAAAAACTAAAAAAAGGGCGGTGGGCGAGGGGGAAAAAGGAAGAAAAAAATTTTTCATCATCGCCAGGCAACATTCGTTTGATTTTGTCCATTTCTTTTTGCTCCCTGTTTGGTTTTTTTTATATTTTTTATTATTGTTTTTTCTTCCGCAGTTCGCACGAAAAACGCTATAAATATGAATAAAGCCGGATAATATTTATGGTGTAGGGAGACCGGTAATGGTCCCGCGTACATATTTCTCACGCATGTTCCGGTTTAATTATTTTTTATGGCCTTACGTTAGTAATTATAAGCAGCTCCTTTTCCCATGAGCCTCATGAAATCGGAACAGGACATCGCACGCCCCTCGCATGGCATTCAAAACGATCGAAGTTACAATAAAATAAACTAAATAAATAAATAAAAATGTGGAAGAAATTCTAGGTGAGACTGGATGAAGTGCTGTCAGGGTTTTGTTATGTTTTAATTTTTAATCGGAGGATGTTGTGGGGATTTCACCGGAATCCTGCACTCGATTATCGGACCGAATATTTTAACGATTATTTTAACGGAAAAGCGAAAAGTGATCAACTGACTTCTTAGTTAAAAAAACAAAGCTTATATGCTAATTTTTTTTAACCTAAGTCTGCGCTCTGCAGACGCTGGTGTGTTCTTCGGGGACGGTGTCATGGGCCTGCTGACGCATGCTGACCTGTGCAGGTGTGCTTCCGGGTATCTTGGTTGTTTTGTTCCATGACTAATATTCAATTCCGCATATTCGGCGATTATCCTAGGGGTATTAAATTGCACGTAGGCATTACGGTAAAACGAGAATACTCATTAAAGCTTTTGAAATATTGAAGGTAGTAAAATGGAGCAGATCGTTCCAGACATCTGGAAGAAAGAAAAAACACACAACTGATTTAGCTACAAACTCAAGCAAGCGTCCTCGAGTGAAGGTTATCGGTCCCTATTATGAGATTATGGCAAAACCAAAACTTCATGTAGCATTTTCGGGTTGCTTCATATTTTATTTTATTAATTTTTGGTGGGCCATCACTCTGTTCCTATTCTTTTGTTTCATATGCCCAATGTTTCACCCTTTCAAAATAATAAGGTTTGAATAAGATCAGATTTGTAGTTTGCACGCTATTCCCCGAACAAAAAGAGCGGTTCCACAATGCCCGATTTTACTCCATATAGACATCAAATGAGTATCCAGCGACCCCGAAATCATGCAGTAGGACGTACAGTGCGACCCCTTGGTGTGATACTTTGGCTTTTTTTTGGGGTGTGCCAACCAATATTTCGAGTTCCAAATGAGTCATTTATGAATACTTTTTCGGAATGTGAGCCCTCATAATGAACTGAAAATTCAACGTGCTTCCTTTCTTGCGAAGGTCGTCCTACATATATGAGTCCCCCTTCGCGATACCACAATATTTCTTTATATGTACGACAATGTGTGGACTTGGAAAATGTCTCTTACACTCGCGGTTCCTTAGTGGATTGAAGAAAATTCGGATTGATCCTTATATCCTGTTCAGAAGCATCCATTTTAAGTTTTCCATTTTACAAAAATTTATAATTTTCGCTTTCAAACAGGTCTCCCTCCACATTGTGTCCATATTTCTTCTTAAAACAAAATTTGAGAAGAAATAATACACATGAGAGGTTTAACTAATTTATGCCCAAATATTTCATAGTGAAGCACCCAACAATTCGTCAGTTCCGCTTATATATTGATCCTTTTCATAGACACAATTGGGTCACATGGGTTAACGCGAAATGCTCTTGACCTACAAATAATTCTGTGTTAGGTGTCGTTCGATATTTTCATCCCCACAAATTTTTATTATATTTTGTGGTTTTCATTCAGATCACTTCTAACCGATGCGACGTTGTTGCAATTCGTTCGTCATCAAAAATGCATTAATCACCAGCCAATTCAAAGCGCGATTTCCATCCTTGTATGAATGATTTTATTTACGACATCAACTCATGTCGCACGGCGGATATGAAACAAATTTGTGTCACATCAGAATAGAGCACGAGTCGCATCAAAAATAAAAGGGAGAAAAAAATGAAAAATAAAAAAACGAATGAAATAAAACATCAAAATGAAGGGAGACGAGCCAAAAATAGTTGAAGGTAAACAGGTATTTGCATTCAGCTCTGAATAAGGAATGTTAAGGAGGTAAGAAAAAAAGAACCGAGCTTTTTTGTTGGTATTTTTCTATGGTTCTTAGATTTTATTGAGGCGAAAAGTTGTTATTTACAAGATTTCTATCAAAACCGACCCCTCGAGGCTGTCAAGGCGAAATGTTGAAAAACGCCTTTAGAATTGCCCTCGGTGCTGGCAATATGAATTCGTAAAGCATATATTTGCGTTCACCCATGCACACGCAAACAAACAGGGCCACACTCAGAGGCAGTGGCAGAGGCGGAGGCTGAGGCACATTCAGTGAAAACATCGTTGATTTTTAGTCTTTAGATGGTGCTTAAATACTTAAGATAAAGCGTACAAATAAAATAGCGGATAATGACTGTAATGAAAGCGGCATTAAATGAGAGTAACCAACAAACCGACTGATGACGCGGCGCACAGTGTCACGTGAGCGGAAAAAAATGCCAAAAATCGAGGTTCGAATTGTTAAAATAATTTTATGAATTCCGATAGATAATATTCATATTAAGAAAAATCAAAGAGAATTATGTCAATATGTTTGGCCATTGCCCCACAGCATGCTCTCAAACTTCGAAGTTATGGAAATTGTTGTTTACGTACAAAAACTTCAATATAATTACTTATGCTTTAGTTGCTCTGTACTTGTGAGTTGTGATCCGAGCATTAAGTTTAATACATATGTCAAATTAAAATATAAAGTAAGTACTACCAGGTTACCTTTATTAATTCTAAGTTTGTTTATTATACGTTAACTGTATTGTTTAAAGTAAAGAATAACAAGTTGAATTAATTTGAAACAAAGTTTAATTTAAAATTGAATTTCCTCAATTTGCCCTCGTTCGTAATTTATAGAGATATTGTTGCAATAAGTACAGTAGAATAACATCGGAGTAAAAAGAAAGGCTTGCCAATTTGTTCCACGTTCGTAATAAGAGCGTTTTTCTATACATATACAACAACGGAGTTAAAAGCAAAGTCGATTTGTTTCACGTTTGGATCAAGGTTCCCACAAAACAACAACAGAAAAGCAAAGCGAACAGTTTTCAATTTTCAAAAATGAAAGAAATGAAAATTTTGATGAAGATTACCTAAAAGAAAGAGTAAGGATAATTAGTTTGCAATTTTACACTTGCTGGAATAGCTGCAAACGATACAAAGAGCGGCTCCTTACCAAATACTGGAATTGGCTAAACTCGTCTTTCGAAACACGTTTGAGTGTAAGTGCATTTCAAATGAAAATTATTAAAATTGATCATGACATGTTGCTTGTAAAATAGGAACATAATTACACAATGCCAGATAATATTCTGCAGAAAAAATAACATTGATGTTTTTAAGTATTTGTTGCTATCCTCTGAACCACAAGTTCACAAATATAGAAAACTGTGCACGAGAAAAAAACAATTGTGCAAAGAATTGGAAAATTACGTTTTATTTAATAATAATGATGATGATGATGACAGTATATCGTCCTTCTATTTTTTTTCCAAAAAATGTATGGAGACGTGACACTGTGCGGCTTCCCCCATGTGTGTGTGAGCTCGCCGTGACACGTGTGGGTGTGCCTATTTTAATTGAAGCGATCAAAATCTTTAATGAATCAGCTAACGCCTTTTAGTAAGTTTCTGGTTAATCTCTTAAGTTACACACATACATACATATGTAAGTATGAATGTATGTAGATAGAAGAACAAGGAATTATTTTGTATGTACGCATGCTTGTCTGCCTGCATGTTTGTCTGTCTGCTTGCTCGATTGTTTGCGTCAATGGTGAAAGCTTTCAATGCTTTGGAAAATCATGGCATAACTTTTTTAATGGAGCGCATTACTTTTTCAAATAATTTATGACGAAAAATATGGAATTAACTGTGCAAACAAGAAAAGATAAAGCCGTTAACATCTCACTTCGCATATTTATACGAAAGAAGAGCATAAAAAAATTAAAAAATTTAAAAAAAAAAAATGTAAAAAAAAACTTGGAGAAAAAATCCAAAATGGGTTGCCATTGGGTCATCCTGCTGTGTGAGAAGTGAGCGCAAAAAAGAAGAGAATTTATAAAAAAAAAGTAAGAAAAAATGCATAGAAAAACTTTCCGAGTTGGAGGCTCTTCTCTGCTTTGCTTTCACCTCCATTCGGAACTTTCAACTTTTGAACTAAATCAGAAATGTAGAAATGCAGAAAAGAACTTTATCCTACTAAGAACGTGCGACTTGTAGTTTAAAAGAAGTAAATTTAACGTTCGAGGAAAGATAAGAATAAAAAGAAAGAGGGAGAGCAGAAGTGGATTGAATGTTAGTAGGACTATTTAAATGCAATAAAACCAGAAAGAAAATTAAACTCAAGGCTATAAGCTTTGGCATTATCCGTCTTTATTTGGGAACCAATTTGATGGTCTCAATTTTTCCCCTTTTTTTTTGGTAGCTGTTCGGATAAATATTGGTTTCCCTCTTTAGAGATACTTCAAGAGGATACAGTGGAAACTCTCCTTAGAGAAATTTACAAATAATTCATTATAAAGAGAACTCGTTATAAGCGGAAAAAATCTCTAAGAACGTAATGGAAATGTCTAAAGAACAATCGCTATAGAGATAAATTCGTTATAGAGTCTTTCGACTGTATATTTTGCCTGACGATAGTTCAAAGACTCATCATAGTTGCTAGTTCACGTAATTGTCCTAAGCCTCGAGAAATTCATATTTTAATGAGTCAAAATTTCGATTCCTCCCCAAACCTATTTTCCCACAAGTTGTCCAATGTAAGGTAGGTAACCCAAATAAGGTCATGCCAACGGCTTTTGCCACATATTTTATATTTGCAGTCAAAACTCTCTTTAACGAACTCCTCTATAAGGAATTTGCCTCTATAGCGAATCTACCCAAGGTTTTTTCACTACATTCTTAGTCCCTTTTTATTCTTATGACGAGTTCTCTCTATGTTAAATTACTTTTTCCGCTTCCTTGAATTTTATTATAGAAAGTTTCCACTGTATTTATATCCTTTCGGCTCCCCTTATGCAGCTGACAGCGTCTTGAAAACGTTCTTCACAAAAAAAGATATTATCATCTGTACATCTAGACTCATAGTTTTCAACCCAGTGTAAACGTTTTGGTGGATTAAACTTTAAATGTTAGTCTTCAGGAGAACTGAACCCAGGCTTATTAATTTTATATGAAAAGGTTCGAAAAATTCGAAGATAGCAAAGGTATTTGATTAGTTAAAGTGGCATGGAGACTAAAGGAATAGAATATATACGTATGTATTCGAGGGTTTCAACTTTCAAAATTAATTATCCGGGTTGAAGACAACGATCCCTAATTCCAACTTATGATCAAAACGGGTAAAAGGATGAAAACATTCATACCTAGACAAGAATGTCCTCTGATATTTGCAGATCGTTGCTAAAACCATAGCATACTTTTTTGTAGCGTTGCTCTATGATATACAAGAAATGAAGGACTCAGCTTTCAACTGTTGGCTCTACTAAATTCATGAAACCAATTAAAAAATAAAAATTGGTCTCCGTTGAGCCAAAATGATATTAACCAAAAAAATGTCTCTCAATAAAATATATTGCATTGTTTTTCGAGTCCCAATTCACTGCTCCCTTCATCCGAGCCTTTATAAAGCACTCAGTGTCGCAGCAAGTTCTCTCAAGAGCATCGCAGAAATGATAAACAAGAAGAAAATAGGAAATAAAAAATATAAAAAGAAATAAAAATAAATTCTTATAGTGGAAATAAATTTCATATAAAGGCATGTTTCATAGCTAAAGTTCAAAAACTATGTGCGGGCGCAAGAGGGGCAAGTACGAGCAGGAAAATAAAGTACTGAAAAGTTTTTGGTTTTTTTTTTTTGTTTTTTGTTTTTTTCTTTTTCACGAGAAAACGGCAAAGTTACAAAGGAACTTTCAAATGCCACTTGTAGTCGTTTGAAATTCCCATAACAAGATTTAACTTCGAGCAAAGTCGAGGGATAGCCGAACTTCATTTTCGACCGCCCGCGCAACTGCTGGCTGCTGCATTTTGTCGCATTTGTCGCGTCTCGTCTTCTCGAGTCCTTCGGCATTAGGCGTTTCCAAGCCACAACTTATGATACGGCAAGAAAAAAATAAAAATAAAAACACAGCAATGCCCACCGAAAACTTTACCCTTTTGCAGTTGCAAATATTTATGACGTTATTCTTTTTCGTAAATAACGCGTAAATTTATTTCATCATAAAATCGTTTCCTCACCTGCGTATTTTTGCCATTTCTCAAACTTGTTGTCTGACTGTCATTTTATTTTTTAGTCCTTTATTTTACTATTTTTTTGTTTTTGTTTTTATTTTTTAGTTTTTTTGTTTGTCTTGTTGTTGCGAATTCCATTCCAGAGAGCGCATAAGTCACTGCCAACGAGATTCCACGCATTTAAGATGACTTCAGACTAACTTAGCGTGCGCATTTCCGTTTCCGCCTTTATCATCGCATTAATATGGAGCTTAAGCGGAGGCGCTTGTATGTGCATTTTAGCTCTTGTTCAGGTTTTTATTTTTGTTTTCCCTATTGTTTTTTTTTTTCATTCCGTTTTAGTGTTGAAAAATAAAATCATAAATTCTTTTTATGATGACTCAATTCATTTCATTTCTTTCCGTGTTTGTGCGCTTTTCTCTTTTTCTTTCGTTTTCTTTGTCATAAAAAAAGGCAATGGGGGACACAAAAGACTTTGCTTATCTTTGAGACGAATTTTTACGGGCGCAAACACGCATTGAAAGAAGAAATCATGAATGGGTATTGGCGTCGACCATTGCAGAGTTGCTCTGCGCTTTAAGCCGTTCCAAAGTTTGGCAGATTTATTTTAATTTTTTTTTTTTTTTGTAAGGGACCACTTTGTCGCCACCGATTTTTACGGGACCGTAATAATTTTTCCCTTTAAAGTCTTCATTGAAAAACTCTTTGGTCTAACTTGCCACACACTCACACTTCGCATTCATACATGCACAGTCCTGTGGGTATGGAAATGCATTGTTTTTTTTTTTTTTTTGAGAAGATGTCAGCTTGCAATTTTACGCATGGCAGCACTTAAAATTGGATATAAAATAAAAAAGTTTACCTTCGCCGTGGTGCGTTATCGCGCGCGCAGTCATGGAATGCTAAAATCTTTTGGTATTAATCATCGATGGCAGCCAGTTGTAAAAAAACAATCGTGTTTTTCTGTGTTGCAATCGAAATTTTGTTTTTCACCACAACAATCGGAAAAATATCATTGAAAAATAAGCAATCACTTTGCATTCCAGACAATTTGAATACGAATATCACAAGGGGCTGGGAGTGCGATTGGGTCCAAGGGAAATTTAATTCCGATTTGGTACAAAAAGCGAGTAAAAATCTTCGTTTATGCTAGAATGGGACTCAAAGAGAAATACAGGAGCTTTCTGTGAACACTTTTATCGAAGTCTTTAAGTTTAAAAGACATTCACAGAGGATCGATTAAAAACGTTGTTTGAATCCTAGCTTAGTCAACCATAAAGGCCTGTTAATACTCGCAGTGCAATGACAAAGGTGAAAACTCCATATTGAATCTTAGAATAGATGGCATCAAACCTTACATTATTTACTTTCCCCATGAATAGCTGCCTGAAAAAATTTGTAAAAGGACCGGATACGTTAAAATTAATTTCGGGCCCCGGGATTTGGGGGTTTTTTCTCTGGTCATTTATATCTCTCTTGAACTCTCTCGATGTCCCTGTCTATCTCATTATCTCAAACTATCTCACTCTATCTCCTTATCTCTTTCTATCTCTTTCTATCTCTCTCTCTCTATCTCTCTACCTTTCTTTATCTCTCTATCTCTCTCTATCTCTCCCTATATCTCTCTATCTCTCTCTATCTCTCTCTATCTCTCTCTATCTATCTCTATCTCTCTCTATCTCTCTCTATCTCTCTCTATCTCTCTCTATCTCTCTCTATCTCTCTTTATCTCCCTCTATCTCTCTCTATCTCTCTCTATCTCTCTCTATCTCTCTCTATCTCTCTCTATCTCCCTCTATCTCTCTCTATCTCTCTCTATCTCTCTCTATCTCTCTCTATCTCTCTCTATCTCTCTCTATCTCTCTCTATCTCTCTCTATCTCTCTCTATCTCTCTCTATCTCTCTCTATCTCTCTCTATCTCTCTCTATCTCTCTCTATCTCTCTCTATCTCTCTCTATCTCTCTCTATCTCTCTCTATCTCTCTCTATCTCTCTCTATCTCTCTCTATCTCTCTCTATCTCTCTCTATCTCTTTCTATCTCTCTCTATCTCTCTCTATCTCTCTCTATCTCTCTCTATCTCTCTCTATCTCTCTCTATCTCTCTCTATCTCTCTCTATCTCTCTCTATCTCTCTCTCTCTCTTTAACTCTTTCTATATCTGTCTATCTCTGTCTATTTCTGTCTATCTCTCTCTATCTCTCTCTATCACTAAATTGTTTGTTACACCTTCTTTCAATCTTTTCTTTCTCTCTATCTTTCTCTCAACCCTTCTCTGAACCCTTCTCTCACGTTTTTTCTCAATCTTTCTCTCAATCTTTCTCTCAATCTTTCTCTCAATCTTTCTCTCAATCATTCTCCCAACCTTTTTCTCCATCTCTCAACCTTTCTTCAAATCTCTCACCCTTTTTCTCCCACCCTCTAAAGATCTGATAAAGACCCTCTTCCAACCTACCTTATTTTAAACAAAGTTCTTCAACGAAAACGAAGTTTATCCCGAAATCATTAATTGTGAAAACAACAAGGACGATGAGAATTTATGAAGTTGTAATTCCTGTCCTCTTCACAGTGTTTGAACACTAATCCAAGGCTTTAGAAGAGAGAGTTGCTTTAGAAAAGTTTTCCCTAGCAACAATGAAACCTTATCTCATTGGGCCTCGAACAGTCTTCATTCCGTATCTGTGGATTTATGAGCTTACCATCATCAAAAGTTCTTCTCATTAGATCTCTTCAACAACGACAAATATGAGGTTTGATTGTACCCCATTATGCCAAAGTACCTTAATGAAGGGTGTCTCGACATAACTATTTTATGACTTCAACCTTAATTTTCTTTAATAAGAACAATTTTATTACTAAACATATCAAAAAGGGATCCTCTAAGCTTTTTATCTCAAATTTTAAACAACCCAAAACTCGTAAAAGTTTCCTTTTCTCATTAGAAAAAAAAAGAAAAGATCAGCAAAATAAAATATATATATATATATATATATAAAAATCCCTCTTCGTGAACGTGAAACATTTAAGCGTTTAAAGCATAAACGCAATTTCTTAATTAAATACGCCCATATCGTGTATAAAATACAAATTAAGAAACTTTAAGTGCCTCACCGCGATGGAGTAGACGTAGACGCTCTCATGGCTTGACAGCATGTCATTTCGGCTCATATGACGCGACGGCGGCGATACATACTTGGCAGCACCTCGAAGAATATGAGAGCAAAATGACGACCGAACGGAAGTAAAGAGGAAAGACAAAAATGGAAAGCGAAACGCGAAGAACAAGGAAGTGAAAAATTAACAAACAAAAAAACCAAAACATCCCTTTTTTGAGACGAATCTGTTGGTAAACCACTAAATTCATAAACCGTAGACTTCTTGCCGCATCTTGTGTCTAGATATTTCTGCCGAAGAGTACCTATGATGATGGCAACATAAAAGCATCTCTTAGCACCACAAACACGGCCACAGCGAACATGATGACAGACGCCGAGGGACGCTCAGTTCGCTTAAATGTTCGGCTGTGAGTTTATGGGGCGGATGGGGCTTAAGTACGGGGTTCGGATACTGCAGTGCACTAAGGGATATGGCAAAAGAAAAAGGAAGCGATGGCAGCGTTGGGAATGACATGCTCACAAGTCTTAATTACCATGGGATTTGCATATTACATTGTTACCAGCGCAGTCAACCCAACATTCAAGCGTTCTATGTATGTGCAAGACGGTGTGAGTTAAACATTTGATGGCGTTTAGTTGAAACGATATTATTTGAGGAAAACCAAGGAATTTTCTATGAATATTCCGCAGCGATTTTCTATATTCTTGCGGCTATAACATCGAGCTTTCTTCGGAAAGCTTGTTTATTGTTTTAAGGTTAATGCCGTTCGCTTTTAATGGCAATAATAATAATAATAATGATGATAATGATGGGGATGGGGATGGGGATGATGATGACGATGTTGATGATGACGACTATGATGACACTGTCGATGACAGCAGCAGCGAAAGCTGACGATGACGGTGGCGATGACAGTGACGAGACGGAAGCGAACTAAAATGTTGAACGTGCAGTGACGCGCTGCTTTCTTTGTGTGTGAGTGAGAGAAAATATCCATATGTGTTTATGTATTTATTTGTGTGGTTGCTTCGGGAAAATTCATTAAATCTTTCAACGAAATTTTAAAGCGCTTATATTGGGCATAGCTGTTCTAATGAGCCTGACTAAAGCCTTTTAGCTTTATATGCATACTTACACATTTCGTGCTCTTCGGCTGGCATTTCCCTTCAGATTATGAAGGGGGTCAATTTCCTAATGGGGAGTGGATACCTACGCCTTGGTTATTTGGTGGGTGTTAAGTCAAAATTTCATTAATAATAATCGACTGATTTCCGAGTTTAGTCTGGTTAAAGTCGAAGGGAGACTGAATTTTCTTTTCGCCAAGTGGCAGCATAGGGACATCTTTAATATTGTATCCCCCATTGACAATAAGAGGCGACTTCTTTTAGAAAAAGCGAAAAAGGTTTTAAAATTTTGTTGATTTTTCTATAGGTACCTACTGCCTAAAAAACCTGTTGACACTGAGTTTTGAGTTGCTAAGACAGAGTGGCTTTGAAATTCCTTGATAAATCCTTTTTAGTAAGCACTTTTTTAAAATTTTATAGTTCAAAAACTAGTTACGATAAAGATAATAAAAATGACAATTGATAGTTAATAAAACAAGGAATCCCAAAAAATGTTTTATGTATCTATTAATGTTACACAGAGAAAATTTTTTCACAAAAACGAAAATAAAAAATTAATATCTGGCTATTTTCAGAGAATACTTCTGAGTAGGGTTGTAAAAAAAACATTCAAAGTTTCGATTTAATCGATTTTTTTGGCTTTCGATCGATTTTTTTAGAATCGATTATGTTTTTTTCGATTTTTAATAAAATCGATTTCTTCTTTCGATGTTAAATTTTTTTGGAAACTCTGGAAAATGTTTAAAATATGAGCAAAACGATATGTAAAAATGGAAAAAATACAGAAATTGATGGTCAATTCTTCTGAATGCACCTCCAAAAGTGAACAGAACTATAATTGAATATCATTAATTGACTAGCGTCAGGTAAGGTTAGGTTAGGGTGGCTGGCCCCTTTAAGGAGACACACTTAGGCCGCATATGGGCCCGTTGTGATACCACGAGGGAAGGCATGCCTTCCTAGTTTCACCTTTGGTGGGGCCAGTTAGACTCATTTATGAAGCGAGCCATGCCTTTTATTCCAACAGATGTTAGCTCGGCGAGGGAGGAGAAGAAGAAGGAGTCGAGCAGCCTGGATTTTCTCCTGGCCAGACTCGGGCAGTGACACATGAGGTGGCTTGCTGTTTCTTCTTCCTCCTCCGATCTGCAACTTCTACAGTGTAAAAGACCTCAATTATTGATTGACTGCTTAAACATAAGTCAATCTTGCTCTTCGTTTTTTTTGGCAATTCCCCTTTGTAGTTGCGTTGAACGGCAACTGTTATTTTTCGACTTTTACCCCATTCGCGAAGGAATATTTTTAAAAATACTGTTACTCTGTTATTTTATAAACTTCAGAATACAAAAAATAGGCATTATAAATAGGTTTGGAAAAAATGAAAAATAAAACGATTTAATCTATTTATTGCTTCAATTAATCATCCAACATCGATTTATAACTATGCAGGTCTTCGATTAATCGAAAATCGATTTTTTCTTAAATTTTACAACTCTACTTCTGAGTATTAACTTTTACCAAAAAAAAATTTTCATCAAAATCAGAAGTTAGGTTTTTGTTTTTTTTTTTTAAACTGAAGTGCATATAAGATTATATCAGTACTATTACCCAATACAAATGTGCAAAATATGGTAGAAAAAGGCATCACTAGTGCGGCATGTTGGAATGTGGGACATTCTATTCTTCCATAACATCTTAATGTTAAAAAAAACACCATTGAATATATTGGTTGGAAAACTAAAAGAGAAAACCTGTGGCATATTTGTCACTAGTTTAGATCAAGACTAGTCATTATGACTGCACGGTTGTAATTGTTATTTCTCATTTTCTTAAGCATTAAAAATATTACGAAAATTATTTAGAATTTTGTACAAAAATAATAATTTCTAATTCCCTCGTTTTATCTTTCTCTCTCTCTCTCTCTCTCTCTCTCTCTCTCTCTCTCTATCGCTCTCTTTTCTCTGTACAGCGCGTACTTAACCAAAAACACGGCATTTTGAATTCCCAACACGCATTTGATGAATAATTACAAGCCGCTGCAAAGGACGCACACATAGGCATGCAAAAGAAGGCGATAGCAGTTTTTACCCACCCCAGCAATACCTGATTAGTACGCTCGTAACTCGACGACCGACGAAATTACCCTTTGAGCGATTTTCATTCCGCAAAAAGGATTTTCAAGGTAAGTGAGTGGCAATGCAACGCTAGTTTCAAGCACGCTTTTGTCGCAGTGTGTTAAGTTCGTTTCCGTTTCCAATTTGCATTCCGGTTTCCGATAGGCATGGAGCACAGAAAAAAAAATAACAAAAAATTTAAATTAAAAAGTGCGCTATTTTCCCCCATCATTCAGCGTAGTACGAGGCTTAGCGGCTTCGGGGAAGAACCTTGAAAAACCTTTTAGGAAATTACGCGCTCTTTGCCATTTCAACCTCGCTTCTCAATTCAGAAAATTCACTTTTTTATGGTCTTTCATTTTTTTCCCCTCCTTTGTTTTTTGTGGGGTTTTTGTGTTTTCACTTTTGCTAATTAAGCGTGGAATTGAAGTTTCCACCTTCGTTTTTGCGCCACGTTGAAGTGTGACGCGAATAGTAGTAGTCGAGGGAAAATTTGATAGAAAGGCATTTTTTCTGTTTTCTCCTTGATTTTAATTTTTTTCGGTTTTTTGGTTTATTAATTCATGTTGAGTATTTAAGAGAGCTCTTGAAAAATTTAAGCATTTTCGTAAAAACACAAAATAAAGGTTTTTTCATTTAATTTTCTTTGTTGATTTTTCGGTTGTTATTGACTTCGGAGGCACATTTCTTTGCATATTGAAAGCGATTGTATTCCATTAAGGAGCAAAAAATAAAAAAAAACGAAAAACAAAACAAGGAGCGAAGGAAATGAAGGATTTTAACAAATAAAAGAGGCAAACGAATACTTTAGCATTTTAATTAAAAAATTTGGGTCGGTCCTTACCTTAAAAAAGGGACGGAGTTTACCATTAACAAGCGCAAAAAAATAATTGTTTTCATTTAGACAATAAGCGAAAATTTTTATGCACGATTCTAGGCGTTTCTAAGACGGTACCTACTGATTTGAAAGGGGATGAGAAGAATTAATGATAAAACACTGCTCGTTTTGAAGGTGTCCTTTATAGTTCCTATAGCTTACAAAAAAATAGTTTTTCGGAAAAGATTCTTATTTTTACAAAAATCGAAGAGAATCGAGAGGTTAACATAACCTTATCCAAAAGAAATTCAAAGGTTCCAATTCAGTTTGAGGAAGAGCCATCATTCTCATTTCAAATATATTCGCGAAATCTTTCATCTTTACAGTAGTACTGTTTTTCTTTTTTTTTTCACCAACAAAAACCGATGAAGGGTAGATGCTTCTCTTCGTCTGAGCCCCTTTTGATATGCTACAAATTGCAATTAAATATTGTGGAAACCACATTGAGCATGTGCGAGGAAAAAACTTTCTGTCCTTCTGTGTGTCTTCACAAGCCTAAGCTTATGCAAGTTTTAAGTTGAAATTCCCTCCAAAAGTTTAAGGAAAATCCTCCTACGGCGGCTTTTAAACAAACTCTTAAATATCTTTATAAAAAAAAAACGAAAATAAAGTAACCCATAAACTTTAAAGTAGAGTGTGAGATTCCGTTTTTCTATGAAGGAATAACAAAAAAGTACTTTTCGATGTCCTTAAATCTAAATTGCTGGCCGATAGGTCATCATCAGGGCATCGAAACTATTTAGACTGAGCCCTAAAGGTATGTAGTCAATATTTAAGAAAAAATAAAATAAATTTATAAAAATTTTGCTGAGGAACATAGTTCCAGCTTTTACATGATGCTTAAAGCTCCATAATATCCTTCTCAGGGTTGTACAAATAGGCGTGTTAATTCGCTCAATACTTTCAAAAGCCAAGCGGGGATCGGTAACTAAAATTGATAGTCGAAGGAAGACCTATTTTACTCATAGTCTGTAAACAAAAACTTGTAATAAAACAATTTTTAAATTAAAAACCAACTCTTTTTATATTTTGGTGCCTGGTTATTTTTTGCTGGATTTGCCCATATTTTTGGTTTTCTTGGTCATCATCAGTGCTCGGATTTTGTTGACATTTATAAATTTAAAGCATACTTTATGGAGCAAAAATATTTCTTTGCAACATTTTGCGAACCAACTTAAAAAATTCATATTGAAGTTAAAAATCAATTTCAGTCTTAACCTTATGTGAGCAAAACTTGTACAAAACTTGTACTCCATGTACTCCTTGTCATACAAGTCATACAATACAATACAAGTCAACAAAGTCCAAGCCCTGGTAATCACTAAACAACTTAATTTAGCCTAAAAATATGCATGTAGATGCGAAAAAGCAAAGAGTCTTGTCATTTCAGGAAGGCAATCGGTCCCCTGAAAGGGATTTTAAAGTTAAAGACTTCAAAGCTAACTACATTTTTGAAGTGATAGGTAATTCTCAGGGGTATTTTTTCAAAAATAGACTTAAAGAAGAACGAAAACGGGAACACACTACAAAAATTATTTCATTTTCTTTTTTGTTTGGTGAAAAAAATTGTTCTCAGTGTAAAATTTACAGAAAATTTCTTTATATTCCTTGTTTAATTAGCTATTGGTGGTCATTTGTGTCAACTTTCTATCTTTATAAAGTTGTGAGATATAAAGTTTTGAAAAACGGCTTAATAAAAGGTGCTTTACAAGCAACTAAAAATTGGTTACTACAGTAGTTTTATGAAGCACCTACAAAAAACTCAACAAAATTTGTAAATCCCTTGCAGCTAACCGCAGTCGACTCTACCCTTCAAGTATAGAATGAAGAATATTCGCACCACTCCAAAAAAAAGTTGGCTTATGACGTACAGGTACTTACAGATATTTTAAGGAATGAGCATATTTTTACAATATCGAAAATGTTCCCAAATCTTATATGCATACTTTTAGGTGGTGTACTTAAATGTTTTCTGTTTGCCTAGGGATAAATTCTTAAAATTCTTTTCTTTTTCACTGCACGCCAATAAAAAGAATCCATGAGTAGAAATTCTTCCGCATAATTGATTATTGAATTTCTTGCCGCTGCTTAAAGAGTTCGTGGAAGCGACAGTCTGTAATTAAGCAGCTCTGGAACGTAAATTTCGTTCAAAATTGCCCTGTTCAATCTCTGATTAGCCTCATAAAGATCTTCGAAACAATCTCAATGAAAACCCCATGGCAATTTCAATGCTCCCGACAGGAAGGATTACATTTCAACACTTTCTCCTTTGCCCGCGTTGCCTTAACATAACGAATGAGCTCATCTAAAAAGCAAAAACAAAAACAAACAAAAAAAAGAAACCGAAAGTGCCACGGAAAACACGTTAATAAAGAAAAATCGCTGCCGAAATGTAATATCACACGTGATTACCTGAGCAAATTCTTTTGGTTGAAATTAATTTGTCAAAAGTTTTGTTCAACGAAAGCTGATATCGTTGGAATGAAGATGGAGCATCAGAGCAGTCATCAACCGAAAAAAGAAGACCACCAAGCCGAAGGCGATGAAGGAGAACGGCACAAAGAAAGAGATAGGGGAAAGTATGTTTTTGCAGTGTGTGTACTTTTTTATCAATTGGAGTAATTCCAACTAAGACGGGAAAACTCTTGGCATATACGATCTTATTCAACAGTGATGGAACTGAAAATGAAACCACAATATTTTCAGACGTCAAGATGCTCTGCCTTCCTCGACTTCCCCACCAACTAATAGATACGTACATGAAAAGATGACAAAAACAAAAGCCATTTTTCAAATGTGCAGCTCTTTTGTTTTCTCTCTCTCTCTCTCTCTCTCTCTCTCTCTCGCTCTCTCTGTTTTTCATGTGACCACAGACCGCAATCGTTTGCCGCATAGACTGGAATGCTTGATGCAGCAACAGCAGCAGTAGAAGCATCGGCAAAGGGAGACAGAAGGTTAAAAAGGATGAAAAAAACGTGCAAATGGACATATGGACAGATACAAAGTGGTATCCAGGCAGATTAAAACATCAAAACAAGCGCTCAAAACATGCGGTCGAAGGTACGAAGTGAGCATTGTTTTTTTCAAGTCACTCGTTATATCCATTGGACTGCTCAAAGTGTAATAAGTTGATATGGTCCGACACAGCTGAGACGGAAAGTCGGACCTGGATTCGGGAGCGGATGAGGGTGGCACTGCGAAAGCGGACGCCGAATGGAATGGAATAGAAGGCAATGGAATTGGGCGAGGGTGTGTGCAATTGACACCATCAAATGAAGGGAAGAAAAAAAAATTATAATAAAAATAATAATAAAAAATATTTAAAAAATAAAAGAAATCTTAAAATATACCTACAAATAAAAATAATAAAAAAATTTTCAATAATTAAAAAACTAAAAAAAAATAAAAATAAATAAAAAAATATTTAAAAAAAAAAATATTTTTTAAAAATTTAGAAATTTCTTTCATTTTTATTTCGAAACACTTAGTGGACGCCGACGCCAGTTAGAGAAAACTAAATAAAATATCGTCGAGGGAATCGTAGGTAAAGCGAATGTGGCGAATGCGGTGGGGAACTCGAAGTGCAAGATCTCGTTACACATAAATGCAGTGAATTGAAACTGAAAGCCTCTGTGCTGAAAGCTGCAATAACGGTACTAAATCCCCAAGTGAAAAACAAACTTTCTTTCCACAGCGAAAGAAAAAGACGCAGCAGTCCAAGTAGAAGTAGCAACATAAGCAGATGCACCAGCAGCAGAAGAAAGTTGGAATTTGAAAATCCCAACAGTCAAAATCACTGCAAATGCCATGGCCACCCACGACGCAAAGGCTTAAAATATACAATAAGAGAAAAAAAGCGAAGAAAAAATGGGGAGAAAAATAAAAACTAAAATAAAAGAAATCCCGAAAAAGAAGTCAAATCGTTGTGGATCGTTCGGTTGTCCTGGTTGGCTTCGTGGGTGAGATGAGGGAAGGATTTGCTAGCGAGCGTACCTACAATCTTTTGCTGTAATAGCAACGAGAACGAATCGAAGACAGTGCGCTAAGCCGGTATGAAATGGAATTACTTCGGAATGTATGCTGAAATGCCATAGAACAGAATGGAACTTATGTATGTATGTACTCTGATAGTGAGTGGTTGAGTTTTGGGTAGTTTAACTTGCATATAGAGAGAGAGGTACATGGAAAATGCATTTGCAAGACTTTTATCGACCGCTCACCGCTCCCACCCCAAACCATTTAACTTCGTAGATACACCGTCGAACCGATAAATCACAAAGTGAAGTGAAAACTTGAATTACATTCTGAAAGAGCCAAAAGGATTGCTGTTTGAAATCGAGAAAGGAAAAGAGCAGCCAAAAAAGAAAAGAAAAGGAAGAACACAAAATAATAAAGAGAAAATCCAAGTTTCAAAACTTTTTCACTGGCTTTGTCTTTGGTCTTTTGTCGTTTTGTCTTCTTCTGCGTCGAGGAGTCCAACTTGGCCGGTTAGGTTGTCTTGATTGTCATGGCGGCTTAATGGCTTCGGGAAGTCGCTGAAGCCTAGTGCCGCCAACAGTGTCAGCAGTTTCTCTCTTTTTCTATTTTATTCAATTTTTTTTTTTTTTAATACTTTTTCCCAAAGACAATATGTAAGCGTAACAGAAGCGGCACAAATTTTCTACTGACAGGAATTTGTTGCAAGCCATGGCATCTTGCACTTTATCATTTTACTATTTTGACAATCGAGTGGCAAGTTGCAATGGAGAGGGCCGGCATCATCATCAACCCCAAAATAGAGTCACCTTGGCATTTCTATATTGAGTTTGCGGCTGAATAAGCAAAGGAAATATCATTCTATAAAAATGAGTCCTTTTGAAGTCATCTTCTTACGACTCAAAGGCGATAAAAACTCCTACTGACCACTCCCTTTGACTTATTAAGATCTCCCAAAGAAGGTGAAAAGATGTTAAATCGAAAAGCTAAAACCATATTTTAAAGTAATCCACCTTTCTATTTTTATGACCGAAAAGAATTTGTAAAGGAAACCGGCAAAAAAGAGGCTTCAAATAGTTTCCAAAAATAAAACACCGAAAAGACGCAGAGGGAATGCTTACATAAAAGCGATCGATTCATACACAAAGAATATCATTTAAGTCTATTGACCCTTTAAACGATATTATAACATCAGTCAAAGGACAACAAGCAAATAAACAAGCCACAAATTTATCCTTCCTAAGCGACGTTTAATCAAATATTAATATAAAATATACACGAACCCATCGACACAGAACAACAACAATACCAGCAGCAACAGAAAAAGGAAATTCATACGCTCACTTTATGGGTGTCTAGTGAAAAATAGGCAACGATAAGGCTTTAGTACAACAACAAATACACGCGCACACTCGAGCCTGTTGAATAACAAGTCCCTTGGGGCAAAATGAAAGCGAAAAAAAAAACACAACAAAGTTCTCGGCATAGGCAAAGAAGAAAAAAATGAGGCATACTTTGAGGCGAAATTCTTTTTTTTTTCTATTTCCTCATGCGATGTTTTCACCTAAAGCTTACCCTGTGGTCCTTACATGATTCTCATGCTCATGCTTAAGAAAGACGATAGAAAACGCAGCAACAACAACAACAACAACAGTATGAACAACATCAAACAGGCCAGAAAATGCTATTTGAGACAATAATTTGTAGGAATGCATAAAAAATTTCTCCATCGTACGACTTGGCAGCAATAAGCTGCGTACAAATTTATGGAAAACTTAATCCTCGATGAAGGTACATATGTAGTTTTTTAACGAAAGCTTTATGGTTCCTTCAAAGCTTTTCGTAACGTTTTTCTAATCGATCGAAGCTATTGAAAAAATTTTCAAACTTTGAGCCGTGGTAGCGACCCATAAAACTCAGTTCAACAAAACAAAAAATTAAAATTATGAGTTCGTGAGGTATTTTGAAAAAATAATTAGAAACACAAAAATGGAAATACATTGAAAAAAAAATTATTCTTATATTCTTTTTAGTGTAAAAAATTTTCTCAGTGTAGGGTTAAATAAAAATATTTGGAAGTTCCTTGTTTTATTAGCAATAAATCTCCCCTTGTTTCGTTTTCTTATCGTAATTAGCTTTCGAGATATTTAAAAGGCTGACTAAGATATATTTTAAGGACACTGCACTGAGCGAACTTTACCATGATTTCCTGTTGATTTTCGAGCAGAACGAAAATTTCAAAAGAAAAATTGTTGAGTCAACAACATTTTGGGTTGATTTAAAGGAAATATGTTTAATTACATTTCTTTTCGTTCCGTATAATTCTCATTTGCTTTATAAAATAGGACATATAGGATATGTATTCATCTTAGAACTTTTTAAGCATTGCGAAAGCAGTCACCAAAACGGAGTGACGAAATCGAATGAAGTCCATCCGATGGCTATTTTTGGGGTCATGTTCAGCAGAGTGCTCTATGGCCATTTGCTTTGAACGTTAATTAAATTTGTTTTGACATTTCTTCTTATATATCGCACCCTTGCTAATAAATCGGCACAATTCAAAATTTTTTTAATGCATTATTTTATGTTCGATTGCATTTTTCTGTAAGAAACGTAACACCTAATAAATTGACGCTTATATTGACTCGTGCAGCAGTCGATTGAGAGTAATATAAGTTTAGAAAAAATATTATTTCTCCTAAGTTTCAAGAGAGATTGAATGATTTTCGAGAAAAGCGAAATTTTGAATTGTGCCGATTTATTAGCAAGGGTGCGATATGTAGTTCTTTTTTTTGGAAAGTTTTTTATTTTAAAAATTATCTTGTCATTTCAATGTCCGTGGTTAGTTCAACAATTTAAATGTAAATCCATTTTTGAAAACTATCATGCCAATTCAACCTGAAACATAGTTGAATCAAAAGGAAAATCTTTATTTTTTCCAACAAGAAAAATTTTTTAAATTAAAAATATTCCTTGTTGAAGCCGTTTTGTATGTTTTTCCTTTTGATTTAACCAGTTTTCTGGTTGATTTTTTTCTCTGTGCGCACAACAGGAACTAAAAATTGATTGCCACACCCAAGTATCAAAATGTGGTATTCATTCGGTATTTCATTTTTTTATTCAAACTTAATATGATCAGTTTTTGGTATTTGATTCCTCCCTTCTTTAATGTCACTTAAATTGGTTTTAAAGTAGAGCTGTCACTTTGGTTTTAAATTGGTATTTAATATCCTTCTTAAAGCAGTCTAAGATGGTTCTGAAATTAGTAGCCATATTCGAAGCATTAAATCGGTATGATGGGACGTATTTAATACTTCGAATATCGTACTTAAATTAGTAAAGTGTTTTTCATCAACGTGTGCTATCAAAATGGAAAAAATTATGGCCACCCTGCATTTCAGTCCGGTGTCGACCACCGAAGGGAATGGTGTACGCTCGGATGTTAAACTTTTCCTAATCAAATTATTATATTTGTATTCCTTCTAATTTGCAGCAATACTTACGATTGTACGAAATTTAAAATGCTTAAGAGTTAATCTTTGCAAATTATTTGACTTATGAAAGGTATATACTAAAACCCCACATAAAAACACATTTTTAAGCACCAGCGCATTGATTTCAGCGTAATTGTTTTACAAAAATATTTCATCAATTCAAACAATTATGAAGGCGCGTGAATTTTGAAGGGGGTAGCAGGTGTAATTTCACCGAAAAAGTCATTGCGTTTGTAAAATCGCTTCAATTCACTTATTTTAATCATAGCATTGATGAACACAAATATCTTGTCAATAAAATTTTAGACAGAACCAACAACCTCTGCGAATTATGTTTTCGTTTCATTTTATCATTAGTATTTAAATCAATGGGATAAAAAGAGATAGAGAATGTTTTTATAAGCTCATAAGCTGTGCTGGAGTTAAGAAGCCTTTAAGAAGATAAAAACTAGAACTTGAAACTTCGCTCTCCTATTTAAGTGGCAATTAAGATAGAAATACGCTTCTCAATTTCTTCTATCGGACCGCCCACATGGGCCCTTTTGCTCTTTATTTGGACTTTAATATGTCTTAAAGACGGAGTGCAAACCTTTTGTAGCCTTCTTCACTACTTCTTTAAGTTATGATAATAAACATTTTTGTTACTTGGGCAGTGTTCTAAGGTATTTTACTGAAGTGAGAAGCCCCCTTAAAATTTTTATTTACTAAAAAATAAAAAAAAAAATATAACAATGATTTTCTTAGCTCTCTATTTTAATCGCTTTTTGAGAAGAATTCAGTTCAAGTCCGCCTACCGACTTTTAAACACCTCGATAAAAGACAAATCAATCTGTTTCCTCATGAAAACTATTAAGTGTACACAGCCCTTTACAGCCTATAAATCCCGATTCTATATATTCCCGCTCAATTTTTCAAAGAGGTTTTGAAAAAATCCTCCCATTCTAAACACACTATGAAGGGAATATAATGGGAGCAAGAGTTTCGAACACTTTTAAGCAGAGGTCAACTCATTCTCCCTATTATTGACATTTAGAACGACTCCTTTTTACGCAGAGAGAAATTTTCAGGGAATATTCAACTCGATTCTAAAAAGTCCCGTGGAATTTTTGCTTGCGGATTTGAAAAAAATTTTCATCTTCTAAGCATACTTCGGAGTGAATATAAAGGGATCAAGAACTCGGAAGATTTTTAAACAAAGCTCATCACTTTCTTTATATTATTGACACTCAAAAATTACTTCCTTCTTCAGTCGAGAAAAATTCCTGGTGAAAAACTCCCGGGGAAAATTCATTCAAACTAGAGCTGAATAATTTAGAATAAACCCAGAGTAAAATTTTTGAAGCATTAATAAGATTTTTGGCCCACAATCTCATGTTAAAACTTTTTTAATTAAATCTTAATCCGTTTTTTGGACAGAAAGATTGAATTTTGATTAAATTTTGCAAAAATCGTAGCCGAATCAAATGTGAAATAATTAAATTGTACTCCGAATCGATAAGGAAGAGAATTCCACCCACAATGGACACACACAAAGCAATGCCAATTTCTATAAATTCAATTTAAATTATAAATTTCGAATACGATAAATTGTTTTACCTTCAAAAGTGTCTTCACAATTCAATTGTATTTAATTCCACATGAGGCCAAAATTTCGAATAAAATAGAATTTTCATAATTTCATTTATCTCTCAGCTTTGTCTTTCTCCTCTGTCGGCTTTAGCAAGGAACTCCAATTTACCTACTGACGCTACTGACATGAGTTCTTTTTAATTTTGCTTTCTCGGCAGCATTTAATTATTTTAACAAAATTAAACTGTAACTGTAAAATAATGATGTGGCCGGAAGGGAATGCTTGAAAAACTTTCACAAACAGTTACATACGTTATCTGAATGCAAAAATCCTTTTCTGGAGTGCTGACGTATGTTCTTAAGTCATGGATAGAGAGACAGGTGTGCAAGTACAAATTAGATTCATATTATGCCGTAAAGATACACTTCAAATGTAAATTTTCAAAACAATTACAATGCGAAATAACTAAAAATAATTAGTAGAGTGTAAGGAAGGCGGCATCGCTCTTTCCCACGCCCTAATGTTTGACAATGTCATTCTGAGGGTGAAAGCTTGCCTATAAGGCGAGTAAGGCATTTACATAGCTCGAGGTTAAAATGAAGCCGTAAATTCAATGCAAACATACATCATTCGTTGTTTTACGCTTACATGAACGATAAGCTTAATACACTTAAAGCTTTATAATTAATTACTTTACAACTGATGTAACTGATGAAGGCATGAAGTATAATCCATTGCTGAGAATGTTGTAGGTGGATGACGATTTTCCTCATTTCATTTCAGTTCCGTAATCTAATTTTTTTTATAATTTCGTTTCGAGTTTTATTCGAATCTCGTAGAACAACTTGGGGACTGTAGTTTCTTTATGACTTACATTTCGTACGTGGGACGCTGTTTTCACCCAAATTTTATAGGCAAGAGAGTCTGACAGTGCAATATCCCTTAAACATACATACATTTAAAATACAACGAATCCAGTTGGACATTACGTTATAGTGGACACAACTTAAGGCTCAGTTACTCTTGATTGAACGTAACTTGACTTTACATTTTAATCACGAATGAATTGTTAGTACAATTTTTATGGAACAGTTCTGATCAATTTGACTAAGATAAGAATCTGTGGAAAACAGATTTCTATAAGTTAATCAAGTAACAGTTCAATCAAGAGTGTAGTCCAAATGAGTTCGTGGCATGGATTGCAGTATAGAATCAGATTGATTTCTTTAATATTCATCTTATTTTACTTTACAAATTAGCTACACAGCTAACTTAATATTGTAACATTTGCAATTTCATTAAAACAAACAAATCGATATCAGCTAAAATTCGGAAATCGGGAAACATAGCAACAGCGTCTAAATTAAACACACAAGCAAAGCACGGCTGAGCTACGCAACAGACTCATCAACCAAACGTATGCAGTAGCATTCTTGCCAATTCGGCAATAACGCATTTGGTCCAAACGACCGAAGTTAAACGTGGATCAAATGTTTACAGCCAAGATATAGTGGGGTGAAGAATGTTTATGTAATCATTCGACCAAGAGTGATGATGATAATGCCCTTGAACTTGAAAAAAAATTGGGCCGTCAGCAAAGTGTTATCGCTAATTTTTATAACTTGTTGCGTGCCTGTTGTGCGCGATATGAAGTGTTGCGTTCGTCGCTCACGCTACAAGATGTAACGAACCTTTATTTGTAAATAAACTTTGAAAAAAAAATTTTTAACATGCCTACTCAAATAATTGAAGTAGAGGATGTGAAAATGGAAGAAAATTATGAAAGAGTATACTTGCAGTTCTCCCTCAATAATAACAAATCGAGCGCATTATTATCATTATTATCTTGCTGTTCCGAACAGATAGAATGCTCTGGTTTCATTTTTATTGACGGAGAGTTTTTTGGGTAGGCCTTAGGTACGCTATAGTGTTGTATGGAGATCCCTAGTAACAGGATTTCGATTAGGTAGAACCCGATAATTGGTGCGGTTTGACAAAAAAAAAGCATGAGCCAAAAATATCAGGCTGGGGTGGGATCTCGAGCTCGGGGATTGGTTTGTTCGGAGAAAATGTTGAAGAGGAAAAACAAATTGGGGTCGGTCATGCATTTTACTACCCTAGGGGCGTCCTGGAGCTAGTTAGGACTGTGGGGGCAAAATGTATACAAACATAATTTTATATGGGAGCTCCCCTAAGGAGGGGAGTTAGGGTGTAAGTATGTTGGGAGGAAATGTTGGGAGTAAAAAATTAATGGGAGTCAGTCATACATTTGACTACTCTAGGAGTGACTCAGGGACAGTTATGCAGCTTTTAGTGGATTTTTTCTCCATAACACCTATCTTTGACCCCACCTCCCAGCCTCCTAGTTTTTTGGATCATGCATTTTTTTTTATCAAACCTCACAAAATATCGGGTTCTAGCGTATCGTAATCGAAAAGTCGTTCACTATAGCACCCTTAGTATGCACATATGGTTTTAGCTTTAAAAAAAAAATTCATCCATTTATATGCAGTATAGCACTAATTAAACACACCTATTTTTCTACCTATTTAATGTATCATGCAGTGAAGGGTTAATAAAACCATTTTAGACCTAAGCTAAAAGAAATGATTGAAAAGAACTACAGACCAATAAATTTTTTTGATGACGTTCACAAGAGGATAGACAAAAATAGTATACACTCGTCTCAGCGTGTGTCGGTGTTTTGTGACGAATGTTTTTGTATATTTAATGGAAAGGTCCTATGCTATGAATAAGAGCGACGACGCAGAATTATTTATAGCTCTGTCTAGCCGAAAAATAAAAATAATAATAAATTGAGAAGGTCCCCGACTGAAAGAAATAAAGAAGAAATTGATCATCTGAAAAAGAGTCCCGCCGTGGAAAGGAGGCGACAAGCTGTCCGCTTTCACCGCATTCAAATGTATTCTGTTTCAAAAAACTCATTCAACTCAATTTTAAAGCCGCACAAAATATTCTAATTAATTAAATGAATACCATATATAAAAGTTTTAACTTAATTAATTTCTTCCGGCTGCCTTTGCTCCAGCTTTTCAGCGAAAGCGCATGGGAGTTTTAAGCTTAAAAGCTTTATATTAAATAAAGTACATTTCCCGGGAAAATGGCAACATAGAAATGTCGATTTTTTTTTACACTAGGTTTGCATTTCTCTGATTGGCTTCACGAAGAATTATGCAGCCTCTTTACAAAGGAGCTTTAGAGTGACCATGATAGTAAAAATAACTATTGTTTTTAATAACCTTTTGGAAAGACCTTTTCTAAAAGTAAAAAAGGTCTAAGGACGATTTCAATTATTTTCAAAGTTTCCCGGACTTCGCTGTCTTTGGAGCTACCTTTTTATTATTTTTCCCTTCGTCATATTAAGCCTAGAAGTAATAAAGCCTTCTTTTCATGACTACTAAATTCTTTCAAAAAATCGAAATTTTCTCTTGAAAACCCTTCCTCATAACCCTGTCTTCACAAAAACCAGGAATTTTTGAGGAAGTCCGCTTAGAACAACCTCTGAAAGTCTTCCAAAAAATCTGAAAAAATGCTCAAAAGTATTTAAGGCTATGGTTGGTCGGTTGGTTGGTGGGGTTGCCACACTTAGGTTTCAAATGGGCCCTTAGTGATATCACAAAAAATGTGAAAGAAGAACAGAAACAGAAAAAACTGCAGAACTAACATCCACGTCCGAGCTGGGAGTTAAACCCAGAGCCTCTCGCTTCGTAAGTTTGCATCTCAACCAACCACGCCACGGAGGCCGACCTTACGCCTATAAGTCTCTAAAGCCTACATTTAACTATGAATTTCGAAAAATATACTTTCTTTGGGACACCCTGATGAGCATATGTTGGAAAAGATCCTAACCTTTTTTTGCCACGTCCGTATGTGGGCAATCTCATGAGAAAGTGAACCTGGGTTTCTTAAAATTAAATAATTAAAATTTGATTTCTCTCTGAAAAAAAAACCAAAGGGTTAATTATCTGAGAACCTTATTCTGCAAAAAATTATCGTTTCGTTGTTTTTCCATACTTTTTTCAAGAGGAACAATGTAACTCTTTTGAACGAAATTTTTCTTTCTATCATGTCAACATTGACGAAACGTTTTTCGCATTTTGCGAATACTAAAAACGTGTTTTGAAGTGTAAAATTAATTCCACGGTGTATATCCCTTGCAATAAGATTGCTTTTATCCAAAAAACGGTAAGCATAACAAAAAAATATAAATATTTTCCAAGTATGATTTTTCTGGTCCCACCCGTGACAATAAAACATTTAAATTTGTATTATTTCTTACTGACTTTTAGGTTTTGTCTGAAACTTCTCATTTTTTGAGGTAATGTTACTGAGTACATTTTCCTATAAACTGTTGTCCTGTTCTGTGTTTTGTTCACAGATTGTATCGTGACAGTCACGGGTGGGACCAAAATTGACACGGGAGAGACATCTCTTAAAGTGGTCTTACTGTGATTTAAAACAAGTGAAATATTTATATTTCAAACTCTTAAATATTATTTTATACATTATTTTATTTATTTGCTGGCGCTGGTTTCTTTTTGGTTTGTTTCATTAGGTGCTTTTTCAATCTTCCGAAAGACAAAATGTGAAATTTGGCACTTTCACTTCCTAATATTCAATCTCATCATTATTTCAAAGTGGCCAGTAAAGAAAATTTAATAACATCCCTTACATATCACTCAAAACCTGTCACATGTAGGGCCTTTCAACTAAGTGCAGCACAAATATATACTGACACAGATGGAAGTGATTGGAATGTGTCAGACTGTGAGCCTCTTGCTTCTATTTATAAAAAATAAAAACTTCATAACTTTGTAATAAATAAAAGTGTTTATTATAAATAAAATTGTTAATTAAAAAAAAAAAAATTGTACTTGTCCCACCCGTGACATTACATTTTTAAGTTGTTTGTAAGAAGGAAAAGATAGTTTTGCTTAATTCTTTACAGATTTAATAGCTTAGAATCTTTTATTTAAGAAAACAAGCTTTTATAATAGAAATGTCAAATACATTCGCAGACTTTCCTTTCAAAGAAGTTCCTTTTAGAGCTGAGGTTCAAAATTTGTCCCGCCCGTGACACAACGAAATTCCTCATTTATTTCCAAAACTAATAAAATTTTTGAAATTTTTCGGTAACTGGATCAAATTATAGAATATTCTTTTTGGTATTATAGAAGACTTACCCATAAATTCGATTCATATAACATAAAAAATGAAGAAGAAATTGAAAGGTTTTAGTTGATCTGTCCCACCCGTGACGATGAAATTGCCCATATATAACTGATTGCCTTTGGGATCTGCATAAAAATTTTGATAAGTATAAGAGTCCAAATGAACTGCACGGAATTATTCCAAAATTAATGTACTACTTACCGCATCAGTGGTGCCAGATTGAAGGATTCTTCCCGTTTTGAGGAATTTTTTCGAATTTTTTTTTTAACCAAAAATCACTTCAAATGTTTACAAGGGGTTTTTCCCCATCATTTTTCCATAGAAACCAGAAAGAAAGAGATTTATTTTAAATATCCTACGGAAAAGTTCCACTGAGAAAACTGTGTCGCATCCGTGTGGAATTGCCCATATAATATACTCCGATCTTAAAGCCTTGAAACCGCAGAAAAACTTTATTTACGTTCAATTCTCAACAACGTGGTCGCTAAATGTCAACAAATGTTAAGCAATTTTCAATTTTCAACAACATCAATTAAAAGTTCATTATTTTCAAGTTTCATCAACAGACTGACGACAGTTGGAAAGGTACAACTCATTCGGCTTATTACGGCTTTTCGTTTTCAACCTCAAATACCCATCCATCATCCTTGGCCCCAAAAGTTTTCAACCCATCGATGGACAAAATTAAATCCATCGACCGCAAGCTTAGAGTGATTTCCATCAATTGAATAAAATGCATCCACGACAATCCGATACAAAGCGAGTCATTTATCAATTAAGCTTTATTTGCGGTTTTTGTGGAAAATCAAAATTCCCTTAAATCGTCAACCATCAGCCGAACACTCTCGAATTCTCATTTCGAGTCGCGTAATATTATATAAGACAACGAGAGCCTCGCAAGTATTGTGGCTAGTTGGAAAATTTCAAAATTCCTCCTCATCGCATATAGGTACACATACATATATACATACATATTCGAGTATCCAATTTCGGAAATGCAACCACACAATATGATTGTCAGGGGTTAGAAAAGAGCTCTAAATCCCCTTGAATTGAGACGAAAAGCCCAAAAAAAAAGTCTCAAAAAGACGCTGAAAGGCTCAAAATGCATAACGATAGCAGTGAATGAAGCAATAGATATTACTATATGCGGCATTGTCTGTGGTCCTTTTGCGCTTATGGGTGCTCAAATTTCCTCTGGGCTTGCTCAATCACTCTATTTGGGTCATTCACGTTCGACGACGGGGAAAAATGTGCTTCATATTGTATTTGGCCTTTGTTTGGACTCAATGAAACGCAAAGTTTCATTTTTTATTTTTGGATCTTTTTTTTACATATGCATTTGCTCGCGGCTCGTCAGCGTCAAACGTATCCGTTTCGTTGACTGAAAAAGGATATTTGAAATCAGCTAGCAAAAATTGAACAAAACAAAAAACAAACAATATTCGAATAAAGTCTTCAAAGCGCCAGCAATATTCACCGAAGAAGAAATAAAAATCAAAAAACGAAAAAGAAAAAAAAATTGCACTCTAAAAAATCAGAAAAATCGGAAACGACATCGAAGATGAAAGCTCGTCAATTGAACGAGAGAGAAAAAAAAAAGAATAAACGAAGAAGGAACTCAACCAATTTGAAATCCTTTGAGTCATTACACATAGTTTCCGATTTCAAATCCGAGTAAGCAAGAAAAAGAAATGAAGATGACAAAAAATACGAAGAAAAAATCAACGAAATATTCGAAAAAGAATGGCAACGGTGAAAGATAAGAGTTGTGGCAAGGCCGAGGAGAGTGAGTGCTCCTGCTCATCGGCAAACCGCAGACTGAGGCAATCAAGCTTTGCGCTTTTGATGATAAGCCCTCATACACATCGAGCAGTCAGTCTGCAGAGACTGGCGACAGTAAGGCAGGCGTTCAGGCAGACGGGCTGCTAGAGGGCGTTCAGGCAGGCTGGCAGGCAGTTAGGCACCGTTTAGGGGAGGATTAATATTGCCAAAGGCACTTAGTGGCACTTACAAATAGTGATATTTGAGGGAATCAGCGAAAAGAAGAAGATGCTTTAAGCACGTTACGCGTTGAAATAGGCTATTGTGATAGGTATGCATACATTCATGTCTGAGTGTGTTAATATACCGTGCATGGGCGGGCCGATGGCAGTTTTAAGCGATTAGGCTATATAACAGAAATAAGTGCCTACATTTCTTGGGATTGTTTATAATTTAGGATTGAAATCCTTGGTTTTTTTTTCGTTTCTCAGAAACTCTCGCACATCAAGGACTCTTATCGCATACATCAATTTTACAATGGCATGGCAATTGTTTAGTCATTTTGATTGATTGGAAGAATCCCTTAAGAAACCGAACCGAATAAAGAAGGGGAGAAACAAAAATACAATAAATGCCAAAATGAAGAGAAGTGGGAGACCTAGACTATGACGTATCAAAAAGCACTGAGAAGATTGATAGTTTTTTTTTTTTCTATTATTCGAGTCCCCGAATAATGAAAAAACGCGTCTAAAGGGTCCTTTTGGCAATGGTCCTTTGTAATGTATGCAATGAAAATGGTTTTCTGATTGAGATGCCCTTAGGAAATATACAAAAGATGAATCGTATCAAGCCATGCGTTGCTCACTTTGTTTTCCATTTCTTCTATTTTGCCTGCCTTATTTTTTCTATTTTTGTACGTTTTATTCGTGCTCGATAAATAGGCATACAAGTTGGCGCCTCAGACAATGCCATCTTATTAGTTTGAATTGGTTTTTTGTGTGATTGCCTATTCCGACACAGAACACTTCATTCAATTCCAATTAAGTAAGCAAAAAATAAAAAAAAATCATGAGATTTTCTCACACGTAGTCCTCTTCTTTTATAGTACTTTTCCCCAAATTCTTTAGAAGAGTTTTATTTTGTGTTTGTAATTTTTTTTTTTTTTTAGATGGGAAAGGCAATTTTCTTCATGCGATATCGCGAACGTGTCCGATTTGACGTTCGAAAGGTCCTGACTCGACATTTATGTCAGAAAATGAAATGAAATTTCGGGTAAAATGAAAATGATGCGATATTTGTCGAGACAACAAAAAAATTCAGATGAAGTCATTTTTAAATCAAACCATACGTCTTTATTGAGAATAAAATTATTTTCACAAATAGATCTGCTTCTTTTGCGACCTTATGGCTCCTGTAATATCGCAGTAATGCTAATGAAAAGGACCTGCTGTGCATGCCATCTATTCTTTTCTCTCCGTTACCATATGTACTCATAGTTAAAATCTTTTTCGTCGGAAGGCACACTGTTGCATGCTTGCGTGAAAGCGTTGCCCAAATAAATTGAACTAGCAACGTGCAATCAATATTTTACTCACGAGACTGCAGAGTTATTTTATATGTAAGGTAGAATGATCCAATTTTGAGAATTTTTGTAGATTTTTTGGAAAAGGTTTAGAGGTTGCGGCACGCGGATTTTCGCGAAAAGTCCTGATTTTCGTAGGCAAGTTCAAAAGAAATGCTTTTAACAATATAAAGGCGCTAGTCGGTGGAAAAGTATTCAAGCTTAGCTTTCATGAACCTACATAAACTACAAAGCTTACTAGTTTTATAGGAAATTTTTTGGTCTTTAAAAAAATTTGGGTGTCGCAATGAGAAGGCTTCAAAATTTCTAAATTTTATATGAAAATGGTTAAACATACTAATAAGGTACTCCAGCCAAATAAGGCCATGGTCCTTAACAAGGCCCGATTTAAAAAAATGGTTTAAAGGGCTTATATTTACTTCACAAAGCAAAAAAGATTGCGTCGATTGCGTAGCTGAGTGAATAGTAATCGTCCAACAAAGTCGGCAGAAGTGAAATCAACGTGCTTGATCTAATTTTGCGTGAGAACAAAAACAACGTTTCTCTAAAAAATTTTGATAATTTTGTAAAATCCTGATGCCCATACCAAAATTCGGACTTTATTCAAAATAAAAGGATTAAAAAAACCCCTGGCTTTGTTGTATTCCGTGCAAAGCCTTGTCGACAAAATTATATTGAGTGGGCTTAATAAGGCCCACAATATTCAGTTTGTTTATTTCTTTAAAAAAAATTTTTTCGAGGCCCTAAATGGACCTTAATATACCAAACAGTTAAAACAATAGAGGAAGAAGGTATTTTACTGCAATGGGCAGGAAGTTAACAAAAATATTATCGATAATGCCTTGTGCCTGCACTAAAATCTACAACGTTGAGTTTTAAAAATATTATTTTTTGTGAGGAGCTGGAAAGAGTATTTATGTTAATTTTTGATCTCAAACATCAACTACAATGAAATCAGATAATAGTTTTAACTTTTTCTTTATTTATTCGCACGTTTTTGAGAGCAATCGGCATTGGGCCTTATTATGACATGGGGTTCCTAATATGGCAAAAAAGGATAATTTCTAAAATGTCTCAAATGATTAGAACACTTTTTGGTACTTTTTTCACATTTTCAAATAAAAATAAGGTCAAACAAAAGCGATTAAGATTCAAACTCTCTATCTAAGTGCAACCATTTTTCGCCAATGTGGCAGAAACCGTTAGCATGGCCTTATTTGGGTAAGTTACTTTACAATTTTAAAGAACGCCAAGTCTATTGCAATTTGTTTTAAAAAATATTCATTTGGCTAAGGTAGTTATGTTCATTATGTTCTCAAAAATACGTTGCATACTGTCAGGCTAAAACATATATAGAGTAGGATGGATCGTTTTGTTCGATGAGAAAAATAATAATCCCACTAGTCAAATTAGGTTCTACGATTTTTGCGGAAAAGGAATCCCCAGGGAACCATAGCTCATAACCGAACTGTTTCGTTCTCTTTTTAAAAATAAATTCCATCTTAAGGGGTTGTCTCACTGGCGAGGCTGTTTTTGGATCTTTTTAAAAAAATCCTGACAGAAAACGAAAGGAGCTTTTTCAATTTAATTTCAATTTTTTATTGTGTTAGGAATGAATTAAAGTTAATAAAGAAACATTTTATTTTTATTTTTTTTTTTGTGCGGACAGTTCAAAAAGCTCTCGGCCGTCAAAGTAGATGCTCAAAAAAAAAAGTGTGGAGCTGGCTGCCACGATTCCAGGTCTCTAAGTTGTCCGAAATGAAAAAGAAAAACAGCGTTATAATAAGTATAGATGTCATTATGTCGTGAACCTCCAAAATAATTTTGGAATTTTTTTAAACAAATTGGCGGCCATTAAAAAATGTCACATCGATTTTGGGTATATTTTTTTGTAGTTCAGTGTAAAAAAATGTAAAAAACTTGTTAAAATTATGATTGAGGTTCACGTCATAATGGTAACAATTTTGCGTTGATTCCAATTTGTTTCATTAAAGATGGTTCAGTTGTACAGGAGAAATCGTGGCAGCCAGTTCAAAAAAACTGGTTTCGAGATAAATGCGTTCAAAGTTTGAAGCTATATATCCTCTAAACTATTTCGAATTTCAAAAAATCTTTCTGGCACGATGTTCTCAAATATCCAAGCTAAAAAAAAAAATGAAAAAAATAATCGCAAAAAATTGTTGCCCAATGAGACGACGCCCTTAAATATGCCTAGAATAATGTACAAAGAATTCAACGTTACGCACGGCAAAAGTGTTTTTAAATTGAAATTTTCTTTTTTCGATACCTATCATAATTTTAGACATGAGAAATATATAAATTTTTGCTTGAAAAGTCCATATTGATTGGCCGTTTTGAAATAGTTATTAAAGAAAATATAAAATTTTTTCCATGGCTTTAGTTTTTAAAGATGTAGAAGTGATTAGTTTTTGAGATGTTTACATCAACAATGACGATGAAAATAATTAACTAAATAGAATAAAGCATGGAAAACCTTTGGTCAAAATTCACATTTGACCTACGGTTTCTTTGGTATAATTATTAAGTATGGGACATAGATATTTATGTTCTTGCTAGTGGAATTGGGGGTTAGAAAATCGATCCACCCTAATATAGGCAACAAAAAATATTTAAATTCAACACCAAAAAGTATGCATTAAGATATTCCAAATATTTTCGATAGCGACGAATCTGTTCATTCTTGTAGGTTTGCTTATTTCATCACATTTTGAGTAAGGATTCAAAAGATTTACTGATATCTTCAATGCCTTAATTAAGCTCCATTTATAAAGGCTTAAAATGATATTAATTTGTTTTTAAATATTCTAATGCATGCCTTTAGGTGCTGAATTGAAATATTTTCTGTTGCCCGTGTAACATACATTGTAGAGTTCTCCCTAAAGAACTACGCTTCTTTTGGCTACATTTGCTCCACGGAAGACTCCTTTTTGAAGCATTAGTACTCCTGATTGTATACTTTTCCAAATAACTCTTAAAAGAACTTAAATTTAAATGAATTTTCGGAAATATTTTGATGAAATTTCAAACTCCAAAGCCATTCTTATAAATTCGAACAATTGATGAAGATGGTCGGGCAAAAGAGTGGCTAAAAGCTTGCGGGCATTGCAACTCGTCTCATGCCCTTTTAGAATACTTTTTTCTTTCATTCTTCAAATTGAAAGGAAGACCTTATTCATTCCAATTAAAACTACATAGGTACATTGAGCGAAATACTGAAAGAATATCTTTCTCCTCACACCTTTCGTTAGGCTTTCAACAAGCGCCTCGAGTGTATGATTGATGAGATTCATCAAACTCAAAAGACAAAACAAAAACTCATTTCGAGTTTTTTTATTTTTATTTATTAGAATCTTCAAATTATATTTTATTTTATTTTCAATGTCTCAAGATGCTATTTACGCTCATTACTTTTCGAAATTTAAATTCACTTCATTTTCCATTCCAAAAAGTTTCAATCTCAAACAGCCTTGGGCGAAAACACCAAATGAAGCGCTATACGAACCCAAAAAAAAAAAAAAAAAATTAATAAATAAAAAACCCAGCATGGAATCATTGTTCCTGCGTCGACAATACCGTCTGTCGAGCCAGTGCTTAGAACCATTAAGTCGAAGAAATATTTCGGGGAAAAAAGTCCACAATACGGCGCATCAACTAATCGCTCAATCATTGTTTCTATCTACATTTTCCGCTGTGCAATGAATTGAAAATGAAGTGAAATGGTTGGTTGTCAACGCAATGGCTATCGTCCAAGAGACAGAGCCTAAGACCCTTCATTTGAAATTCGTATAGAGTTGAGCATCCATACCCTGTAAGGCGTAAATACCACACGCTCTCTCAATTCCATTGACTTTATTATTCCTGTGATTGTCGCTGTCGCTGTTGCTGTCGCTGTCATTGTTATTGTCGCAGTCATCGCAGTCGTTGCCATTGAAACTCCAGTATTCAATTGCTGGCATTTTGACGAAACAAACCGAAGCAATTTCACCAACACCATTGCCACCACCACCATCAGCAGCATTGGCATCACCACGAAATGCCAATTTGCTCTCGGCCTGTCTATCCATCTATGTATCTATCCATCTCAATGGGGCACACATATCTTTTCTATCCTGTCAATGCGTATGCTCATTATCTGTGGCCGCAGTACTCGCACTTTGCAATGTCAATTACGAATGCCGGTTTCCGGTTTTGTTTTTTTCAATTCATTCAACTGAATTTCAGCCAAAGCTCCCGCCTCACAAACACACGCACAATCAGCCATATTGCCAGCCATCGGAAAAGGTCCCAATAGCAAAACAAAAACCAAATCGTCGATGTCAATTTATCTATACAGTTTGCGATTTCAAATTTCTAATTTGGCCCTCTGATCTCTCTCGCTCTCTAACTTTCTGTCCCTGCCGCGTCACCTCTTTGTTGCAGCACAATTTGATTGGATTTTCGCTTATTAACTTTGAGTCATTACTACGAAATCTCCTAAGCCCCAAGTCCATCGGAAAAGTGCAATTTGCGGTCAACGTTAAAATGCCTTCAGGCTTAATGATCTCAATTTCTGCGATTTCACGCAACAATGTACCTTCCAATTATTTGAGGAGAGCTTTCACCCATATTTCTCCAACTTCGAAAAAAAAATTTTTTTTTGTGTTTTGATGGAAAAAATTATTAAATGACCGCAATAAAGCGGTTATAATGGCTTATATTTATGAGGGACTCGAAACAAATAAAAATCTTTACTCTTGGAGAAACTTTTTTAATCATCGAAATTTTTGTTTAAACATTTTTTTGTTCATTTTTTGTCGTTATTAAAAGGATAAATTTTATGAGCCCTTGTTTGGTTACGATAGGAATTCTCAATGCATGATAGTCTGCATTTACATTGAACAACTATGTTGCCGTTAATAGTAAGTAGGTTGTGTCGGGAAGGATTCAGATGGAAACAAAAGGAACTTTTGCTGCACGTACGCTTTGGATGTCCCATCATTCTCCCAAGCGAGTATTTCTGGGCAACTTGCGATAGCAAAAGAAATAACAAAAGAGAGAGAAAAGAGAGAGAGAGAGAGCTTCAGAAGGGTTTCGGTTCAGTTGTTGGCATATGTAAATGGGGACATATAAATTTTAATGCTTTAAAACTTGGCGAGATTCAGCTGCTTTTTAATGGTTTCCCTTAATGCGCTTTCGTAGATTAGAAAAAAAGGGATGTCTAACCTTTCTTATCTTTTAAACAAAAGTGAGCTTAAAGTATTACACACACCGATAAAGAGTGAAGTTTGTCCTGTCAGTATTTTACAGCAAATTTAAAATAGAATTAAATATGTGTGGGATGAAACTTTGCAGACATGTTATTTACAACTCAATAAATATGTAAATGAATGCGAACCATCCCAGCTATCAATGAGACAAACAGAGCTTTAAAAGAAAACAATGTTTTTCAATCCTTCGAAAGGAATTTTTCTTAAACTACTTAATTTTATATAGGTATGTACCTACATATATTTTTAAATGTGCAAAAATCGATTGAATCCCCTTGTGTGTCTCTTTTAACCCGAAATTGCCTTTGGATTTTCAATTAAAATCATGAGAAAATATTTTCACTTAAATGTCCTCGCCATTCGAATTTCTGAAATCCCATTGCTTCGCACACCGTTCGTCCTTTGACGTTCATTCAACGAAAACAAATAATAATAATATTAAAATGGTATGAGTTCGAAAAATCTATTCACGTTCTCGCACGCTCTGTTGTTCGTTCGAAAAGCTATGAGAAGGCAATATTTTTGAAATTAAAACTAAAATTCAAGTTTTAATTGAGGTGCCCGAAAATTTTCGAGAACTAACCAACCACCCCTCGATACATGTTTGTAGAGATGCATATTCGCACACACATTTGTGTGTTGAAAATTTCGAACTTAATCAACTTGGCGGCAATAATATTTGAATTTAATTTTAATACTCACATGAGATTTTGAACAGCATGAAAATTGTTTTGCTTTAAATTATTTTGAAACACCCACAACCCAAGCAGAGAGGATAGAGAATGAAATAGATAGACCGGGCAACGAGGGGGCAAATGTGTGTCATTTGTGTTTTTTAGGCAAAGGTCAACGCTGCGTATGAGTGTGTTAGCACACGTATACGCACAGGCGATTTTTGTCTTTGGGGAAAAGCAAAAACAAATTGTTCTTATGAACAAATGGTTTTCTTTTAGGGTTATTTAGTTGAAAATTGGACTTTTCATAGTTTCCCTTTTCCGGGGGCAATGTGGTTTGAAAGTGTAAGTAAAATGTCTCGATTTGGTTAAAATGTTTTTACACAGTCAACTGACTGTGATAATGACGGTAAGGATGAATATCAACAAAAGCCTTCGGAAACCATTGAAAGAAAGTTATGCATGGGTTAAGAAAATGGTTCTTCTGAAATTGGATGGAAATGCATTCATCTTGAAGTTTAAATGAAAATGGGAAACCAGCTTAAAATATAAGCAACCACTTGTGTTTGTTTCCGTTTAAATTAACTGAATATATGTACGTATTTGTCTGTTCAGGCATGAGTAACTACTTTAATTACTAAAAAAAATATCAACTTGTAAGTATGAAAGTCTCTGCTTTGCTATGGACGAGTGTGTCGGCTTGGAATGAATAGACGAATGTGATTTGGCTTAGAAGCCATCAATGATTTAAGATTTTAATTAAGATTTTTGTGGGATTCTTTGGGGAAAATTTTATTCATGAACTTTTTGACATTGTCTTTATTAAAGAGTCGTCCTATGGGATAAATAAATAAAATTTTCGAATTAGGGCATCAAAAATTGAATTGCCAAAAAAGATTTCGAAAATAATTGGGATTTTGAAAATCGATAGAATAATAGTATTGAAGCAGCTAAGGAAATGAGAGTGTGAAATTTTACTTTTTTATATGCAAGATCCTGGGGATATTATTAACTTCACTCAACATCTTTGGAGTGCCAAATGATATTCAAAATAACGAAAGAAATTTTTTTAAACATTTTCTTACTGATTCTTGGGAATTAAACGCTTTGATGAAAAATGGATCACGCTTCTTATAAGTTTGGTTTGTAACAACATTGTTGCATGCACTTTTCTCCTGGGTGCAAACTATGCATACTTGCTTAAATACTTACTTTTCTTTTGCACTTTGTTATCTTTTTCGAGTTCAGAAATCAAGTAATTTTACAAAATTTTTGGGCCGACCGCAATAATTGATGCAAAAAAAAAAAAAAAAGGAACTGAGATATTTGTTCCAAAAAATATTTGGATATTAATAATGGTATTCAAGCAAATGTGCATATTTTGCACCCTCGGAAATTGTACACTGTGGTGAGTTTCTTTTGTATGAAAAATTGTTCCACTGCTGTAAACTTTGCACAGCGAATTCGGTGTGAAAAATATGCACCAAATTTTGTGGAAATCTGTTAAGCCCAGGCCTACTACGCTTGAACACCACTGGGTAATATCGAGCCCTAACCGCCAAATTGATGTAAGGCAAAAAATAACAAATTTTACAGGAGACCGTTTTTTCTGAACTGGTTTGCATTAAATAGGCCCGGGAATAGCCATAACGCAATGGGATGCAAAAGTGCAATTGTACGTTTTACGTTTGTAAAGTCCGGCAGGGAGTCTCGCAGGTTCGAGTTCTCCGGTTAACGGCCTAAGTGGCATCCAATCCAACATACATACGTACATACATACATTGGATTGACTGGCATACCTACAAATTATAAAACTTATTGTGCAATATCTCCATTTCTATTGAGCTTATCATCGTTATATTTTACTAGCTGATGAGTTTTAGGCTCTAGAACACATTTTAATCAAAAAGGCAATTTTGAAAAAAAATGTCACCTACATTAATGTGGCGGTTATCGCTCGATATTTTAAATTTGAAAAAAAAATTTACTGTTTTTTTTAATAAAAAATTTTTTAATTTAAAAAAATAATATTTAAATAAAATAAATAAATATCTTGAATTGAAAAATTTTCTTTAAATTTTTTAGACATGTTTTAATTAACATTTTTTATTTCTTTTTTTTCTATATTTTTATCTTATAACTTCTTTATAGGTTTTTTTTTTAAAAAAAATTTAATAAAAAAAAATGTTTTAAGCTTTTTTATTTTTTAAACATTTTTTTATATTAAAAAAATTTAAAAAAAAAATTGATGTTATTTAAAAGTTTTTGATTAAAAAAGTCATTGAACCAAATTTTGTAATTTAAAATTTCGACACAATTCCCTTTGTTGCCTTTCTTATCCTTTGATCCTTTATAACCTTTTGCTTAAGTTATTCTCTTAAAAATTCATTTCAAAGGTAACAATATGAGCAGAAAGGTTTGAAAGTCTTCCACAAACTGAGCTTTAACTTAAGCCTTTGCTAAAATACTTCACTGAACTTAGTACATATTTACACAGGTACAACAACAACCGAATAACTTTGAAACAATGTTAAGCTGCATTTGATCGATTTCTTTTGTAAGTTTGCAACAATCCTTTAGCTTTCACACACACCGGGTACCTACAACATAAGATCCATAAGATTTGTCCCTCGGTCATTATAGAATATTCGTTTTGTTCATTGCATTGCATTCGTTATGGATGAGGTTAAGTTGGGAAAGTGTTTCTTTTTTACTCTCTTTTTTAACTCCTTTTCATTTGTTGTGTTCTTCTTTTGTTATGTTTTTTTTCTCATTCAGATCCAACCATTCTGGTTTAACTTGCTTTAAAACACACAGTCTGTTGTGGTCACGAGCCACGACTGTTCGCTCATGCATACACACATACACTCCTATATATATATATATATATATATATATAGACGTATATACGGACGTATATATATATATATACGGACGTATGTACATATGTATATAAGTTAGGTTCCTTACTCAACAATTTCTATTGTCTTCGTTACAAGTTTTACGGGTTTTCGCTGCTCTCGTTAGAGAAGTTAATTTACTTTATTTCACATGCACATGTGTGTACCTATGTTTGGTGTACGTTTGTATCGATGTATGTTACGTATGTATATATGAGAGTTTTGTATTTTTCTTGTCTCACATAAGTTTTGCCGTTATTGTTGTTTATGTTGGCTGGCTTGTGGTCAAACACATTGTTTTCTTATGCTGAGTCTGCATTCGATTTCGCTCGACATGTGCGATTGCATAAATTGAAATGATTTTCCAGCATACTTCGTCTTAGTTTTATTACATAGTATTATTTTTTGTTATTTTTGTTCTTTTTGTTCTTGATTTACACAAGCATCCTTTGTGGGATTTCCTTAACAAGCTTAAATAACAAGTAATGCGATATGCGAGTCGCTAAGTTCCTCACTCGGGATCGCATTGCTTCATACAAACGAGCAATTTTCTTTCCATTGAGGATTTTCTACTACAACTTAAATCGCTCCTTCTACATATTTTAACTTGTAATTTTTTTCTTTCTTTTTCCCTCTCTTCCTCTCATTAGGTTTAAACTTCATCACAGCCACTGATAGTGTGGAGAGAGAACTTTTTTAAAGCTGAAACTGCAACTGAAACTGCAACCGAAACCGACAAAATGACACATCATCGCACCAGGGGCAGCAGTCGACATAAGCAATATGCTTTTCACGAATTTTTCAATCTGTTGACACTGATTTGGATGATAATCTCCGATTTTTGCTTGAACGGTAAGTTCCACGGAAAATAAATAAATTTATAAATTCAAAAAGGCATAATGCAAAACTACACAAATGCAGGCTTAACGAGCTTAAGCTATAAAAATGTAAAGGGATTAAAATACAATCGGAAAAACACAAAAAAAAAACATGTGCAATCCCTTTGATATGCATTTAAGTACGTAATCCATTCTATTAACATTAAAGTTTAATAAGCAATTAGCGAAATGAGGAAAATATGTTGTGGATTCCAGGTAGGCAATGTGAAAATTATGTTTAGAATTATTACTGGAGATTTATTCAGAAAGGTTATGAAAATGATTTTATTCTGTTTCTTCTGTTCTTCAAAAACTTTTTCAAGTCATCATAAAGAGCCTAAAAATCGTTCCGTCAACAGTGTGACTTGAGTCTGTAATATTGAAGGAGAACTTCAGAGCTTGCAGCTCTCTCATCTAGCAGACTGTGTCAGAGTCTTAATTAAAAATACCTTTAAGAAGAAAGATGCAACCCTTTTTACTGTTCCCTTTCGAGAACAAATTCCATATATGAGAAGTCAAATAAATAGAACCCAATTAATGGTATTACATCATGGCCATCTTGGGTCATTTAATTGGTATTATATCGAAAACATCAATTTTGTAAAAGAAATTCCATACCACTCCCTTTATAATTTCCTCCCCGCCTCACAAATTCAGCTACAAACTCTAGATCACATTTGTTGTTAAAAAAATTGGGTTTTTATTTTTAAAAAATCGCTGATTTCACGAACTTTGTACCGACTCTGAAGAAAATAATGTGTAAAAAATCAATACAATACTCTTTTTTGCGGACACATCTGTTAAGCAGACATATTTTTCGGTCTCGTAGGCTTCCGCTTACGACTCTAAAAATTTGCTGCAAATTAAGCAATCGCTCCCTCTCTTCCTCAATCGCGATCCCTATCCATCACATCCACCCCCTCGATGTAATTACAAATGTGGCTTGAAATAACTTTCAATCAAGTAGTTCAATAACTTTAAAAATAAGACGTATACGTAATGTTACGGCCTACAACATTTTTCTGAAACAAAATTGCTCATACGACGGGTACTTAAACGAAAAATTGCTTGATGAGACCAAAAATTTAGACTTAGGGGCATCAAAAATAGATGTTGGCCGATTCTCAAACATGCCCGATATGATCACAAAACTTCATAGGAATCGTTGCAGCCGTTTCGAAGGAGTTTCGTAAAAAACAACGCGACACTAGAATTTTATACTTTAGATCACTTGAAAATAGTAACTCTTCTTTTAAATCGCTTTAATCTGACTCAGCTCTAGAGATTGTCATGAAAAACCAAATTTTCTAGAGGGTTCTTTGGAAATCATATTAATTCATTTTTATCTTCTTTTTTTGAAATATATTTTTTTTTAAATATTTTTCTTAATGATTAACATCGGTTTTGTTCAATTAATCCGACCATAATTCGATGGCGCTGGAGCAGTCAATTTTATTATTTTTATCATTTACAGTTTAAAGCTGTGAAAAAGTAAATCAAATTTATGGATTGTGTGAAAAAAAGGAGGAAAAAAAATTTATTAAAGCAAATAAATTCGCAAATATGAAAATAAATTCCAGGAATCTTCATTCACATGTGCGGTTAGTGTTGCTGATTCGCAAATATTACATAAGGATAGCCAACGAGCGACCGAATGAATGAATGAATGAATGTCCCGCTGCTGCCGCGCACCGCCTCACTGACCACTGAAGTTTCAATTAAGCATCGTTGATTAAAAAAAATAAAATAAAATAAAATTAAAAAAAAAGTATTTTA
Organism: Chlorops oryzae; assembly: GCA_020466095.1. Classification (NCBI taxonomy): domain Eukaryota; kingdom Metazoa; phylum Arthropoda; class Insecta; order Diptera; family Chloropidae; genus Chlorops; species Chlorops oryzae. The sequence continues at coordinate 34,358,328 of CM035807.1, read as the reverse complement.
AAATAAAATAAAATAAAAACAACAAGAAAAATTGAGTAAAAAACCATTGGTGGAAATTTATTTAATAAAAAAAAAAAGGAGCGAAGATGAATGCAAATATTTTCGAATGTAGCACACGTGGAAAATAAATTTCATTAAGCGCATAAAACGCAGTCAATTGACGTTTGCAGCAGAACCGAGACGAGACGAGACGAGCCGAACAGAGCCTGATCTTCCCACTACGCACATCTGCTGCTTTTTCTTCTCATCGTGCTCCTGATAGTCCCAATCATAACCACATCCGAAACGCAGTGAGCTCCCTTCTTATCCTTCATCCTCTGCTTCTACCACTGCCATCGCCATCGCCACCGCTTCTGCTTCTGCTTCTGCCCGTCTGTTACAAATTACCATTTTCCACGTTGTACTTGTAATTAAGTTTTAACACAAGAATCGAAATTGTGTAATCCAATCGACGTGGAAAAATCATTTCGAAACGGCGTAACGAGCTCTCGATCCCGGCCCACGCACGTATGAGTAAATGCAGGCCGCGTATGTTAAATTAACGCATAAGCATCATCGAATTGAATTAAGTACAAAATTAACATATTTTCTCCCAACTGAACCGAATGCGAAAGTACACAAAAACAAAGCCAAAACAAAAAGTTAAATGAAAAAAAAAACAACAAAAACAACAAATTTTTTTTTATACTCGTATATAACATTTTCTTTCAATTTATGTATGCGCTATACACTGGCGCTCGTAGTTCATTGTTTGCAGATTTCCCGCGTCCATGCGAATCCGTTCGAGTTGATTTTTCAAGTGCTTCCAAATTGAGTGGATAATTGAATTATTTGAAAGCTATTCTTCATAGTTTTTTTTAAATATTTTTTTTTATTGAAATTTAGTTTTTAAGTGTGCTCTCCAGTTATTTATTCATTAATTTAAAATAATTTTTTTGGACTTTTTCCACTGCACTAAGTTAAACGGCGATTATTAAAGTGCATCTACATCTATAAATCGTTTCAATTACTTATAAACAAAGGAGAGAGCTTTTAAATTTTCGCTTTTCATTAAGGTACACTCAGAGATTTGATAAGCACTTTTTCATTTTTTATGAAAGAATTTCACGATTCTCTCTTAGCTTTATAAATACGCAAACTTTGCAGACGTTAGCATTATGCCGGCGCTGCACCGATTAACAAAATTAAAGCTAAGCTAACGAGAATAGTCGCAGGTATAAGGATATACCAAGAAAGTAGTCATTCCAGCCGTTACCAACGCTTCCTATAATTATTTTACTTTTAATTTTTTTTTCTTTTATTTACTTTTTTTTTAAATTTTATTTTATTTTAATTTATTTACTTTTATTTAATTTTACTTCAGTTTATTCCATTCAAATTATTCCATCATTTTCCTTCTGTTTAAAGCCGGCATTAGTGTCCCGACTTTTCCTTTTCTATTTTTGTTGAACAAAAGTTTTAATTCCTTTTTGTCTCACGCCATCATTTCATTCCGTTTGTCGAGTCATCTAGTATGCAGCGTTTAGGGCGGCGTTTAAAACTTTGTCAATAAATCTTTCAAACTTTAAGCTAAATTACCACGATGTATTTCCAACTAATCTAGCCATCATTTCGTCCTTTATCGTTCGTACCATATAATACCAGCCTACCTGGATGGAACTTATCAAAATAAAATGCTTTTTACTTAATTTGTGGTCATTGGAATCGAGAACGTGCCAGCATCAAGGAAAATGGGCTTGATACTTTTCCATTTGATATAAACAATTTTAGTGATGACTTTGTTATACGTATTTAGACATGAAACCCATAAAAATAAACTCGTTTTAAGAGATCATAAGCAATTTCATACGAAAAGTTCGACTAAATATTTAATTTTTTTTGTCGCATGTTTTGCTCATGCAGTAAAAAAAATTAATACATTAATCAAATCATCGATAAATCAAGCAACGATCCCAAAGTTAATTAATAAATCAATGCATCAATACATCAATCCCAAGTAGCAAAATAGGTCGAAAATTGGTAAATTCTTACCTATATTAGGTCAGAATATTTACTTGACCTAACCTAAATAGGTCGAAATTACGTCGATTCGACGTCGAGTCGACGTAAGTGGGGAATAGATTGGAAGTCGATTGGCGGTAATAATAGGTCATAATAGGGCATTTCGACTTCAAAGTCAGGGCGAAAAGAAGTCCGTTTACCTAATATTAGTCGAAAAGAAGTCGCAATGACCAATTTTCGACCTAATTGGACTTATGAGTAAAACGAAAGAGAACGTAAAAGGAAACGAAAAAAGTGAGAGAGAGAGTAACAGAGAAAGATATAAATACATAATATCTTACTCAGTCATTCGTATTACTCGAAAGCAGAAATGAACGAGAGATTTTCTTCTTCGTGTGTCTTAAGAAATAAATAATAAATAAAATATGGACTTCATTAAAAATTATTTTGCGCTTAATAAGTCCCAAAAACATATGCCCGCTGAGATTTTTCGTGAAAGTGTTCCTTCTACTTCTTCATTTTTAAGGGGCTTTCTCATTGATGGAAATTAAATAAATATTGCTTGAAAAAAATTGTTTTTCTTAAAGAAAAAACATATGCAGAAGTATGCAGAAGAATAATTCTCAATTTGCCATTCGAAAAACATGGCGGAGCTCGACCTATTTTGACCTATTTCGACTTTAAAGTCAAACCGACTATGAAGTCCAAAAATCAAGTCCGCTCGACTTTGAAGTCGAAGCATGCAACAAAATAAGTCAACTTTTGACCCTATTTCGCCCTATAAGTCAAACGAACTTTAAAGTCGAATTTTAGTCAAAAAATTGGTCTGTTTGCCTTGAAAAATTACCTAATTTGGAATTCAAAGTTAAGTCAATTTTAAGTCACTCAATAGGGAATTTTTTACCTATTTTCGACCAAAAATCGACTTGTTAGTCGAAACGACTTTGAAGTCATGAAATAGGTCGAAAAAAGTTAATTTGGACCTTCGAAACGGACTTTAAAGTTAGGTCATATTTAAGGCCGGAAAATAGGTCAGAAATAGGGTATTTTCAACCAAAATAGGTCGATTCGACTTGCTGCTGGTCGAATCGCTCTATTTTGCTGCTTGGGATAATATCAATTCGTCAGTCAATTCTCTCTCTCTCTCTCTCTCTTTCTCTCTCTCTTCCTCTCTCTCTCTCCCTCTCTCTCTCCCTCTCTCTCTCCTCTCTCCCTCTCTCTTTCTCTCTCTCTCTCTCTTTTTCTCTCTCTCTCTTTCTCTCTCTCTCTCAATCGACCAAATTACCCAATCAATCAATGAGTTAGTAAATGAATCAATCAATCAATTCATCAATCAGTCAATTAATCCATCAATAAACCAATCAATTAATTTTTCGAACTCTCGATCCATCAATTTATCCATCAGTAAATCTATCAGTTCATCCAATCCCAAATTATCGATCAATCCCTCAATCAATCCATCAATAATAAATCCATAAATCACCCATTTTTCAACTAAATCAATTTTTATTAATTTAATTAAATAATTTATTGAAACAATCAATCACTAAGCCAATAACTCAACCGATCGTTCTCATATCAACGTGGGCTTCCATTAAAGCCAAAAGAGAGGATTTGTTACACATTTCAATACATTTAAATTTTGTTAAACATGTAGGTGTTTCATTTCTGTAGTATAGTAGTACTCTGTAGTTGATCGATTGAGATCCTTCAATAACTATTCAATATTTCAGTTCAGCTCCTTATTGTTACTTAAAATTCATTAATAAACAATTGCCTCTGTGAGCGCACAAATCTCCTTTTCTAAATGTCGTTGTCGTTTTTTGGCCAGACAGGGAATTTAACTTCTGCAATCCGCTGAACTGTCGACGATTCTAGCAAATGACAAAAAGTCGAGTGCGAAGTCGTGCAGAGAGGAAATTATCTTGACGTTACTCTTTTCGCTTATGTTGTGACAATTTTCCTACAGTTGTTGTTTATTTCAAACAAAAAAAAGACAAATTTATGAACTTTAAATTCAAAATGCTCAACAAAGAGGAAGCGAAATGGCTGAGACAAAGATTGCGGTAGATTTCCAGCTTCTGCACACATTGACACATTGATTGAAAAACAGTTTAGCTAGACACAGTGAACAAAGAGCTTAAATTAACAATAAATGACAGTGGGCAAATTTCACTAAATCGGTTAAAAATATATTCACAGAAACGATCAGCGACACTGAAATATATTCTAATATCAAGAAACAGTCGAATCCTGTTCAACATTAAATCCCAAAAATATTTTCATCTTAAATAATTTAAAATCTGTCAGAAACCGCAAGAAACATCCATAAAAAAATTGCCTTTCAAAGAAATCCGTAGACAATAGGTCTCAAAATAACATTTTTTTTTTTTTTCAAAAAAGCGCGTCTGCTGTGCCACTAACAGAATAATCCAATAATTAACTGTGACAAGCCAAATGACAATTTGACGCATCACTGACATGCCACAAAGCCAGCTCCAATTGTAAAAAAAAAAACAAGATAGAGCTAAAAAAGCAAAACGAAGACATGTCATTAAAATATTTTCCACCTATTGAACTCCAGCTTACTAGCCATTGTTGAAGTCTAACAAAAAAACGACAACAACAAAAAAAGACTGACTTTACTAAAAGTCAATTTTTCCATTTGGCCTCGTCCTTCTTTGACCAAAAATTTCAGCTCAAGCGCTTTCATAATTAAAAACTTGAAATCCGCTTTAAAATGTTTTTAACCAACGACCAACCGACCGACTGAATGACTGACGATCCATTGAAATTTTACACAGAAAAAAAAATACTCTCATCACTAAAATAGCCAGCTGCAATTACTGTTATTAAATGACAACGCCATTGCCCTTGTCATTTGTTGGGCCATAATTACATGTCAGCGGCACACACCATTTGTACACAGCCCAGCGCCGCGGCACAGCACAGAGCTTAAAGCAAATCCAACCGACGTCGAGCTAATGAGGGAATCTGTTAATTTTTTCCCAACACACACAAAAAGCGGATTTCGGAATATGAGCGCTCAACAAAAAAAAAAAATGAGAGCGTATCCAACAGTGATTGGTGGTCGCATAATTATGGTGATTATTATGTGCAAAATCGTGTGCACGAAGTCGACATTTTATGACACTGATTCTGCTGAAATTAATTGCTTCAATTTAATCTTCCTCCATTTTCTTTTTCGCTTAAATTGATTTTTTCTTCCATTTTTTTGTTCATTTTTTTATGGACCTTTTTTTGTTGTGTTTTTAAGCGTTCATGGAGTTTAAACAATTGAATTGATCTTTTTGTAAAATTTTTTTTTGTTTTTTTATTTCAGCTCATTGCCTAAAGGACTTGAAGATATTCGTTCCCGAAGCTGTCATTATGGGTAATGCGGCCACATTATCCTGTCAATACGATTTAGAGCAGGTAAGCATTTTAGTCCACCGCAATGTGTGTTAGTGAAAATGCGTCATTATCTTTCTCTTTCTCTTACCTTCGAGGCTGATTCTTCTCACATTAGTCAGTCTCTGTCTCTGTCCCTCGCTCGGACGCGTTCATTGCATTTCCTTTCGTTAATTCCGTATAGTTCACCACAGCTCACGTAAAGCCTGTAATTAAAGTAATTAGACGCTTCTTTGTCACTTAATAATGTCGCATTTTCTCGACTTTTTATACAAAAAAAATTTTTTTACACCATTTTCTCAATTTCTCTCTTTTTTTTCCAATTTTTTTCCTCCAACTTTTTCTACGTTCTTATCATGCTGGCATAGAAAACGCTGTATTCCGTACGCTGGTATTTTGAGTCCGAGGAATTCTATCGTTACGTACCGAAAGTTGCACCGCCAACAATGATCTTTCCCGTGTCTGGCATTAATGTCGATGTAAGTTTCTTTGTACATGGATTGTAATTTCTTTTTTCTTCCGTTTTTTAAATTAATTTTCTCGTGCAAAAAACGGCACCGAAGCCGTACAGAATGGCGAGAAAAAAGTCATTCGAAATTGAAGTTTTTTTTTTGTAGAGTGAAACGAACTCTGCGGGGCATTGAGGAGCAGTTGAAAGTTTGGGAACTTATTTAAATATTAAATGGAGAATTTTATTCGGTATTTAACTAAATTTAATTGCAAGCAGTTTTTCTGAAGTTTATTTGAAAATGAAATGGAAGTAAATATTTCAAATGAAAAGCCGTTAACATTAAGTAAAATAGAAACTGCATTTCAATGTGAAGGTAAACGAAGCCAAAGTTTTGCTAATTTCGAAGCTTAAAACTGGTAAGTGGGAT